>JAQJVL010000044.1:1479804-2124804 GCA_035578905.1 Stictocephala bisonia | reverse complement strand
TATACCACTGTACATGTATGGGTGGGCGGGTGGATCAATACCACTATACCTGCATGGTTGGGCGGGCGGGTATTATTACCACTGTACGTAATGGGTGGGCTGGTGGGTCATTACCACTGTACGTAAATGGGTGGGCGGGTGGGTCATTACCACTGTACGTAAATGGGTGGGCGGGTGGGTCATTACCACTGTACGTAAATGGGTGGGCGGGTGGGTCATTACCACTGTACGTAAATGGGTGGGCGGGTGGGTCAATACCACTGTACGAGTATGGGTGGGTGGGTGGGTCAGTACCACTGTACGTGTACGGGTGGGCGGGTAGGTAATGTGTTTGTGACATTGACTTTAGATCAAGGGTATTCACTCCAGTTACCACAAACTTCTTGTATACGTTAATGTGATAGTTTTAGGTCTATGCAATGTCACAAACTTATGACTACATTGCCTTGTGAATGCACAGTTTTAGGTCTATGCATACATTATATATAAGCTTTTTTAGATTTTTTTCAATCTAATCAATCAATAGATTTTTTTATCTAGGTGAAGAAAAAATTGATGTAACGAAATTAAGGAAAATAGAATTTAAGCTATGTGCACTGAAATCTACAGTAAATTGTGCTCCAGCTTATTTTATAGACACAAGTTAAACTTTTAATGAAATTCAACCACTTTATGGATCAAGTTCAGAATCAAAAACTGCTGATATTTGTGCATTTTGATAAAAAGGAGTTTCATTACAGGTGTTTTGCTATCATTCACAATATTTTATAAATGTTTGTCCAAATTTATGGCTTATACAAGTTCAATACTAATGTTACAACTACTTTTATTACCCAATAAATGCCATTATTCTTTTCTTTTAAATCGTCAAAATAGGGAATTATGATGGAGGTAAACGTGATACTTTAGCCAGTTAAATCATAGCAAACGGTTCAAATATTATTTCTTCCTTTTACGTATTGTTGTGTGGTTAAATTATCTGAAAATGACAAAATAAGTGTATTTAAATTCTTTCATAACATCCAATTACAAGTTATTCAATTAATCTACTGTTGAAACTTTAGTATTTGCTAGTCTTAACCTCCCCATAATCCATAATCTTATTTTATTTCCTTATAAAAAGGTATCGTATGTCCCATTCGAGAATGGTTTGAAACATAATGTAAATTGGTTCATTAATTTTCAGCGATTAAGGCTTTCGAAACATTTAAGCCAGTTTATTTTTTCAAAACCTACGATCTGTTTAAATTCAGGAAAAATACTTTTAATTTGACAACTCACTTGAGGTTGACTATTTTGCTTGTGACTCTTAAGTAATGATTAAATAAAAATAAGACTATATAACTTAAGTAATTAAATAAGAATAAAACCTATTTTGAACTGTTGAAACCAGCATGGATTTTTTAAAATTTTTTTATTTTAAAATTGCAACTCACAATACATCAAATTATTCAAGGCCAAAAACGAAATATGAGGGAAAAGATAAAGACTTATTTCGTGAAGATAAGACATACTTTTGCGTGTTGAGTTTGAAAATTAGACGCCAAGGTAAAATATTAACAATATTTTAGTACATTTCTCAATACAAATTTATGGGAAACTGTTTTGCTTCAAATTGCTAATGTTTATCTTGCCAAAAAACTGTTTTAAGGTTTAAGAGGGTTTAAAGTATTAAAAATAAATCGTGGATTGTGTTTTAAATTAAGTGGTTGAAGACCATAAAGTCATCTAGTTAAATTAATAAGTTGTTAGGAAGGTTATCAAAGAAATTTAAATTTAAGAAAATGATTTTATTGCGCTTATTTCACCTATAATAAAAATAAAGACTTTTTTCTATTTTATATGTACTATTTAGTCAAAAGTCAAAATATTTTATTGCTGTTGACAAACTTAATTGCATTAACAAAGGTCAATTTCTTAAAACCTAAGTGTAAATACTACAGGGTAATACAATATAGAGTACAATGATACAAAAGAGAGAATATAGATAAATGTCTCATGTCTCATCATAAAAATAATCATCCAAACTATAATACTCTCTCCCCAACAAAAACTCTTTCATATTTCTCCTAAATGACACTAGGTCTTTAGAAACTTTATATACTTTATATATAAGCTTTAGAGCATGCAAACAAGTTCATTAAGTGACAGTAAAATAGTGATTTTTAACTCACCCCAACGTGACTTAAAAACCACCCAAATTTCTAAACACACCATCATGTCAGTCTGGTTACTTCAAATTATTTATTGTATTAGTTAACTATCTGGATATTTGACTAAAAGCCTGCGAGCATCTTAATGGCCATAGAACCCATTGCAGTATCAGTAACAATGTCTAAAGGAGATGTAAACAGCTTTGAAACCTTACAGGACCATAAAAAGGCAAATCATAATTAAATTATAAATTGGCTTGAAAAACAATCATAACAAGGATGTGTCAAATAAAATATAAAATGATGACAAATAAAATCATACGAATTAATTACGACTAATATGGGTTAAGATATACACCATGGAAACTTCAATACTTTTCCATCGATTTCTAATTCTATCGACGTATATACATTAGATGAGGTGGGAATAGTAAATTTAAATACAAAATAAAAACATATACTTAAACAAATATTTCATTTAACCAACTTAATACATATGAAAATGTTCCAATATAAAACAAACACTCTTATTTAATATATATTTAATCTTATTATGAGGAAGCAGGCCAAAACACAATAAAGAAAATTTATAAAGTGAATAAAGTGTACAATAAAGTGAAATACGACCGACCCATCTTTCAGGGCGGAAGTGTGCATACTGTTGTTTCGACTTTATTTTAGTCTCTTCAGATGTAGATAGGCACGAAGCCACTACATGACAACAATAAATAAGTAATCCAATGTGGAATTACCAGTCGGGCACGGAGGTAGAGAAATTTGCCAATATCCGTTTTCACAAACACCAATTCGGTGCGCCCTATTTCTAAATTACATAAATGAGACTTTTAATTATATATTTTATCCTCATCTTCTTTTATCTAAATTTGATTAACATACTAGAGCAGTAGTGCTACGGTCGCGGTTGTTTAGCGACCTGCCTACAAACAGCAAGGTTTCAATTGCTGTGAGGGTAGAGAGTGAAAAGGCATAACAATGTTAACCTTTCAAAAAAGAAAATTTACTAACTCTGAAGATTCCACTAGACAATTTTTTCGCAATACTAATTAATAATAGCAAGCCACAAAATCATTACACAATATTGGCTTGTTGAGAATATAATATCTTATTTAACTTACTGGAGACATGTTGAATGTATAAAGAGAATAATAACATATGTTAAATGTTGTTTTGATTCTTAAAAACAGTTGATGAGCTATGAAGGTGGTTGAGTGGGTGGGGGAGAACAAGTTTGGACACACTTACGGCCTGTAAACTGCTTGAGATAGAGTGTTTGAGCTCCACCAAAATAAACACACTGTCTAAATTCTCGTCTTGGTGCCTCGTGTTTCACAGTTTCAACTGCAACACTGGACGATATTTTACCGTTTCTTTGTAGGCGGCCATGTCTGAAAACAAGATCCCAAATTAGGATTATTCTACTACCACTTTGAGGAAGACACATTATCAACCCCACATATATGTATAGTGACAGCTTCATCATTTTTTCATATCAAAATATATCATTTAAAAAACATTTGTATTTTATGAACTCATCTAACGATCAATAACACTGCCATATTCATTTGATGTGTCTTTGTAAGATTACATAAACACATTCATATTTAATTACATTACATAATATGATTTAATTAGAAGTGCATTAAGATGATAATTATTTCATTCAGATAATGATTCCTTAATCAGCGTGTTACGTGTTGTTGCATACAAGTGGACGCCACACAACACAAGTGTATTACAATATAAGTACATAAAGACACAAATATAATGATAATCGATTTCAGTAAACCACGTTAACTATCCTCAGACCAGGGGGTTAACAAAGGAATCATAATATTTGTACGTTTTGTACTTATACAGTATGTAAAAAATGTTGTTTTACATTCACTTGTTTTGTACGTTCATATGGAATACAATAGTTGTAAGCTTCTTAATTAATAATTATTAACCAATTATTTTAATTTACTTTGCCTATTAAAGTATTTTTTGAAATTCAGCCGTGAACTTACTACTGTAAAGCAAATATTACGTTTGTAGGAAGAAATATAGTAATTCTCATCGATAAAACATCATCAACAAACAATGGCTAACGAATATTGTGGACATTATCATTACACCACTAACCTTCTCAAATATTACGTTTGTTGGAAGAAATACAGTAATACTCATCGATAAAACATCATCAACAAACAATGGCTAACGAATATTGTGGACATTAACATTGCACCACTAACCTTCTCAAATATTACGATTGTTGGAAGATATATAGTAATACTCATCGATAAAATATCATCAACAAACAACGGCTAACGAATATTGTGGACATTACCATTACACCACTAACCTTCTCAAATATTACGTTTGTTGGACGATATATAGTAATACTCATCGATAAAACATCATCAACAAACAACGGCTAACGAATATTTTAGACATTAACATTACACCACTAACCTTCTCAAATATTACGTTTGATGGAAGATATACATCGATAAAACATCATCAACAAACAACGGCTAACGAATATTTTAGACATTAACATTACACAACTAACCTTCTCAAATATTACGTTTGTTGGAAGATATACATCGATAAAACATCATCAACAAACAACGGCTAACGAATATTTTAGACATTAACATTACACCACTAACCTTCTCAAATATTACGTTTGTTGGAAGAAATATAGTAATACTCATCGATAAAACATCATCAACAAACAACGGCTAACGAATATTGTGGACATTAACATTACACCAGTAACCTTCTCAAATATTACGTTTGTTGGAAGAAATATAGTAATACTCATCGATAAAACATCATCAACAAACAACGGCTAACGAATATTGTGGACATTAACATTACACCACTAACCTTCTCAAATATTACGTTTGTTGGAAGAAATATAGTAATACTCATCGATAAAACATCATCAACAAACAGCGGCTAACGAATATTGTGTACATTAACATTACACCACTAACCTTCTCAAATATTACGTTTACTGGAAGAAATGTAGTAATACTCATCGATAAAACATCATCAACAAACAACGGCTAACGAATATTGTGGACATTAACATTACACCACTAACCTTCTCAAATATTACGTTTGTTGGAAGATATATAGTAACATTCATCGATAAAACATCATCAACAAACAACGGCTAACGAATATTGTGGACATTAACATTACACCACTAACTTTCTCAAAAATTACGTTTGTTGGAAGAAATATAGTAATACTCATCGATAAAACATCATCAACAAACAACGGCTAACGAATATTGTGGGCATTAACATTACACCACTAACCTTCTCAAATATTACGTTTGTTGGAAGATATACAGTAATACTCATCGATAAAACATCATCAACAAACAACGGCTAACGAATATTATGGGGATTAACATTGCACCACTAATCTTCTCAAATATTACGTTTGTTGGAAGAAATACAGTAATACTCATCGATAAAACATCATCAACAAACAACGGCTAACGAATATTGTGGACATTAACATTACACCACTAACCTTCTCAAAAATTACGTTTGTTGGAAGAAATATAGTAATACTCATCGATAAAACATCATCAACAAACAACAGCTTACGAATATTGTGGACATTACCATTACACCACTAACCTTCTCAAATATTACGTTTTTTGGAAGATATATAGTAATACTCATCGATAAAACATCATCAAAAACAATGGCTAAAGAATATTGTGGACATTGACATTACACCACTAACCTTCTCAAATATTACGTTTACTGGAAGAAATACAGTAATACTCATCGATAAAACATCATCAACAAACAACGGCTAACGAATATTGTGGACATTAACATTACACCACTAACCTTCTCAAATATTACGTTTGTTGGAAGAAATATAGTAATATTCATCAATAAAACATCATCAACAAACAACAGCTAACGAATATTGTGGACATTACCATTACACCACTAACCTTCTCAAATAATACGTTTGTTGAAAGAAATGTAGTAATACTCATCGATAAAACATCATCAACAAACAACGGCTAACGAATATTTTAGACATTAACTTTACACCACTAACTATCTCAAATATTACGTTTGTTGGAAGAAATATAGTAATACTCATCGATAAAACATCATCAACAAACAACGGCTAACGAATATTGTGGGCATCAACATTACACTACTAACCTTCTCAAATATTACGTTTGTTGGAAGAAATATAGTAATACTCCTCGATAAAACATCATCAACAAACAACGGCTGACGAATATTGTTGACATTACCATTACACCACTAACCTTCTCAAATATTACGTTTGTTGGAAGAAATACAGTAATACTCATCGATAAAACATCATCACCAAACAACGGCTAACGAATATTGTGGACATTAACATTACACCACTAACCTTCTCAAAAATTACGTTTGTTGGAAGAAATATAGTAATACTCATCGATAAAACATCATCAACAAACAACCGCTAACGAATATTGTGGACATTACCATTACACCACTAACCTTCTCAAATATTACGTTTGTTGGAAGATATATAGTAATACTCATCGATAAAATATCATCAACAAACAACGGCTAACGAATATTGTGGACATTAACATTACACCACTAACCTTCTCAAATATTACGTTTGTTGGAAGATATATAGTAACAATCATCGATAAAACATCATCAACAAACAACGGCTAACGAATATTGTGGACATTAACATTACACCACTAACCTTCTCAAATATTACGTTTGTTGGAAGATATATAGTAATACTCATCGATAAAACATCATCAACAAACAACGGCTAACGAATATTGTGGACATTAACATTACACCACTAACCTTCTCAAATATTACGTTTGTTGGAAGATATATAGTAATACTCATCGATAAAACATCATCAACAAACAACGGCTAACGAATATTGTGGACATTAACATTACACCACTAACTTTCTCAAAAATTACGTTTGTTGGAAGAAATATAGTAATACTCATCGATAAAACATCATCAACAAACAACGGCTAACGAATATTGTGGGCATTAACATTACACCACTAACCTTCTCAAATATTACGTTTGTTGGAAGATATACAGTAATACTCATCGATAAAACATCATCAACAAACAACGGCTAACGAATATTATGGGGATTAACATTGCACCACTAATCTTCTCAAATATTACGTTTGTTGGAAGAAATACAGTAATACTCATCGATAAAACATCATCAACAAACAACGGCTAACGAATACTGTGGACATTAACATTACACCACTAACCTTCTCAAAAATTACGTTTGTTGGAAGAAATATAGTAATACTCATCGATAAAACATCATCAACAAACAACAGCTAACGAATATTGTGGGGATTAACATTGCACCACTAACCTTCTCAAATATTACGTTTGTTGGAAGATATATAGTAATACTCATCGATAAAACATCATCAAAAACAATGGCTAAAGAATATTGTGGACATTGACATTACACCACTAACCTTCTCAAATATTACGTTTGTTGGAAGAAATACAGTAATACTCATCGATAAAACATCATTAACAAACAACGGCTAACGAATATTGTGGACATTAACATTACACCACTAACCTTCTCAAATATTACGTTTGTTGGAAGAAATATAGTAATATTCATCAATAAAACATCATCAACAAACAACAGCTAACGAATATTGTGGACATTACCCTTACACCACTAACCTTCTCAAATATTACGTTTGTTGGAAGAAATATAGTAATACTCATCGATAAAACTTCATCAACAAACAACGGCTAACGAATATTTTAGACATTAACATTACACCACTAACTTTCTCAAATATTACATTTGTTGGAAGAAATATAGTAATACTCATCGATAAAACATCATCAACAAACAACAGCTAACGAATATTGTGGACATTAACATTACACCACTAACCTTCTCAAATATTACGTTTGTTGGAAGAAATATAGTAATACTCATCGATATAACATCATAAACAAACAACGGCTAACGAATATTGTGGACATTAACATTACACCAGTAACCTTCTCAAATATTACGTTTGTTAGAAGAAATATAGTACTAATCATCGATAAAACATCATCAACAAACAACGGCTAACGAATATTATGGGGATTAACATTGCACCACTAATCTTCTCAAATATTACGTTTGTTGGAAGAAATACAGTAATACTCATCGATAAAACATCATCAACAAACAACGGCTAACGAATATTTTAGACATTAACATTACACCACTAACTTTCTCAAATATTACATTTGTTGGAAGAAATATAGTAATACTCATCGATAAAACATCATCAACAAACAACAGCTAACGAATATTGTGGACATTAACATTACACCACTAACCTTCTCAAATATTACGTTTGTTGGTAGAAATATAGTAATACTCATCGATAAAACATCATCAACAAACAACGGCTAACGAATATTGTGGGCATTAACATTACACCACTAACCTTCTCAAATATTACGTTTGTTGGAAGATATACAGTAATACTCATCGATAAAACATCATCAACAAACAACGGCTAACGAATATTATGGGGATTAACATTGCACCACTAATCTTCTCAAATATTACGTTTGTTGGAAGAAATACAGTAATACTCATCGATAAAACATCATCAACAAACAACGGCTAACGAATACTGTGGACATTAACATTACACCACTAACCTTCTCAAAAATTACGTTTGTTGGAAGAAATATAGTAATACTCATCGATAAAACATCATCAACAAACAACAGCTTACGAATATTGTGGACATTACCATTACACCACTAACCTTCTCAAATATTACGTTTTTTGGAAGATATATAGTAATACTCATCGATAAAACATCATCAAAAACAATGGCTAAAGAATATTGTGGACATTGACATTACACCACTAACCTTCTCAAATATTACGTTTACTGGAAGAAATACAGTAATACTCATCGATAAAACATCATCAACAAACAACGGCTAACGAATATTGTGGACATTAACATTACACCACTAACCTTCTCAAATATTACGTTTGTTGGAAGAAATATAGTAATATTCATCAATAAAACATCATCAACAAACAACAGCTAACGAATATTGTGGACATTACCATTACACCACTAACCTTCTCAAATAATACGTTTGTTGAAAGAAATGTAGTAATACTCATCGATAAAACATCATCAACAAACAACGGCTAACGTATATTTTAGACATTAACTTTACACCACTAACTATCTCAAATATTACGTTTGTTGGAAGAAATATAGTAATACTCATCGATAAAACATCATCAACAAACAACGGCTAACGAATATTGTGGGCATCAACATTACACTACTAACCTTCTCAAATATTACGTTTGTTGGAAGAAATATAGTAATACTCCTCGCTAAAACATCATCAACAAACAACGGCTGACGAATATTGTTGACATTACCATTACACCACTAACCTTCTCAAATATTACGTTTGTTGGAAGAAATACAGTAATACTCATCGATAAAACATCATCACCAAACAACGGCTAACGAATATTGTGGACATTAACATTACACCACTAACCTTCTCAAAAATTACGTTTGTTGGAAGAAATATAGTAATACTCATCGATAAAACATCATCAACAAACAACCGCTAACGAATATTGTGGGACATTACCATTACACCACTAACCTTCTCAAATATTACGTTTGTTGGAAGATATATAGTAATACTCATCGATAAAACATCATCAACAAACAACGGCTAACGAATATTGTGGGCATTAACATTGCACCACTAACCTTCTCAAATATTACGTTTGTTGGAAGATATATAGTAACAATCATCGATAAAACATCATCAACAAACAACGGCTAACGAATATTGTGGGCATTAACATTGCACCACTAACCTTCTCAAATATTACGTTTGTTGGAAGATATATAGTAATACTCATCGATAAAACATCATCAACAAACAACGGCTAACGAATATTGTGGGCATTAACATTGCACCACTAACCTTCTCAAATATTACGTTTGTTGGAAGATATATAGTAATACTCATCGATAAAACATCATCAACAAACAACGGCTAACGAATATTGTGGGGATTAACATTGCACCACTAACCTTCTCAAATATTACGTTTGTTGGAAGAAATATAGTAATACTCATCGAAAAAACATCATCAACAAACAACGGCTAACGAATATTGTGGACATTAACATTGCACCACTAACCTTCTCAAATATTACGTTTGTTGGAAGATATATTATAATACTAATCGATAAAACATCATCAACAAACAACGGCTAACGAATATTGTGGGGATTAACATTGCACCACTAACCTTCTCAAATATTACGTTTGTTGGAAGATATATAGTAATACTCATCGATAAAACATCATCAACAAACAACGGCTAACGAATATTGTGGGGATTAACATTGCACCACTAACCTTCTCAAATATTACGTTTGTTGGAAGATATATAGTAATACTCATCGATAAAACATCATCAACAAACAACGGCTAACGAATATTGTGGGGATTAACATTGCACCACTAACCTTCTCAAATATTACGTTTGTTGGAAGATATATAGTAATACTCATCGAAAAAACATCATCAACAAACAACGGCTAACGAATATTGTGGGGATTAACATTGCACCACTAACCTTCTCAAATATTACGTTTGTTGGAAGATATATAGTAATACTCATCGATAAAACATCATTAACAAACAACGGCTAACGAATATTGTGGGGATTAACATTGCACCACTAACCTTCTCAAATATTACGTTTGTTGGAAGATATATAGTAATACTCATCGATAAAACATCATTAACAAACAACGGCTAACGAATATTGTGGGGATTAACATTGCACCACTAACCTTCTCAAATATTACGTTTGTTGGAAGATATATAGTAATACTCATCGATAAAACATCATCAACAAACAACGGCTAACGAATATTGTGGGGATTAACATTGCACCACTAACCTTCTCAAATATTACGTTTGTTGGAAGATATATAGTAATACTCATCGATAAAACATCATCAACAAACAACGGCTAACGAATATTGTGGGCATTAACATTGCACCACTAACCTTCTCAAATATTACGTTTGTTGGAAGATATATAGTAATACTCATCGATAAAACATCATCAACAAACAACGGCTAACGAATATTGTGGCGATTAACATTGCACCACTAACCTTCTCAAATATTACGTTTGTTGGAAGATATATAGTAATACTCATCGATAAAACATCATCAACAAACAACGGCTAACGAATATTGTGGGACATTAACATTGCACCAGTAACCTTCTCAAATATTACGTTTGTTGGAAGAAATATAGTAATACTCATCGATAAAATATCATCAACAAACAACGGCTAACGAATATTGTGCGGATTAACACTGCACCACTAACCTTCTCAAATATTACGTTTGTTGGAAGAAATATAGTAATACTCATCGATAAAACATCATCAACAAACAACGGCTAACGAATATTGTGGACATTAACATTACACCACTAACCTTCTCAAATATTACGTTTGTTGGAAGAAATACAGTAATACTCATCGATAAAACATCATCAACAAATAATGGCTAACAAATATTGTGGACATTAACATTGCACCACTAACCTTCTCAAATATTACGTTTGTTGAAAGAAATGTAGTAATACTCATCGATAAAACATCATCAACAAACAATGGCTAACGAATATTGTGGACATTAACATTACACCACTAACCTTCTCAAATATTACGTTTACTGGAAGAAATGTAGTAATACTCATCGATAAAACATCATCAACAAACAACGGCTAACGAATATTGTGGACAATAACATTACACCACTAACCTTCTTAAATATTACGTTTGTTGGATGATATATAGTAATACTCATCGATAAAACATCATCAACAAACAACGGCTAACGAATATTGTGGACATTAACATTACACCACTAACCTTCTCAAATATTACGTTTGTTGGAAGAAATATAGTAATACTCGTCGGTAAAACATCATCAACAAACAACGGCTAACGAATATTGTGGACATTACCATTACACCACTAAACTTCTCAAATATTACGTTTGTTGGAAGATATATAGTAATACTCATCAACATTACCATTACACCACTAAACTTCTCAAATATTACGTTTGTTGGAAGATATATAGTAATACTAATCAACATTAACATTGCACCACTAACCTTCTCAAATATTACGTTTGTTGGAGGAAATATAGTAATACTCATCGATAAAACATCATCAACAAGCAACGGCTAACGAATATTTTAGACATTAACATTACACCACTAACCTTCTCAAAGTCAAATAAAATATTTTTATGAGTTTTAGGATATTTACTGAACTACTTAAGCAGTTCATATAGCTACAAATATGGGGGTTTGTTCCATATATTTTAGTTTTATCATAAACTCACCACTTAATCTGTCGAAATTGTAATAAGTAAATAATATATGACAAATATAAGTCATTATAATTTGAATACAAATGTTTTTGTCAAATTTTAATCTTTAAAATTAAATCAAAATTTAAATTTAATTTGTAAAATACTTTAAATCAAGAAATAAAGTACACACTCAAGGAATTATAAGCTATAATAGAACAAATATGAAATCTAATTTTATTTGAACACGTTCTTTATGAAAACCGAATTACAAAAAATGAGCAAGAAAACTAAAAATTCAGTTATATGAATAAAGGTGGTGAAAGTTACCTCTACAGAAGAATTTAAAACACATATGGCACAAAAATAACCTCAAACTTGAAAATAGTTTTAAAATATAAATATTTTACTAACAAATGTGAAACATTATGATCTATATCCTTATAAATGTTTGTTTACATATTTTATTTTATTTGATGCATAAAAGGTTATGAAGTTTATGATATGACCATGATGATGGATAATGTTTCAAAACACGTTGTCGAACTGAATATAAAAAGAGTACTGAATTATTAAATAAATGTATTAATATATAAATAAAATAAATTAATTAATATAGTAGCCTTAGTGTTAAAATGAAACAAAGGTATAAATGAGAAACATAAATGATATATTCGAATACATAAATAATGATGTGACGTGGTCAAACCAGCTGATCCCCTGAAAGTAATGTCTGGGTTCAATTCTCCTGAACCACGCGTTCCTCAGTGGCCCATACATATTATGTCTCCAAGCATCGTGAACCACACTGTTAAGTAAGTTATGTATTGACCTTAGGTATAGTATTACTTAAAAATATATATTTCCTGTAATAGGAATACCTGTAACGGTAATTTGTTAGTGAAGTCTGCAACCACAGCTGGTTGAAACTTCATTACATTTAAGTGGGATTACACTAGCACTCCACAATGGACCACAAAAACAGCTGATAATTCAAGATACAAAATTTAGTATTGATTGAGAAACCTATCTTTTTTAGTATAAAAACAATGGTACTACGTACTGACAAAAATGATCTTATAAATTACATTACAAATTACAACAAACCCAATTCGATGAGTTACTAAAGCGTATGATAGCTACTTTTGCTTCATAAATATTATAAGACAAATATTTTTAATCAAAACTTGTAAAACAATGAATTGGTTATTTATGAATCGTAACTGTTACTTTATAATTACGGCGGTCTGAGCTAGAGACAGCACAGGTTCGAACCCTTAAGTTTTACTCAGTAATATTCACACTATCCTGTGTCAGTACTTGCCTTTGCTATGTCCGAATAAATTTCCCACACAGGGAAATCGGCAAAGTAAGGTAAAGAAAACTGAAATCGTTATCTCCTTAGAAATAGCTCATAGATTGTTGAAATAAGCAATTCTGTAATAAAATTAATCGATTATATAAATAAAATATTTGTGATTTCGAAAAGGATGACGTAAAGGAGGTTGAATGTCATAACAGTTGTCATAGTTTCCACAATTTAGTCGACAGGATTAATCAAAAGAATAAATAAAATCACACAAGTCACTAGTTTTCATATCCTACTATCGTACACCGGTTATGATATATTGACCGTGGCGTGCCCATTTATGAGGAGCATCAGAACCTTACGCTTTACCGCTTATACTTTTGAATTATTATTTTATAAAACACCATTTACAAATTCTTACGAAAAATTGTATATTTCATTGAAAAATTATAAAAATACTGAAAATATTAATAAATAAATAATTGTATTTATAATGACCGTAGGTAATTTATGTATCATTTGTAGGTATCAAACATCAAAGTTGTCTTTGGTACTTTGATTACTTAAAAAATCAGTCCCAATCAAACTAAAGGACTAAATCATTAGCAAACAATTCGATTTCCTTAAAAATTAGAGAGTTAGTAATTAAATAGTTCTGTAACTGTAATTTCTCCAAATTAAGGTGGAATTTTCTTGTTTACTTAAAACAATACATTTGAAAGTAAGCAATAACAATGTTTTAAATGTTTAGTTTTCACGTGTCAATGTCAAATCAGAGAGTCAGTTGGTTAAGCTGGCACATATTACTATTTTACACAAATACAATTTTTACACCAATAGGTAACAGTTTTGTGAAGTTTTCCTATAACCTCCTCTGTAATCTTAATAACCTTAAGACTGTTTATCTTTACCCACTCGCAAGGGGCTGGGTACGATCTCACTACTAGGGTCTACCCTGGTGTCAAGCTATCATCCCTTAGAGAAACAAACCATAATGACTATTGATCTGGTAGTTCCAGTGCTATTCTATTTTTACAAACAGTAAAATCGATTTTATGTCAAAAGGATGGAAACATTTATAGCCTCTAATAAATTATTATATTTTCGATTACGAAATGCAAACATTAAAAAAAATTGTTTAAATATTTCATATGCCTCTATACAATTATTGTTGTAAATTCCTTCAGAAACATTTTAAATTTCTCCGTCTATCCTACAAGAACTTTAAGTAAAAATTTAGAGTATATACTGTATGTATACGAAAATAAAATATGCATAAAAACTAGCCTCTTGTAATAGGGAGAGTTCTACTGAACAAATTGTTATTTCACAAAATCGGTTAAACCAAACTTTCACGGTTATTATCGACTTTTTGTTACAATCAGAGGAGATTGTATCAAATTCCTAAGAAATGAAAACGTAAATTTAAATGCTTAACTCGTTCTTTAAAATTAAATTTAAGTATTGGGACCTCGGTGAAGTCCCAAGGGTTGGCGCCGTGTCGACCCAAACCAATCGGAGACCCAACAGCGAGATCAGCCGTGACGTTTTAATTTGCCCATCAAGACCACCCCATGGGACTTCCCTGCTTAGAGTTCCCAGCTTTTTTAAACGCCATATGAACTTTAACAGAGGATATACTGAAACTGTTTCTGTGTTTGGAAACGTATCAAACCAGCACTAAATAATAAAATTATTTTCTTTCCATATGCAGTCCTATAATTAATAATAAGATAGTAGTTGTGATGTAAATTGTATATTTATGTATTGAAAAACATAATTAAATGTTTGGTTAGTGTAATACCGGAGATATTGTGCAACCATTGATGTCCTACCCGCCAATAGTGAGGTTAAATGGGCCTCAGAGAAAAGTCGTGACTACACTTAAATCTATGTAAATGTTGTAAATAAAAATATTTAATTAATAATTTATTATTCTATTTATTCGCCCCTTTTTAATTTCAGATTTACAATAATCATATAAGACTCTTTATTAAGTCAAAAATAATATTGTTAAAATATTACACGTTTTTACTTGTAATCTGTCTTGTTTTTGTATTTAATGTTATTTATTTACCTTTGATACATTTGCTTGTACATAAAGCAAAAAATGTTTACTATGTTAACTTACAATACGTAAATAATGGTATAAAAAATCAATTGAATATATATTTTTATTTTATAGTTGTGATTTTTAACTTATGAAAAAACAATTTACAACTTAGTTCTTGGCGTTTTTGAATAGACTTCTTAAATGTAAAATGAATGTTCTGTAATATATTTTATTTTTTTCTTGAACGTCTTTAATATTATTTCCTTCTTTAAATCATTACACAATGCGTTATGTAATGTTTTCCATTATTTATTATATATATTTCCAATAAAATATTACTATGTTTCAAAGAAATTTCGAATTCTCACCTAGTAATAACACTTAATGTATGATTTCACCTTTAAGGTGAATATTACTTTAAAAATATATATATTTTTTATCACTAGTATTACAAATAGAAAATACAATAATATATTTTTTTTTTAAGTTTGAAGGTAAAACAAAGTTATTAAACCATTCTAAGAGAATATTCTTTTTTAGTAAAATCATTTATTCCAGTTCTTCAATCTTTAATTTTTATAAAAATCGGAAGAAGTTGACTAACTTAAAACTATCACCATGTGTAATTGTTTATTTAAAATGACTTTATATTTTTGTGCTAGTCAAGCAAAAAAATTAGGCTCACCTTGTCGAAGTTATTTGTACACAATCATGTTGAACTTGTGTCATTTTACTGGTTGTAAAGTTACAGATAATTTTTCATAACTTTAATGGCCAATTCAATATGACTGCATTATTACTGTTCCATCTAATACATTCAAAGTTAACATTATCAAAGGACATTGTAACGTATCCTTGTAAACGTATAAAGGACACTCCATGAAGGACAAAGAATGTGTTTGGTGTTACCACTCTTGATGCACATGTAAGTAATTGTTTCAACCTTCAACTCTCTTTCACCTTTCAACTTTCAACACAGTGCGTTCTCACATAGAGAAGTGTTTCTGAGAACTAATAAATCAATCCAAATCACTATAAAAGACTCATTATATAATATAGGAGCTGTTAATAACACTTCAAACGTTAAGAATATTTTAACATATATTCTTACGTATTTACGTAAAATACGTATTTTATCCTACATCAATAAAATATAAAGAGAGGTACCTCTAAGGAGTATTTCAGAATAGTAACCACTAATTAAAAATTTTACTCGTATTAACAAAGAAAACAATATGTTGGCCTTTAAATTAAACTTATATGTTTATATTCACCAAGTGGATTCAGCTTCATTTCCAGATACCAAATAACATGAAAAATGTTTAAACCACATATATATTAATTGAGTTTACTTTCTGTCATACTTTTTCTATCAATATTGGATAAATAGTTATTTAATTAGCATATTACGTGCTGGTGGAGATACAAAACAAAGTGAACTTCGCACAATACACTTTATTGCAATGTAAGAACGAAAGTGTACAAACATGATGATTGAACACTATAAAACACGTTTATTATCCTCAGACCAGTGGCAAACAAAGGCATGAAACTGGTGTATGATAATGGTTTATTTTCATATAATTAGTGTTACACTAGTATTACAGAAAACCTACTGATAACTGTGACTAGTCGTAATTAATTTTAAATTAGTATATTAGAGAGATAGGACATCAGCAAACTTACCTTATAAGACAAGTTTACTAACATCAGAGTAGTAGTCACATACACAAAATAAACACAATCTCACAAATTTTAAACACCACTGGCATTTTTAGGTGAGTAGAGGTTCTTCAGGCTCTACTCACTTGAAGAAAATGCCAGTGGTATTGAAAATTTGTGAGATTGTGTTTATTTTGTGTTTGTGACTACTACTCTGATGTTAGTGAACTTGTCTTTTAAGGTAAGTTTGCTGATGTCCTATCTCTCTAATATACTAAATCCTGGCCTAGTACCCTTTAACCTAATCTTAATTCTAAATTATAAACCTAGAAAAAAAATATACCAACTATATGTTGGCATAAATACGTGCTTTGAATTGCACGTAAAGCTGTATGTCCTTCACTTGCCCATAGTATTACTAATAAACCGCCCAATAATTAGCAATGAATAATTGGTAATATATATAATATATATATATATATATATATATATATATATATATATATATATATATATATATGCATGTATTTTTGTACTAGGTTTTTTGTCTTTCTTGTTTACTGTAAGACCTCACCGACAAGTTTTGCATAACTTGGTGAGGCCTAGATTTTGTACCCAATTAAAAGTAATAAATAAATAGTTAAGTAAATAATAAAAGTTTTAATGTGTAATTCTTAATTATTGTGTTGTCATGTGGCATTTCAGCCACTAAAAAAGTCTTAAAAGCACATACAGCCAAAATGAAAAAAGTAGCCCTACCCGCTCACCCATACACTACAGTGGTATTGATCCTCCCACCCGCCCATACATGTACAGTGGTATTGACTCACCCGCCTACCCATACACGTACAGTGTTATTGATCCACCCGCTCACCCATACACGTACGGTGGTATTGATCCTCCCACACGCCCATACACGTACAGTGGTGATGAGCAGTCCGCCCACCCATACACGTGCAATGGTGATGACCCGCCCGCCCACCCATACACGTACAGTGGTGATGATCAGTCCACCCATCCATACACGTGCAGTGAAACCGCCCGCCCACCCTCAAAGAAAGAGTGCAGTGGTGACTCTTTCTAAGGAACAGTTTACCTTAGTTGGAAATAATGACTACACTCGATCACTCACACTCATTTTCCTCATATGCGACTATCTCTCCACGTTCAGCGTCTTAGTAAATAAATGAATGAACATTCGAATAATCTTACAATAGAATAGGGTTTACAGATTGTAGCTTCTATGTTTGGGACATATTTTAATGTACCTACCTACCCTATATTTTAAGATTCATTGAATCTAGATCTGTGCAACATAAGTTATATGACCATTTCCCGTTTAGTTCAGTTCAAGTATTTAAAGAATTCAATAAGATCTTGAATGCCCTGCACCTCCCCATTACACAGGAGATCCCACGTCAGAAAGGTCACTTAAAATCTCGAAACCCACCTCTACGTAGTGCTTTTCAGTTGAGAAAATAAAATGTCTCACCCAATACTAGCTGGCCCAATAGCGTTGAACAGTTTTTATGGACGAAATAAGTTCCCCATTAACGATCCGTCAATACGAGTGGGTGGAATTAACCTCTCTCGTAGGAAATGTGCACTGTTAATCGGTTCTGAACTGGAGTGGGCAGATGTAAGTACTGGAAATACAAATAGGGATTGACACTTTATCAGTCATGAGATTACGGGGAGTCTAGATAAACAAAGGATCACATAGTTACAGAGTGTCCCTGTGCTGTTTTACGGAGGGATTAGCTAGCTTTGACAGAATCGGTGAGGCAGGTCTGAAAAGAACTTAATTTGGCTTTGTAATAGAATATAACTTGCTATTATTATTAATATCTAATGACTTGAGTAGTTATTTCCAAGTATACAGAGTGTTACAAAGAGGTTAAGCTGGCTATGCATTTTTATATCTTACGTGTGATTATAAGCTAAAAATTAAAAATCTTAGCTTATAATCACATATAAAACATGAAAATGCATAGCCAGCTTTATCTTTTTGTACACCCTGTATAACACAGCTTTTATAAAAAATTAAATTAACAAATAGTAGCTGACAAGAAAACCATACTCTAAGTATAATGTTTAAGCCTACGCCTAAAAGTAACGTAATCGATCTATAATATAAACAAAATTTAGCTCACCAATACACATAAGGTGGTATTGGCTGACCCACTTACTCATACACGGCCAGTAAAAATTATGTTACACTTTAAATATGTAAAAAGAGTTTTAATTGCGTATTGTTCACCAATAGAACGTCCATAAATGTGTGCAGTGTAACTCGTCTGGGGTGTAGGAATGGGGGGTAGTAAGCCTGACATGTTGTTGATCAATGGGACGTCCATACATGTGTGCAGTGTAACTCGTCTGGGGTGTAAGATTGGGGGTAGTAAGCCTGACGTGTTTTTGATCAATGGGACGACCATACATGTTTGTAGTGTATCTCGTCTGGGGTGTAGGAGTGGGGGGTAGTAAGCTTGACGTGTTGTTGATCAATGGGACGTCCATACATGTGTGCAGTAACTTGTCTGGGGTGTAGGAGTGGGGGTAGTAAGCTTTACGTGTTGTTAATCAATGGGACGTCCATACATGTGTGCAGTGTAACTCGTCTGGGGTGTTAGAGTGGGGGTAGTAAGCCTGACGTGTTGTTGATCAACGGGACGACCATACATGTGTGCAGTGTAACTCGTCTGGAGTGTTAGAGTGGGGGTAGTAAGCCGACGTGTTAACTGAAGGATACAAGGATTAGCAGGCAATCAGGTGGCTTAGGCGATCCAACAGAATGCCCAATGAGGCTGAGCTCGCTAACACCCTTTATTATCAGCCCAAAAACATTGCCCCTGAATTAAGGACAAAACCCAGCAAAAACGTAATGCCCATTTAAAATGTATATTGAGGCTTTAGATGTGTAAAAACAGGCTTTATCAGAAACCCCCTACATCAATTCAGATTTAATTAACGTCTTTTATCATGAATGTCTGTTCCGTGTTACGAAACAAAGATTTCTAAGTGTAAAGGATTTATCGTATTTTTATAATACACTTGAACTTCACAATTATTATATTACTTGATGTCTGTTTTGCTTATTTATTTCCATTAAGTTCATTACGAATGCCATATTTACTATACATTGATGTATGTCATTACTATCACATATCCAATGTAATCTGATATCATTACATAACTTATTAAAATGTGTTTTCTCAAGTGAGTGGGTTGGACATATTTGGTTAGGTGGCATTGACAAAAGGTGCACGCTTATTTTGGGGAGGGATGGATATCATAACTAACCTGGGTGAGTCATTAAAGGGATATTTTTAGTTTATATTTATTTTTGAATTGGTCATGTATGTTAAATTTATTTATATATTTAGACCAGAGTGGATTTACTTAATAAAAATTATTAATGTGATTTGGGAGAGTAAGTGGATACGCGGTATCAGGACTTGGTACCTGAGTTAGAGATAGCGCATGTTCTAATTCAGGCCTTGATTGTGATTTTTTTTATTCGCCTTGTACTGTCCTGGTTTTCCCCTTACTCTGCCTGAATAAGTTACCCGCACAGATCTATAGTCAATGGGGAATGGATAGAGTAAATATAAAGAGAAGATCGGTCTCTCCTTTAAAAAAATATTATCAATTTTTAACAGAGGAAAATCATCCACTATGTAAATATTCTTTATGTAATTATCGTAATGTGAATTAACATGTTAGCTGTGGATAAGACGTGGTCTAAGTTGACTGAAGTTTGTAGTTGATTGATTTTTAAATAATTGACAATCCTGATACTCAGCTCTCTTCGATACACAACATTCAGATCCTGACTACCATGCAACATGGACACCTCAGATGAAATTTAGCAGTGACAAATTTACTTTGTGTTTGGGAGCTGATAGGAAGACGTGTGAGGAGAGTAATGGACCAAGGATAGACAAGTGGTGATATGAGTTCTGACAACGGTCGACTCTGGAGGCACTAATTGCATATGATCCTCCGAGATAGATGAAAGTCAAACTGACAAACCAATTCTGGGGCAGTAATAATTTCATTAATGAGTATTTGTTTGAGAAATAAAATGGTTCAATAATAATTATTTTGATTGTTGTAAACTATAAGAAGTTATTATATGTTAGAACTTTTAAAATACAAATGGCCATTCAATAAAACAAAATTAGAAACCGGACTTTAAGTGAGGTTTTTTACACTTGAAACTTCACTCGCTAGTTCAAAAGGGCCTGCACAGACCAATGCGTGAACCTTATTCAACTAGTGAAGTACTGACAGTGGTCGGCACTATTGGAGCAGTGCTGTAATCCAGCTACTTGGGACGAAATGTGGGGATTGTAGGCAATAGGTTCTATGCCCTTAATACTGACATGGGTTCCACTCAGTGGTTGCCATCGACGTGGATACTACTACAGAAGTCTGGGGTGTCCATGTTGGGTGGTAGTCAGGGTCCGTACATTATGTAGGGAGGAGAACTGTGTATCAGTTTTAACTTAGCTAAAAATCATAGCAATACTAAGTGATTCGAATTCCACTGTTAAGCCTCTTAGTTGTTCTGGCTATTGAGATATTAATAAATGACCCATTCTATGGAACAGTCGCCCTTAGATAGTAGCAATAACCACACTCGTTCATCTGCAGACACTCATTCGCCTCTCATATTTGCTTTTGTCTACGATCGATGACTTGGTAATGAATAAAAATGACTGTTAAGGAAGTAACTTCTACCTTGCACCTCGTAGTCCGAAGCAAGTCTGTGTACCTTCTGAGCCACCGCTACACGTAACAGTAGCCCTCCCTACCACCCACACACCTACGTTGGTATTTGCAGGGGTTATAACTCTCCCATTCAGCCATACACGAACAGTGATATGTTATGTTGTGATGTACGAGTATATTTAAAATATTCGAAAGAAATTAGAGCGAGAGAGGGGTTAAGTAAGGGAGGGAGGGGGGAAGGGGTACCAATTAAACTTATTATTATAATTATTTAAAATAATACGTTATGTAAAACAGTTTTATAGAATGTTGTTAGTAGATGAGTAGGCCTTATAACATAATTTTTTTTTTTAAGGAGAGGCCGAACTCCTCCTTAACCTTACTCTGACCATTCCCCATAGACCATTGATCTGTGCGAGGAACTTATTCAGTCAGAGTAAGGGGGCGAACCTGTACAGTACAAGGTGAATATTACTGATAAATCTTTTAAGTCTAGGCCGGATTCGAACCAGCGCTATCTCTAACCCAAGCTCAAAGTCCTGACGCCTTAGACCACTCGGCCACCGGCTCGCCCAAATGACTTTGATAATGACTGTTCAAGGATATAAAAGAAGTGATACAAGCCTCGGCTTATAAATTATTGTAAAATATACTCTACTTACAATGGTAATATAGAATAATACTGTAATACTAAGGAGATAACCACGGATAATAAATATCTACTGCTTAGACAACGATAACAATAGAAAAGTAGATCAGGACATGTATCGGTAGAACTATTTATTTGCTATACAAAATAATACGTCTTCATACAATACTTATAGTAATCATGGTGATTGAATAACGTACCATAAAGACATTGGACTCGTATTCCTTGATTATATTGTCAATGTACTTGTTAGATACCAGATATAATATAACTATCTACTTCATTTAAACATCCACTTCACTTAAAGTAGTTACGACTGAAAATATTGGAAACAAGGGTACATTTTAATATGGAAATACTCATTCAATAAATTAAACGAAGACAACGTAGAGGAAGAAGTGAGAAACAAGTTATATTATGATCGATTGACATAAACTCATTTAGTGGTGTCGCTTTTGTTTTGGACAAAACAACAATTATGTAAATCCACGGTCATAAAATGTTGACTTGCACAAACAAGTAGATTCTTGGAGAGTTGCAGATAAATATCTGAAAAGTGACAACCATTCAAGGTTTTAAGGCGTTTCTATAGTTTCTAGTATCGTCTCTTTGTTGATCATGGTATTTTGATCATCCTTATAGTTCCAGAAATTCTTGTAAGAGCTATCTGAACTCAAATAAGATGATTCAATAAATGGACTTGCGAGAGAGTTCTAATTTGGATGATTTTATCCTATAAAGATGTGATAGCAGTGTTTTGTTTTTTTTTTTTCAATTAATAAGGAGAAATAAATCATATTGAAAAGAATTGTGGTGCTCGCTGGCCATGGATGAACTTCCAATTTGAGATAAAAGGAGTGTCTCCTTACCTTAAAGGTACTGAAAGCACTCAATAGAGCAGCTGCGTTATGAAAACGTCAAAGTAGATTAGGAAACAAATACAAGATCCAAAAACTAGCTGAAAAACTAAATTGCGGTCTAGGTAAATACCAACAATTTTTAGGAAACAAACGAGAAACCCCAATAACAAAACTTGCGTGAGGCTCACTACCCAAGGCGTCGAACTGCTAAGTGAATGTCAAAGGTCAATCGTTGAATAAAGTTCAAATGTTACGCACTGTATGTTCATGGGAACTGGTTAGTGAAGTAAAACAAAATACAAGCATAACTTTAATGACTAAAAAGACTAAAAAAAATGATTAGAGTAAAAACATATTACTCAAAAGTTGTTGAGTATAAAATATAGCAACCACTATCAATGGTTGCTGACGGTTGTTTTAGAAATAAATGAATCCAAAGAATCGGCACAAACCTTCCCCCATATTAAACACACAAAAATAAACACTTGGAAAATTACCACTTTGATTCCCAAATGTGGTTTTTTCATAACTCAAAAACTATTCAAGTTAAAGACATGCGGTTCTTACTAAAATATTTTAAATTTTAATTCACATCGTTCCTGAAAATTTAATCAAAATCATTAGAGAAGTTTTAGATAAAATTCTTTTTTTGTACGTTTTTCCTATAAAAATAAAAAAACTAAAATTAAAAAAAGATAAAAAATAGTGTGGAGATATTGGCTAAATACAACTACATACAAAGATTCGTTAAAATTGATATATCTGTTTGGTCTCCAATGAACTGTACATACACACAGACACGCATACGGACAGACACAATTTTTTTTTCAAAAAAAATCCTTTTTGGTTTCAGGGGACCTTAAAATGGATTTTTAGACCAATTTGTACAAAACGTTTTTTACGTTTACACTACTTTCTCTATGCTAATGAATACAAGTGGCCTCGGACACTTTTGAAGACGAACTAAGAATATGACTGTAAAGAAAGATTAAACTTTAAAAAAAAAAAGAAAAATGGAAGCCATTATACAAGAACGTACGCCTAATGCTTTCTAGCCAGTTAAAGCAACACATAAGATTGTACGTCCAACATAAGTGGACGGCCAGCTCACAAGTGGACGGCCAGCTCACAAGATGATGGCGGAAAATCTATTGTTACTTACTGGTAAATTTGTTTTAGATTCCCAATACTTGTTTTTAAAACTAACTCAATGTTTCGACATGTGTGAAACTCCTGTCTAGCACCTGAAAACAACAGGAGTTTCATACCTCTTGAAACGATTTGTTGATTTTAAAAACCCTTGAAAAGTTGAAAATCTACTAATTTACCAATTCAAACAATCCATCGCCAACAAATATACTTCAAATGACTATTGTTACAAATAATATTTACGTCAGTTGTCCCAACTAAAAATGAGACAGGTTTTCTCAGGCAATAAAGACAATTTCTCAGCCAGTTGATAAATAGTTTCTCAGCCAATAATTTACAGCTATCTTGGCCAGTGTTTGCTCTTTATTCTACAAGTTGAAGGCCTGGGGAGACAAGATGTATAGCACGGAGACGTGAGTTGATATTAGCTGTGACGCTGGTTCTCTCAGGCGGTGCTGATTGTAACTGATCTCTCTAAATGAATGAGACTTAAACTAAACTGGTGGATCACTAGTGTCGTAAAGGATTATTTTAATAATGGAATAAAAATAATATTTGAATGGACAGAAAACTTTAAATTGCGTAAGTAACTATACAATTATAAAAAGAATTAAAACACATTTCGAAAGTGGAGTAAGATGCCATGACATAAACACATACACACATTATTGTTTGCTTGCTTTTTATTTATATAAAAAAAGGTCAAAAATTGTTGGGGAATCTTTAAATATTAAAGTAAGGTGAGCTAGTATAGAGTACAGGTTAAACTCAATTTACTCTAATTAAGCTGCTTCTCTTATGAGGTTAGAACTTCGAAGGAAATTCAAAGAGGATGAACCAAAGCTAATTATAGACATCCAATTTGTAACTAGTTATAGTGTCCAAGTATAACTGAGAAAAATTATATTTAAAGGCACAATTTATACCTTTTGTTGAAGTAGTAAAAAACATACATATATAACATAGTATATAATTAAGAAAAATAGTAGTGTTCTTTCAAAATGCAATAGAAAATTAGTTTAATAAATCATTGATTCTTTTAATTTATCACCATTACAGGTATTTTTCTAACTACCATCAAAAACAGCTATATATTTTATATATTTTATATAATTTGTAGAAATGAAACTCACATTATCTAATACAATTGTATAAATTATATAAATTATACTGGAGATCATTCGAAAACAAGGTTTTTATTATCAAAAGCAACGAGCAACTAAACCTACATAAACACCAACAATGCTATAAAAACAATCGGGAACAATCAGTTCTAAAACCGTACTCATCGGCTAAGGCTTCGGACTGACGAGGGCTATTTCCGAGGTTCGAATCCTCAACTGAGCTAACGGTTGGTACCTCCGAGGTTCGAATCCTCAACTGAGCTAACGGTTGGTACCTCCGAGGTTCGAATCCTCAACTGAGCTAACGGTTGGTACCTCCGAGGTTCGAATCCTCAACTGAGCTAACGGTTGGTACCTCCGAGGTTCGAGACCTCAACTGAGCTAACGGTTGGTACCTCCGAGGTTCGAATCCTCAACTGAGCTAACGGTTGGTACCTCCGAAGTTCGAATCCTCAACTGAGCTAACGGTTGGTACCTCCGAAGTTCGAATCCTCAACTGAGCTAACGGTTGGTACCTCCGAAGTTCGAATCCTCAACTGAGCTAACGGTTGGTACCTCCGAAGTTCGAATCCTCAACTGAGCTAACGGTTGGTACCTCCGAGGTTCGAATCCTCAACTGAGCTAACGGTTGGTACCTCCGAGGTTCGAATCCTCAACTGAGCTAACGGTTGGTACCTCCGAGGTTCGAATCCTCAACTGAGCTAACGGTTGGTACCTCCGAGGTTCGAATCCTCAACTGAGCTAACGGTTGGTACCTCCGAGGTTCGAATCCTCAACTGAGCTAACGGTTGGTACCTCCGAAGTTCGAATCCTCAACTGAGCTAACGGTTGGTACCTCCGAAGTTCGAATCCTCAACTGAGCTAACGGTTGGTACCTCCGAGGTTTGAATCCTCAACTGAGCTAACGGTTGGTACCTCCGAAGTTCGAATCCTCAACTGAGCTAACGGTTGGTACCTCCGAAGTTCGAATCCTCAACTGAGCTAACGGTTAGTACCTCCGAGGTTCGAATCCTCAACTGAGCTAACGGTTGGTACCTCCGAAGTTCGAATCCTCAACTGAGCTAACGGTTGGTACCTCCGAAGTTCGAATCCTCAACTGATCTAACGGTTGGTACCTCCGAGGTTCGAATCCTCAACTGAGCTAACGGTTGGTACCTCCGAGGTTCGAATCCTCAACTGAGCTAACGGTTGGTACCTCCGAAGTTCGAATCCTCAACTGAGCTAACGGTTGGTACCTCCGAAGTTCGAATCCTCAACTGAGCTAACGGTTGGTACCTCCGAAGTTCGAATCCTCAACTGAGCTAACGGTTGGTACCCTCCGAAGTTCGAATCCTCAACTGAGCTAACGGTTGGTACCTCCGAAGTTCGAATCCTCAACTGAGCTAACGGTTGGTACCTCCGAAGTTCGAATCCTCAACTGAGCTAACGGTTGGTACCTCCGAAGTTCGAATCCTCAACTGAGCTAACGGTTGGTACCTCCGAGGTTTGAATCCTCAACTGAGCTAACGGTTGGTACCTCCGAAGTTCGAATCCTCAACTGAGCTAACGGTTGGTACCTCTGAAGTTCGAATCCTCAACTGAGCTAACGGTTGGTACCTCCGAGGTTCGAATCCTCAACTGAGCTAACGGTTGGTACCTCCGAAGTTCGAATCCTCAACTGAGCTAACGGTTGGTACCTCCGAAGTTCGAATCCTCAACTGAGCTAACGGTTGGTACCTCCAAGGTTCGAATCCTCAACTGAGCTAACGGTTGGTACCTCCGAAGTTCGAATCCTCAACTGAGCTAACGGTTGGTACCTCCGAAGTTCGAATCCTCAACTGAGCTAACGGTTGGTACCTCCGAAGTTCGAATCCTCAACTGAGCTAACGGTTGGTACCTCCGAAGTTCGAATCCTCAACTGAGCTAACGGTTGGTACCTCCGAAGTTCGAATCCTCAACTGAGGTAACGGTTGGTACCTCCGAAGTTCGAATCCTCAACTGAGCTAACGGTTGGTACCTCCGAGGTTCGAATCCTCAACTGAGCTAACGGTTGGTACCTCCGAAGTTCGAATCCTCAACTGAGCTAACGGTTGGTACCTCCGAAGTTCGAATCCTCAACTGAGCTAACGGTTGGTACCTCTGAAGTTCGAATCCTCAACTGAGCTAACGGTTGGTACCTCCGAAGTTCGAATCCTCAACTGAGCTAACGGTTGGTACCTCCGAAGTTCGAATCCTCAACTGAGCTAACGGTTGGTACCTCCGAAGTTCGAATCCTCAACTGAGCTAACGGTTGGTACCTCCGAAGTTCGAATCCTCAACTGAGCTAACGGTTGGTACCTCCGAAGTTCGAATCCTCAACTGAGCTAACGGTTGGTACCCTCCGAAGTTCGAATCCTCAACTGAGCTAACGGTTGGTACCTCCGAAGTTCGAATCCTCAACTGAGCTAACGGTTGGTACCTCCGAAGTTCGAATCCTCAACTGAGCTAACGGTTGGTACCTCCGAAGTTCGAATCCTCAACTGAGCTAACGGTTGGTACCTCCGAGGTTTGAATCCTCAACTGAGCTAACGGTTGGTACCTCCGAAGTTCGAATCCTCAACTGAGCTAACGGTTGGTACCTCTGAAGTTCGAATCCTCAACTGAGCTAACGGTTGGTACCTCCGAGGTTCGAATCCTCAACTGAGCTAACGGTTGGTACCTCCGAAGTTCGAATCCTCAACTGAGCTAACGGTTGGTACCTCCGAAGTTCGAATCCTCAACTGAGCTAACGGTTGGTACCTCCAAGGTTCGAATCCTCAACTGAGCTAACGGTTGGTACCTCCGAAGTTCGAATCCTCAACTGAGCTAACGGTTGGTACCTCCGAAGTTCGAATCCTCAACTGAGCTAACGGTTGGTACCTCCGAAGTTCGAATCCTCAACTGAGCTAACGGTTGGTACCTCCGAAGTTCGAATCCTCAACTGAGCTAACGGTTGGTACCTCCGAAGTTCGAATCCTCAACTGAGCTAACGGTTGGTACCTCCGAAGTTCGAATCCTCAACTGAGCTAACGGTTGGTACCTCCGAAGTTCGAATCCTCAACTGAGCTAACGGTTGGTACCTCCGAAGTTCGAATCCTCAACTGAGCTAACGGTTGGTACCTCCGAAGTTCGAATCCTCAACTGAGCTAACGGTTGGTACCTCTGAAGTTCGAATCCTCAACTGAGCTAACGGTTGGTACCTCCTAGGTTCGAATCCTCAACTGAGCTAACGGTTGGTACCTCCGAAGTTCGAATCCTCAACTGAGCTAACGGTTGGTACCTCCGAAGTTCGAATCCTCAACTGAGCTAACGGTTGGTACCTCCGAAGTTCGAATCCTCAACTGAGCTAACGGTTGGTACCTCCGAAGTTCAAATCCTCAACTGAGCTAACGGTTGGTACCTCCGAAGTTCGAATCCTCAACTGAGCTAACGGTTGGTACCTCCTAGGTTCGAATCCTCAACTGAGCTAACGGTTGGTACCTCCTAGGTTCGAATCCTCAACTGAGCTAACGGTTGGTACCTCCTAGGTTCGAATCCTCAACTGAGCTAACGGTTGGTACCTCACTCGTTTTTGTTGTTGTTAACATTCACATTACTAATTGTTGGTAATTTTTTAGATGCTTGTTGTTTTTCATGATGAAAACCTTGTTTCTAAAGACCTCATGGAACATTTATAATTTGTTATTTGATTATGTGTTTCATTTCTACAAATTATGCAAAAATATACACTAAGTGAGTTTTCTTCATCATAATATTCAATAAGTGAGTTTTCTTCATCATAATATTCAATAAGTGAGTTTTCTTCATCATAATATTCAATAAGGGAGTTTTCTTCATCATAATATTCAATAAGTGAGTTTTCTTCATCATAGTATACAATAAGTGAGTTTTCTTCATCATAATATTCAATAAGTGAGTTTTCTTCGTCATAATATTCAATAAGTGAGTTTTCTTCATCATAATATTCAATAAGTGAGTTTTCTTCATCATAATATTCAATAAGTGAGTTTTCTTCATCATAATATTCAATAAGTGAGTTTTCTTCATCATAATATTCAATAAGTGAGTTTTCTTCATCATAATATTCAATAAGTGAGTTTTCTTCATCATAATATACAATAAGTGAGTTTTCTTCATCATAATTATTTATATTAACCTTGAATTGCTGATCCATAAATTATGAATGTATATTACTTTGTTTCTAAACTACACGGACCACTTTAAAAAGTATTACACGGCACAATAATGTGTGAGTTACAACAATTAAAATCTATGCTTAAATAAGGATAATATTATTTTGAATTGAATTAAAGAGGGTAAATTCCTTTTTGACTGTCATTCTTTTTCTTTACTATATAAATACAAGTATATTTGCTAGTTTTTCTACCACTTTCTCTACCTTGAAAATAAATTCACTCTCGTATATAAAATCAATGTATTCATCGTTTATACATCTCCACTTTATGAGTTATTATACAATTATATTTAAATATTGAACATATATTTGACCATTTCTGTTGCTAAGAACTTTTATCTCAGTTTTAAACCAATAAGAATCTGTCTAATACAAATTCATATAAGTTTTATACATTTTAAATGTCTTGAAAAAACAAGACAACATTGTCATGATCATAGATCGTTGTTATAGGATTTATTGATGATATAAGCATTGTAATGAGACTAAAATTTATTCAACATATTTATTCATGATATGTTGTAAAATTTTAACAGTTTGCTATTCTTTTTTTAAGTTAATTAGGGTTTTTAAGCCCTCTATTAACTGCTGCTTAGCACACAAAAAAATGACAGTTAGCAGTTCCAAAGTTAGTTGACAGTTTAAATGTAACACTAAGGGTATTGTGCAGGCTTTAGGCCCGCAGGGTTTAACCTTAGATTTAGTCTGTCATTAGGGTTCATTAGCCATTCCTTCAGTAGTGCAATCTGGACTCTAGTGGAGAAACCACAGCCGAAGCTCGTGTGGCGCGCCTGGTCGGCCAGCTGGTAGTAAGTACTGCGCACCCTTTAACTGTTCTTGAATATTCTAGCACCTAGGAGAATACTTCTCCCACGATAACAGGGAAGGACACAGTACATTTAACTAACAATTAATTACTTTAGCCTTTAAGGGAATTTTATGTATGGATTATTCAGTAATCTCTATATATAAAAGACGAAGCCCTCACTCATCACTAATTCTCCAACTTTCTATGTAGGTTGAGAGCTGAAGTCTTGTTTACTGTTTCTTTAGGTCTTAAATAGGACAACTAAAGTATTTTCATATTGATAAATCACTTCTAACGGGTAGAAACCACCCCTAAAAGATTGTTCCATAAGGATAACATTGGGTTGATTTTAGTAAAATAATAACAGCTGTGTTAAAAACAAATAAACATGTTATTTTGTATGTTTGACATTATTATATTGATACTTCAAGAGTTTAATATTCAGCTGTTAATCAAAAATAAATGAAATGAGCACATTTGAAATAGGCTAATTAATATCATGGAATATTTATACTAATAAATAGGTAGCAACGCAAGTAATGTGAGAGTGAGATACTGTAAGTAAATATAATATTGTGATTTTACGTTATACAGTTAATCTACTATTATTATTTGTAGTTGAAAGTCACATGCAGAGGCCTAACACCAAGGTGTATCGAGCGCAGCGAGCGTCTGGATTGGCACGATAAGCGTGTAGGGGTGTCCCCTAGTATTAAATAATTGATTATTCATCATTTAGACGCAGATCGTGGAGATATGGGTGAATATGAGGAGTGAATTAGTGTAATGGGTGTAGATGAACGAGTGTAGCCATTGTTACGAACTACGATTGACTGTTGCTTATCCAGGGAAACTAAGAGACCTATAGATTTACGTGGAATCCAAACCACGCAGTATTGGTCTACTTTTCAGCTAACTGACAATTTAACAGTTGACAGTGTCTCTTCCCTCCAAAATAACCGGACACAGTCTACCGCCCAACATGGACACCCCAGACTTCCAGTAGTATTCATTGAGTGGACGCCACGTCGGTATTAAGAGGACTGATCATAGAGCCTAACGCCTACAATCTTCACAACACTTTGGCTCGAAGTAGCTGGATTAAAACACTGCGTCTCTAGTGCTAACATAGTTTAGTAAAGTCTTGGTTCAATATTGATGCATTGACTTTAATAACTGTATGAATAAGTTCTATTTTAATTTCTATTCTGATTTTAGAATATGTTAGCCACATTTAACCTCCTAAAGGGCGTAATGCTGTAATGCATGTACTTGTAGGCAAGGTGTGGGGATTGTAGGTGATTCTCTTCTCAGCACTTTTAGTGCCAGCATGAAATATACTTAAGGTTGTTACTGTAATAGCCACAACTAAGGAATTCGGGGTGGTCGTGCTGTTAGTAACCAGGTTTCGGATGTTGTCTAGGGGAGAGAACTGAAAGCCAAGCCTGTTGGTTTTAAAAAAATTCACACAAAATTTCGTGATTTGGAATCAACGATAAGCTGTAAGTCGTTAGCTGCCCTAGCCATTGATAGACTACGAAGTTTATCCTAAAACATTACTCAAGTCACCACAATTACAAATGTTGTAATAATTAATAGATAATCAATTTAAAATATACAAAAAAGGCGTTTTGGTATTGACATGGATGGATATATGCATCTAGATCTGAATGTTGATAATGATGTGGGTATAGTTATAGATGTTATAATGATGTAGGTCTGGATATAGATGTTGGTAATGATTTGGGTCTAGATCAAGTCTAAGCTTCAACTTGACTGTAATCTAATTATTAATTTGAATTCACCTACCTGACTTAGAACATACAATTATATTAATTGCCTTGAAATCAGATCTAAACTAAAGATGAACTGCACTTTATACGTAAGTAACTAAGTTTGTGCATTATAACTTTTATAAAAACGTTATAAAAAGTTCATTTCTACTGCAGATTAAATGTCTGAGGACCAAACCGTCTTACAAACCTATCAGATGTGACCGGGCTAACACAAACAGAGTTATTGACAGACTACATTAGGTCCATAAAACACGTAAATACTAATTCCATTTCCTAAAAGTGTTCTGAAAATGTCGAATCAGTGTCAACCTTAACTCCATTTTGCAGATGGAGCCAAATCTCATCAGATCAGAAAGTCAGTTTTCATTTGTATTCAGTTCTTCGTTAGGTTTTAACATGAGAGTTAACATTTATTCATTTGATAAAATTGTAGTATTCAATTTTCTTTATTATTTCTTTATTGAAAATTGCGTGGTTAAAATATTAAAATTCGTAAAAATCAAAAGGATTTACAGTGTTAGCAGAGAGTATAAACTTAATACGGCAGGTAATCATGTAAGTATTTAATGAAGTGCAATACACACAAAAATCATACAGTTTTAAGCAACAAGTATGTTTATTGCTTCTTAATTAGCATAATACGTGTTGGTACAAACACAAGAATATTTTATTATATTTGTTATGTAAGAAGTTCGTGTTTTTTTTTTTTTTTTTGTTTTTTTTGGAACAAAAGTTTTTAGTTCAATTTTACTCCATAAGACATTATTGATTTACTAATTATTTTTAAATAAGATATCCCAGTATTATGTTACTTTTTGTTTGTATTACACATTATACAATTCAAATTTTATTTATTTTTTTATTTTTTTTTTTATTCATAAGACGCCGATCGTCAAGATATGGGCGAATATGGATTTCGAATGAGTGTGATGAGTGTAGATGAGCGAATGTAGTCATTCTTACAAACTAAGGCTGACTATTCCTTAGAAAGTGTCATTAATTAATAGCCCAATGACAAATGAACAGCAGGTGATTATCAGCTGATCCTTCTCAAAATGTATTGACTCTGATTGGGATCGAACTGAGAACCTTTAGCACATGAAGCTGGGATTGAACCAACTAAGCTACCAACCAATTACATTTATTTGTGCTGCAAATTTGTAATTAAAAAGTAAAATATAGAAGTTTGTAATTATACAATCCGTATGTTGTGTAACCATAAACGAAACTTACTTATCCAAGGATCACTTTGCCCCCTATCGCTCCATGAATACAGTGAGTTCTGGCCTATAGACCCCACCGTATTTCGTAAAGTAAGATCCACTTTTCACTAGGACACAGAACAACATACAATATAGTATAACAGTTCTTTAATATAAAGGACAAAACAAGTCAATGTTCTCGGAATCATTAACAATTCTAGCTCCTGATATACCGACTTCACTTATTTCTTCATATCACACCATTTATCTCTTATATAACAATATTTGAAATTGTCAAATTCAATTCGTTGAGTACGATATGTAATATTTTATTTTGTTTCGTTGAAATGGCTAATTAGTTTAATTATAAATAAAATTCAAATGTTACACACACTCTTTGCATGATTAACCTAGCTTAGCTGCTGTACGTGAAACTGTTGGATACAACGTAAGTATGTAATACTTTGTAAGTTACTATCATCACATATTTATCACGACACAAAGCCTGACACACTTAAGTCTCGTTAGCCATTCCGTCAGTTCCACAGTCTGAACCGGACACTCAATCTGAGGGCTTCTAGTGTACACAGGCTGCTATGTGTGTGGTGGAGTATGTGTGTGGCCGTGTCTACAATGTCACAACATGGTTAACTATCATCACATATTTATCACGGCACAAAGCCTAACACACTTAGGTCTCGTTAGCCATTCCATCAGTACCACAGCCTGAGCTGGATACTCAATCTGAGGGGATTCCAGTGTACTCAGCCTGTCATATGTGTGGCCGTGTCTACAACACTACAACATGGTTAACTATCATCACATATTTACCAAGCCTAACATACTTAGGTCTCGTTAGCCATTCCGTCAGTATCACAGCCTGAACCGGACACTCAATCTGAGGGCTTCTAGTGTACACAGGCTGCTATGTGTGTGGTGGAGTATATGTGTAGCCGTGTCTACAACGCTACAACAAGGTTAACTATCATCACATATTTACCAAGCCTAACACACTAAGGTCTCGTTAGCCATTCCGTCAGTACCACAGCCTGAACCGGACACTCAATCTGAGGGCTTCTAGTGTACACAGGCTGCTATGTGTGTGGTGGAGTATATGTGTAGCCGTGTCTACAACACCACAACATGGTTAACTCTCACACTGGTTAAGTATCACAGCCTGAACCGGACACTCAATCTGAGGGCTTCTAGTGTACACAGGCTGCTATGTGTGTGGTGGAGTATATGTGTAGCCGTGTCTACAACACCACAACATGGTTAACTCTCACACTGGTTAAGTATCACAGCCTGAACCGGACACTCAATCTGAGGGCTTCTAGTGTACACAGGCTGCTATGTGTGTGGTGGAGTATATGTGTAGCCGTGTCTACAACACCACAACATGGTTAACTCTCACACTGGTTAAGTATCACAGCCTGAACCGGACACTCAATCTGAGGGCTTCTAGTGTACACAGGCTGCTATGTGTGTGGTGGAGTATATGTGTAGCCGTGTCTACAACACCACAACATGGTTAACTCTCACACTGGTTAAGTATCACAGCCTGAACCGGACACTCAATCTGAGGGCTTCTAGTGTACACAGGCTGCTATGTGTGTGGTGGAGTATATGTGTAGCCGTGTTAGGTCTCGTTAGCCATTCCGTCAGTATCACAGCCTGAACCGGACACTCAATCTGAGGGCTTCTAGTGTACACAGACTGCTATGTGTGTGGTGGAGTATGTGTGTGGCCGTGTCTACAATGCCACAACAAGGTTAACTATCATCACATATTTACCAAGCCTAACACACTTAGGTCTCGTTAGCCATTCCGTCATTTCCACAGTCTGAACCGGACACTCAATCTGAGGGCTTCTAGTGTACACAGACTGCTATGTGTGTGGTGGAGTATGTGTGTGGCCGTGTCTACAATGCCACAACATAGTTAACTATCATCACATATTTACCAAGCCTAACATACTTAGGTCTCGTTAGCCATTCCGTCAGTATCACAGCCTGAACCGGACACTCAATCTGAGGGCTTCTAGTGTACACAGGCTGCTATGTGTGTGGTGGAGTATGTGTGTGGCCGAGTCTATAACACCACAACATGGTTAACTATCATCACATATTTACCAAGCCTAACACACTTAGGTCTCGTTAGCCATTCCGTCAGTATCACAGCCTGAACCGGACACTCAATCTGAGGGCTTCTAGTGTACACAGGCTGCTTTGTGTGTGGTGGAGTATGTGTGTGGCCGTGTCTACAACACCACAACATGGTTAACTATCATCACATATTTACCAAGCCTAACACACTAAGGTCTCTTTAGCCATTCTGTCAGTTCCACAGTCTGAGCTGGACACTCAATCTGAGGCCTTCTAGTGTACACAGGCTGCTTTGTGTGTGGTGGAGTATGTGTGTGGCCGTGTCTACAACACCACAACATGGTTAACTATCATCACATATTTACCAAGCCTAACACACTTAGGTCTCGTTAGCCATTCCGTCAGTATCACAGCCTGAACCGGACACTCAATCTGAGGGCTTCTAGTGTACACAGACTGCTATGTGTGTGGTGGAGTATGTGTGTGGCCGTGTCTACAACAGCCACAACATGGTGGTTAACTATCATCTCATATTTACCAAGCCTAACACACTTAGGTCTAGTTAGCCATTCCGTCAGTATCACAGCCTGAACCGGACACTCAATCTGAGGGCTTCTAGTGTACACAGGCTGCTATGTGTGTGGTGGAGTATGTGTGTGGCCGTGTCTACAATGTCACAACATGGTTAACTATCATCACATATTTACCAAGCCTAACACACTTAGGTCTAGTTAGCCATTCCGTCAGTACCACAGCCTGAACCGGACACTCAATCTGAGGGCTTCTAGTGTACACAGGCTGCTATGTGTGTGGTGGAGTATGTGTGTGGCCGTGTCTACAATGTCACAACATGGTTAACTATCATCTCATATTTACCAAGCCTAACACACTTAGGTCTAGTTAGCCATTCCGTCAGTATCACAGCCTGAACCGGACACTCAATCTGAGGGCTTCTAGTGTACACAGGCTGCTATGTGTGTGGTGGAGTATGTGTGTGGCCGTGTCTACAATGTCACAACATGGTTAACTATCATCACATATTTACCAAGCCTAACACACTTAGGTCTAGTTAGCCATTCCGTCAGTACCACAGCCTGAACCGGACACTCAATCTGAGGGCTTCTAATGTACACAGGCTGCTTTGTGTGTGGTGGAGTATGTGTGTAGCCGTGTCTACAACGCCACAACAAGGTTAACTATCATCACATATTTACCAAGCCTAACACACTTAGGTCTCGTTAGCCATTCCGTCAGTTCCACAGCCTGAACCGGACAATCAATCTGAGGGCTTCTAGTGTACAGAGGCTGCTATGTGTGTGGTGGAGTATGTGTGTGGCCGTGTCTTCAACACCACAACCTAGTTAACTATCATCACATATTTACCAAGCCTAACACACTTAGGTCTCGTTAGCCATTCCGTCAGTACCACAGCCTGAACCGGACTCTCAATCTGAGGGCTTCTAGTGTACACAGGCTGCTTTGTGTGTGGTGGAGTATGTGTGTGGCCGTGTCTACAACACCACAACATGGTTAACTATCATCACATATTTACCAAGCCTAACACACTTAGGTCTCGTTAGCCATTCCGTCAGTTCCACAGTCTGAACCGGACACTCAATCTGAGGGCTTCTAGTGTACACAGGCTGCTATGTGTGTGGTGGAGTATGTGTGTGGTCGTGTCTATAACACCACAACATGGTTAACTATCACCAAATATTTACCAAGCCTAACACACTTAGGTCTCGTTAGCCATTCCGTCAGTATCACAGTCTGAGCCGGACACTCAATCTGAGGGCTTCTAGTGTACACAGGCTGCTATGTGTGTGGTGGAGTATGTGTGTGGCCGTGTCTATAACACCACAACATGGTTAACTATCATCACATATTTACCAAGCCTAACACACTTAGGTCTCGTTAGCCATTCCGTCAGTTCCACAGCCTGAACCGGATACTCAATCTGAGGGCTTTTAGTGTACACAGGCTGCTTTGTGTGTGGTGGAGTATGTGTGTGGCCGTGTCTACAACACCACAACATGGTTAACTATTATCACATACGAGTATTTACCAAGCCTAACATACTTACGTCTCGTTAGCCATTCCGTCAGTTCCACAGCCTGAGCTGGACACTCAATCTGAGGGGCTTCCAGTGTACTCAGCCTGTCATGTGTGTGGCCGTGTCTACAACAACACAACATGGTTCTAGATGGATATGTTCTCGTTTGGTTTTTGGGATATTAATGCGCAAACCAAGATATAAGTACTGTATTTCATATTTTGTAATAACTAATAGAAATTTTTTATTCTTTTGTTTTTATGAGAATTAGAACAAATCCTTCATTATTGTTTTCCAGTTGATAGTTAATGGTCATATTAGTAAACGAAAGTTTTACTTAAAATATTTTTAATAACTGAAAATCAATGAGATTAAATACAATAATAACCAATACCATATCTTTAGGCTACAAAGGCCGCTACCAGATGAAGAATCGCCTAATCTAAAGTAAAATGACAAATATTCACACGCACACACACTAACACACACCTTCGACAGAGACAATAAACAAGACATCAGACTGAGCAGGAATCACAGGGAGCAAGAGACTAAGGTGATAAAGGGAAAATTAAAAGTGAGGAGTACTTTCCCGATCCAGACACCAGATCGAGCCGGTTGAGTGCGAACACCAGTTAGTTGTACTCTTCGAGTTGCTCTTGTGCAGACCTGCTGTAAAGATGTATTATTTTTGTTTTCCAATGCTTTTCGATAATTATTTTCTGTAGTATATTGATATATGTGTAGATTACTATAGTTACTTATGTTAATATTGATTTGGTCACTCAAAAACAGATGAGAAAGGAAAAGAAACACTATTTTCACGCGTCATTCTTGTTCATTTTGTGGTATTAATAGGAATGAGATTATTTAAACCGACGTCTTTCTTCTTTTGGCCTCCCTTTTCTGCTTGAACTGATGTCTTGTTGGCGCAAAATCTGATAGGGTGTGCACGTCTTGAGACTTCAGGCAGAGGTAAAGTTCGAATCGACTGAACTTACAGTCGGTGCTTCACTAGTTGAATAAAGTTCACCCAACCCGTGTCAACTGGCGGATAAAATTGATTATAAAAAAGAAAAAAAATCACGATACGTTTGTTATTCAAACAAAATGTTTGGTAATTGTAATCGAGAAATGTAACAAATATTGACTTTACGTTATTTGTTTATTCTAAGGTAAATTACATTATTGCTAAATATCAAGCCAATTAATGTAACAGATAACAACATGTGTACCGATTGGCACAGGGGGTTTACTTCTAATACCTGTCACGATTGTCAAATTAAATTAATGAAAACATTGACTCATCCCGTAATATTTACTCTAGGGTTCTGTCACATAATTAAATGTCTGTGCATATTTGTTTTCCTCAACCAGAGGATGACAAAAATATAGAAGGATTGTTAAATTAATTTTAAAGTGTTTTTAAAATAAAATTTTAATTTTGTAATGAGACAGTAATTTTTGCTTCTTTTATTGTATTCTGACCTTTCGTCTTGGATCTTATAATTGTGGTCATCTAAATGTTGTGACGATCCTAAATTGTTGTGATATATCACCATCTGGATCTTATAATTGGGGTGATCTTCCATCATGTGACGATATGAAATGTTTTCACTCTACTACAATGTGGAATTAGTGGTGATATGCCATCATGTTACGACCCAAAATGTGTATGATCTACTGCCGAGTTGAATCTAATAATTGATTTATGGTGATCTACTACCATGTGGTATATGTTGTGGGAGAGAGATACTTAGTGGTAGACTCCCACTCAAATATATTTCTTTTGATAAAATCGCTGAAATTCGAACTAATTATGTAAGGATATACTCGTATGATAACATCAGCCTTACATGTGTTCCATGTATTCTTTTCTGACAAACAAGTAAGCTTTCTTTTCATACGTTTTTTCCCCAGTAGAAGTAAAAGAACGTAAAATATAATCTTATGTCGCCTAATTATTTCCTATGTCAGCTGGGAAGTCATTCCCCAACTTCGGTGTCAGAAAAACCATTACGAATATCACTGGCTATATGAGGTATAATTTGTGTAGAGTGGGTGGGCAATTAAAAAATGTTAGTTGTCTTACACTTACGGGCAAAATTGAGTCACCTTGTCAGTCCTTTATGATCATTGAATGTTTATCAATTAGGTTAGGTTAGATTATAACTGTATAAATGTCACTATAGATATTCGACTTACTGTGTGGTATCAGGAAATTGACGTAAAAAATAAAGTATTCGTATTTTAATTAGTTTCTTAAATGAAATATTGCTTGTTGGTAATACCCTTTGTGGATCCCTTCGGTCTGAGGTGAGGGGGGAGGTTGTAAACTTAGTTTTACGTAATCAATCTCCATAATACAGATATTGACGCCGACACAACTTTGTGCGTATTGTAAGGTGAAAATGAATGATTACATGAGTGTAGAATGGATGTAGACTGGTTACTGAGTCTGGTCCTCACAAAGTTTTTAATATTTTAATTTATTAATAGCCCAATAGCCAGGGCAAGTGAGGGACCTACAGCTTTACGTGGAACCACGTAGTGTTAGTCTGATTTTCAGCTAATCGACAAGTCCGATACTCGGTCACTTCCCCTACACATCATCCGGACACTGACCACTACCCAACATTTAGACACTATAGACTTCTCTAGTAGCGTTCACGTTGATCTACTATCTATTCATCACTCCACCCCCACCCCCAAGTAGCAGTGTTACATCACTGCGCTACTAATGCTGACAGTTAGTTTGAACGAAAAGCCTTATTTATTCACTCAATGACAAAGAACTCGTCCAACATGGACACTAAACATTAACAACCAGTAATAACTATAACTTTTTTACTATTTGATAATTGAATAATCTCTCAATTTTTTACTTGGTACAGGCGTGCGTAACTTTTGAAGTTTACTCCTTCTATATATTTTTACATATAACAGCCAATTTAAAAAAAAACAGCGTTTTGTTAAGTGACTAACCCAAAGGCGTAATGCACCTATATTGGTAGCACATCAGCACAATGGAGCACAACACTGTGTGGTTGGTAATGCCAGAGGTTTGGTTCGGGTCTTCCTCATAAACACAGTCTATGTATTGTTTGGGACTAGTGAACAGGGACTTTACAAAACGTCAGTTGGTATTATATATAATCATGCTTCGTATAAACGGAAGGATGTTGGCAACATTTTCGAAATAAGTGCTGACAAAATCACTAAAATATGTGGTCATTAGTTTATATAAAAAAAGTGAGTTCAGTAAATCCTAATTAAAATATGTTAGTCATCAACGAATTTTCAGATGTAGCTAGCTTATAAACTCCTTTTTAATGCTTTCATTTATAAAAAATACGTTACACAGTCAATAAGAAAACATTTATTTTTTTTAGATAATACCACTCCTTATGTTTTACAGTATTTTACATATTTACATGCATGTAAAACTTACAGTTAGATACTGTAATCTGGAAAGATTTACTATATTATAGAATAATTATTATATTAAAAATGTTTTGGTAACCGACAGATAGATACTTCTGGGATAATTTTATAAGGTCAGCTTTTATAATAGAACTGGTAAGGCTGATTTATGAAAAGTAAGGAATAAAGCACATTCTCTTGACATCTATTAAGTAAAAAATCTAACTGTAAGAAAATGAGGTTCTATGGGTAATATGATTGAAAATGTTGAGTGAAAAACTGAGTAAAACCATTCTATTTAAAAAAGCAAAACCTTACAAAATAATATAGATTCTTCTAAATGCAGAAGATTCAAAAGTAACATTTTCAAGTTTTCCCGTCATATAATGTGGTATTATAAAATAATAATGTGTTTTTCGACAATCTATTATTTTCACGAAATTTTTATTTTTATTAAGTATTTTGTAATTTTAGTTATGGCATTGACATTAAATATTGATTTTAAGTTGGGAGGGTTAGGTTTAGAGAAAGTTTAGGAAGGCGAAGGTTAGGTTTAGAGGAAGTTAAGGAAGGGGAAGGTTAGGTTAAGAAGAAGTTAGGGAAGGATCGGTTAGATTTAGGGTAATTTAAGGGAGGAGGAGGATATGTTTAAATGAATTTTAAAAAGGGGGAGATTATGTTTAAAGAAATTTAAGGAGGGGGTTTTTAGGTTAAGATGAATTTAATAAAGAGGGAGGCAAGGTTTAGAGGAGTTAAGGAAGGGTGAGGTTAGGCTTAGAGGAAGTTAATGAAGGAGGAGGTTAGGTTTAGAGGAAGTTAATGAAGGGGGAGATTAGGTTTAGAGGAAGTTAATGAAGGGGGAAATTAGGTATAGAGGAAGGAAGGAGGAGATAAGGAGTATCCTTATCCTAGAGGAAGTTAATGAAGTGGAAGGTTAGTTTTAGAGGAAGTTAAGGAAGGGTGAGGTTAGGCTTAGAGGAAGTTAATGAAGGGGGAGGTTAGGTTTAGAGGAAGTTAATGAAGGGGGAGATTAGGTATAGAGAAAGGAAGGAGGAGATAAGGAGTATCCTTATCCTAGAGGAAGTTAATGAAGTGGAAGGTTAGTTTTAGAGGAAGTTAAGGAAGTAGAATGTTAGGTTTAAAGGAAGTCAAATAAGAGGTATGTTAGGTTTAAAGGGGAGCATAAGAAGGAGGAATCTAGGTTTAAAAGAAATTACGGAAATTTAAGAAAAGGACGTGAGACCTAAACTTAATAGTTTTTCAATATCCTTTTACAAATAAAGAAATTTCGATTTATCTATGTATTAGAGTCTTGTGCTCAAGTATCGAAGAAAATCTATAAGTCTGAAAACACCCATCTGAGGCTCTAATGTGCTTCACTGAAATAATCTTCTTTTTCTTTTAACTTATGTATTATTAATGTCAATCTAAAAGTTTTGATAATTTTTAAAGTATCATTTTTACAACTTAGGTATCAAACTAATCTTAATCTTGCGCAACGTTAAAATATATAATGCTAAAACCATAAACCGTTGGTAAGTTGTTAGCCAGCCAATAAACAAACCCGTTTACTGCGCAACTTTTAACAACCTTCTCAATTTTTCACTGAGCAGAGACTAAACTCTAAACACGCTGCCGGCTCGTACACCATGAATCCTTAATAAAAGTTCAAACTCTTTCCTGACGAGTTTTTGTTTTGTAAGAGCGGTCGCTCGGTTTCTTTTCCTTACTGTTAAGTAATTAGACTTTGCATATTTAAAGTTTGTGTAGATTACTGGTTTTATTATATCAGTGTTAAATTTGAATCTAACAGTACCAGATAGTTAATTTATAATTTTTTTAATCGTGAAATATTTCAAAATTGTATGCTTTAATTTCAAAGGTTTTATTTTACCAGATGAAATTAGGGCTAAACACTTTTAATCATAGGTTTAAACAACAACCTCTGAACTACCACTAGTGACCGTGCAGGCAAGCTGTTAACAAGGATAGGATCTCCCAGTAGTTACCCATCCGAGGAACAACCACGCTCGATGTTTTTTGACACCGTTAGCTTAACGTCTGAACCCTCCGATCAAAGCCACTGGTAAAAGAAAGTTAAGTATGGATGAGGTTAAGGTTAAGATGGTTAAGGTGATAAAATTATAATCTTCCTAATAATATAATTTTCATTTGTTCACTTGTACTTAAACTAATATGTCATCCACCATATCATTATTATACATTTTTAATTCAATTGGTTAAGATCTCTAGTAAAACAGGTATGTCTTAACTTTTCGAATACACGAATTTCAATTCCTAGTGGTTAAATCTTCCCTGTCCATTCGGAAGCTTTTCATCCCTTACAAAAAAAGTTAATTTCTTACACAAATTTTGAGGCTGAAATATGGTATTTATATAAAATTGCTAGAGATAAAGACTGCCCCAAGAAAAGTGTTATTGAAAAGTAATGTTTCTTTCAACACCGTGAGGAATATTCTTAAAAAAACTATACTAGAAAACAAATGAAGGAACATGTAAATAAAGGTTATAAATTAATCAAAACTAAATATTACAAAATATTAATGATACATCAACCTTATCTCCTGTAATAACATCTACAAACAAACATTAAAGTAACCAAACTCTTAAGATAGCATAAGAACAAAAATAGTCTAACCGTTCCGTAAGTTTGTCATGTATTGAATTTGTTCTTAATGTGCAGTTTTAGTAAATGTTATGTATTAGAAATGTATTCTTCAAAAGTGGAAATGATAACGATTTTATATGGGACGATCAAAATACAGCCTGTTTTGCTGGTGTAATTGAAAGCCATGTGGATGTTGCCCGATGTCTGCAGGCTGCCCATTATTTCCCGCTCTAGCCTTGGGCGATCTGGAGCACTGGAAACGAGCAATGCCATTTTATGACCATCAATATGTTTAGTTTCCTACATTCCCCTTTTAGTGGGAACACTATTAAACCACATATTAGTTCTTTGGAATATCCAGGTAAGTTTTGCTAGATTTTACAACACTCGTGTAATATTATACCAGGGCTAATATTTACTTTTATTATGTAGTAACAGTAGTATATTGTGTAGTACTAGTAGTATATTGTGTAGTACCAGTATTATACTGTGTAGTACCAGTAGTATATTGTATAGTAACAGTAATATATTGTGTAGTACCAGTAGTATATTGTGTTGTACCAGTAGTATATTGTGTAGTAACAGTAGTATATTGTGCAGTATCAGTAGTATATTATTTAGTAACAGTAGTATATTGTGTAGTACCAGTATTATATTGTGTAGTACCAGTAGTATATTGTGTAGTAACAGTAGTATATTGTGTAGTACCAGTAGTATATTGTGTAGTACCAGTAGTATATTGTGTAGTACCAGTAGGATATTGTGTAGTACCAGTAGTATATTGTGTAGTACCAGTATTATATTGTGTAGTATCAGTATTATATTGTGTAGTACCAGTAGTATATTGTGTAGTAACAGTAGTATATTGTGTAGTACCAGTAGTATATTGTGTAGTACCAGTAGTATATTTTGTAGTACCAGTATTATATTGTGTAGTAACAGTATTATATTGTGCAGTATCAGTAGTATATTGTTTAGTAACAGTAGTATATTGTGTAGTACCAGTATTATATTGTGTAGTAACAGTAGTATATTGTGTAGTACCAGTAGTATATTGTGTAGTTCCATTATTACCTGTCATTCCCCACGAAACCCCACTAAAAAGACCCCTTAAAAAGATAATTTTAGCAACTTGATTCAGGAATCCTAGGGGTATTTCGTGCTTTAAACTTTTCTTTAGAAATTATAAAGTTCGTAACGAACTCATATTTTTTGTTTGAAAAAAGGTATTATAGCTTATAAACTTTACTATGTTTTACTGTGAAAATCTGGGTATTAATGATATAAGGTTAAAACTGATGATATTTAAAAACAATTACCAATGTACCATAAGTTTTACATCGGTAAAATAAGAAACTTTATCATATTATGAATAATATCAAACTAAAAAACACCGCTAAACTATAAATCCTCTATAATAGTGAAAATGTACATATGTTATCGTTAGTGTGAATTGAAAATTTCACGATTAAAGTTTGACACTTTGCAAACTGAACAATCATTTGATGAAAAGCCAAAAATCTAACATATTAAAATACTGAGCTTACCATCCATCCTGTAGACAAATATATATATCCATAAGTTTGTATATCTGTTCAGTGTAAACAGTACAGTAATTAGTACACTTTTAATTTACATTCCCTTAAAATTTCATTCACGTCATTTTTATTTTATTTTATTTCAGTTTTTTATAGTCAGTTTTTTATACGCCGATGGTGGATAAAAACTGATAAGGTAAGATAACATTGTGAATTTAAAATCCTTACTATTCATAAATTTCTTCAATTATAATATTAAAAATAATGTAACCGAACAACAACTAAAAGCTTACCAACATTTCATGAAAGCATCATGCACATAACAAGATAACAGCTGTAATTGAATAAATTAACAAACTTGGCTTGATTTGTCTATTAAGCTAAAATAATTGTAAGGAATATTTTTAATTTAATAAATATTACTAAAAAGTATACTTTAGTACATCACAAGCTACCGTACCAAAACGTTATGACCCAGCACAGTCATCAATGTTGCCTGAAAACGCCGCATAATAATGCCCTTCCCATTTCACACAGAACCTTTCTCGTCATGTCAACTGTCAGACTGTCAGCTCATACGGTTGACGTCTGTCTAGCCCGAGGTAGACATGTAAGGACTGACAAGGGTTGGTTCTGTTTGTGTATGGGGGAAAGAATTCACCGGCACTCTGACGTTTGTTCCTGCCAAGGATATGTTATGCGAATGAATAGGGAACTAGACAACAAGGAAGTCTTTATTTAGTGTTTATAAAGGTACATACAAATAATTTTAGAGATGCAATTTATGGACACGACATAAACTGCAGCTATAGGATTACGATATTTGGTTAAACAAGGTTAAAGCAAAAAGAGCGTGATGCTTTAATTTTCGGAATCTTCTCCTAATTAATAACAAAACATGAAGGCTAAAATGTTTCCGAACTCCACTCTATTTAGTGTCTGTTTTAATGTGCTTTCTACTAAAACATTAATAACGGTTTTACCAACTGACTTTAAATGTTGTCACTTGTTTACATACACATTACTAAACAGCAAAAAGAATACCTTTTAGTTATCTTCAGCAGATTTTAAATGGTGGAAATTTAAAATATTCAAAAGATTTTTGTTTACAAGATATTTGTAGTTACAACAGTTGAATATCTGCCATTTTTAAATATCAAAAGATAACTCAATGGCTATTCTTTCGCTGTTTGTCAATTTGGTGGTGTGCAACATTTCCAGTCAGTGGATTAAACCGCTTGATCTATCGAAGACAGCCTTTTTGTCTAAATTAGGCGTATAATTGGAGCGGCCGTAGATAAGGAGCTAAGGCGGCATGCCACGCAATCGGTCCGGGTTCGTTTCACGATGTGACCATTAACATTTTTTGCCCTGCCGCTCGCGTGGTTCGGAGGGCACGTTAAGCCGTTGGTCCCTTGGTTAATTGTTAGAGAGGCTTCTTAGCCCTAACTTCACCTGGTAAAACAAGACAATCTTTAACTTTTTAACTTTTAATCCAAAAATTAATATCCAGGACACTTTTTACCGACACTGTATTTTAAAATCTATGAAAATTATTTTTGTTAATAATTAATATCAATTATTGTTGTGTCACAGAAAATAATCGCTTCCTTCTGGCAGCAGAGAATGCCTCAGTGGCATTCACCATTAATCTAAACATTTATAAATTTGTAGTAATCATTTTTACGTTTATCCTTCAAGATTTGGAGAAGTGTACGGGGAGGGACTGTCAATGGTGCTGGTCCTACTATACACACAATGAATTGGAGAACTAACCACTCGACACCCCACGATTCTCGTATAACTAGGCACCCATTCAGAGCACCACTGGATGTGACCTATGTTCCTTTCTTTTCTGCAGCATGTACATGATCAACAGTCAACAGTTATTATGTTACGACAGTTTTTTATGACTAACAGGAACCCTGATTCACTACTTCAGATGTCCTTCGTACTTGTAGTTTGGGCTTTTTCGACGCAAGTGACATTTTTTACTGTGTTTGAAGGAAAATATTACTTCATTGTTATGACTGAACAGCCCAAACCAATCCATCTACATTTATTGGATCACCAGGGTGATATCAGGAGGTCTAAACCACTTGGTTAGCCCGACCTGCTATCTTCACACGTACTCTACACTAACGCTCAATACGCTACAAAATCAGACCAATACGACGTGGTTCAGATTCCACGTAAAGCTGTAGGTGCCCTGGCTATTGTACTATTAATGAATAGATTTGTCTAAGAAACAGTCGATCTTAGCTCGTAAAAAAGACTACACACGTTCATTTACACTCATCACCCAATCACCCATCATATTCGCCTCTACAATCGGCGTCTTACAAATTAACGAAGAATGATTCTGCCAATAATTAATTGATAGGTGTTTGTTATTTTGTACCCTAAATGCCTTTTGAAGACTGTACCAAGTACTTGATTACTTGGTAATCTAAGTCTACTCTTAAAGGCAGTAAATTGACCAATTTGATTTACACGCACAAATATAAAATCTAGCTCTACCTAAGGATGAAGGAGGTGAGATAGAGCAAAAAGTCATAGAGCCAAAGTTGTAGATCGTCTCAAATCAGGAACAGAAAATGGTGTTAGTTTTGCTACAGAACCGTTCATTTAGCCGGTACAGTCCAATTAGAGAAACGCTGTTTTTGGCATTTAAAATGTTTGGTACTAAAAAGGCCTTCGATTTACTAAGAATTTTTCAAAATCCCTTCTTATTGCACATCTACAACATAAGATCCTTGAATCTACAAAATGTCAGCCTCGTATACCTAGAACTGCGATGAGTATTTTAAGTACAGCGATGAGTGAGTCAGTGGTATTTGTCTTTTATATGTATAGATGTGTATTACATGTATATGAAAACTAATGAATAACACAACACTGGAAACGGTAACGCATTTAGGCCTACTGTAAGTAATATATTATGAAAATAATACACCCCAAATTCGTGCATATCACCAGCAAAATCAAGTCTAAGCCAGCCTAAAACTGTCTTTCACATCCCTAAACTGTCAGTCAGTGAATTATATAAACTGAGTTATTGGGAAATGTGTTTTATAATGCAGTATTTCTTGATAAGTAATTTAGAGCTTCTGCCTATGGGCTAGCTTTAAAGACATACTTTTGAAGGGATATTGAGTGTGTCATGCATGTGTGAAGCAGTGATTTCATTGGATTATGTAGATTGATTGTTTTTGTTTGCTTTTTTTAGGGAGTGTTCGGGAAATAACCGGTCTATTGAAATGAGGAAATTTCACCTGAACTTCGTCATGGTTCGATTGCCTCTATGCAGAAATAAATAATATAATAACAAAAACGTATGTAAATCAAAAATAATATTATCATATTTACAATTGTGATGCTATACCATATTATTAATAAAGAAATATATTTATTAATGAATGCCACTTTATAAATACATTTTCATTTATTAATGTAATCGTAGTTTACGACTACGATTTCTTTTTATAATTATAATGTCAGTAAAAGCTTGTCTAATTAATATTTAATACTCGAGTTTCTGTGCCAATGTAGCCTATGTACGATAGCACTATTTGAAAATAAACGGTTCTTCACAAATCTACTTTTTTTATCTACAAATCGATAAGTTTAGGAGTTTGTTTGTCATATGAGTAGCTAGCTAAATTCACTTAACCTCTGTCACATTAGACTTGCTTACATTATCGTCCGATATGGTGTTCGAACGACTGCTACGTACTATAGAGGTTAGTCCCCTCAACCCCTAGACGGCTGCACAGTGATACAGCCGTTCAATATTTTCGCTCACACACGTGGGGTTATCTATGCTTGCTCTGCTGGAGTGGGAGGGCTAAGTAAACGAGGAGTTTCTTATCACTCGCTGCCAAGCCAAACTGAAGCTGCTGCAACGAACAAACAGGATGCACTTTGCTGTTGCCGATAACCGCACGCTTACCCATTAAACTGCTCGTGTATGTGGATCGTTATTGTAACTGAGTAAGGGGAGGGTAGTTCTAATATAATAAACTTCATAAAAGTATTTTTTTAATTGATAGTATACATTTAGGTAAATAGTTTCAAATGAAATTTCCAAATGAATATATAATTCATTGGTCATAACGTATTATGACGTGCTTAACTAACCTAAGCTATCCTAACCTTACCTAACCTGACCTATCCTAACCTAACAAATCCTGACATAACCTAAACTATTAATATACCAAACTCATAAAGCTTCATAAAAGTGTTTTTGTAATTGATAGTATTATTATTATTATAGCAGTTATAATAATAATAATATAACTGATATTTATTGTTACACTGTATAATACCCTAAAGTGGTATTGATAGACCTTACCTAACCTAACCTATCAATACTACTGTATGTCAATACCTATCCAAACGTAACTTAATCAATCCTGACCGATTGTAGTCTTATTTAATTTTAATGTAACTTTGACATTATTTAATATAGCATTATATATTCAATGAAAAACGCAGGCTTTAGATTCTTTGTTCCGAACCAAAAAGATGACGACAAATTCAAACAATCTCGTTAGACGCGATATATTATGACTGATATCATTTTTTTACTCATCTTTTCCTGCTTATAATTTACAATAGGAGGAGCAGATACGTCCTTTTTGTTTATTGAAAGTATATTTTGTTTTTCAATACAAAAAGCACAAACAACTAACTTAAAGACATGTTTCTAACGTAAATGACAAATCAATTAGAAGTGTTTATGTAAAAGTAAAAAGAGAACATGTTAAATAAAAATCGTAAAAAAATCACTCAAAAATAATTCTTGGTGTAATGTATTAATGAGATTTTCATCAAAAAGAGCTGATTTTTTAACGCTGTTTTCGTAAACCGACCGGTAATTTTCAATTAAAATACAAGTAACTTACACGTTCATATACATTCATTTGCAGTTCAAATTTAGCTATATTTTTATGGTTGGAGTATTGATGATATATATGGTTATACAATAAAAAAAAAACTGTTAGAAACAAACAAAAATAAAGTTAAGACATGACAAAGTTTAGATATCTAGAAGAGTAAACATAGATTTAGGCTTGTAGTCGTCGTACTTTTATAATGTTAGAATATTCAGAATAGACTCACCCTATCGGTGCCCGAGGTAACTTAAGGTATGTTACTGAGTTCACCAATGTCACATATAAAGGGTAAAAGCGGGTAAGTAACTACAATACGCTCATTACAGCTGGGTGTTTGCTAAACCATGCAACAGGCAAGAATCAAGATCTAATCAAATGAGGGTGGCTTGCATTATAGATCGAGGCAATCTGTGGCAGAGGGTCGTAGAGCCGACCAATCGGGGGATGGGGAGCCCACCTGCATACAAACGGCGGATAGCACTTCAATCCGGGAGGGCTGGAGAAACACTAGAACCGTTAGCTGGAGCCTTCAATCTACCCTGCAAACATTAGCAGATGGGTTTACATATTTTTTGTTTTATTCACACGTTTAAAGCTGTAGTACCTTTAATTATTCCCATACGATCGTAGTTTGAAAGTTTTGAGATGAACGTCCAGATACTTCCCCTAAGAAAGTGGGAAAGTTCAGGGGTTTCACTCCCATGAAACCCCTAAACTTTCTCTTTAAATAATTCAGGATGTAATCGGTTAGTTGCATGTTATTAAAAGGGGCTGATTTTGTTATTGGTTATTTCGTAAACCTAACTTTTTAATTTCAATCACAATAGGGGAGGTCCAACAATGTAAAATTCAAAACACCTGATTACCATTAGCCTTTTTATGGAACTATGGTAAAGATATTGAATTGTTGTGACATTGGTCCTCCAAAAATGCAATGGTTACTACCAACCCCATATTGTACCCACCCATATAGGTGCAGTGATGGTGGTAGTACATATATATAATTTCGTTCATATACATTCTTCACGCTCATTTGCTTTTCTAATTCATGTACCTACTATAAAAATTCTATAGGTTTTATACAATATGTTTATGAAAGATTTGTCGCTTTCTTCCCTTTTATTCCTCTAAATGACATACAATATTAAAATTACAAGTTTTTTAATATTTATTTTATTTACCTTAGTTGAGATATATGATTTTACTATGCTTTTCAGTTTGAAAAAGCACGCAGTTGTAATCTCGACAGAAGTTTCAAACTTTAAATGTTGTGCCACTTCATTAGATACAATAACTACAAAATGGCACACTCCGCCATTCCTCAATATTGTAAAGTATACAGTTAATATTTTATTGAATATATAAATTTGTTCTAGCTGCCAAAGTAAACAAAATTCAATATTCCTTCCATCCACGGAAGTAAAATGAGAACAACTAAGTTTCTGTCTTGCTTATAAATGCATGACTCTTTTCACTGCAGAAAACTGTTTAATGTTTCAATGAACGACACAGTATTGGACTTAAAGAAACAAAATCTGGAAGCAAGTAGCAAAGTGAAAATACTTTTTAGAATTGAATATTTTATGGAATAAAATAGTTTTGTTTTCTAATTATAAAAGTATCTGAGTCCAAGTACAAAATATTACTGAACATTATCTTATAAAATCTTTGGAGACGACAAAAATTATTTATAACTTACATAAAATAATTATCCATAATGTGTTTTGTTATTTGTATACAGACTCACATCTAAGCATAACTAGAAACTATAAATAAAAAGTGTTGTCTATAGCTTAAAATACGTCAAGTTTTGAAAACAATGTTTTTGGAAAATGTTTGTAAAGATTAAAAATGATAATACTCTCTTTATTTACAAATTACTCAATATATGAACAATGTATGCTAGAATATAAAAAAATCATTCAATGTACCCTTTAAACTTGTAATTGGTAGTTAAATATATTTTTAAGTTTAACTATATATTTTAAGTAGTTATATATATTTTTAAGAACATTAATTTGATAAATAGTATTTATATCAAGTTTGGGGTTGTGGAAGAAAGGGCTTTATAGTCCTAACGTCGCCCTTAATAAGGACGATTTTCTTTTCATTTCAAGATGAAAATTAAGAGCAAAACACCCAAAGTATAATAAGGCTATATTGGGATTGATTTTGTTAAAAAGCTAGTTGTCACAGAAATTCCATGGCATTTGACATAATATTGATACTGATCTACAAAACTACGAGCTGGTCCTGAAGATATGACCTACTGAAAGGGTTTGCTCACTGAAAACAGTTCACCAATATAATGTCAAAAGATTATACTACTACAAAATTATTGCTGCTTTAAAAACTGTAAAATACTACAATTTTATGCAAATAACAAACAACTCAATTACCATCGCAAATGTATGGGTGGGTCATTACCTCGTCATCTGTATGAGTGGGTCGTTACCACCGCTCGTTTATAGTTGGGTGGGTCGTTATCACACTGCTTGTGTATGGGTCGCTGGTACAACTCAATAACAACATTCACTACCATATGCAAATTTATGTTCATTATAGTCATTATAATTATTGTGTTACATGGTTCGGATTCCACGTAAAGTTGTAGGTCTCTTAGGTGACCTGCCTATTGGGCTAATAATAAATGGCCATTTCTGAGAATAAGATATCAGTTAGTAACCAGACTACACTAGTCATCCCCACTCATCCTACACGCACGGAATCATCCATATTCGCCTTAAAATATGTTTGATGTTAAATATAACACCAAAGTTATATTGGTGTCCCAAATATAAGAGAATCTGAGAATTATTCACCTTTTGGTCCAAGGGACAACTGACATTTCTTTACATTTTCTGATTTTAAAATTATAGCTTGATTCTTACTTAAAGTGTTACTTTTGAGTTTCATTCACAAAGTATATCTTTAAAGTACTCTTTAAAAACGTAGCTCTAGTAATAACAGGTCATTTAACTGTGTCACTTCTTTGAACACACATCTAAGAGAACATTACGTGTAACAAAGTAACGCAGTAATGCGTTGGTGTTGGAAAATGTCTTTGTAACTTAACACCGAAGAGAGTCCAAACCGTAACGATGTCAATCTTAAATACATATAAACGTTTAATTTAAACTTCTCGAGGAATTCCTCCATAATAACATACGGTACCAGAAAAAAATAAAATAAAAATAGTGGTCTTTGTAGTTTCCAAATGTTCCCGGCAACTACAGGACCAAAATGGAATACAAACCACGTAGTATTGGTCTGATTTTCAGTTAAGAGATGAGCCTGGTACTTAGAGTCCCTCATCGCAACACTAGACCAGTGTATGTTAACCAGCCAACATGGACACCCATTACTCCTCCAGAAGTGTACATGCAATGTTAACCCCTCAGTGGAAGCAATATCACTATTAGAGTACTGATTGTTAAGAGTACACTATTGATAGGATTGGCATTAGATTGCACTCATGCGATTGCGAGGAGTCTACAAAACGATGGATCACATAGTTACAGAGTGTCCCTTGCGCTATTGTAAGGACTGATTAGCTACCTAAACAGAATCTGTGACGCAGGTCTTAAATGGCTTGATGAACCGGATTTTGTTTTTGACAGGAAATCACTTTATTATTTTTATTAATAAGTAACATGACTTTTGGATCTTGTTCTAATCATAAATTATTGATTTTTTCGATTTTATTTATTTATTTATTTATTTTTTTTTTTAATAATAATAAACGGTAGGGGACAACAAATGATTACACTATATTTTTTAATGAATAGGACTTAATGCAAAACATACCAACTAAAATCTTTTCAAAAAAAAACTTGGTTACCTCGAAAAGAGCTGGTACAGCACTATGCTACAATACCGGTTTGTTGTTATCAAAATTTCGTAAAAAAGAAAATTAACAATAATGTCCAATTGGACCACCTGTTACAGAGCAGATTGTCAGTTTCATCTGTAAAACTGGACTTTCAGGGTTTATTTATTTGTTGTTCTAATTTCACTTGTCAGTTTATATGGGCGCCTGTACGTGACCTTCATTCAAGTTATGAAGTACCGCCCATTAGCTCATTTCTCGAGTCGAATCTTGGACCGGGCTTTCCGCAATAAAAGCTTTAGGCGCTGAGTCACCACACCCACTCACATATAGTACTAATTAAACATAATTAATCAATAAAAATGTCATTAATTGAGGTATTGTGCCAAGGCTACAATCAATGAATACAATAAATATTTGTATTCGTTGCTAAAAATCTAGACCAGTAATTGATCATAAACGTTTATTACACTTACTGGAGGCCTAAATCTTTTAATACCTTCCGAGAGCCAGTGCCTGAGTGTATCAGGACTATGTATCTGAGTTACAGACAGTGCAGGTTCACAAGCTTTATTCGTAAACATCAAGTTCAGAATAGTTTTCAATAATTTGTTGCTGCTTGCTCTAGATTGTTATTACGATCTATTTGCATGGTCTAGAAATTCGTAAATCGAGAAAATTGATTTACTAACAAGCCAAAAGCGAAGTTTTTTTGGAGCTTTTTTCTTCTATTCTTTTAAGATGAATAAGTAGCGCATTATATAATCTTGTCCCAGCGTATGATGTTTTTTAGCAAATAGGGCAGTTCTATGTACAGGTAAGTTGAAGTTAACTCCATTTCTTGTTGTTTGGCCATGTTGACTGGTGTGATGGTGAGTATATTGTGATGTTTGTGAGCTTCTCTACAGCTATTCGACTTATTACTCGTTTCTGCAGAACGAGTACTCGCTGGAGGTTGTTATTTGAAGATGCCCCCAAATTATAACTCCATATCGGACTCTACTTTCAGTGCGTAATAAACTGTTGTGGTGGCTTCTGGAGTACTTACAGAGTTTATCCTTCTTAAGGCAAACAATGCTGTGCTGAGCTGATGACACAAATGATCTATGTGAAAATTCCAGGAGAGACGATCATCTAGCATTAGTCTCAGGTGTTTCATATTGAGAAATTTGAATGTCATTTGGGATTGTTATTTTATGTTTGTTTTTTCCAAATATAATGTGTTGAGTCTTTGTTTGATTAAAGACATTGCAATGAGTCATGTTTACAGCTATTAATGTGTTAATCTCAAGGAGCTCAGTTGATTTGTGAGAGGTAGTCAGAACAGTGTAATGTACATACATGGCTGGATAACAATGTGAGTCAATGTAGTTAGGCAATTCACTAGTAAACAAAATAAATAAAACGGGACCCAATACAGAACCTTGTGGAACACCTCGAGTCACAGTTAGTGGCAACGACACTGCCGTTCTTATTATTCCTTTCATTTTCTGTTTTATTGTTACTACCTGTTTTCGTTAATTTCAGTAGCTCTTGAACCACTACAGTGATACCTAAGGAACTTAATTTAGCTAGAATTAAATTATGATCCAAGCAATCAAAAGCCTTACTCATATCAAAGAAAGTACTGGTGACATTTTTCCCTTCTTCGATGTTATTTATTATGTGTTCTAGTAAATCAGTAAGTGCTGTTATGTTGGATCCTCCAGCTAGAAAACCTCGTTAACTTTCAGTAAGAAGGTTGTTAGTTAATAGGTGATTTGGTAGCCTTTTCAGTATAATTTTCACTAAGATTTTAGAAAACGTTCGAATCCTATTTGCCCATATCTTGACGATCTGCGACTTAAGAAGTCAAACATGTGAAAGTATTCAAGTATTTCAAGTTTCTTAACCCTTTCAATTCGTATGTCGGACGCTGTCCAACATCATAATTTAGCCGTTCCACTTGTATGTCAGACGGCGTCCGACACAGCAATGATGCAAGTTTCGTTTGGTTGTTTGGTTATCGTTGTTCCCAATTCATGATGCTATCACCCACCCACCCACCCATACGAATACAGTGGTGTTAGCCCACCCTCCCACCCATACGGGTACAGTGGTATTAGTTTTCTAAGGATTTTATGAAAATAACACCCACATTTCAACTAACGGTTCAAATTAATTACAGTTCCTTGGTAACTAAAATCAAATGTAGTTTTCAACATATTCCTCTACACAAAACGTAAAAACTATCCCAGTAATCCCATATTACTACTAATGGTTTTCTTAAACGTTCGCTTACACCTCACTCCCAGTTAACCTGAAAAACATTTCTAATAACTGTATGAGTAGTACGTAAAATTTTGTATATTACGTGAGGATGGTACTATGCCACCCACCCGCCACTACACGTACAGTGGTACTTACCCAACCACCCGCCCCTACACGTACATTGGTACTGACCCATTCACCCGCCCCGACACGTACAGTGGTACTGACCCACCTACCCGCCCCTACACGTACAGTGGTACGCCTCGAAACCGATAATTATCAGCTCAAGTTTGAATGATTAACTGTAAACAATTGGTAGTCAATTACCAAAAATCATAATTTTTAACCGTAGACATCAAGGGAACAAGTTGATCTGCTTGTATAAAAATTTTGTAAGATAAATATATACAATAGAAGTGGTCATACAATACATACAAATGTAAAAAAGACATACATGACATACATGTACAAAAGACCTAGGAAAAGATGCAAGGGGTGGCCCAGCCATACTCGTACAGTGTTATCAATACCACTGTACGTGTAAGGGTGGGCAGGTGGGTCAATACCACTTTACGTGTATGGGTGGGCTGGTGGGTCACTACCATTGTACGTGTATGGGTGGGTGGATGAGTCACTATCACTATACGTGTATAGGTGGGCGGGTGGGTCAATAACACTGTACGTGTAAGGGTGGGCAGGTGGGTCAATACCACTGTACGTGTATTCGGGTGGGTCAATACCACGTCTGCGCCAGTGGCATTTATAATAGTCTGGTTACTAACTGAGGTCAACTGTTCCTCAGAAAGTGCAATTTGAATAGACCATTCATTTGACACCAAACTCGACCTAGGCTTAGGTTGAAGATTTTCGTTCAACTCATGGGCCGTAACCATTAAAAGGTATTATTCTGTTGTTAAAGCTATTGTCCCAATTGTTTTGTTTTTTTACTCACATTTGTTGTATCTGCCTTACATAGCATCACAGATTGTTTTGCTGCCTTTTGTAAAGTACAATGCATAATCCTCTTATCATTTATGATTTATTCATTTGACAAATTAATTGTTAAGACAGACGCATTGCCAATGGGTTATTGAGATGCATTGAAAATATTGATTAAAAATATCTGTGGAGTTTTATTTTGAAATGTTGAGTAAAACTCAAATTTCATGCGTGGTTAATGAAAATCACGCATAGGCTTACAACACGATTGTGTTTAGTAGTAGGCTACGGCTACATCCGGGAGGAAGCAATCACTCTGTATTTCGCACTGCATTAACAGCGCTTTGACGAATCTTATGTCTTTTTTATGTCATTTTTGTTTGTTATACACATACCCCAATACCACTGTATGCGTATGGGTGGGCGGGTGAGTCAATACCACTGTATGTGTATGGATGCGTGGGTGGGTCAATACCACTCTATGTGTATGGGTGGGTGGGTGGATCAATACTACTGTATGTAAGTACTGGTAGGTAGCTTTAACGCTGAATTTCCATGTTTCGTCATACTTTAAATACAATAAAAATAGTAACTAATTCATTGATAGACCATATTTATTAATTCATTATCAGACAGCTCTTCCTTCGTTACGGTGTGGAAATCTACGCTTACTTACTTTTCACTTCGCGGTTCTCACCGAACCATCGCATGAATATAAAAGTTCGCTGCCGTTCTCCGAGACAACAAAGTGTTATAGTCTATCGTCTAAAAACCCTACAATTCTACTTTAGGGGGGTGCAAATAGCATGTCAGAGTTAGTAGAAATTATCTTAAATATTATACAATTAGATCCAAATAGCCAAGCTTTTGTGTCATGTTTATGATTTTTCTTTCACCTATTTGAAATAAATCATTAAATTAAATTAATGCTAAAAAATACTCTTATGGAAAAAGGGAAACTTTGATAGGCTGTTCCTGCCCCTTATGAATGGAAATTCGGGAAATCCTTTCTTTGTGTGTCCTTATGATACAAAGGCAACGTTCCTCCAAGTTTCTTTATTGGCCCTGGAGATTTAATAAGTAAATAGTTTTTGGAATTTATATATTAAGACTATATAACAGCTCTTGCTTCGCTACGGGGTGGTTTTCTACGCTTGTTTACCCTCATTCCGTGGTTCTCTCTGAACTATCACATCAATATTAAAGCTTAGCTTGCATCCGTTCTCCTAGATAAAGAAGTAACTGTGGGGCCGATACAGACCATATAAACCTATATCTATATGGGGTTTTATGGGCCGTTCTCCGATATAGTCTAGAGCAGCCCATAAGTCTACTTTAGGGGATCTAAAATAGTGTATCAGAGTTGCTAAAAATGACCTAACACATCTCACAACGAATACCAGGTTAGTTAATATTCTGTGGCATATTTATGTTAGTGTATCAGCTGTTTTAAATAAATTATTTAACTAAATTAATGCCAAAGTTACTTTTATGGGAGAAATGAAACTTTGAAGGCTGTTTCTACCCTTTAGGAATAGAATATCGAGAAATACTTACTTAGTGGGTCTCTTATCATCCTCGTTTATATCATTTTACTCTAAAAATGGATATTATATATTCCCAAAGAACAACCCCACCATCGTCTTATTTTAATAACCCCCGTGTTTTGCAGAGTTTACACTCCAGTAGTTACTGGCTTTACCTCGCTTCAGCCGTAATTCTTTGCCAACAAAAGCAGTTTGAACATACTCCTTTTTTTCTTTAGGAAAAAACATGACTTTCTTTCTTTGAAACTTAAAGGGCCTCTGTGTCTTTCTTAAGCAAATAATTGGTAAAGATGAGCACATTTGGCCTGAGGCCGGGCTACAGTGTACCCTTCCCCTCCACCTCGGTGTTCCCACCCCCAGTACCGCCCTGGACCGCCCCCACGCCGCCTCCATGGAGATGACCCCTCGCTATGCACGTCATATTACTAATGTCACCAGACCGTTATGTATTATTTATTCACTGATGTACAAATAATTACAGGGCAAGGAAGCGTTAACTCCCAGAGTTCACTGTTTCATAAATAATATAATTTTAATCAACAGTATTTTTAATGTAAACACACTTTGAACATACAATCCTTGTGTAATTTTACTGAAAATTGTAAACTATATCAAACATCTCGTGTTTATGGTTTAAAATAATAACCAATGGAAAATATAACGGAATTAATGCGCTTTGTACTAATTACTACGATGTTCAGTAACATTATTTGAAACAAATCACATTCGCTGCTCCTTTAATACATATATTCACAAGAACCCAAAACTACAAACTGCACTGTATTAATTAATATCAGTCGTTTAGTTTTCGTCCTGGATAAACCTTTTTTAAAAGCAATCAGTACGCAATGTCTAAAATAAATCAGTGTTATATTTTATAGAGTAAAGATCTCACACCAAAATCTGGAGATGGCTCTTTCAATGTGTATTTTTTACAATACCATTTGCCTTAAGATTATTCTTTTACAATTTGTTTACTGTAGTGTAAAAAGGGATTGTTGAACTTTCTCCATAGTTTCACGAAGATAACGTACACGACGTTTCGACTTGGTACAACCTAAGTCTTTTTCAAGTATCAACAAGTGTGTTTAGTTTAAGGGTATTGTAGATATATAGTATTAATAAAGATTTTGTGTTTTCAGGTTGGTATATGAAGGCTAATAACCTATTAGTAAATGGTTTTTGGTACAATTAGAACTAAAGTCAATGTTAATTAGATGTAGGCCTACTCGTAATTTAGAATTAATACTTGAAAAAGACTTGTGTTATGCCGAGTCGATTATCAAATACTCCATCATTACTAAATGTTAAAAATTGAGCTTTTTAATTTAGATTCGATTGTCATTCTGTACTGCTATTTAATATATACATTGTTAGTCTGTAGTACATAAATATACCGTTTTTTCATTTGTTTGACCATTATATTTATTTCTCCATTATTTTTTTTCCATTTGTTTGACCATTATATTTATTTCTCCATTATTTTTTCATTTGTTTTACTATTAAATTTATTTCTCCATTATTTTTTCCATTTGTTTGACCATTATATTTATTTCTCCATAATTGTTTTCATTTGTTTGACCATTATATTTATTTCTCCATTTTTTTCATTTGTTTGACCATTATATTTATTTCTCCATTATTTTTTTTCATTTTTTTGACCATTACATTTATTTCTCTATTTTTTCATTTCTTTGACCGTTATATTTATTTCTCCATTATTTTTTCATTTGTTTGACCATTATATTTATTTCTTTATTTTTGTCATTTTTTTGACCATTATATTTATTTCTCTATTTATTTTTATTTGTTTGACCATTATATTTATTTCTCCATTATATTTTTCATTTGTTTGACCATTAAATTGATTTCTCCATTATTTTTTCCATTTGTTTGACCATTATATTTATTTCTCCATAATTGTTTTCATTTGTTTGACCATTAGATTTATTTCTCCATTTTTTTCATTTGTTTGACCATTATATTTATTTCTCCATTATTTTTTTCATTTTTTTGACCATTACATTTATTTCTCTATTTTTTCATTCTTTGACCATTATATTTATTTCTCTATTTATTTTTATTTGTTTGACCATTATATTTATTTCTCTATTATTTTTTAAGTTAACGTATGTAATGATAGAACAAAATCAGTTATAAATTTTATTGTTGATTCAATCAAAGTGCATGATGTTATAGAGAGCATACTTTTTATGGGCATTTTTATCAATTAAAGTATCCTTGGACTTAAACAGATTTAATATATAATATTTAAGCTTCTTTATTGAAGTGAAATTAGGGATAAAATTGACCATTTGACCTCTTGGGTTTGGTCACTAATATAGTTGTTTGGGCTGAAATTGCTACATGTAAATCTGATTCACAGGTTGTAAGAATCATATGGACCATAAACACTGTATAAACACATAACTAATTAAAATACAAAAAAAATGTTTATAACATTTCTATACTTCTGTAGGTAATTCCAAGTAAAGAGTACGTCTGTCAAAATAAAATAATAGTATTATTCTTTTACTCGTATAATTGAAAAAAACTATTTATAAAAAGAAAACAGATATAAAAGGAAATGGCTGTGCTGAGATTGGTACGTTAAGTGTACCAATATCAATCGTTATAATAATCACATGGAATATAGTCATAAACAAATTAAAGTATAAAATATAAGCATTAAAATAACAACAGTAGCAGGCTAATGGTAACTCGGAATAAAGAGAGCGCCTGCTATAAATAACAGAAACACCACGGTGCTGAGTAACACATAAGTAACAGATAAGTAATGAAGCTTTCAGTAAATACAATGAATACAGAGGCGGTTATTTAAATATTACATTTAATTGAAACCAAGGTAAATATGGCATATATGGCGATTTTTTAAAAACTAGTCAATATCAACTCCACACACAAGAATCTATAGGAGTTTTCCTCGTAAACACAAATTTTTTACACAAAACTGAAAAAAGTAATATAAAAACATTTTTTACATCAAAAACTATGTATAGTACATTAACCTTATGTGCTTTTGTCTCATCAACATAAATATGATATCCAATTCTTCGTCCGACAAACAATAATGTAGGTTAGTGGTGGGTTGTGCTAGGTTAGGTTAGGTTAGAATGAGTTAGGTTAATAGTGTAAGTTATCTCAAGTCAGGTTCGTTGTAAGTTTCCCGATACTAACAAAAATATTAACCTAACAAAATATGCCTACTAGGTAACTGACCTAACATAACTTTAAAAACTTAACCCAACTGTTTGTTAGATATCCGAGTTATTATTTTTTTGTCATATGAAGAAATATGGATTACATATTCATGTTCAGAAAGAATAATATAAATTTAAATACGTTTTTATAATAAAATTGTTTTACTTTCTTTAATCGGTTGACAAAATTTAAAATTTCGGCATAAATATTCCTATGGTTTCGTGCTTGTAGGGTTACTATTAGCTGGATTAAAAACATAGATTGTGAAAATCGAGGGACTTCTATATTCCACATTTATGAAAACGAATCCTAAACAAAAAAAAACTTTGTATTGTTTGACATTTGTAGCTTATAGATTGCTTAATATATTTATATATATATATATAAATAACAACACTTAGCAATTTACAAAATTTACAATTGAATTTTAATATAATAATAAATTTTACAATATAAATAAAATTTACAACTGAAATAGAAAAATCTAACAGCATAAACTTTGTTGACCTTACCGTAACTAAAAAAGATAACAAACACCAATTCAAAATTTATCGTAAACCAACATCAACAAATCAAATAATTCACAATACATCCAATCATCCAACTTCACACAAATTAGCAACCTTCCACAGTATGATTCATAGACTATTGAATACACCTCTTACAGAAGAAGATTACCAAGAAGAAATCAACATTATCAAACAAATTGCTGTCGATAATGGATATCAACCAAATTTAATAAGTAAATTAATTAATAAACACAAAAAGAAAACTATTAATTCTAAAACTAAAGAAAAAAATAACTATATTCAAATGACCTATCATGGAGATATTAACAAATCTTTACATAACATATTCTCCAAACAAGGATATAAAATTACATATAGAACAAAGAACAGTATCAAACATATACTACAACATAACTACTCTACTAAGAATAATGAAAACAAATACAATTATTCTGGAATTTATAAAATTAAATGTTCGACTTGTCCTAAATATTACATTGGCCAAACAGGAAGAAGTTTTAGTAGAAGATTCAAGGAACATAGACCAAAAAACAAACATCAAAATTTATCAACATTTGCTGAACATTTAATACAAGAAAACCATAATATTTCATCAATTGAAGAAAATTTAGACACTATACATTTTGCACCTAAAAGTAAAAAACTAGATGCTATTGAAAAATTTTACATATACAAAAACACAAAAGAAAACCTATCATTATTACTCAACGATCAAATAAAATTTCACTCAAATATTATGTTTGATTCTATCATGAAGATGCAAAATTATAAAATTTAACAAGATCTACAACTTATCCATCTACATTTTTATTTAAATTTTTATAATGTCAGCTGTTGAATTAATTATTCTAAAATTAAGTATATTTATAACCCTATTTATATTCTGTTTTTCAACTGATGATAGTCTTACGAGACTGAAATCGATCTTGAAAATTAAAAACACCAAAAAGATTGCTAAGTGTTGTTATTTTTATATATATAAAAAAAAAACTGTTTAGAGATAAAGAATGGATTTTACATAATTTATTTTTATTGCTTGTAATTGTTGGACTAAGTCTTTGCAAATAAAATAATGTTTGCCAAAGTGGAGTCCAAGATTCAAGGTTTCATTATTCAACTTTCACTCATTACGCTTCTCTTCATTGCATAAAGTTCACGCACAGGCCAATAGGCCCTGTGAACTGTTAATTAATTTTTTTTTAATACAACCAATATAGCAGTTGAAAGCCTTAGGCACTGAGCCATCATGGTGGCAAACAGACAATCATAAAAATAATGATTTTATCTAAATAGTTAAAACAATTACCAAATAATTCAAAATGACTTCATATAAAATTATTTTCAATATATTCGTTTTAGTATAAGTATATAGTTCAATTACACAATACTTTACAAATAAAATATAAATGGCTGGAATATTCCAGGTATCAAAGTGGTAATTTCCGTGCCAAAACAAGATGTAAGATGGGAGGTCCGTGTATTTCCCAGTAATACATTTTGTGATCGATCAATTATCAAATTTTTACTCTATTAAAGATTAATATTTACGCGCGAAAAAGGTAAACGAAACTGTTTTTGTAGTGGCATTCAAATGTCTACTATACCAATGTTACACAAATTATTATTCTCTCACCCCCATGAAGGTAATGGCATCACACTCACACAATTTGTTGTGAGATTGGTAAGAAAGAGATCCTCTTACCTACATATTTAACCATATTGTTTGTTATTCTCATAGACATTATGGTTACGTGACTTTTTCGATAGTCCTTAGCCCTTTTCAAACAACTTATTCTATCAACCTTCTTGTTCACATGATTTTTTATGCTCATCTCACCCAATATATTCAACTGAATTTTGACATGTCCTTCGACGCCTTATATCCACTGATGTTGACAATCCTGCACTCATTTTACGAAGTCAATGATTGTTAAATATATTCGACCATTTTACTAACAGAGTTCATTAAGGTTTTCTGCCTACTATATACAAAACTACCTGACAGCCCTTACTCGTGGCGGCTATCTACACTTGCTTACCCTTCCCTTCGTGGTTCTCCGAAAATAATCACGCTAATATAAAAATTCAGTCTGCTGTTGTTCTACTATATAACACATTTTTATGGCCTATAAATTCCTATAAGTATTACTTCAGGCGGATGTAAAGCAGTGCAGCCATGTCAGAGTTAGAAGAAATTACCATGAACATTCTCTAAGAAAACCAAATTAGCCAAGTATCATGTTGTTGTTTTTTTTCAATTAGCTGTTTGAAATAAATTATTAAATTAATACCAATTTTACTTTTATGGAAAAAGGAAACGTTGAGGGGCCACTTCTATCCTTTTAGGAATGGAATTTCGAGACATCTTATCATAGTGGATCTTTATGATATAAGAGCTAACTTCTCTCGAAATTTCACTAAAATCTATTCAGAAGTTCTGGAGCGTTCGTGATGAGTGAGTAAATTTTTTTATTCATATAATTTTTAACTTAAAAATATGTTTTAACTTATGTTGCCCTTCACAGTAAATTCATATGTTTGCTTATAAATACCTTACTCACTTGTTTGTTGACTTCATAGCTTTTTGACAATCTTCCCACCCATTTGTTGATGGCTTCCTCCGAACTACTTTTTCTCATGATATGAATTTAACTATATATAAAGGTGCATGCGTCAGGAAAACTGTTGCGTAGATAATACAGACAATTTCCTATTAAATACATTATGAGATAGCATGGATTCTGAATTAATTCCATGAATCTAAATTATCACTTTGTCATAAACAAACACCGACTTTGCCATATTTTGCATCGTTATTTGTTCATATTTACAATGGCTCCTTGTGATCCAACGCAGGGCTTTCGACTGCACAGCCTCTACTTCCTACTTTGAAGGTCAGGGCCCACCAAGCAGGAGCAGCGCAGAGCCTACTTCCATTGTATCTTACCACCTACAGGTTAGTGGGTAGTTCCTAGAAGGTGCCACAACATCAAATAAAAATATAATTACTGTAACAATTAATACACTGAATATTTGCATCACAAAAATAAAAATTAAAATATTTAGCGAAGTAAATTTACATATTATAACACTACACCGCCAAAAATAATTTGGCAGATAAGCCGAAAATCCCAACGCTGCAAAAGGTATGGCATAAGAGATAATCTTGGGCTTCCTGGAAAATCGTCTTTACATTTTATTGAGACCGGCAGTACTTTATAAGCCTGGAACCATTAAACATGGAGTGTTTCTCAAAGAATGTTCTTTTGTAAGCAGAGATGGGATATTCAAGTTAGTGGTCGGAAAAATTGTACGTGTGTTTAGAATGATCGGATTTTAAAATATGTAATTTTTTACGTACAAACAAGAGGAGCCGGTGAATGAACATGTACAGAAGGAGAAATTTTAATTTTCCTCATTTTTAAATACAGTTAAATACAATTTTTAAGTTCTTCGTGTTCTTTTTTTAGTTTAAACGTAAAACTGGCAGTGTACCACTCATGCCCCACATTAAAAAAAAATAAAAATAAATCGTATGCAACAGTTGTTTTATCTTAAAAATTGACGAAATAAGTTACTCTAAGTATGCCTATTAATTATACTACTGTAGGAAGAAAAAAACCTTCGTGTTAGTATAACCTCTGGCTTGTAATGCTTGTATTAAATCATTACTATAGTTTTCCCCCAAGAGGAGAGGGCAATCTCCTTTTTAAACTTACTTTTACCCTTGTTAGTCTCTACTCCATGCTCCCTAGACAGATCTTAAAATACAAAGTAAGGGGGAGAATCAGAACAGTACAAGCTGAACAATAGTGATGTCCTGACGCCTTAGACCGCTCCACTACTGACTCTCTAAATAAGTGACAGTACATCTCTCATGTTTCAGAACAAATAAAAACATCTCTGCCACGTTGAATTATTTAACCTAACCCTGCTTTATATTCTATGTAACACAAAATTAACACAAGCTAGTGGAGAGGGGGAGTTGGCTGGAGGCTACGTCAGATTGACTGCCGCACAGTAAGCCACGCCGCGCTTTGTAGTCACAGCTGATTAGGACAGTTAATTCGCCGGACTTTGCCTCGCCTGTCAACTCCCGTGATATTTCACAGAGCGGATCTCCACTTCGCTTTCAGACGCTTATTACCGACTCGGCCGGCTTATGCCCTCATGTTGTTGGACGTGTGTGCTGCACATCGCGTTGACTGTCATGTGGAAAGTTTGTCCCGTAACCACAACTAACTGTCACCTGTCCCTGTCGGTCTGAACGTTTAGTGTCAAACTGTTAATTTCCAATCATCAGAGTGTTACATAAACATTTTCTAACAAGTAGAATTATTTGGTATCTGAGCATTTAATGAAGCACTAATTAAATTGGTTCACCAAAATGCTCAACTTGCTACTAATAAAATAGACGAGCTTCCACTTATTTGTGACGAGCTGCATCCAGATGTGTTCAAATTCAAATTCTTTATAAACATATAATAATAATAATAATTTCTTTATTATAATAAAACAATACACATTGTGTTACAAACGTCATCTATAAAAATTAAGGTTACAGTGATAATAATAGTAATAGATATATAACAAGAAACTGAACAATTAATGAAAGTAGAAACTGTAACATAAAATAATGCGACTACCTGGGTCGAAGCCAGTGCGATAATATGAAAACGTTTTTGGTTATTGCGGCCCATCCGTAAAACGGTGGGCCATGAACTCCCCCATCGAGTAGAATGATCTCGAGATCAATAGCTGCTTGAGTTTTCTCTTAAACGTGGCTTTATCGGCCACAACTACTAAGCTGTTTGGGAGTCGGGTTGACACCCTGACGCCAACCTGTGACGGCAGGTTATTGAAGGCGGATGTTCTATGTTGTTGCTGGCATATGTGTCCCTACCCCTAGTATTGTAGTCGTGGATATCTACACCTTGGGTGAAATTGCCACTGAAACGACAGTAAACTGCCACCTCAAGTAAGTAGAGGCAGGGTAAAGTTAAAAGACCGAGCTCCCTAAACGCATCCCTACACGACTCTCTGTGCCTCAAACTCGCGAGAACTCTGACCGCTCTCTTTTGCAGTCGAAAGACTCTTGAAAATCTAGAATCTGCACAGCTCCCCCACAGACGTATTCCGTAGGACAGATGTGGGTAAATTATACCAAAGTAAGTCATTTTTAGAATTCCCAATGAGCAGAACTGAGCAAGTTCTGAGACAGGACATAGATACCCGTCGACACACTGGAGCAGACACTGTTGACATGATTGTCCCAGGTCAAACCTCTATCAACTTGCATCCCCAAGAAACTAGTACAATCCACATCTTTCAAAAGAGTGCCATCTACCATAACGGACAGTGGCGTGTCAGCACCAAGTTGTCTTAGACAGAAGTAGATAAGATTTGACTTAGTGCTGTTCGTTTGTAGATTTAATTGTTCAAAAAATTGAATGCACGAATTTAACTGGATATATGTGTTGATTTCAAGTTCCTTTACCGATTTATTTTTTATACAGATTGTCGTATCATCAGCGTACTGAATAATGTTATGTGCTTGCAGTGAGAAACTTAAATTATTTACGTAGATTATAAACAATGCTGGGCCAAGGATAGAGCCCTGTGGGACCCCTCGGCCCACACTGATAGGTCGCGAGAGGCTGTTTGCAATCTGAACACGCTGACTGTGACCGGTGAGGTATGACTCCAGCCACTTGAGTGGGAGTCCACGGACCCCACCTGGACCCCACCATGCCACTCCAATACGCGCAATAGAGTGGCATGATCGACACAATCGAAGGCTTTCGAGAGATCGAGAAACAGGCTAAGTACCCGCTCTCCACCCTCTAAGCCCTCGACAACCGACTCCACCAGTGAGGTCACTGCGTCGATGGTGGACTTATTTTTCCGAAACCCGAATTGCTGAGAGCATAACAAGTTAAAAGAATTGAAAAAAGTCATAAGCCTACTGAGGAAAAGCTTCTCGTAAATTTTACTGAGTGTAGGCAAGATAGAAATCGGACGATAATTTTCAACCAATATTGATTTGCATACAAAGATATTTGATACAAATATAATGTTTTGTCATAGAATGCGAATCTTAAAACTAACTTAAAAACAAAATTAAGTCTAAATTAATAAACATAGTGTTAACGAACCCCAAACACCAAGAAGTCCCTGACAGAATAAAATTCATTGTTTATTAAAAATACTTTCAGCTTTCGTTTAATTTGGTGTTCACTATGACACAATTTTAGATCTTTTGTTTTATCTGAAGCCGATCATCTTTCTTATGAAGGGTTTGATTATTGTATATTTGAGTTTCTCGGGGAAAGTTCCAGATGGAAATGATGTGTTAATAAATAGGGCAATGGATACAACAATTCAGAACAAGAAGATTTAAGTAAATCCGAAGATAACTCATCCCAACCTGATGATTGTTTAGGAACATGATTGCTCTTGAAACTTCTTTCACATTAGTTGGGAATAGAAACATAGTTGATGCTACAGGAGGCCTGAAATGAGACAATTGTTCTACTGCAAATTGAGGACATGCTTTTGGTGCCAATTCTATAGGTTCATGGAGATATTATTAAATGCCTGCTCAATATCGTGCCTATCTGAGGTGTTTTCCCATTCACTATCAACTCCTGGATAACATGTTTTGTTTTTTCCTGCCATTTTTTTTTATTATTTCCCATGTGAACTTTGCTTTGATTTCTGCCCTGCTGACTCTACTACGATCATTGCAAAACCTCTTTGAAACCTTAATACTATAATTTGTAAAATATTCAATAAATAATAAATCTCTCGACTGCTTGGTCCTTTTACTCATTTCCCGTTTATTTATAAGTGATATTTTAATTTCTTTAGTTAGCCACGGCTTTCTGTCCTCCAATTTAACTCGAACTGTTTTATCTGAAAATTTATGTTCAAAGACTATGTTTATTACATGTAAAAATCCACTGAAACTTTCTCTACATTTTGGGAAGCATTTATTTTTAAGATGTTATCCCAATCGAGAGAGGCCAATTCCCGTTTAAAGTTAACTTTGCTTCGTTCTGAAAATATTCTTTTATTTACGGTTTGGGGTTTCAGTGGTGGTCCAGATTGGTTATTAGGAAGTGTAGTTAATTGAGCTGTGTGGCAGGACAGACCCAAGATAATGTTTCCTGTTTGTTTTTGGTTAACGGGATAGTTCGTGGCAAGGTAGTCTATTTGAGTTTCTAAGTGGTCATCCTTTTGAATTAGCATTAATTACTATTTGTAATTTTTATTAACTTAATCTACTATTGTACATCAATTTACTGTATATATTTACTATGTCTATTACAAACACTGTTTGTTCAAGGACAATAAATTGTCTGATTCTGGTATTGTATAATCATAAAGGTGTTCCTCCCACAACCGAATAGGTGGACTAGAACCACCTTAGTGTATGGATGAGTGGGTTAATACCACCTTAGTGTATGGGTGGGTCATTCACATCGTATGCTGTGGTGGGTTAGTTGACTGGGAAAATGTCAGATGTTTAATTTGTAAATTGTGTCTTTATTTTAATTCTTGTTTAATCTATGAACTCAACAAACTATATTTGCTGTACTTTACGCTCATTATAATATCTTGTTGATGTATGTAATTAATGTAAGTTATTTACAATACAAAATATTTTCGTGCTGGTATTTCTTTTAGTGATTTATATAATTATTCCTATTCTTATTTAAAAGTTATTGTTATATTTTTCTTTTTGCATAAAATTTCATTGCACGTTTTGGGTAGTTCTATGTTCCAGTATATTATTGTACACATTTTAAATTTACTGTAATTTTTTTAATCAAATACCTTAGCTAGTTTGAATATTCATAAGTGCAACAATTCGTATTTTTATGGATAGGCTTCTACGGTCGTAACTATCACAAACAAATTCTAGTGACGACCTTGGAAGCTTATCCATGAAGATTAGACGCCTTTACGGGGAGAAAATCATGAGCCAGTCGAGTTATGTGATACAGAGATCATCTCACCCTGAGGATGGAATATTGTTAATGTGACCGAAACATCGGCAATGTTTGTACATAGCCCAATGACGCGGTCGAACCCCGAAGACCTAGAGTTTGTTAGTAATGTATTTATTTTAAGTTCAAAAATATTTAATGTCTCAATAGTTGTACCAGTGTATTAATCAAGTAGGCATAATCTAATGTTCAAGCCACCATGCTTTATCAGTTTCAATACGATTCTCAAATTACGAGTTGTTTTATTTCTATAAACACAAATTCACTGACATTATAACCCCCCTCCCAGGCATTTAGGCAAACAATTTACTAAAAACAATTCAAAATACAATCGTCACGCAGATCCAATGTGTGAATAAAAGTCCATTCAAGTGAAAGTCAATTTATTGTTTCCGCAGGGCGACACAGAAACTTCATTAGTTTGGAAAATTATGAGGAAAAATTACTTTGTGGGGAAACAGTGCCGCGGGTAACAGATGAGCGGAGCGACAGGTAGTTGGGCACCGCGCCACGTGGAGCGCTGCAGTCACCCCAGGTCACCACTCTGTGTATTCGTTATTGAATTTTCCTCAATTTGTTTTTACTATCGTACCTAAATATTCTAAATGTATATAAATAAAAATGAATGTTTGTCCCTCTGTTTGTTTGTCCTTTATACATTATAACACCAATCATTATGCCACACTTTGGGAAGTTGTTGTGTGTATTTCTAGGTAATGCTTACTGTCGTTTAACAATAAATTTAATACAATCTAAACATATAACTATCCCATAGCAAAGCACGGGTAAACAGCTAGTAATTAATCTAACATTTGATTTTTGGTACGATTTTTAAAATACAAATACAAAATTATTTGAAGTAAAAAAGTCACTATAATTAACTGTCATCAGTGCAAATTATTGTTAATTTAATAGATTTTCTTTAAAATCTTTAAAAAGAGTAATTTAATCTTCATACTTCAAATTGACTTTTTTCCTAGAAATGGCCAAAATAGTGCTAAAGTCTTTGCACTCTTCTGGACCAAATAAAGTGGTGACTGACTCCAGACCTTTTTTTCCAGGAAGTTAAAATTGTCTGTATGTGAGAGTTGCCCTTACAGTGTGGGGGAGTTCCTTTCCGGAAATATTTAGTACGGTATGTAAGGCGACTAATTAAAATTGCTTATATTCGCTTTTAACAGTTTAGTTTGTATTTAAAATTGTTCATTGACGTATGAGTATGCCTTAAGTTTTTTTTTATGCTGTAAATTGGAATGACCTTTCTTCAATCTTGAATATCTGTTAATTGTTTATATAATCCACATATAATAAATAAATAAGAACATTCATATATTGGTATATAAAACTCATTGCAACCTAGTACTTTGACAGGAAAATAATTTGGATGGAAAAAAGAGTCCCTTGTACAACAGCCACGGCAATGTGAATTCTTTTAAGTCAATCACCAGAAAATATTTGCACATTTTGTACTACAATTTGTGTTGTGTGACGTTCACTTGTACTTTATTTGTACCAACGTATTATGCTAATTAAAAAACTATTATTCTTTTAAGGCATCCACATGAAATGTCTAGAAGTCAAATTATGTTTAACAAAGATTCCGTAGTGATGTAATATCAACTTTAGGATCACGGAATTATTTCTATCTTTTTTTGTAGAATCCTCCAACAGTAAATACCTTAGTACAAGAACGCGCAGTTCTATATGCAACAAACTACTTTATAATAGGCTATAAAAAGTAGGTAATATTTTAAGTTTTACGTAATACCTTTACAGGCATACAAATCTGAGCAGAATACTCCAAAGTCAAAATACTTAAGAAGAGGAAGTCGGAAACCTAAAATTCTACTCAATCTGCTATTTCACATAGGCGAGAGTAACACTCCTGTTTATCTTCCATAGCTGAATTTTCAAAGCCCAAAGAGAGTCATTTATGCACCGGTGAGGATATATTTTAACAATAACTTTCTCTTTCCAAATCCATCCGTGGAAAATATAGAACATTTATTTTACGATTTCATATAAAAAAAAGACAGTATGTAAAACATTTTGTTTAGTTTCAAATTCGTATAAATGTATAGATTAGAGTCAGAAAATACTTGCTTCTTATTATTGCTTTTTACCATATTAGACTATAATAAAAATGGTTGGGCTTTCAAGTAATAGCACTCCTTTTTATAAATCTTAAAGTAATTATTAAAATGAGTAAATGGCTTAAAGAAACTAACAAAATGATCAAACTATCTAGTCAAATTTTAGTTAAATGAAGTTCACTGGCTTCCTAATGAGAAAACTTTCCTTGCTTTCTTCAACCAATCCAAAGAATTGGATACTCTTAGCATTAATACAATATTTTCAGTCAAAGTGTCATCATTCCTTATTTTTGTATGTTTTGGAATTAGATTATGCACCACCCTATGTACAATGAACACCCTTTCCCAACCCTCTGTTTTCACAACCCACTCAGTCTTCAGTTACTAGTGGACTTGGCCGGAAGTTTTCGACGTTATCGTCAGATGACGGCGTCAACCAACATAAATCATGGCTGTTCATTGGATGGGTGACCGACTGAGCGATCCCAACCTTGCATGCAGCCCGTCTGCCCGGTCACTGGTGGTGATTCTGAGTTCTTCAAGAGGGAGTCACCCTCTCGTTAAGCTGTTGGGGCCCAGGTTAAGTGTTAGAGGGGGCTTCACCTGGTAAAATAAGACAACCTTTAGCTTTAAATTTGTTTTCTCTGTCCACCGATACTGTACCCAGTTAATACTCTAGCTACCCTTTCTGTCACGCATAATACTCTACTCATAGACAGTCAAACTACTCGGTTAATCCGACTGTCTGATGATTATTGATGACAGTTGGGTTTACCTGGAGTTTCTCGAGGTGTTCTAGTTAGGGAGTACTCGGCCGATGGTAGCTGGTTCAGTATAAGGGGTGAGTCGAAGACCTGCCACCACACCCTATGTTTTTGTGTGTAATGTGTAAGGGCTTATCCACACGTGGGTCAGCTTAGACATATCCGTCTATACTATCTTACCCTCCGTGCACCCTCATAGCGGAATGGATAGGGAAACTCAGAAAGGGAATATTACCTATCCCACTCCGAGATAACAATCTCACAGCATAACCGATCTTATATTGCATCAAGTTTGAGCCAAAACAAACTTACATCCAGCCGAAAGTCGAAACAATGCGACCAATTGGTCGGAAATTTAATATTCAGAAAAAGGGAGAGGGGAATAGTTGATTTACCGAAATAACAACGTTACCAATGTCACACAAGAGAGAAACAACTTAACAACTTGTCGAAACAGCCAAACAACCAGAGCTTACTTTTACCAAGCTATTTTAACCATTTATAGTAGCCATAAACATCAGTTGAAACCATGTTTACACATTAAATTAATGAGCAAGCTATTTCTACCACTTACACAAGCTATGGACATTAAGTTGTCTAATTTGGACTAATTAGAACAATTTTATTTACGTGCAACTACATTATCAAGAAGTATTGCCCTCCTTACAACATATTTAATCACTTGTATAGTTTCCAAACTCAATCAAACCATATTTATTTACTAGTTATACCGATTAGCAATAAAATATCGTTTGCATAGTTAATAAGCTCTGATAACATTGTCAGCAATTTATTTTTACCACTAGCTAATTATAAATAGTTACGATTTCTACAAACTGATCAGTAAATGTTATCTCAATTAAACTCATTAGCAGCAGGTCTTTTTTACCATTTTCGTAGTTATAAGGCCCAAGTCCTGCTTACAAGTTACTAGTACTAGGTTATAAGTAAATATGTGTATCACCAATTAAGTTTTATCATTATTTAATTTAAAAGTTAAATAAGATAAAATCATACTTTTGTAAAGGTAATTTCAGTGCAAACTGTAAAAATAAAAATTACTTTCGTACAATTGATTATTTAGGTTTTGAAATTGAGTTTTCGTGGTTTTTGACTTCTCTAATAACACAAACATGAATGCATCCCCAGTTTTGACTCAATTTTATGAGTTTAGCAGTTTTTGTTTGGTTAAACTGTAAATTGAAGCTTTTTTCTAATACTAATTTTTAACTCATTAAGGTGGAGTTGTGTCATTTTATATTACGTTTTTACAAATTCATGTAAATTTAACAGTGGATGCAGCCAATGGCTTGAAATGTAATAAAAATAGGATGTATCTTCAAGGCAGTTTAAATTTGGTTTAATAGTATTTAACTATATACGCATTATTAAATGTAAATTTGTTAATAATGAAAATTTAGAATGTTGATATTTTCAATTTAAAGGTTATCTAATTCATAAAATTCGTTAAATGTGATCCAAGAGACATGAAAACATGTTCACTACTAAACATGAATTTAATGTAAAAAGTTTGTTTAATATATGCTCACTGTTCACGATTGCAAAGTTATAATATGAGAAACAATGTAAAAAAACAATCTAACCTCGTATAAGAGTAACATATCTTTACAAACACATTAAAGTGTACTGCTGTATTTTTTAATTGTAATGAAAATTACATGTTGTAAATAAAATATGATACAGAACGACACTAAGTTCTTAAAACGTATACTTACAATGAGCATCTCGAAAATTCTAATAGATGTGTTCCAATTTGGAATGGTTGTTAAGAACATGTCACAAACTTTAAGTAACCGCACCTTTTTTTAAATTAGCATGTATTAATTCGTATAATTAACTACTATATGAATATATTTTTATGTAATTCAGTAAAAGCGAGGTGTAAACAAAACTCATTAAAGGGTTAAGAAATTGTTTCATATTTTTTGTTAGGCTTTATATTGAGAAAAGGTGTTATATGTAAGACATTTACCAAGGTTTTTTTATGTGTATAATTTTCATTTCTTTTTCTTCATTCGAAATTTACAGCTTTCGAATATTTTATGTGGGTGACCGAGTTACAAAAATACAACATCAGAGCCACCTCTACTTTGACTCTACCGTTTCTTTCTTATTGTCTATTTTTATACTAACGTATTATCAATAGAAAATGTAGTATTATTAAGTAAAAACTATTTAACTTACATTTGCTACATTAGTATTTATTTTTCCCCGTATTAGAAGAATAATTTTTTCAACAATACTAGACTAGCATGTCTCCTTATGAGAATCATGATTCAGACTAAATTGAATTGCCATAAATGTCATATAGATGTTTCTATGTTGTATACACTCATCGGTAGTATCTATAATGTTACGGAACTTGGTAATTACTACAGAACCGCCCAGAACGTGGTAATAATTGTGAACTTCCGTTTATTTTATTTTGTTTACAAAATTACTTCCGGAAGGTAATATAGTTACAGTTAATTTAGCTATATATAAATCCCGAACCTTCCCGAAATGGCGTACATAATTATCCAGATTACCGCTCCAGATCAATCTTCATCATAGCTTCAGAAACCTATTAGACTTAAACCGGCGCTTTATGTAAAGCCAACCTCAGACGATTAGTCAGTAGTCAATCTCAGTGGAAGTGTAGCTTCAGTTTTCAACCTGCAGTGGAAGTGACAAAGTGTTTAATAGCTACAGTTCACGAACAGAGAAATATATTGTGTGAACCCACACTGAGTGTGATAAGATACATTAATTACTGTAGTAATAGTAGTTTCCTTTAAAACATGAAATAGTGTCTGTCTTGGAAAAAATCCTTAAATATTCCAAAGTTTGTAATTTACATAATTAGTGAGTGTGAATAAAAGTAACAGTAGACACAAAGTGGTATGATCCGTATTTTTGTTCCTTATTACTTCGAACCCTATAAACCGAAACAGTATCAGAATATTATATAAGTGTCTACACTATCTATCTCCTCCTAAATAAATTCTCACTAGCACATGTTAATAAACGAATAAGATAAAAGATTTGTAAAACCAGATTGAAAAAAAAAATATAAACATGTCAGTAGCCATTTTACAATTTACTTTGCATTTAATCAACATAATAAACCTTACACGAATTTGATCTACGTGAAATCATGTCTAAATGTTTGTCTTTATATAGATATGGCGTACAATTAATTAAACAGATTTGATACATTGAAAAAAATATTGCATGCATTTGCCTCGTTTTAAATTATTTATTGTTAAGCGAAACAAAATATTTGTTATATACATACTTAAGCTTAGTAAACGTTTGCTCTGGTTAATATCACGACGTAAGTAACAATTAAATGTCTGAGAGGAACACTTACATCCCCTATGTTGCAGCTCCCCTGACGCACGGACTAAGACCGGGCGTTGCATTGTGTAATAGTCCTTGTACATAGTAGCTGGCCCCAGGCCCTCCAGAGGCCAACAAACCCCTTGTTTAATCCCGACGTTTGTGGTGCTGGAATTGTGTTTGTGAATATGCAACTTTAGAAGTCGTAACGTGAGTTAATTTTACCCTGACTTAGTTATTTTTAGATGGGTTTCAAAATTATTCCCTTATACTCGTATAACATTTTCTATTACTTTTAAAATTTCGATATCAAAAAAATTCATTTTATCAAATTTTTAATTACGAACACGAGTGATTTTTACAGTTTTAAAACCAATCAAATATTTTTGAAACATAATCCTCCCAGCAAGGATTATGCTTTTATTGTGATTTTAAACAACCTGCCAACCGGATAAAGAAATGTCAGTCGATTAAAACATATTTTGGATTCATAGGGTATGATAAGTATGGATCGAAAATATTTTTCACAAGATCTTTCAATTTGTTGAAACGATTAGAAAGGACTTTAAGTGAATTGCTGAAACTTTACCTAATTTACAACCAAGCATGTTTCTAATTGTGTTTTATCATTTAAATAAGAAAAATACCGTCTTTCAATAATTTGCAATCAATAACTCAAACACAGCAGAACCTTGCGTGCTAGGAAAGTAAATGGCATTACAATAATCATTGTCAGTCGATCGAGTCAATTACAACATGACACGTTTTGATCTCATTACCACTGTGGCCAGTGGACACACCGACATCTCTTGTTCAATCAGTAACTGCCCAACAGCACTACTCTGGGTGGTAGGGGTGTGAATGTCATCAATAGTAACTATTGTCAGTCAATCGTGTCAATTACGACATGCCACATGTTGATCTCATCACTTTGGTACCCAGAGGACACACCGACATCTCTTGTTCAATCGGTAATGGCCCAACAGCCCTACTCTGGGTGGTAGGGGTGTGAATGTCATCAATAGTAACTATTGTCAGTCAATCGAGTCAATTACGACATGCCACATGTTGATCTCATCAATTTGGTACCCAGTGGACACACCGACATCTCTTGTTCAATCAGTAACTGCCCAAAAGCACTACTCTGTGTGGTAGGGGTGTGAATGTCATCAATAGTAACTATTGTCAGTCAATCGTGTCAATTACAACATGCCAAATGTTGATCTCATCACTTTGGTACCCAGTGAACACACCGACATCTCTTGTTCAATCGGTAACGGCCCAACAGCCCTACTCTGGGTGGTAGGGGTGTGAATGTCATTAATAGTAACTATTGCCAGTCAATCGTGTCAATTACAACAGGCCACATGTTTATCTCATCACTTTTGTACCCAGTGGACACACCGACATCTCTTGTTCAATCGGTAACGGCCCAACAGCACTACTCTGGGTGGTAGGGGTGTGAATGTCATCAATAGTAACTATTGTCAGTCAATCATGTCAATTACAATATGACACATGTTGATCTCATCACTTTGGAGGCCAGTGGACACACCGACATCTCTTGTTCAATCGGTAACGGCCCAACAGCACTACTCTGGGTGGTAGGGGTGTGAATGTCATCAATAGTAACTATTGTCAGTCAATCGTGTCAATTACTACATGCCACATGTTGATCTCATCACTTTGGTACCCAGTGGACACACCGACATCTCTTGTTCAATCGGTAACGGCCCAACAGCACTACTCTGGGTGGTAGGGGTGTGAATGTCATCAATAGTAACTATTGTCAGTCAATCGAGTCAATTACAACATGCCAAATGTTGATCTCATCACTTTGGTACCCAGTGGAAACACCGACATCTCTTGTTCAATCGGTAACTGCTCAACAGCACTACTCTGGGTGGTAGGGGTGTGAATGTCATCAATAGTAACTATTGTCAGTCAATCGTGTCAATTACAACATGCCACATGTTGATCTCATCACTTTGGTACCCAGTGGACACACCGACATCTCTTGTTCAATCGGTAACCGCTCAACAGCACTACTCTGGGTGGTAGGGGTGTGAATGTCATCAATAGTAACTATTTTCAGTCAATCGTGTCAATTACAACATGGCACATGTTGATCTCATCACTTTGGAGGCCAGTGAACACACCCACATCTCTTGTTCAATCGGTAATTGCTCAACAGCACTACTCTGGGTGGTAGGGGTGTGAATGTCATCAACAATTACTGTTGTCAGTCAATCGAGCCAATTACGACACGACACTTGTTTTGAGCTCATTACCCTGGTGGCTAGTGAACATTCCTTGTTCAATAATAGTGACAATTACATTTACATTAGTATCTAGTGGCTTTTATTATGATAACCTCATCAGAAGAAGGATATATATCCGTGTGAATTTATCATTTAGTTTTCAATTTTTGTTATTTTTGCTTTAAATAATTGTATGTTGCAAAATATCTTTTTTCTTGTTTCATATCAACAACATCTACTTTTTACGTAATTGAGGCCTTATTTTTATATTATTTATGTATCATTTTGACTTGCAATCTAATTCTGCTCTTGATAAAATCCAGTGTATACGTCACACCGGTCTTTATCCTTTCATTTTAAACGTCTAACTAATGTACCATCGCATCTTAGTTTAAGTACTCTCAATGGAACTTGTATCATAGTTCTGATTTTTAATTTTATAATACCAATGTCAATATCCACCGATTGATTACCATTGATATGGTCTCAATATTCGTCCGTTACGAACGTGTTAAATGCAGATCACAGCCAATGCAAGCAATGGAACTTCACCTTTCATGTACATGTCTCATTAGTTTTATAGGTCTCAAAAAATCAAATATCCACTGCTGACTTATATATGATCTTCTTCTGGGGTAACTGATATTCTGTGTGAATTGAAATAAGACGCGTTATTAATCCGGCTTTTCTCAGATTTCGCTTTCTAGAAAGGTAATGCCTTTTTTTTCCGTTAAAACTAATTTTGACGGACGCCAATTTTAGAAAGGTTAATTTCAAATTCATACCCTTTTTACAATAAAATGGAGCTACTCAAAACTATTTCATCATTTGAGGGAAAATGTGTCCCAGTCAACAGACTGACATTACTTATTAATAACCCAATAGAATACGAGTACAGTGATTCGGATTGGAGTTAGTTAATATTTGTAATACTTATTTTATAAGATTAACATTCTCTGATTCATTAGTGTTATATCAAATAACCTAATATATTTCCACACTCCGTAATTTTAGAATTTCAATATATTTCAACTCTAAAGCCACATAGTATAATATATATATATATATATATATATATATATATATATATAGTTATATATATATAATATATATATATATCATTTGTTTACAAATCCTGTTACGCAGCGTTGTTGATTTTATTCGTCCTTTTGTTATGTAAAATCCTTTTTCCAACCTCAGCGGCAGAAATAACAACCATGTTGTTCCGTGGTTCTGACGTCTGTTGGTCTCTGGTGTTGTTAGTTCCCCACATCGCCGCGGGGAGTGCTTTGAACTCCAACATGGCTGCCTCCGCTTTTTATTCTTCCTAGCCAGCAGCTCACAAAACAAAAATATTTCTTTAACACCAACATTATAATATTCCAATACGAAATAGTCTTTTATCATTTAAAAAGTGTTGATACGTTTATTCACACTTTTTGTTAAAAGCATGATAATTGTAAAGGAAAAATAATAACGTACATAATTACTTTAAAAAGCATTAAATCCAATAACTACATTTTAGATATCTTCAGACTAAACTGTGACATTATTATTATTAAATAACGAACGAAAATACATTAGGAATGCATGTTATTGTGATTTCATAAAATGTTCATTTAGTGGAGTCGCTAAGCACAAAAACGTTTCACATCTGGCAACCAATCCACCCTTTGAACTGAGATAGTAGATTATTAGCGAGTCGAAAAATCCCGAGACACAAAAGATGTTGTGTCCCTCTATCGGTTTCTATAACGTCATCAATATGCCTGCAAAAATTCTTTGATATGTTTGTAAATTTCCCTGCATAGCTCTGTTTTTTAATTTAATTTTTACCCATATTATTAGCGTTTATTATACAAGAGAAAACACTATTTAGAACGGCATACATGATACTAATGTTTACTATAACTATACAGTACGAGAAATATTTGTTGCTTTATTTAAACAATTATTTTTATTTTTTTCGATACATTTACCTAAATACCGTTAAATCCGTTATCTTTAGGTGAAGGCATGCCCTGTACATATATATATATATTTTTTTTTCTAGATAATTACCTTTTGAATGGTATGCATAACTTTTACTTCATCATAAATAGCTGATGAATATATACCAAAACAAAGTAGCCTTATGCATAGTAAATTCATAATGTAAATGATATAATTTATATTGCTTTGCGAAAACAATTTAGTGACTTTATGAATCTTGAAATGTCAAATCTAATTATTGTAACTTTTCCTATTAATGAATAAATTTTGACTTATAAAGGATTTTGTAAGTGTTATTTAAAAAAGATCACTAAAGGCACATTAGTAAGATAAGTATTAACTATTTAAAACCATAGTTAGAAAGAAAATAATGTAAAGTACAGTAATTTTACAATTTAATACATTAATTAAATAATATTCTAAACAATACATATTGTTAAATATTGCACCCTGTGCCATATAAACTTTGAACCGGATGTGTGAAATAGATATAAATAAATTTAATATACAAAAAACAAAAATAACAACAATTCTTGCATATCATAAAAGTAATAGTACAGATGAGAAACAAGAGCACGACATACAAGTACGAAGAGGGGCCAACAACAACTCAGACCATTACCTCACAAGAATCAAAACCAAACTTACACCCAAGAGAATACACAAAAATAAAACACACATACAGAAATTAAACAAAAAATAAAAAAAATCGTGCATTACATGAGAATGGGAGAAAGAACAAGCAAACAACTGGGGAACGATCAAAAATAAAATCACTGAGAAAGGCAATGAAATAATAACACTAAAAGAGAACACCAAAGATGCATGGTGGGAGAGTGATTGTGATGAAGCACAAGAGAACAGGATAGTAGCATACTAAAAGTACAGGAGCAATAGAACAGAAGAATTCAACAGAATAATAGGATAACATCGAAACGAATCAGCCAAACAAAGAAGTGAAACACATGAAAGAGCGAATTACTTTCAAACATAGCAGAAGACATGAGAAAAAGAAATTTGACATTCTATGGACAAATTAGCAGACTACCAGAGCTCAGACTAACGAAACAGATACTCAGTTATTCACCCTCATTTCCAATATTGGAACACAGTAATCAAACTGGAGTCTCTTCTTGTTCAACTAGTACGGAGTATTCGTATATGGAACTTTGCAATGTACATCGATACTTTTGGCTTAGGTATGTCCATGGACATTTGCGTTGGACGCGATCCACTATTTCCGTTGGTTGCCAGTATTCGTACGCACTCTAAAGGACCTTTCAGAAAAACAACTACAGATGTAAATTCTGAATTTCATCGTGGCAACTTAACAAGCAGCAAAACTCCTAAACCATTTTCTATAATATCCGACAGCAAGCTTCATGAACACAATAACAAATTTATGAAGGTTTATGGTCGAACTATTGAAATCCTTGATAGTAAAAATGCTTTGTTTGTGGATGGTAACAGGCCCGAGAATAATTTCTTTAATCGAAGAATTAGAAGAGGAATAAAATCTAAATGATGAACAAAACGTAGGTGCAAATCATTATGAAGATAATAACGCATTCAAGAATAGGTTCTTAGCTCATATATTTATCGAAGAAGGAAATACGTTTGCAGGAACCAATTTGGTGTCAATATGGAGTTCCAAATTAATTCCAAAAGTAGACGCTGTCAATTATGTTGAGGAATTTTTTTTTTTTCGATACATTTACCTAATGAATCATTTCATTTAGGTGAAAAACTTAAGACGAACATGTTGTGTCTCATCTCAGTCAAGTACAAAATTCAATTTATGAGATTATTTCTTGAATAAATATTTACATATTGAAATCCATAACAAGGAAAAAAGATAAGACGAAGTCTAAGATTTTTATTTGCGTAAAGATTTCAACTTTTTTTGCATATCAGATAAGGGAAACTACGAAAACCATTCAACAAGTCAGATATCATTGAGTGCATTCAAACAAAACATGACATCACTTTTAATCATAGCCAATCTAATGTAACAGGTAAACTATTTGATGGTGCAGACGTTGTACACATGCTTAATACTGGCGTCTCTACAACATTCTCCGAATATTATGATCATGTTTTCAAACCATATTCCTTACAGCAACTAGAATATTTCTCAACTAGATATTGCGTTTGATAGATATGCTAGTAATAGTTTGAAAGCAGATACTCGATAAACAAGAGGTAATGGCAAACTATTACATTTTTGGATTCGGCTGCAACTCCGATAAAGTTTAAGCAATGCCTATGTGTCAACGAAAACAAGATATTGTTCCAGGTACTTGCTAAAATACGTTTTGAAGATGAGTTTCCAGGAAAATATATTATCTGTACTTGTGATAAACGAGCTATTACATCAACAACTACGGATAGATCAATCATTTCTCCTGCCTCACACGAAGAATATATTATCTGTACTTGTGATAAACGAGCTATTACATCAACAACTACGGATGGATCGATCATTTCTCCTGCCTCACACGAAGAAGATATTATCAGTACTTGTGATAAACGAGCTATTACATCAACAACTACGGATAGATCAATCATTTCTCCTGCCTCACACGAAGAATATATTATCTGTACTTGTGATAAACGAGCTATTACATCAACAACTACGGATGGATCGATCATTTCTCCTGCCTCACACGAAGAAGATATTATCTGTACTTGTGATAAACGAGCTATTACATCAACAACTACGGATGGATCGATAATTTCTCCTGCCTCACACGAAGAAGATATTATCTGTACTTGTGATAAACGAGCTATTACATCAACAACTACGGATGGATCGATAATTTCTCCTGCCTCACACGAAGAAGATATTATCTGTACTTGTGATAAACGAGCATTACATCAACAACTGCGGATGGATCGATCTTTTCTCCTGCCTCACACGAAGAAGATATTATCTGTACTTGTGATAAACGAGCTATTACATTACAACTACGGATGGATCGATCATTTCTCCTGCCTCACACGAAGAAGATATTATCTGTACTTGTGATAAACGAGCTATTACATCACAACTACAGATGGATCGATCATTTATCCTGCCTCACACGAAGAAGATATTATCTGTACTTGTGATAAACGAGCTATTACATCAACAACTACGGATGGATTGATCATTTCTCCTGCCTCACACGAAGGAGCAGATGGACGCCTACTTCTGCATGTTAAGCTTGCAGCAGAATGCGGACATAGTCGTATCTTAATACGAACTGTAGATTCAGATGTAGTGGTATTTTTTTCTTCGGCTTTTTAGTGATTTTCTTTTTGATCGTATCCAGTTGTTTGCTTGTTCTTTCTCCCATTCTTATGTGATGCCTGGATGTTTAATTACTTCTAGTCAAATTTCTGTACGTGTATTTCCTTCTGGTGTATTCTCTTGGGTGTGAGTTTGATTTTAATTCTTGTGAGGTAATGGTCAAAGTTTTTTTGGCCCCTCTTCGTACCTTTACATCGTGCAATTATTTCTCGATCTGTATTATTACTTTTATGATATGTAAGAATTGTTATTTTTATTTTTGTGTATATAAAATTTATTTATATCCATGCAGAGGGTACAATTTTTGACAATATATATTTGGTAATTTTTAGAATATTATTTAATTATTAATATTATTATTAAATTAAATATTTTAAATTAAAAATTATATTATTTTAAATTGTAATATTACTGTACTTTATATTATTTTCTTTCTAATTATGGTTTTAAATAGTTAAAACTTATATTATTAATATGCCCTTTTCAAGTGTTCTTTTTCAAACGAAAATAAAACTTGCATGATCAAGTTAAAATGCACACTTATGTATAGGTCTTATGTATAAAACTTACATGAATACATAAGTCAAAATGTATTCATTAATAGGGAATATTACAGTAATTAGATTTGATATTTCAAGATTCATAAAGTCACTACATTGTTTTCGCTTAGCAAAATAAATTATATTGTTTCCATTATGAATTTACGACGCAAGACTACTTTGCTTTGGCATATATTCACCAGCTATTTGTGATGAAGTAAAAGTTATGTATACCATTCGAAAAGTAATTATCTAGCAAACACAAAAGTAATGGGTATGTCTTACCATTAAAGAAAACGGATTTAATGGTATTTAGGTAAATGTATCGAAAATATCAAAATAAAAAACAATTGTTTAAATAAAGCAACAAATATTTCTCGTATAGTTAAAGCAAACAATGGAGTCATTTATACCATTCGAAAGCGTGTTTCTCCTCTATAGTAACCGCTAGTAATATGGGTAAAAATAAAATTACAAAATAGAGTTATGCAGGGAAATGTACAACCATATCAACAACTTTTGGCAGCCATGTTGATGACGTCATAGAAACCGATAGATGGCCAGAAAATTTTGTGTTTCGGTCTTTTTCAACTCTTCCAATCATATACTATTCTAGTTCAAAAGAGCACATTGGTTGCCAGATGTGAAATATTTTGCCATTATTTTGTGCTTATCGACCCACTAAATAACTGTCGGGGTTAACAAATAATAGTCAAGTTGTCTGTATGTATGTGGGTGTAAAGTATCGAACATTTATCTGTACGTAGTGTGGGTGGGAGATATCGTCAATGTGTTTTTATGTCATTTAAGGAGTATAGGTACACGTTGTCAGTCCGCACTGTGGATGAGATACTTTTTTAATCTGTCCTTAGGCCACGTATTGTGAGTGGAAATTATCAATTCATCACCTGTACATAGTGAGGGTAGGAGATGTTGTCAATTTGTCTGCGCATATTGTCAGTTAAAAGTGTCGACAGTTTTTTCCGTATTGAATTGAAAATGTGAGGTATGGTCAGGCTGACCGATTGTATTGGGGTGGAAGATGTTTATGAACATTCGTCTTTGGGAATTGTTTCTATGTGAGGTAAGTAAGAGTTTTCCTCAACTTGTAAGAATAATGAAAAGATGATATCAAAGTCGATTGCACAGATTGATTGTAAAATCGAACTTTATTTAATTTTTGTCAAGGCGTATACTAGGTTGAGTGGGAAACCCCCACCAGACTTACGTTTGGTTATTGATAGTTCCATCGTGGCATATACTAGGTTGTATGGGAAAACCCAACAGACTTATCTTGGGTGGTTGTTAGTTCCATCATGGCGTATAATAGATTGGGTGAGAATACCCACCAGACTTATGTTGGGTTGTCAATAGTTCCATCGAGACGTATAGGCTACTAGGATGGGTGGTTGTTAGTTCCATCATGGCGTATAAGATTGGGTGAGAATACCCACCAGACTTACGTTGGGTTGTCGATAGTTCCGTCATGGCATGTACTCGGCTGGGTGGGAAGACTCGTCAGATTTAGGTTGGGATGTCGATTGTTTCGTCAAGGCGTTCGCACGACATTGGGACTGACATACACCCCACCCGTGCACCTACCAACACACGAATGTTCTTAACCTCCCACCTACCCTAACCTTTGTGGTTGTTTATGTAAGAAGGGGCGTAACACTGTCACGTTCTCTGTACGAATGCAAGTAGGAAGGTCACGTTAAGTCGTTTCGTATCGTGGGTCAGATTTCTGTCATCATTTGACAAAAAAATATTGATTACACTTTCTTATCCAAGAACAATTTAAACCGCTAAAAACTATCAGATATGAAAGTTCGCGTTCTTGTGTACGGGTGTGTATGTATATCACTACAGTTACTTGAACAATGACCCAATTACCGGTAATCCACCTCATCTATACAATGATGGGCGTCAAATGTATATGGTTTATGGCAGCCGTGCTACATCCATTGTTGGGGGTGTTCTATATATTGTCCAGCTGACAGAGGTGATGACCTCATGTTATTACACATGTGACACAACATCCCTCCGGGGGGTTATTGTATATGGTTGCTGGAATAGGCATTATCTGTTTTGATTGAGTGGAGTAATACACATTGTTTTGCCGTAAAGAGAAGACATTTTGAGTTTAATAAACAGAGTTAAAATCCCTTGAAAAATGTTAAGTAGTGCAGTTTATTTTTAGTTAACGATTCCAGAATATTTCAATTTACATACACTATATATTCTGGCTCTGACCACGTCAATTGAAACTCATACAGTATATGGCCATGGCCACCAACGTTTCGATCACGTTCAAGCTGACCATCTTCAGGGGTGGATTCCCGCAGACCTTAAACAGATGTAAACATAGTTGCAGTGGACGTATAACTATATCACATACACTCCAGACAAATTATAAACAATGTGATCCCTTTTTCATCCTCAAGGATGGCTAGTACTAATGAATATTAGTTGATCCGTACAGTCTAAGGCTTGTTGTATATCCTCCATTAGAAGATCCACATGTACCAGCCCGTTTCAGGTCATTCCAGTAATAATTATTCCTAAAGTATCCTACAAACACGTTAAATAGAAATCCCGAAAGAAATTACTTCTTTACTTTTCCTAAAGCTTTGTCAGTGAAAAGGTTGAAAACTGCATTTATTCCACCTATGATACCCAAAAGCTACAAAAACACGTGCCTTAGCCAACCTGATTAAATTTCATTATTGGTTATCTATGAATAATTTTTAAATCAATTTGAAATACTCCTGAGATGTTAGTCAGTGCATAATGCATAAGTCTAGTTTCTTAACAAATATTACAAATATTAAATTAGATAATTTACCTTTTAGCTGTACTTTTCTAATAAATTCAAGGACTACTTGACTTTTGAAGATATAACTTAATCGTCACATCTTTTGTTTTACAATTTTCCATCGCACTCTCCTCTCCTGTGCTCCCCTCTCCTTCCCCTCCACTCCACTGCCCTCTCCTCCTCTGGATTCCATTGCAATCCATTCTAGTCTAGTCTACTCTCCTCCTCTCCACTCCACTTCACTTCACTTTATTCAATTTCCTTTCATTTTATTTGTTTTAACGTCTTCTAACGGCAATATTAATAAATCTTATATCAAATTGTATTATTATTTCATGAAATACACAAGCAGTAAAAGAATATAAAGTTATGTTAAAACCAGCCGGCCTTTGTGAAACCTCAATATTTAATTTAACAGTTTAAATTGTTTTCCTGAAAATAATAACTATCATTTCATAAAATTATTTAAATCGGTTCAAAGATTGGGCAACATTAATTTACCTGCCACTCCCCCCCCTTCCCAAAGATTAGGTTAGGTTAGGTTAATAATGCGAGTTTTGGTTTCTGCTCAATCTACTGTTTCGATGTTTTTAACAAATCCTTCATAACTAAATGTGTCACAAAATTGAATTATTCGTCTCTAAGACGCCAATCATAGAGATAGATATGGGTGAATATGAGGTGTGATTGAGTGTGATGAGTATAGATGAACTCCAACTACAGGCAACTATTAGGCACAGTGTTATCTGTGGTGTAGGCACAGTGTTATCTGTGGTGCAGGCACAGTGTTATCTGTGGTGCAGGCACAGTGTTATCTGTGGTGCAGGCACAGTGTTATCTGTGGTGTAGGCACAGTGTTATCTGTGGTGCAGGCACAGTGTTATCTGTGGTGCAGGCACAGTGTTATCTGTGGTGCAGGCACAGTGTTATCTGTGGTGTAGGCACAGTGTTATCTGTGGTGCAGGCACAGTGTTATCTGTGGTGCAGGCACAGTGTTATCTGTGGTGCAGGCACAGTGTTATCTGTGGTGTAGGCACAGTGTTATCTGTGGTGCAGGCACAGTGTTATCTGTGGTGCAGGCACAGTGTTATCTGTGGTGCAGGCACAGTGTTATCTGTGGTGCAGGCACAGTGTTATCTGTGGTGTAGGCACAGTGTTATCTGTGGTGCAGGCACAGTGTTATCTGTGGTGCAGGCACAGTGTTATCTGTAGTGTAGGCACAGTGTTATCTGTGGTGTAGGCACAGTGTTATCTGTGGTGCAGGCACAGTGTTATCTGTGGTGTAGGCACAGTGTTATCTGTGGTGCAGGCACAGTGTTATCTGTGGTGTAGGCACAGTGTTATCTGTGGTGTAGGCACAGTGTTATCTGTGGTGCAGGCACAGTGTTATCTGTGGTGCAGGCACAGTGTTATCTGTGGTGTAGGCACAGTGTTATCTGTGGTGCAGGCACAGTGTTATCTGTGGTGCAGGCACAGTGTTATCTGTGGTGCAGGCACAGCGTTATCTGTGGTGCAGGCACAGTGTTATCTGTGGTGTAGGCACAGTGTTATCTGTGGTGTAGGCACAGTGTTATCTGTGGTGCAGGCACAGTGTTATCTGTGGTGCAGGCACAGTGTTATCTGTGGTGTAGGCACAGTGTTATCTGTGGTGTAGGCACAGTGTTATCTGTGGTGTAGGCACAGTGTTATCTGTGGTGCAGGCACAGTGTTATCTGTGGTGCAGGCACAGTGTTATCTGTGGTGGGTATAATCTCATTCATCCGCCCGCCCATACATGTACAGTGGTATTGAAATACACGTACATTGGTATTGACCCACCCGCCCACCCATACACGTACATTGGTATTGAACCACCCACCCACACATATACATACATTAGTATTGACCCACCCGCTCACCCATACACGTACATTGGTATTGACCCACCCGCTCACCCATACACGCACTGAGGTGTTGGCCCGCCCACCCATTCACGCATTGTGGTATTGACCCACCCGCCCATCCGTACACGCACTGTGGTGTTGAACCACCTGCCCACCCATACACGCACTGCAGTATTGACCCACCTGCCCACCCATATATGCACTGTGGTATATACGAATCAGGATACTATGCACGAAGCGGGATATTATGTACGAAGCAGGATACTATGTACAAAGCAGGATAATATATACACGAACATTGGTATAAGTGGGTGTGTAGTCATTGTTATTATTTCGTCTTATTTATAATAGTTTATTAAAGGACTATTTATTAATAGCTCAATAGCCAGGGGCAACTATGGGCCCTACAGCTTTACGTGGAATCCGAACCACGTAGTGTTAGTCTGATTTTCAGCTAACTGACAAGTATGATACTCAGTTCCCTTCCCTACACAGCATCCGAATCTTGACTACCATCCTACATGGACAGCCCATCCTTCTCTAGTAGTGTCCACGTTGATGGCAACCATATTTCTTTCCGATAAAATGAATGTTTAATACTTCATTCAACATATACTTTAGTCCAGGGCATTTAGATCAAAATCGACCGGAATAAAGAAAAACGGGTAAACAGTAGATATCGAGATGCGGTTTTTTGCATTGTCTTCGTAAAGCGACCACAAGTAATGTCTACATATGCTGGTGCAGCCATTTTTCGAAAATTGCATTCTGGTGCAATAAATGCATTCTACAGTTGCATAATTTTTTGAAAAATTCTTAAACGATTGGAAACCCGGAAAAAACGGTCGAAAATCGTTTCTCGGGGGTTTTGGGGCATGCCGAGTCCGATTCTGGCATTGGAATTGACCGGGGGGTGCACGGGGGGGTTCTACGGGGGGGCTGGGGGGTCGTCGTTTCAGAAGACACGGACGTACTAACTCTCATTGCTGCTCGCACTCCACCCGAGTTAGAAGTGCTCTTGCTGAAGCCCCCTCCGTCCAAAGCAGCTGGAGCTGGAGCTGGAGCTCGAGCACCTCACGTAGCCGACGTAGTATACTCTTCAGAAAGTTTGTCACACAGAAGTGCTTGTATAAGATCACATATTTTATTTTTACACGCATTCACGGGGTGCGACACAACCTCGGCGTTCTATTATCAAGGCAAAAAAAAAATGTCTGATATTTTAGAAAAAAATGACGATCTACATGACCATGCTGAAATATTTAAGCAAAAAAATGTATCAATCGATAATTTGATAGATTCTGGACTGCGCTTGGGTTTAGCTCTCTATGGGGCATCAAGAGAGTTTCGGACTATAAATAGCCCAGCGATTGAGCTCGTCAACACCTACCGAGCCAACATGTACGCCGAAGCTAGTATCAAAGGGAGAGTGGATCTTTCAAGGATAATCCCATCTGCGAACGCTTTGGCCGAACACATCAAACGTGTCTATTATCAGGTACAAGCATGGTATAGACAGGCAGATCCACAAGAAAATACACCTTTAAATCCTTTGGAATGGGGATGGGAAATGGATAATGGAGAGCTGAGTCCTGTCGCTATGACCCAGGAAGCAGGTCCAGAAGAAATTTTAAATATGGTTTCTTGTTCATGCGAAACAGATTGCGGCAACAGATGCGGGTGCCGACGCAATGGGCTGGATTGCACAGTTGCATGCAAGAATTGTGATGGAAATTGCTCCAATCAGAAAGTCATTTCTCTCCGGACCGAGGACAGTGAGGAGGATAAAGAGGAGGAAGAAAAAAGAGAGGGGGAAGAGGAAAAAGAGGAAAAAGAGGAGGAAGAGGAGATGGGAGATGAGGGGGAAGATTTGTTAATTAATAATTGAACTTAAACCATATACTTTACTAATTAAGGTAAAACATTTCCATGGATTATTGAATAAGAATACAGACATATTTTTCGTAATTTGTGAATTTTCATTTTATCCATCACCTTTCCCCGTACAGCCATTCTCGTGCACCCCCCGGTCAATTCCAATGCCAGAATCGGACTCGGCATGCCCGAAAACCCTCGAGAAAAGATTTCTGAGCGATTTATATCAGCCGTGTGATTTTTCCGAAATTCACCCCCCCAGCCCCCCCGTAGAACCCCCCCGTGCACCCCCCGGTCAATTCCAATGCCAGAATCGGACTCGGCATGCCCGAAAACCCCCGAGAAAAGATTTCTGAGCGATTTATATCAGCCGTGTGATTTTTCCGAAATTCACCCCCCCAGCCCCCCCGTGCACCCCCCGGTCAATTCCAATGCCAGAATCGGACTCGGCATGCCCCAAAACCCCCGAGAAACGATTTTCGACCGTTTTTTCCGGGTTTCCAATCGTTTAAGAATTTTTCAAAAAATTATGCAACTGTAGAATGCATTTATTGCACCAGAATGCAATTTTCGAAAAATGGCTGCACCAGCATATGTAGACATTACTTGTGGTCGCTTTACGAAGACAATGCAAAAAACCGCATCTCGATATCTACTGTTTACCCGTTTTTCCGATATATTCTCTAAATGCCCTGGACTACTTGATTACTTTCCATTACTATGTTTCTATAGAAAATAATTTGAGTTTGGGGGCAGCTAAATGAGTTCGACCTATGATTGTTCTAACCTTACGTCACCTTCCTTACTGACTTCTACCACAATCAACTTGTCTCAAGTTGAGAGTACACTAAGGTCGGTTAGCCTGGCTGTTGCGGTGATGCAATGTGAAAGAGTGACAAACTGTCCAAATAAAGACACGACAACAGCGCGCTGCAATGCGGCGGCTACTACGTCAGACCGTTATCTGGTATGACACACGCTCAGGTCATTTATTATTTACTCCCAGCTTATAAATATAACATAACGAGTTTGGGAATTATTTGAACACCATATGATGTGACGCATCGCCAGATTTACATTTTAAACAGCTTCTCTTCATGAATAACTAACTCTCTGTCAGTAGAGTCGATATTATAATTAATTGTAAAAATTTACTTTTAATATGTTGATTATTTTAACGTTAATGTTTAGTTATTCCTTTATATAAAAAGTTCTGCAAAATCGACCTTTTTACAGCATTTTTTTTTTTTTTTTTTTTTTTTGAATGAATTTTTTGAATATAAGTACCTCCAAAAAGGCTTGCCTTGGAGGACTCTTCCTCCGACTATTTCATGTTTTTAGTTTAGTTGTAACATCACCTTTGGCATAATATGTTAACTACTACTTAAAGAAGAGCCTCAATACTGTTCGTTAGGTTCAACTATTATTTTGAGCTTGATAGTTCTAAAAGAATTAATCGACAATAAAACTGTTAGTTCTTAAATATATCCTGCATTTAATTTTTTTCAAATTTATATTTTATTTTATTTTACTAGTATAACTTAAGATTTTTGTTAGTAAAGAGAGATAAAGTGGAAGTAAAATAAAAATTAGTTATACAGTAAAATGGTCCTTAAAAATAATGTAAATTATTCTTAGTTAGTTCTGAGACCACTCCTAGATTGCACTTTAACCTTGGGTTTATTGTGCTTCCACGTAAATTCTTAGTTTTTTCCGATTTATTTCTTCAAAAAATGTGTAATTCTCAAAAACAATTAACACGCCATTAAGCAATTACTGCCGTTGTTTAGGTGCACTAAAGTTCATACCACTTTTTGTAGACATAGCGAATAAGAAAGCATAAATGAATCAAAACTTTTAGCGTTAGATGAGTGAATTGAACAAGCAAATGGAAGTAAGAAGCAGAAGTTTATCCCGTCCATACAAAAGCGCAGAGCGTAAAAGATCCCTTTCCTCAAATAAATATTCCTTACGTCCAACATCACACTAGATTCCCAACCTTAAATTTAGACTCACTTAAGACGTTGTTGATAAATGAAATTGCTGCAAAGCGTTTTTATACAACGCTTGATGATGATGATGAAGAACTTATCGTCTGTCTCATACCTTGCAACTGATTAACAAATGTGTAAGGATCGTGGCGAAGTAAAACCGTTGCATAGTGTTTCAAATAAGGAGCTTTCCACTTTCAGCCAATCAGATGAAAATGAAACTGAAAATGTACAGATTTTAAAATGAAACTGAAAGTAGAACTTATCATAGAGACCTTGCCTGAGGTGTCCTGACAAACTTCCTTCAATTTACCGATTATACTGCTTACGACAAGAGCTTCATATCATAGCATACTAAGGTTCTAATCTTCATATCACATCATACCAAAATGGATGATATTAAGGCACATTAAAAACTATGTCATGATATTCTGGTATAAATAAAAGGTTATGGTGCCTGACACTAAGGAAATACTAAATTAAGACTATTATTAAGGAAATTCTAAGAGGTGGTAAAAATATTGCTATTATTAAAGATGTGTGGTACCACAGAGAAGGAAGAAATACCACAGGATACATCCAATAGTGCGCTAAATGTGTGTCGAGTAGTTATTTCCCCAGTTTACCTAGTGAATAACAGGACCAGCATCTTATCAGTCCCTCCTAAGGTTTCCCCAAATCCTCAAGGATAACTGCTTTAATTCTACCAAAGATGTACATTATAGGTGCGATATATTTCCAACTGCCTCTGAGACGTTCGCTACGACCATAAAAGAGCGACCTTTGTTCCTTTTTCTCTGTGGTGGTACGCACATAACATATCTTCCTATAACACATTATTACAAATTGTTACATGATAACTATATAACAGTTTTGGAACTGTCGTAAACAATGTCGTAACAACTATATCGTTACAACCTGTCGTAGCGTGTCTCGACAACACATACCTTTTTGACCTAACCTTAGAGCAGGATAAAAACACGTGTCTTCACAACTAAACCAATATGAAGTATTGTAACACACCTCTAACGGTAAATACTGCTAAATATATTAATTTCTTCTCATATCTTGTTTAAACATTGGAAGCGAACGCCCAAACAAAGATGCATTAGTTATCAATGCACCTTTGTTTGATGTTAACTGAATCAATTACACCAACAAAGCGGTCCAACAGTGGCAAATCACCCTTGGTCAATAATGTTGAATTTGTTTGGAGCAAATTGATGTTTGTCACCAATATTGGTATTTGGACATATACTTTCCCACCTCCAGCTTGTCCAAGATTCATAACACAGTGGGAATGGCTCTACTAGTAGTTCCCTGATTGTGCGATCACGTAAAGACACGCTACGACAAGTTGTAACGATATACTTGTTACGATATTGTTTACAATTTTGTTGAAACTATTCAATAATTTAAACGTTCCGACTTCTTCTTCAACCACGACCCAACTTCCCGTTCAATTCAACTTCAGATAAAAATATAATCCTTGTGTTGTGGTCTGTCTGTCACCGTCTTCTATACATCCGCTCGACATCGATGCGAATGGTCGGATTCAAGCTCCAACTGCAATTTCAACTTCTTAGTAGTGTCTCATTCACACTTAGATTTTTATGAGAAGAAGTAATTGGTTGGATGCGTGGTAGAGCGAGAACATGTTGCGCATGCGCCGGTAGCTGAGAGATCTACTCAGTGCTCACCATCTCAGTCGGTGGCCGAGTCTCTAGTAAACTAGTTACCAGCCACTCCAAAAACATTTGATTATTTGTTTATATATTGCTTATGCATTGTTTATACGTGATATCTATGATAGCAAGAGAGAAAGTTATTAATTATAATTCAGGATGAGGTGGTGTCAGTCAGAGAAGCTGAAGTGTTTGTATTACAGTCGACAGTCATAAATTAGCAACAGGGTAGTATTGGCAAGTGATAGTCTGCTGCATTGCCTCACACAGCCCCTCTTGCCGCTTCCTCCCTCCTCCTGCGCGACCCCCTTCTTCACTTAAAAATTTGTCTGTACACGTTCCAAATTGCTTTCGATTTCACATTTTAACAACCATATCCTGACTGTCGTATCGTGAAAAGAGGGTTTAACTAATGACCTCACTTGTGAACTAAATAAAGGAAAATTAAAGTTTTACTTAAAGACCGACACGTCCAACATGAACAAAGAACTCTACCTGTATGTACTATATTTTCCCGCTAACAACCACCTGTACGGTAGGAATAACAACCGAGCTGTTCTTTGCCTCGATGTTGCCTGACCTTTTGTGGTGTTAGTTCCCCACATTGCCGAGGGGATCGCTTTGATCTCCATTCCGTGATCCTGTAACTGACTGTGTATTTTTTATAAATACCAAGAAAAACCTACTTTATGTGGATTTATATAATATTAATTCTGTACATGTTGCACAGGACAAATATTTGAATAGTGTGTAATACATTTTGCCGTTAAATATCTTAAATAAATAGATAAACAATAGTTCAATCTAATAGGTTTAGTGTTTGCTTAAAATATTCTTTTTAGAAAAGTTAGCTTTTGAAAAACGTATAATATTGAAATTAAAATTGTATTTTACCAATTAATAAATTAATAATAAATTTTAAAATAATTCAAACAATTGAGCAAAACGAGAATTATTTGCTTGTTTTCACAAACAAAGTTTACGAGTATATCCTGTTCAATTTTTACTCGTAACTGTGAGTAACATTGAAGAGGACAAATTATCATTAATATAATTATAACAGTTCAGTTGTATCTTAATATAAAAAAGATGTTATGGAATAAATAGATGGCCTATGGTGTTATTATCCCTTATTAAGTTTGAAGACTTTTCTTTGATTAAATAAAAATATAATACCACTAGTAAATCACAGTGATATAAGTTTCTTTTTTTTTTTTTTTTTTTTTTTTTTTTTTTTTTTTTTTTTTTTTTTGAACAAAAATTAGAGGGCTCTCATATCCTACAAATTGCACAGCAACATTGTAAAACTGTGCCCAGACAAACGCATTGCCGCAGTAATATATCTCACGTAATAACTTTAACACTGGCACCACGACACACTCAGTCACACTGTATCGTACAGTAGGCTGTCAAACACTTATGTTTAACACGCTACGTACACGAGACATAACACTGGCACCGTAACACACCCTCAGTCACGATGTAATGTACGATAGGCTGCCAAACACTTACGTGTCACAAGTTACGTACACGAGATGTAACACTGGCACAACACACTCTCATTCATATTGTAATCTACGGTAGGCGGCAAACAATTATGTGTCACACTTTACGTACACGAGACATAACACTGGCACCGTAACACACCCTCAGTCACGATGTAATGTACAATAGGCTGCAAACAATTATGTGTCACACGCTACGTACACGAGACATAACACTGGCACCGTAACACACCCTCAGTCACGATGTAATGTACAATTATGCTGCAAACAATTATGTGTCACAAGTTACATACACGAGATGCAACACTGGCGTCAATACACTCTCATTCATATTGTAATCTACGGTAGGCGGCAAACAATTATGTGTCACACGCAACGTACACGAGACATAACACTGGCACCGTAACACACCCTCAGTCACGATGTAATGTACGATATGCTGCTAAACACTTACGTGTCACAAGTTACATACACGAGATGCAACACTGGCGTCAATACACTCTCATTCATATTGTAATCTACGGTAGGCTGGAAACAATTACGTGTCACACGTTACATACACGAGATGCAACACTGGCGTCAATACACTCTCATTCATATTGTAATCTACGGTAGGCGGCAAACAATTATGTGTCACAAGTTACATACACGAGATGCAACACTGGCGTCAATACACTCTCATTCATATTGTAATCTACGGTAGGCGGCAAACAATTATGTGTCACAAGTTACATACACGAGATGCAACACTGGCGTCAATACACTCTCATTCATATTGTAATCTACGGTAGGCGGCAAACAATTATGTGTCACAAGTTACATACACGAGATGCAACACTGGCGTCAATACACTCTCATTCATATTGTAATCTACGGTAGGCGGCAAACAATTATGTGTCACACTTTACGTACACGAGACATAACACTGGCACCGTAACACACTCAGTCACGATGTAATGTACAATAGGCTGCAAACAATTATGTGTCACAAGTTACATACACGAGATGCAACACTGGCGTCAATACACTCTCATTCATATTGTAATCTACGGTAGGCGGCAAACAATTATGTGTCACAAGTTACGTACACGAGATGTAACACTGGCACAACACACTCTCATTCATATTGTAATCTACGGTAGGCGGCAAACAATTATGTGTCACACGCAACGTACACGAGACATAACACTGGCACCGTAACACACTCAGTCACGATGTAATGTACGATATGCTGCTAAACACTTACGTGTCACAAGTTACGTACACGAGATGCAACACTGGCGTCAATACACTCTCATTCATATTGTAATCTACGGTAGGCTGCAAACAATTACGTGTCACACGTTACGTACACAAGATACAACACTGGCACCACAAAAAACTCTCAGTCACAATTTAATTTACAGTAGGCTGCCAAACACTTATGTGTCACACGTTACGTACACGAGATGAAACATTGGCACCATAACACATTATCGTCGCATTTTATCGTGCATTAGGCTATCAACCCTTATTGAAATATTATTGTTCCAGGAATTTGATTTTTTTTAACTACATTTTTTGTCTTCTTGTTTATTATGCTTCCATAGATATTGTATAATTATATTATTTTAGCCATGTAACACTCTACCACCACTATTACCTTTGGGCCACTTGCCTGCCATGTTCTTCATTGTTTTCAATGCTGACCTTGTCTGATAAAACGACTAACCTCACCTTCTTTTCCAGTAACCCTCTTAACCTCACTTTCACCTCTTAAACTATACTTTTTCCAACCTAATCTCACTTTTATTCACATTATTAAAAACCTAACAATAATTGTCACACTTATTAAAAAATAATGCATTATTCTGAACTCCTGTGACAGTTAAACGGACCCTATGTAAATATTAAGACAACTGAAAAATTTTCCACAAAACTTGGCTCCTCTGAAGTTGGAGTAAGCCACTACACTAAGTATGATGCCTACTATGTGTTTACGGTTCATGATGAGTGGTGGCTCGGAGCAGATATTGCAAAGTTGTGATAGCTGAAAGGCAGACCAGTACTACGTGGTTCGGATTCTAATATAATCTCTAGGTTCTTTAGTTTAGGTCCCTGTCCAATGGGCTGTTAATTAATAGCATGCCTAAGATCAGTTGAACTTAGTTTAGCCAGTAACACAGACTACACTCATGTAACTGAAATAATAATGATTTTATTCCTTTTTTAATATATACAAATTGTTAACATACAAATTAATGTGTGGAAAATTCACTGACTACAATTACTAGTTGCGTTATGTAGTAGTAAATTAACTGAAACCTATATTGATAAAAAATTAAAATTGTATAATTTTTTCATACAACTCTTTTACGTCAGCTATTTTAAAATCATTTACAAAAAATCAGCTATCTGCAACATCTGCATAATACAACAACAACAAAACAAAGCACTAAATAATTATAACTACAATATATGCAACAGATTAAATTACACAAGGTTTTAAATATACAAGTTTATTAAAATTACAATACATTAAGCTTCAAATTAAAATAAAAATCAATATTACTCTTTGATATTAACAATTTTTTTTATTAGATAAATATTTTTTAAACTTTCTACGCCCATTCAGAATTTTTAAATTGTATTTATCTATTCTTAAGTTGTCGATCGTCAAGATTCTTTATGTGAATATACATTTCGAGTGAATATGATGAGTGAAGAGTGTAGACCATTCCTTACAAACTGTCATTAATTAATAGCCCAATGACAAATGAACAGCCGGTGGCTATCAGCTGATCCCTTTCAAAGTACATCATTATTCTGATTGGGATCGAGCTGAGTCATAACCGACGTTACCGACCAATTATATTATACCAACACATATACACCCATATCTTACAGAACGGCATCTTGTTGATAAGTTAACGTCACACGTTATGATTGTTACTTTATTTACGTTTGAAGTTTTGTTTTGTTTTTGTTGTTTTACTATTAATATAAGTTGACAATGTCACGTGTTTCTTTTAGCTCTACTAGAACATTAAATGTAATTTTTTTAATACAAAAAAGTCTATTTTGTTTTATTTCTGATTGTTTACGTGCACAAGTTTCATTTTTATTGTTTTTTTTTTTCACTATGAAAGAAAAACGCTTTTTACGTTTTCTTTGATGCACTGGCGGGAATTAATAAAAAAATATATTTCTTCTGTATTTTACGCAATACGATATATTAAAAAAACTATTCTTCCATTTTGTTCAGAAGCTGTTCAACCGTTAAATTAACGCTTACAATTTACGTTGAAGCGCTTCTGCGAGCTCGACTCTGATGTAAAAACCTTTTAGGAAGCAGTTCAATCCATTCTCATATCCTGACACGCCGTAACGTCAGGAAGTGAATCACTATATTCCTGAGTAAAGAGTTATGTTTTACATTACCTTCGTTTCTCAAAATATTCTCTTATACTTCATGTAATATGATACAATTTCGTTTGATTTGGTTTTCTGAACACGGTTAAACCACTCACTATGACTTATTTTTTTGAATAAGGTCTCGTGTTCTAATTAGCGACTTATTGTTACGGTTAAATAACAATTGGAGGTGTTTATTAAAAAGATGTCAATTTTTATGCATTACATAATTTCCTTTCCTTGTGTGTTAATCGAACATAGATATTTATTGTAGAAAAAGCTTAGCCTGTTTTACAATTAAACTTAAATCAAACACCAAAGATTAAATCAAAACCACGTACATGACAAAGAATGAGCGCCTTCAATGATGGATTTAGGTGATTTGATTACAGATGCTATTTTGCATTTTCAAAAGGTTCAGGCGCACAAGTTAAACGTTTATTTTCACAGTATTTGTCAAATTCCACCACCTTTTCAAACGTAACAGAACTTTGTGGGTCATTGTACTATTTTTGGCTTTAATTAAAATTTACTTCTGCTCCACAAACAGGTTCTTTAATTGTTCCCATGTATTATTAGGTGTAGATGTATCTTGTTTGTCATATATTAACTTTTAGTATTTAAAGGGGTCATCATTTTAGTTTTAAAGAGATAAATTGACTGAACATTACCTTTTTAACGGTTCATTTACTGAACGGGATCTGACCGAAGTCTTTTGTTATGACGTTGGTTGTAAAAGAACTATAATCTGCATTGCAATTAGCAGATGACTTATTTTTGTGCTCATCACACTGACACTTCTTTTTACTATAATTTCTCACACTTTAATTACTCACCTACCAATCAGTTCAGTTGTTACACAGACCGAAAAATCTATTACTGGTAATGGAAGGAAATATGAAATGAAATGAAGTTTATTTATCAGAGAAATATACAAGAAATATACAAAAAATGAATATACACAGAAAATAAAGTGAAACAGGATCATGGGTAGGTTAATCTTTAGGATCTAACATAAAATAAAGTTCAGTAAAATTCTATGGTACTAAATAAGTGAACTTTAGTACCAAAAAAGTTTGAACAGGCAGGATACTATGCACGAAGGAGGATATTATACATGTAGTAGCATATTATACACAAAGCATGCTACTATGTACGAACAAAGATACTATGTACAAAGCAAGATACTATGGAATGCTTTGTACATAGTACGAACCAAGATACTATGTACAAAGCAAGATACTATGTACAAATAATGATACTATGTACGAAGCAGGATAATATGTACAAAGCAAGATACTATGTACAAATAATGATACTATGTACGAAGCAGGATAATATGTACAAAGCAGGATACTATGTACAAATAATGATACTATGTACGAACCAAGATACTATGTACAAAGCAAGATACTATGTACAAATAATGATACTATGTACGAAGCAGGATAATATGTACAAAGCAAGATACTATGTACAAATAATGATACTATGTACGAACCAAGATACTATGTACAAAGCAAGATACTATGTACAAATAATGACACTATGTACGAAGCAGGATAATATGTACAAAGCAGGATACTATGTACGAAGCAGAATACTATGTACGAAGCAGGATACTATGTACAAAGCAGGATACTTATGGACGAAGCAAGATACTATGTACAAAGCAGAATACTTATGTACGAAGCAGGATACTATGTACGAGGCAGAATACTATGTACGAAGCAAGATACTATGTACAAAGAAGGATACTTATGTACGAAGCAGGATACTATGTAAGAGGCAGGATAATATGTAAGAGGCAGGATACTATATACAAAGCAGAATACTATGTACGAAGCAGGATACTATGTACAAAGCAGGATACTTATGTACGAAGCAGGATACTATGTATGAGGCAGGATACTATGTACAAAGCAGGATACTATGTGCAAAGCAGGATACTTATGTACAAAGCATGATACTATTAACGAAGCAAGATATTGTACGAAGCAGAATACTATGTACAAAGGAGGATACTATGTACAAAGCAGGATACTATGTGTAAAGCAGGATACTTATGTACAAAGCATGATGCTATGAACGAAGCAAGACACTATGTACGAAGCAGAATACAATGTACAAAGGAGGATACTATATACGTTCCTAACGTTTTATTAATGTATCGCAAAGGGATGAATCATTCAATCAATTAACGGATTAGCTAGTAATTAGACCATATTAGTGCGTTCTCTTTCACTTAACATATTTAAAGGGTTTATTTATGGCTGAAATGTTTTATTAATACAGTATATTAATTATTAACACTTTGAAAAAGAGTAGGGCTCATACTTATGACAAACAGTAAACTACAGTATTGTTGAATTAAGCTATTTTATACACATAAATTTAATTTTCAACCAGAATCTCAACCTTTAATATTAACTAAAAACAAACAAAAGTGTTGTAGATGCATATACAATGTGACCATTGTTGTGAAACTTTTTTGTTTTTTTGTGAAATTATTTTTGTTGTGAAACTATTTTTGTGAAAATATTTTGTTTACCAACGAATCAATTTACAAATACGCCATTAAAAATATCCACGCATACACACGCACTGTGGTATTGATATTGACCCATCCGCCCACCCATACACGCACTGAGGTGTTGACCCACCCACCCATACACGCACTGTGGTATTGACCCATCCGCCCACCCATACACGCACTGTGGTATTGACCCACCCGCCAATCCATACACGCACTGAGGTGTTGACCCGCCCACCCACCCATACACGCACTGTGGTATTGACCCATCCGCCCACCCATTCACGCATTGTGGTATTGACCCACCCGCCCACCCGTACACGCACTGTGGTGTTGACCCACCTGCCCACCCATACACGCACTGTAGTATTGACCCACCCGCCCACCCATATATGCACTGTGGTATAAACGAATCAGGATACTATGTACAAAGCAGGATAATATATACGAATCAGGATACTATGCACCGACCGAATTAGAAACCTGTTTACTGACATTTTGTTGCATTAAAATTAAACGTTAATTACATAATAACAGAACTGAATGTCCCTTTTAATTATCAAAACATATTTTCTATGTTTATTTTATTTGTTAGGAAACCGTATACTTTTTCTAACGGATTGTCATACAAGTAACACAGTTAGATAAATAATATTATTAGTTTTCATCTGGCACAATAAAAATAATTTTTCATTTTCTAACACATTTATAAAATTATAACTGCCCTATTTCACTTATCGATCTTTTTTCATCCCCTCGTAGATAACAAAGTAAGGAGAGCAGTGGAAAAATATACAAGTCTGTATCTTGATTGGAGGGCTATCCGTCTTGTGGCACTAGTCCAGCTATGACTCTTCTGGGACGTTAGGTTAAACTTAGTCAAAGCATAGCCGGCATTTCACTACCCTATTAGCTCCTGATCTTTGTATCTCCAGATGGCTAACACAGTGAGACGAGCAGTTGAACAATATACAAGTCTTTATCTTGATGGAGAGGGCCATCCGTATTGTGAAACCTGTCTGGACTATGACTCTTCTGGGACGTTAGGTTAAACTAAGGCAAAGCATAGCCGGCATTTCACTACCCTATTTTAGCTGCTGATCTCTGTATCTCCAGATGGCTAACACAGTGAGGAGAGCAGTGGAACAATATACATGTCTGTATCTTGATGGAGAGAGCCATCCATCTTGTGGCACCAGTCCGGTCTATGACTCTTCTGGGACGTTAGGTTAAACTAAGGCAAGCATAGCCGGCATTTCACTACCCTATTTTAGTCCCTGATATTTGTATCTCCAGATGCCTAACACAGTGAGACGAGCAGTGGAACAATATACAAGTCTGTATCTTGATGGAGAGAGCCATCCGTCTTGTGGGACCAGTCCTGACTATGACTCCACTGGGACGTTACGTTAAACCAAGGCGTAGCTGTCATTTCACTGCCCTAATTTACTTCTTGTTGTTAGTTTGTTTCTCCTCGTGGATAATATAATGAGGTCATAAGTTTAACAATATACAGTTCAATGACGCTTTAAGATAATATGCTAAAATCATTTGTGATAACCAAATCAATATGTCTTTGTAAGTAAATATTCAATATGAGACACACATTTGCAGTGTATGTACTTTATGTATCGCTTTTATGACGAAATGGCTACATTGGAGACTCTGCAGCCTACAAAGCAATCGACTCATTTGTCGGAGCAAGTATTCTATTACATAGTTTGTACACAGTGATTACCTTCAAAAATGTTTATAACTATAGTCTCAATCATGTTGGTAGTTGAGTTCGGTTGTTACTTTTTTCTGATGGCCAGATGGGTGCTACCAATTTGAACTATGTAGATGTCATTTATTTCTTCTAAATTTAAAACTCAGGTCTATTTATAAGTTATCTGTCTACCAAACAAAATTTGATTTAGATTTTCCAAATTAATTTATACACCAACTCCTCCGCATCGTTTTAGAACATCTTACTAGTTATACGTACCGTAGATAAACGCTTTCTCCTTGACACAAAACCAGTAATAAAGTATTTATTAACGTCAGAGCTAGTATTTACACATTACGTACATTCCATAGCCATTGATTATACACGCCATTGTTCTCAGATCGTAACCAGTCGCCAATTAATGTCGATATAGACCGTGGAATGAGATGTAAACACTATTACAACCTGTAACATTTGTGTTTGTAGCTCCCAGCCTTTGTGTTGTATTGTTTCAACGGACCACAGCTTTTGTCCATCGAAATGTAATTATTGTACGTGTAATTAACAACGAGAAACTCTCTGGTGGTGGAAACATATTTTATGAAGGTTTTTAATTGCATAACTTTGTTGATAAGTAATATTTGTAGAACTAGATGTCTTAAACAAAACTTAAAGCTAAATATTGTTTGTGGCACGTGTGATTAAATTTTTTACCATCAATTAAAATTTCCAGCCTTTATTATTTGTTCTGTATATCTGGATTTCAACGTTTCAGCTATTAATTAATTAATTGAAACAAGCTTTAAAAAACAGAACAAATACAGAAAATGGTTTTATTGGTTGTAAAAATGTATTTAAATATTTGTAATTTATTTATTTTATAAAGGGAGATACTAATTTCCTTTGTATACAACTCTGCTCATTCCCCATAGACTAATGAGTCATTTTTTTTGTCTTTTTTTTATGGAACTGCTGTAAACAATTCATTTGCCCAAGTTTACTGTGGTTTTCAATAAAAGCTGACAAATCATTAGCAGTAAAAAAGTATTGGTTCGAGCACGGATTCTTGAGGGAAACCTGATCTGTGTGGGTAACTTATTCAGAAAGAATAAGGGGGAGAGTTAGTATGGTAAAATATAGACGTTATTATAAAAACCTTCTAGTCCAGGCTAGGTTTCGAACCTGTGAAGTAGGCTTTTAGTCCTGACGCCTTAGACCAATCGGCCAATGGCTCTCCCTTTGTTCAATACAATGGAGCATTCAACAAGTATACTCTATGATACAATGTAGAGAACACTCAGCTCTTTCTTGTTTATTATGAAATGACTGTGCAATTTGAAGGAAGATTTAATTATTTATTGTTGGATTTTGTAAAATCACATGACTGCTCATGTACCTTTGTTAAGATCCAAAAAAATAACAACCTGCATACTCGTTCAACTTATGGTTGACATTTAAAATGTTTTAATATTTAATAAATATCATATATCAGTTTTAAATATACAATTATGTATTCGAAAAACCAAATGAGTAAACAATATACTGTATGATATTTTCTAGTCATATTTCAAATTTATTTATATGTTAATTTTTTTTCTGACTGTTTAACTGGTCAAAATTACTTAAGGGAATCTCGGTTGCAGTAAAAAGTAATTATCTGAGCCTTGTTTACGTGTGCGGATAGAAACACGAATGACTTTTCGTTGTTTGACAGTCACAAATTTGTTTACCTACTCGTCACACATTACTTTTTGATTTATCAATTTTCTCTATATGTTAGTTCAATTAAAAAAACCTAGTGATGCCTACCCTTTTGCTCAGCCCTTAGCTGGGACATCACAATGCCAACATACCAACCTTCTCCATCCTTTCCTACGTCCTAGATCGCTGATATCACCTGCCCATTCTAGGTACACTGACGATAGACAGCCCCAACCCTCAACCTACGTCTAATGGTAGACGATCTTACTCAGCCATTTTAGGTACACAAACAATAGACAGCCCCAACTCTCATACTGGTCTGACGGTAAACGGTCTGATATGGTCTTTCTATATACACTGACGATAGACAGCCCCAACTCTGAACCTACGTCTGATGGTAGACGATCTTACTCAGCCATTATAGATACACAAACAATATACAGCCCCAACTCTCATACTTGTCTGACAGTAGACGGTCTGATATGGTCTTTCTATATACACTGACGATAGACAGCCCCAACTCTCAACCTACGTCTGATGGTAGACGATCTTACTCATCCATTCTAGGTACACAAACAATAGATAGCACCAACTCTCATACTTGTCTGACGGTAGACGGTCTGATATAGTCTTTCTATATACACTGACGATAGACAGCCCCAACTTTCATCCTTCGTCTGACGGTAGACGATCTGACTCACCCGTTCTAGGTACTTTGACGATAGACAGCCCCAACTATCGACCTACGTCTAGGGTAGAAGATCTTACTCAGCCATTCTATGTACACAAACGATATAGTTCCAACTCTCATCCTAGTATGACGGTAGACGATTTTATACAGCCTTTCTATATACATCGACGATAGACGGTCCCAACTCTCATCCTACGTCCAATGGTAGACGACCTAACACACCAAATCCAGTTACACTGACGATAGACGGCGGGACAGTGCCAACTCTCATCCTACATCTGGCTTAGACGATATAACCCACCCATTCTAGGTACACTGACGATAGACAGCTCACTCTCATCTTACAAACACTAGACGACAGTCATCCTCCACTAATCATCCACCATATACCTAACTCTTTAAATGTATGTCAGATCTTTATCTGACCCACCCACTGTTCTCTTCACTCTCATCCTACGTACATCTGACGATAGACGAAACAACCCACTCATTCTAGGTACACTGACGATAGACAGCTCACTAGTACACTACTTACACTAGACGATCACCCACCTTACATTTGTGACACTCGGCTGGATAAGTGCCTTTACTGAAATACACCCGTGTACGGAAACACAACACATATTTCCTCTATACGAAGCCTCGGGGATTATTGTGAAGTATGGTCCAAGCTGTTACTGCCTTGGAGTGTCGTTTGTTTTGCATATCAAATCTACTCGGTGCATTTTGTAACTGCCTGGAGGGAGAAGTCTATTACCTGGAATGGTCTTGTCTTATTGTCTTCATCATTACTATGTACGCTTGGAGTGTTTACATAACTGTATCGTCAAATCAAAAAGTATTTTAAATAGTCGCAGGTGAAATATTGCTGAACTTTATCATAAAGTACTGTTTTATTTTTACAAAAATATTATTGCTTGATTTACCTAATTTATAATAAAATTGTACTGTTCAAAGTTACATTTTTATGATAACTAATGTCTTTATTTCATTGAATTTGCTTACTAGATAAATTTTGTGAGTAACGACCGTCCTAAAACTATTGAAAGACGACCACCTTTATTTTCAATGAAATCCAAGTAATAAAAATATGTTTCTACCCTGGCTAAGCTTAACTTCTTAGTGGCTGAGAAAGACAAAGTGAGTCTCTTTAGTAGGGATTGGTTGTTTCTCTCGGGACTTTGGTACAGTTATAGACTTGGTATAGACTTTCTTATAATATCTGTCTGAAATTTCAAACTTCTCAAATATAAGAAACGAGCGTTTGCCTAAATAATTCTTTCATATATTATATTTTGTCTCCAATATAATTATTTTATTTTATTGTACCTACTATTGAAATCGTTATTTTTCAACTACTAAATAAAATTTAGTTTGTCAATTTTATAATGAGGGTGAATATTGTTATAATACAACATTTATTATTAGTTTCTCTTTCTTATTAAAAATCTAATGACATTATTTTGATTAGAACATTATAAAGGACTTAATATTTAGTCTTTAGAGAGAGATCATCGGAATTCTATTGATTGTTTATAATGAATAGTTTTCAATCGCAGGGATACAAAATGAGTCGATTGTCGAATAAAATAGCCTATTACTGTTACCCATATCCATTAAAAATACAAACTCAATTAATTTTAAATTCTGTTTATTGTTCTTTTCATGTGTTTGATGATATGTTATATTTTAATTTTTCCTACTGGTAATTTTCATTTAAATTCCGGTAGTTAGTTATATTTTAACTAACAAATTATTTATGTATTTTTTACTGAAATTTTTTGGCCTATGTATAAAAATCGAACTTTCGTATGTTTCTGTACACAAAAATCGAAAAGCAGGGAATGGATTCACTCGACAGTTTTATACAATATTGTATTTATACAGAAGAGTGTTTTTATTTCCTAACATTTGAAACAGGAACAGGTTATTTCAAACATTCTCTGACCTACATTTCACAAATGAAAATAAATGTCAGTGCTGAAAAAGTGCTACTGTGACCAGATGATTTATGCGCATATTATATCCAAATCATTCTGTAGATGTATTACAGCAATGAATCCAGATCTCTTTGTATTCATTGATTACAATGCGCAGATTTTTGTTTTTTTTTTTTTTTTTTTTTTTTTTTTTTTTTTTTTTTTTTTTTTTTTTTTTTTTTTTTTTTTTTAAGTTACTTTATTTGAGATAGAATCAAGTACACAGTCAACCTTTATTTTTCTTTCATCAAAATTAAAAAGCAACGACTAATAGTTATTATAATAGGCCTACTAATTCACAGCAAAACATGACAGGGTTTAACTAATAAGAAGTAAATACACACCCAGATTTCTTTCTTTTTTGTAAAATAGACTTTAAAGTAATACGTATCACTAGATAAATAGGATTTTGGTGTAACAAAAATCAACGTCATGATTGAATTGCGTCATTTATTTATACGCAAGGTTCTTGGCAGTAGCTCCTCCTTAAGTAAGGTGTACAATATGTAAGGGTGAGAGTGCCACTGTACGTCTGTGAGTGGGTGAGAGGGTCAAAATCACTGTATGTGTATGGGTGGGTGATTTGGTGCGAGGATCATATGTGTATATGTGAATACGAGTGATATCATAAAATACTAACTTAGTATAACAATATTCTCAGTAATGTATTTTGTGTCTTATATTGCATCTTTAAAATTTTTAAACATGTACATTTCTCTCATTTTTTAAGTGGTTTTTTTACGGATACGTGATCTTGGTCTATCTTGCTCCTGATTCGTACTTCAATATAACATTTTGGGACCTTTGAAACTTACTTTTAAAGGCTAATTTTTACTTTAGTTTAGGATTCACTTCAATATAATTATTATTTTATTCTGTCAATTGGGAAATTCGATTACAAAAATTGTCATTCAAACAACATTAGATAAAATCAAAAGGTAAAACTAAATGGTCTTTGTATTATGCCTTATCATCCTCTAACAATGTAAAAAAGAACATTTCTATGCAGAATGCATAACACAGTATCATCCACGTAAAAGACATTGTAATAAGCCTGGTTTGGTGGAAGATTTAACTGGAGACAAACTGGAGTGTGTTTAACAATAAAAAGGTCCAACTAAATACAGGCAAGGGCGTGGATAGAGGAGGATTAATCACATTGAATCTGAGATCACCAGTTCGTAGAGTTGCGCTGTAATGTTTTGTGAGGTAATTATGCACTTTCTAGCCACTTCAGAAAATATGATTTCTATGGCAAAATATGAGTTTGTATCTCTTTAGGAGGTTGATTTCAACCAAGAAAAACTCGTTTTTTACCGAAAAAATCTAAAACCTAGTTTTTCAACTGACGGTGAAAAAACAACATTTTTAAGAGTCGTTATTTTTCCACGTTTTTCTTTCTACATTTTTTAATGCTGAGCAAGATTATATCATTGGTTTTTTAATAAAATTATTTTTTCGGCCGGAAAATACATTTTTTGCGTACTTAGCCAAACATAGCCTAACTTATTCTATTTGTCTATTTACTCAACACAATTTGTAATTTGAGTACAATTTACGCGTGCCTGAAGTCCGAGACGACCTGCCTGCCGTCCCTCCAGAATATATATGAATTAGCTTTATGTGGCTAATAATTGGTGGTTATAATAATCGCGTAATGGGCGCTAATTGTGATTCACCGCAAAAGTAGTTTTTCTGTCTATCTCGAGAAATAATTGTCTTAAACAAAAATTATTTTCAAATTCAATTCGAATTCATGTTCAGTGCAAAAAACATCATTTAAATAGATGGAAATATGTCAAAAATACTAAAAGTTGTGCTATTGGTTTTTTTAATTCTTTGGAAAATTCTTAATTTCCTCGAAATGAAAAGCATATCTCGCGAAACTACAGCCAATGCTTGATCCATTACAGGCAAAGTTGACAAATGTTGTTTCCTCACAAAAACTGCATTCTATCCTTTCGTATTTACTCCATTTTGTATGAAGTGTATTATTATGGAAAATGTAGAGATATGTTCATTTCATTTCATTCCATATCATGCAGGATATACAGACCAAGTTGTTATATAAAAAATAGTTCATAGTATTTATAGTATCATAAATTTCGATAGCTATACTTTTTAAGAGTTTAGTACCAATCCCATTTTAGTATAGTCTCATTCCAATATAAATTCCCTATAATACAATAATCTAGACTTCATCGAAATTAGCTCAGAATTAATGTACATTTTAAATTGTTGTCACTCTAATTGTTCCCATTTAAAGAGAAAAGCAACTTACCCATCAATATTCAACATTTAGGCTAATGAGATTCGAATATTGCACTTTTCGTCACTTTGACATTGAAACAGCTTTATTCTGCCTGTCTTATACAATGGTTGTAAACAAATAAGTTACTTCAAAGACAATGTTTAGGTTAGTATGGATTACTTTTAAATCTGTTTTTTAATATTTACTGAGTCAACGGTTTACTTAGCCCGGTTTTACGTTCAAAACCTACGTTATCCGGCCATAGCAGTTTTGTTGATCATACAGCCTTACTGATAAGACCAATACATCCTCAAACCATACATAACATACTTTAAGTTTACATAGCTTAGTTAAGGTATCCAAAACCTCCGTTATCTGGCCATAGCAGTTTTGTTGATCATACAGCCTTACTGATAAGACCAATACATCCTCAAACCATACATAACATACTTAAAGTTTACATAGCTTAGTTAAGGTATCCAAAACCTCCGTTATCCGGCCATAGTAGTTTTGTTGATCATACAGCCTTACTGATAAGACCAATACATCCTCAAACCATACATAACATACTTAAAGTTTACATAGCTTAGTTAAGGTATCCAAAACCTCCGTTATCCGGCCATAGCAGTTTTGTTGATCATACAGCCTTACTGATAAGACCAATACATCCTCAAACCATACATAACATACTTAAAGTTTACATAGCTTAGTTAAGGTATCCAAAACCTCCGTTATCTGGCCATAGCAGTTTTGTTGATCATACAGCCTTACTGATAAGACCAATACATCCTCAAACCATACATAACATACTTAAAGTTTACATAGCCTAGTTAAGGTATCGTAAACCTCCGTTATCTGGCCATAGCAGTTTTGTTGCTCATACTTCCTTACTAAGAATACGAGTACATCCATAATCCGGACATAACGTTCTTCCAGTTATCCAAACCCTCCGTTAACTGAACAGACCAGCCACCAAGTTACTCAGCCTAACTATATAATGGCCAAACTCAGGTTTTATACGGACAAACCAGTCTTATTCACCTTCTTCCTACTATCATGTTTTTCTTGTCTACTCATCCTTACTTTAGTTTTTACCAATATTTCTACAAGCTGGATTCATTTTTCACACACAATACTGATATGAACCGTCCTGTACATCAGCTGACTTCCCCATCTACAGCGAACACCCTAATACGTATTAGTGCTTAAAATTAAATACTCTTTTACTGCTTATAGCAGTCTAATGTATCTGTAATGCACTAAAAACGGCTGCACATATAAGTAAGTAGAGCACTTTCCGTAAAATCAGAATCATCTTGGACTTAATACCAATAATAAGTTGCCGGCTACGGATATCTTGCTAAAAACATTGCGCCATTACACTTCTTACTCATTAAAAATACATTTTGAATCTCTTTCATGGGAAAGCTTCTAAGAACCGAAACACGAGTTAGACGAACCAGAAAAGTTAAAAGTGTATACGTAACTGATATGCACAGTATTTCATAATTTATTAATTCATATCTGCATTTAAAAACTAAAATATACGTTTATAGAAAAACACTCCGTTGAGAACAGTTATTTCCAAAATAAATATATATATTATGTATCTATAATAAAATTATGTTAGGTTCTTTTTAAGAATTCAAATTATAGTACTAATATGTTTTGTAACTTTATGAAATATTGGAAGTTATTTATACTATAGTGCTCGTCTAGATTGTTCTGAAATATTCCAGAAATAACATTGCAGTAGTAATAGATTGACATAACCACCATCAAACAACAACACCCTTAGGCCTTGTGTCCGAGCACACGAACAGCTTTCCTCAGTCTACGTTGTTTTCTATTGTTACAACAACATCCACAATGTTAGCAGTGTCATCGCTTGAATAATAAATAACTCTATTTGTTTATATTCTTACAAATAGTTAGTTTAGTTTCAATGGTTTATTTTTCAACTTCTAAAGTAAGGTTTTTTATTTCCCAATATTCTTTTTTTATGATATTTCATACACTTAAGAACTATAATCTCTATATGGAATTCAAGAGTATTTCTTTAAATTTCAATGTGAAATACATGAGAGTTCCATTCAAATCTTTCGTGCAATACATCGGCGTACCATCAAAATTCTAATTGGACTAAATGAGTACGTATAAATTTCTACATAAAATACAACAATTTAGCTTCATATTTTTACATGACATATATTGGTTTGTCTTCAATATGTGTTCAGGAAATACAAGTATATGGTATCAAACGTCTCAATGATTTACATTAGTGTGCCTTCAAAAGTTTATGTTTAATGTAAATATGTGGCTTCTATTACATGCATTTAATATAACGATATAGCTTCAAATGTCTTCGTAAAATAAAAAATTATGGTTTCATATGTCTTCAATAAAGACAAGGGTTAAAATTAAAATATCTCAATAAAATACACGAATTTAGCTGTTTTACTTCTCTATTGAAGTATTAGAAAAGTACATCAATGTTACTTCTCCATAAAAAGTAGTCAAGCCAACTGATAAGCCATTTCGTTGTATACATACAGTCAGCTGGAGGGTTCCTCAGAGCAAGGGATCATCTACATCCAACTTATATACCATTACATCCCATTCTGGTGTAAAAGAACATGCAGTAGTAAAGAAAAAATGTTATTCTACAGATACAGTCATCTGGAGGGTACCTCAAGGCAAGGGCTCATCTACATCCAACTTATATACCATAGCATTCCCTTCTGATGTTTAAAAATATGCAGCAGTAAAGCCAAAATGTGATTCTACAGATACAGTCAGCTGGAGGGTACCTCAGGGCAAGGGATCATCTACAACCAACTTACGTACAATTACAGTCTCTTCTGTTGTATAGGAGCTTGCATTAGTAAAGCCAAAATGTTATTCTACAGATACAGTCAGCTGGAGAGTACCTCAAGGCAAGGGATCATTTACATCCAACTTACGTACCATTACATTCCATTCTGGTTTAAAAGAACATGCAGTAGTAAAGAAAAAATGTTATTCTACAGATACAGTCAGCTGGAGGGTACCTCAAGGCAAGGGCTCATCTACATCCAACTTATATACCATAGCATTCCCTTCTGATATTTAAGAATATGCAGCAGTAAAGCCAAAATGTGATTCTACAGATACAGTCAGCTGGAGGGTACCTCAGGGCAAGGGATCATCTACATCCAACTTACGTACCATTACAGTCTCTTCTGGTGTATAGGAGCTTGCATTAGTAAAGCCAAAATGTTATTCTACAGATACAGTCAGCAGTAGGGTACCTCAGGGCAAGGGATCATCTACAACCAACTTACGTACCATTACAGTCTCTTCTGGTGTATAGGAGCTTGCATTAGTAAAGCCAAAATGTTATTGTACAGATACAGTCAGCTGGAGGGTACCTCAGGGCAAGGGATCATCTACAACCAACTTACGTACCATTACAGTCTCTTCTGGTGTATAGGAGCTTGCATTAGTAAAGCCAAAATGTTATTCTACAGATACAGTCAGCAGTAGGGTACCTCAGGGCAAGGGATCATCTACAACCAACTTACGTACCATTACAGTCTCTTCTGTTGTATAGGAGCTTGCATTAGTAAAGCCAAAATGTTATTCTACAGATACAGTCAACTGGAGAGTACCTCAAGGCAAGGGATCATTTACATCCAACTTACGTACCATTACATTCCATTCTGGTTTAAAAGAACATGCAGTAGTAAAGAAAAAATATTATTCTACAGATACAGTCATCTGGAGGGTACCTCAAGGCAAGGGCTCATCTACATCCAACTTATATACCATAGCATTCCCTTCTGATATTTAAGAATATGCAGCAGTAAAGCCAAAATGTGATTCTACAGATACAGTCAGCTGGAGGGTACCTCAGGGCAAGGGATCATCTACAACCAACTTACGTACCATTACAGTCTCTTCTGGTGTATAGGAGCTTGCATTAGTAAAGCCAAAATGTTATTCTACAGATACAGTCAGCAGTAGGGTACCTCAGGGCAAGGGATCATCTACAACCAACTTACGTACCATTACAGTCTCTTCTGGTGTATAGGAGCTTGCATTAGTAAAGTCAAAATGTTATTGTACAGATACAGTCAGCTGGAGGGTACCTCAGGGCAAAGGATCGTCTACATCCAACTTATTTACCATTACATCCTCTTCTGGTGTATAAGAATATGCAGTAGTAAAGCCAAAATGTTATTCTACAGATACAGTCATCTGGAGGGTACCTCAGGGCAAGGGATCATCTACAACCAACTTACGTACCATTACAGTCTCTTCTGGTGTATAGGAGCTTGCATTAGTAAAGTCAAAATGTTATTCTACAGATACAGTCAGCAGGAGGGTACCTCAGGGCTAGAGATCATCTACAACCAACTTACGTACCATTACAGTCTCTTCTGGTGTATAGGAGCTTGCATTAGTAAAGTCAAAATGTTATTCTACAGATACAGTCAGCTGGAGAGTACCTCAGGGCTAGAGATCATCTACAACCGACTTACGTACCATTACAGTCTCTTCTGGTGTATAGGAGCTTGCATTAGTAAAGCCAAAATGTTATTGTACAGATACAGTCAGCTGGAGGGTACCTCAGGGCAAGGGATCATCTACAACCAACTTACGTACCATTACAGTCTCTTCTGGTGTATAGGAGCTTGCATTAGTAAAGCCAAAATGTTATTGTACAGATACAGTCAGCTGGAGGGTACCTCAGGGCTAGAGATCATCTACAACCAACTTACGTACCATTACAGTCTCTTCTGGTGTATAGGAGCTTGCATTAGTAAAGTCAAAATGTTATTCTACAGATACAGTCAGCAGGAGGGTACCTCAGGGCTAGAGATCATCTACAACCAACTTACGTACCATTACAGTCTCTTCTGGTGTATAGGAGCTTGCATTAGTAAAGTCAAAATGTTATTGTACAGATACAGTCAGCTGGAGGGTACCTCAGGGCAAGGGATCATCTACAACCAACTTACGTACCATTACAGTCTCTTCTGGTGTATAGGAGCTTGCATTAGTAAAGCCAAAATGTTATTCTACAGATACAGTCGGCAGTAGGGTACCTCAGGGCAAGGGATCATCTACAACCAACTTACGTACCATTACAGTCTCTTCTGTTGTATAGGAGCTTGCATTAGTAAAGCCAAAATGTTATTCTACAGATACAGTCAACTGGAGAGTACCTCAAGGCAAGGGATCATTTACATCCAACTTACGTACCATTACATTCCATTCTGGTTTAAAAGAACATGCAGTAGTAAAGAAAAAATATTATTCTACAGATACAGTCATCTGGAGGGTACCTCAAGGCAAGGGCTCATCTACATCCAACTTATATACCATAGCATTCCCTTCTGATATTTAAGAATATGCAGCAGTAAAGCCAAAATGTGATTCTACAGATACAGTCAGCTGGAGGGTACCTCAGGGCAAGGGATCATCTACAACCAACTTACGTACCATTACAGTCTCTTCTGGTGTATAGGAGCTTGCATTAGTAAAGCCAAAATGTTATTCTACAGATACAGTCAGCAGTAGGGTACCTCAGGGCAAGGGATCATCTACAACCAACTTACGTACCATTACAGTCTCTTCTGGTGTATAGGAGCTTGCATTAGTCAAGTCAAAATGTTATTGTACAGATACAGTCAGCTGGAGGGTACCTCAGGGCAAAGGATCGTCTACATCCAACTTATTTACCATTACATCCTCTTCTGGTGTATAAGAATATGCAGTAGTAAAGCCAAAATGTTATTCTACAGATACAGTCATCTGGAGGGTACCTCAGGGCAAGGGATCATCTACAACCAACTTACGTACCATTACAGTCTCTTCTGGTGTATAGGAGCTTGCATTAGTAAAGTCAAAATGTTATTCTACAGATACAGTCAGCAGGAGGGTACCTCAGGGCTAGAGATCATCTACAACCAACTTACGTACCATTACAGTCTCTTCTGGTGTATAGGAGCTTGCATTAGTAAAGTCAAAATGTTATTCTACAGATACAGTCAGCTGGAGAGTACCTCAGGGCTAGAGATCATCTACAACCAACTTACGTACCATTACAGTCTCTTCTGGTGTATAGGAGCTTGCATTAGTAAAGCCAAAATGTTATTGTACAGATACAGTCAGCTGGAGGGTACCTCAGGGCAAGGGATCATCTACAACCAACTTACGTACCATTACAGTCTCTTCTGGTGTATAGGAGCTTGCATTAGTAAAGCCAAAATGTTATTGTACAGATACAGTCAGCTGGAGGGTACCTCAGGGCTAGAGATCATCTACAACCAACTTACGTACCATTACAGTCTCTTCTGGTGTATAGGAGCTTCCATTAGTAAAGTCAAAATGTTATTCTACAGATACAGTCAGCAGGAGGGTACCTCAGGGCTAGAGATCATCTACAACCAACTTACGTACCATTACAGTCTCTTCTGGTGTATAGGAGCTTGCATTAGTAAAGTCAAAATGTTATTGTACAGATACAGTCAGCTGGAGGGTACCTCAGGGCAAGGGATCATCTACAACCAACTTACGTACCATTACAGTCTCTTCTGGTGTATAGGAGCTTGCATTAGTAAAGCCAAAATGTTATTGTACAGATACAGTCAGCTGGAGGGTACCTCAGGGCAAGGGATCATCCACAACCAACTTACGTACCATTACAGTCTCTTCTGGTGTATAGGAGATTGCATTAGTAAAGCCAAAATGTTATTGTACAGATACAGTCAGCTGGAGGGTACCTCAGGGCTAGAGATCATCTACAACCAACTTACGTACCATTACAGTCTCTTCTGGTGTATAGGAGCTTGCATTAGTAAAGTCAAAATGTTATTCTACAGATACAGTCAGCAGGAGGGTACCTCAGGGCTAGAGATCATCTACAACCAACTTACGTACCATTACAGTCTCTTCTGGTGTATAGGAGCTTGCATTAGTAAAGTCAAAATGTTATTGTACAGATACAGTCAGCTGGAGGGTACCTCAGGGCAAGGGATCATCTACAACCAACTTACGTACCATTACAGTCTCTTCTGGTGTATAGGAGCTTGCATTAGTAAAGCCAAAATGTTATTCTACAGATACAGTCAGCAGTAGGGTACCTCAGGGCAAGGGATCATCTACAACCAACTTACGTACCATTACAGTCTCTTCTGTTGTATAGGAGCTTGCATTAGTAAAGCCAAAATGTTATTCTACAGATACAGTCAACTGGAGAGTACCTCAAGGCAAGGGATCATTTACATCCAACTTACGTACCATTACATTCCATTCTGGTTTAAAAGAACATGCAGTAGTAAAGAAAAAATATTATTCTACAGATACAGTCATCTGGAGGGTACCTCAAGGCAAGGGCTCATCTACATCCAACTTATATACCATAGCATTCCCTTCTGATATTTAAGAATATGCAGCAGTAAAGCCAAAATGTGATTCTACAGATACAGTCAGCTGGAGGGTACCTCAGGGCAAGGGATCATCTACAACCAACTTACGTACCATTACAGTCTCTTCTGGTGTATAGGAGCTTGCATTAGTAAAGTCAAAATGTTATTGTACAGATACAGTCAGCTGGAGGGTACCTCAGGGCAAAGGATCATCTATATCCAACTTATATACCATTACATCCTCTTCTGGTGTATAAGAATATGCAGTAGTAAAGCCGAAATGTTATTCTACAGATACAGTCATCTGGAGGGTACCTCAGGGCATGGGATCATCTACATCCAACTTATATACCATTACATTCCCCTCTGATATTTAAGAATATGCAGTAGTAAAGCCGAAATGTTATTCTACAGATACAGTCATCAGGAGGGTACCTCAGGTCAGGGGATCATCTACAACCAACTTACGTACCATTACAGTCTCTTCTGGTGTATAGGAGCTTGCATTAGTAAAGTCAAAATGTTATTGTACAGATACAGTCAGCAGGAGGGTACCTCAAGGCAAGGGATCATCTACAATAAACGTACGTACCATTACAGTCTCTTCTGGTGTATAGGAGCTTGCATTAGTAAAGTCAAAATGTTATTGTACAGATACAGTCAGCTGGAGAGTACCTCAAGGCAAGGGATCATCTACAACCAACTTACGTACCATTACAGTATCTTCTGGTGTATAGGAGCTTGCATTAGTAAAGTCAAAATGTTATTGTACAGATACAGTCAGCTGGAGGGTACCTCAGGGCAAGGGATCATCCACAACCAACTTACGTACCATTACAGTCTCTTCTGGTGTATAGGAGCTTGCATTAGTAAAGCCAAAATGTTATTCTACAGATACAGTCAGCTAGAGAGTACCTCAAGGCAAGGGATCATCTACAACCAACTCACGTACCATTACAGTCTCTTCTGGTGTATAGGAGCTTGCATTAGTAAAGTCAAAATGTTATTCTACAGATACAGTCAGCTGGAGAGTACCTCAAGGCAAGGGATCATCCACAACCAACTTACGTACCATTACAGTCTCTTCTGGTGTATAGGAGCTTGCATTAGTAAAGTCAAAATGTTATTGTACAGATACAGTCAGCTGGAGGGTACCTCAAGGCAAGGGATCATTTACAACCAACTTACGTACCATTACAGTCTCTTCTGGTGTATAGGAGCTTGCATTAGTAAAGTCAAAATGCTATTGTACAGATACAGTCAGCTGGAGGGTACCTCAGGGCAAGGGATCATCTACAACCAATTTACGTAACATTAAATCCCCTATTTAAGATTGGAAGCATAAAGGACTTTGATATCATAAAATTATTGAAATCTTAGTTTTGTTTAATTAATTTTGAAATTGCATTACATGGCTTTATGAATCAATTTATCGGCTTTTTCAACGAAATTATGTTCTTTTATATGAGGAATAGTTATGCAGTCAGTCTATTAATATTGTAATTTAATATTGTGAAAAATAAGAAGGTGGCTTTTTAGTTACATAAACTAAACTTTAGTAATAAGCATACGAATGTTATAAAAAATGTCAAATAAAACATAAAGAGTTGTTCTATTTTACATTCTAACCAATCACTAGCAATATTTATATATTTTGCCAGCGGGTGTTTTAAATTAATTATTGTAATTAGTCAACTGTTAACTCTGACAGTTTAATCTGATTTTATGAATACATTCCAACATTAACAAACATATTGTTAATTAGTAATTATCTGTGATATTGCATAGTAAATTGGATGCATTTTCTCTCCGGGCTAGTAACGAGGAAATTGAATTACAATTAGTGAATCAACTCCGACACTAACACCAAGCTCTGTGCTGGTGTGAGCTCTGGTCTACTACAGCTTCACGTGGAGTGGTTATAAAACTGTAAAATCGTAAATATGATAATTGAAATTAATTAACTCTTATTTAGTTGTAGGTCGGAACATATATTGTGTTTTTTCTGATTCATGACCAAATTTATAAATGTACTGACATTCAACTGTGCACAAAAGAAAAACATAGCACTCTCAACAAATCATTACTGCATATGTTTCTCAAATGAAAAAATAATAGTCGTAGAACACTGTTGATTTTTTGTCTAAGATTAATTAGGTGATGCTTCCATGTGAGCTCTCTATCACTCGCCCATACACGTCCAGTGGTATTCACCCACCCGCCCGCCCATTCACGTCCAGTGGTATTCACCCACCCACCCGCCCATACACTTACAGTGGTATTCACGGGGGGTCTGAGTGTATAAACCTTAACAGTCGAGTAAAATTGTGTCATAAGCCCTAATTAGTCAATAGTCATATATTATTTATCATTGCACATTAAGCACATTTTGAGCTGCATTGTGTTACACTTTACTCCAAATAAACAACAAAAACTTGTTTTATATTTATATCTTAATCTATGAAAATTCTCCATAGTAAAGTATTTTTTCAATACATTAAAATGTTTCTCCCTTTTTTATATCTACTGATATTTTTCTAAAGAGTGCCATATCACTCAACGAAAATCGCCAAAATTTTAATTTCAATTTTAAGAATCGAGTCCAAATGTTGAAGAGAGGAGTCCTTTCATCTTGTCAGGACGTAGCTCAATGGCTAAGGCATTGGCTTATAACGCAACTGGTCCGGGTTCAATTCCTGTTAAAAATAATAAAAGGTTTAACCCGCCGCTCCCGTAGTTCAAAGGTCATGTTAAGTCGTTGGTCCCCAGGTATAGTGTTAGAGAGTGCTGACCTGGGATGACCCTGGAACGTAAGCCTACCATCAACAATCTATGGATGACAGTACAAAAACGTCCAAGTCCATACAAATTGGCTTGAGGATGGGGGGGGGGAAGGGAAATGGGATTGGAGGATAGGGTGGGATATAGAAGAGAGTCTGGTATGGTGGAGAAGTAATACCAGACGCAGCTCGGGACCCCATGGACGCCAGCCCACGTACTTACAAGAGTAAGCCCCTGGGGGAGGGGGGAGAGAGAGAGAGAGTTGTAAAGACATCGTTATAAATATGAGCATTCAAGATCTAACAATGAACCAGAAGAATGCTCCTGACATAGGGTTCGTCGGAACAGTAAGCTTGGAATTTAATAGTAGTATCACAACGCATAAAGTGCTATTTTATAGGTCAAAAACTTTTTCAGTGGATCAAAAATTCATTTTCACAAATGAATATTTTTTTTCTAATTTATTAAAACATACGATTAAATGTGTAAAACTTTAAATGTAATTTTTATCGTTTTTATAAAAGAAACCGCATTATAACGAATTGTCCACCATATCAGATCTTTAATAATCGCACGAAGCTCATTATGATAGGTCATAGTAATAAATAAGAAGGTTACAATTATACAAATTATTGGGAAGAAAAAAATTAGGAGAGCCAGTGTCCGAGCGGACTAAAGTGTCAGTACTTTTATGCTTAAGTTAGAGATAGAGCAGGTTATAAACCTAGCTTTGACTGGAATTGTTTATCAGTTTACAATCACCTTGCACTGTACTGGTTCTTCTGAATAAAAGCTCCTCGTACATAACAATGGTATATGGAAAATGGGCAGAGTAAGAATATAAAAATATTGGACCCTGCTTAAAAGGAAAAAGGAAAAAAATTTAATTTTCACCCGTAGGTCTTAAGTGGTGGTTTGGCAGATTAGTAAACGACCACCTCAAGAATTCATTTACTGCGAATGTTTTATATCATTGAATATGGTGTATTCATAATTTATGTGGAGAAATAATTTAGACGTTAGCATAAACAATTATATTCATTTTGCGTCTTATGTTGTTTGAATAATTTGTTGTTTTGTTTGTTAATTCCTTTATATATACATAATATATTCTCTCAAATACTAATCCCATAAACAGTCAAAGTATTTAGTTGTTTAAAATTATCCTTTACAGGGTCTAAAAGATTCAGAATCAACATAGCTCTTATTGCATTTTTTATTTGAATTTTTTTTCTTAAATGTTTTCAATTTTTATGGTTCTATATACACATATTCTATGTGCCAATAATAAATAAATCCAATCACTACTTTTTGAGTTATGTTTACACAAATACAAGTGTGATATACATAGAACTGTTCTCAAATTTAAAATGAATGCCGATTTCGTTCCAATTCCATTATTCCCTGTCCCAATAATTGTAGTGTATGTTCCTAGCCCACAGCCGACAGATGTTCTTAACTACCTCGGCAAAGCTCAGATGATATCGAACTGTGAAGAAGTATCGGAACTGTCTCAATATCATTTCAGCCCGCAATGCGGCACGTCCCTTCGTGTCTTACAGGGTTGGCAGATAGAACTAACTGACTATGTCAATTTGGTCTATTGCTGATAAAGTACTAAAAACAACCGACCAGCCATGTTGAGTGAAAAAGTTTCATGTAGCCTATGAAGTTTCGTGTAGCAATTTCTCTTTTTAAACCACACTTATGGCAAGGAACATATTATGAATAGACAAATTTAATGGAATACTTAGTAAGCTGATAGAACTATTCTTAATGGTGAAATATGGTCCGTAGCCCTTAGTTGGAATTTTTGATTTTTTTTAGGTTTTTGTAATTTACAGGCATTTGTTGATCGAATGTGTTTTTTCTGCACTTTATTCAATCGTATGAAAAAATATGACGTGTTTATATCGCATTTGTGTAGATTAGTATTTCAAACTCGAGAGGAAGTTTCTGATAAAAAAAGAGTACAATATTTATTAACAATAGGCGTTTATTGTAGACATATGTGTATTGAAATTAATTTATAGAAATGCAGAAAGAAACTGGAATGCGGGGAGGGAGCACGTTTGTGTAATGAAGGCTGTATTGTGATAAGCGGAATAACTGGTCAGTGGAGACATGTTAGAAAAGTTAAAAAAATTATTACTGTAGGAACAAAACTTATGTAAACCAAAGTTTGAGGGTTGTTTACTAAGAAACTAAGAGGGCTATGAAAAATCCAATCACACCATTGTTTGCCTCGTTCGATTGACGTTATGACGTGTGAATAAATAAATATTACTACAATTTAAAATAATAATTGTTATCCTAGTTGGAACGAAATAAATAATGTAACTTTAACTAGTTTTCATAAATAATGTAACTTTAACTGTTAAAGTTCATCAACTTTACACTGTTATTACTTAAAGCCTCGTTTATTTGTCACATTTATATTTTAATACCTGGTTAACAGGAATGTTTTCTATACGTTTATATACTTACAGAACTAGTTATAGAATATTGATAGAACATTTTTTAAACTTATAATACATTTTTTAAATGCATTATAACGTTTAAAATGCAAAAATCGTATAACGTTCAATTAAACTAGGAAGGCAATGGTGTGATTTTAGTTTTCATATGCCTCTACTTTCTTAGTAAACAACCTTCGAACTCGGGTAGTCTACACATAATTTCTGTGTGACGCCAAGATGTTTTTCTTAGATTGGGTATAAATGGCTGTGAGAGTATAGAATTTACTTCATATATTGACACGTGTGTGGTTATTATTATGGGATATATGTTGAAAAGAAATTTGAATCAATCATTCATTTATACTATATGGCAATTGACTATATTGACAAGTGCCTTGTATATGCCTACTGTCTACTAAGTTTCTATGCCAAATATTAAATAAAATGACACAGTGGGTAAAGAGTAGTCCGCTCTCACTTCCACCACTCAGACGATCTCTTTCACTCCAGTGCTTTCAGTAGGTCGCAATCTGAGTGGCTTATCTATAACAGGTAGTTCTTGTAAATCGTACATTTATCGTGTGTATTTGAGTAGGTAACATAGTCCTGTGATGTAAAGCGTGTTGTAAAATAAAACACTGTTCCTTTCTGTGTCTGGCCGGCGAGAAAGTTGAACCCCACAATGCCTCAAAAGTGTGCTGACCTCCGTGGCAATATTCTTCCTTTGCTTGACGGTGACCTTTGTGCGTAGCAGACCATGCGGCAATGCGCTGACATATCTCCCATAGTACAACATCAAAGGGAATGGAGTTATTAACATATCACACGTTGATGTAATGAAATGTTATGCAAATGATCACTGCAAATGTAACAGGGAGTTGGACAGGAGGCGTAATTACATAGTTTGTTGCATGCAAATTTGGTACAAATTAATTATTTACAACTGCATTATAAATAACTGACACTGAATTAATTAACGCGAGTAACACACAGAAAGGAATCCATTAGGTATATAATTTGTACTTGTAATCATAATGTGTTATTTGATAACAAGGTTTACTCATTATAATGAAAATAGGATCTTCCTCTAACGAATATAAAATAAAGAGTTTTGTATCATTACTTTGGAAGAGGTTCGGTGTTCCTGTACAGTGTTCTGGATGATTTAATCATAAACATTAAGTTTACAATAGGTATCAATATAATACGTAAAAACAAAATAAATATATCAAAGATGACAAGTATAACAGTAGTTAGTTTTGGAAGTCCATTGTCCTTTTGTTTGTGTCCAGGTTTGTTATCCCGACCATTTGCATGATCTAGAAACTTTTCGGCTGTATTAATTAACTTATTAACAAGTCAAAAGCGAAGTTCTTCGTGGAAATAATCACTGTGAGTCACCTGAGAACAACCTGCCATCCAAACACATGACTCCATGAGAAAAGAGATATGGAGACGTGTACCCTAAAACACGTCTCCTTATAAACCACCTACCCCCCATACCTACCCACAACAGCTTGGACACAACCAACCCACCTTAACAAATGACTCGAAGAGAGAAGAGTCGTGGCTTTCTGGTAACCACCCTAAGACACGTCTCCTTATAAACCACCTACCCACCATACCTACCCACAACAGCTTGGACACAACCAACCCACCTTAACAAATGACTCCAAGAGAGAAGAGGGCTTTTTGGTAACCACCCTAAGACATGTCTCCTTATAAACCACCTACCCACCATAAACCACAACAGCTTGGCACAGAGAATATAAGACAGGTCATTGTTTCACGAATAACTATACATGATTTCAAATATTTTTTCAATAACAGAGGGTGTTTAACTGTTTATAACGAGGCGAGCCTTGTCTCATCTGTCACCCAAGGTAAGATAGTAACAATAATGTTAACACATCATCATTTCACTATAAACTACAGGTCATTTCATGTATTTTTGAAATAATAGAGCGTGTCGAACTGTTTGACATAACGAGGCATGCCTTGTATCATCTGTCAACCAAGGTAAGATAGTAACAATAATGTTAACACATCATCATTTCACTATAAACTACAGGTCATTTCATGTATTTTTGCAATAATAGAGCGTGTCGAACTGTTTGACATAACGAGGCATGCCTTGTATCATCTGTCACCCAAGGTAAGATAGTAACAATAATGTTAACACATCATCATTTCACTATAAACTACAGGTCATTTCATGTATTTTTGCAATAATAGAGCGTGTCGAACTGTTTGACATAACGAGGCATGCCTTGTATCATCTGTCACCCAAGGTAAGATAGTAACAATAATGTTAACACATCATCATTTCACTATAAACTACAGGTCATTTCATGTATTTTTGCAATAATAGAGCGTGTCGAACTGTTTGACATGTTATGTAGTTTGTTTATGTTATAAAAAGTGTAATTGTAAGTAGGTGAAAATGAAATAAGTTTTCTTTTTACAATAAATTTGCTGTGCTTATTTTTATTTACAATTATATATATTGTATATAAAACTTCTTATACTGTATATTGCAAATGCAATGTAGTTCAATACATCATGGACATTCTTTTTCTTAATATATCCAAAATTGAAATTTTAGTTTTTCTGTTCTAATTCTTCTTATTTTATTTTGTTATTTACTGTATATCGTTTTTCATGTTATAGAATTATTGAATTGAGTAAAGTGCAGCATCGGTTAATTATTTTATTAATTTTATTTTGAATTAATTAAAGTTGTTTTATATTTTCAGGTACAAATCTAAAAACATGTTAGTCCCATGTGTGTTTTTTATGTATAAAACGTTGGATTATGATGTGTTGGTATGATGTGAATTTTATTTCTTAAGTTATATATTTTTCGTTAATTTCTGTTGTTTTTCTTGATGAATACAATTTTATCGTAAATGTAATTTCCATACTCTAAATAAATTTATTTTTAAATAAAACATGTAAATTATTAAATGTTTTTATACTATTCGTTTTAAAATTAACAACGAAAACACGATGTTTGATTAGTAAGACTGAGGACAATTACTGTAATAAAGTGGTTCAGTTAAAATATAGTTATTGAAAACTATTACAAAGTGTATTTTCAAATAGATATATAACTGTATTTTTGAGAAACCCCTACTTAATACAAATTCAGTTTTATATAAACTATTTTGGATTAAATATTCGAGTTGAATAACTTATAAAATATAAATAATGTTCTGTTACACACGTGTTAAATTCAATTTTGTATAAATTATTACAATTATGTAATTAAGATAATTACAATCATGCTCTTAAATAATTTTAATTGTTTTTATCTCAACCACCAATTTTATTAATGATAAATAATTATGAAAATGAAATCAGTTCTTTTCTGTCACCGGATATGACTGATTCCATCTCAGTTTGTTCCTTGATGAACATCCGGGCTTTGTTCCGGTTCCGGATCATATCCTTTGCTTCGCTAACGGACTTTTAATTCTTGTCATCTTTCATTTATAAGAAATGGGCTTCCTTGCTTTTTTCTTAATCTAGGTAAATTCTTTTACCAGAGATCACTTTTTAGCTGCCTATCACTAAAAGGGCGAATTCCTTATTGTTCATTTGTGATCTTGTCATTCAAGGGAAGATATCTACATAGTATACGTATTCATTTATATAATATTGTTGAATATTGATTGGTACTCACTGCAACAGAATCGTGAGAGGAGATCCATTTACCACTTCGGAAACAGGAATGGTTCTTTACTTAATACTATCAAGAATAATAGAAAACAATATTCATAGCGTGCAATATTTAATACAACATCCTATTACAATTTAGCAAAATAAATATAATTATAATAATATATTGTGAAGATGAATATAATTTAACTGTCTAATAGCTGCTTGCTGAGACAAATAACGATTATGAAAATGTATATTTTACATACATTGCCTTCTATTAACAAAATATATTAAAAATAAAAAAATAATTTTTTTAAATAAACAATGAAATAATGATTATTTTTTTACGAATCAAAAAAGTTTGTTGATAATGATAGTAAATTTTGATAAAGTTTAAAGTAAAAACTAACGGTTAGTTTGTAAAATTTAACCACATAAAAATAATTATTTTACATAATCGTAAAAAAAATTAAATGCGTGCGTGCGTGCGTGCGTGCGTGCGTGCGTGCGTGCGTGCGTGCGTGCGTGCGTGCGTGAGTGCGTGAGTGCGTGCGTGCGTGCGTGCGTGCGTGCGTGCGTGCGTGCGTGCGTGCGTGCGTGCGTGCGTGCGTGCGTGCGTGCGTGCGTGCGTGCGTGCGTGCGTGCGTGCGTGCGTGCGTGCGTGCGTGCGTGCGTGCGTGCGTGCGTGCGTGCGTGCGTGCGTGCGTGCGTGCGTGCGTGCGTGCGTGCGTGCGTGCGTGCGTGCGTGCGTGCGTGCGTGCGTGCGTGCGTGCGTGCGTGTGTGTGTGTGTGTGTGTGTGTGTGTGTGTGTGTGTGTGTGTGTGTGTGTGTGTGTGTGTGTGTGTGTGTGTGTGTGTGTGTGTGTAGTTTAATGTCTTAAGTCAGAGAGCAATCAAACACTTGGCGTTTTACCAGCAAGGATATGTCAAGTGCTGTCTCAGATCCCAGATCTTAGATCTCGAAACGTTGAGTTTCCAACTTGGGGACGCCAAGTTGAGTGGTAGCCAGGGTTTATTAACAAAATATTTATAATTAAAAGCATATTAACAAATGGACAAATGGTAGAGATTTTAATAAGTTTATCGATTTTAAAATGTCACAATAATATATCCAAGTAGGGAATAAACAAGAGAAAGTAAAATAGGGCAGTAGCGTTTGTTGTCAGTAAAAAACGCTTCAACGCTAATGAAAGTGGAAGTAGAAATCAGAAAATTCTACATATTTCATAAATTTAACGTATTTTGTAGGGGTTTGTGAATAAATAAATATTGAAGTTATAAGTTTTTTAGTTTTCATTTTGACCTTTCATGCCACTAGGTAATGACAACCCATGGACTCCATTTTGTTTATATTATAATGTCTAAGTGTAATAAATCACTACTTACGTAAACTTGGTGAATCCACCCACCGTACCCCTCCCTTCAATTAATTCTGTTGAATTGTCAATTCTGCATTGACAGGGTTGGGATTATTACAAATTCTGTAATTATGCACATTATAGACGCCTCTGAAAGTATGATTTCAAAAAGAAAGGAGTTTATTTAAGACGTGGAAACTCGTTTTTTACTGAAAAAAAACTAGTTTTTTATTAGATAGTGAAAAAACCACTTTTTAAATTGGAATTTTAAAAAAAATTTATTTCACTTGTTTTTTAATGCTGAACATGAATATAATATAATTGATTTTTCAATGAAATTAATTTTTTGGCCCGAAAAATTCACTTTTTACTTACCTAAGAAAACATAACCTAACTTATCCTAGTCGTCTGAAAACTCAACAAAATGTCGTAATTTACATTAAACTCGGTGCCTGTGTCCGGCGGGAATACGTGCAAATTTGTGATTGGTGGCTAGTCGTAGCTCCTATTAATATCGTGCATATGGCAGTCATAGGGGATTTGCCGCGAACGTAGTTTGTCCACCATATCTCCAGAAATAATTATTGTACACCAAAATAATTTTCAAATTTGTGTTCAGCATGAAAAACTACATCAATTTTTTAACAAATTATGAAAAAATCATGAAAAATAACAGAGACAAATCGATAAATAACATTTTTTTAAATTTTGACTTTTCGATTTTTTTATAAAATGTTGTTTCCAATGAGTAAAAAGTGTATTCTCATAAAATACAGACCTGATTCTACCCACTGGTGATAAAAAGTCAAGATTGGCAAGGCGTCTAGAAAGTGCATAAATACCAAAAATCCATTCCACTTTCTTCTATCATAAGTTTTTACTTGTATCATAAATGCATATCATCATTTCATATTTTTAACATATGTTGAGTATTATTCTTTTATTTTTTTTTTTTTTTATTCAATATTAGTGGTATTAAAAATAAATATGTCATATTATTTTCTTTAGATTTAAAAATAAGTAACTAATTAATAGTTATTTGGATTGTTGTAAGACGTACACATAGCTTACATTTGTTATTTTTAATATGTGTTTAAGGCTATAATAATAGCAAGAAACTAGGTAATAACAAGAAAATGTTCAAACCAACAGATCTGCTGGAGTGTTACTGCAAGTAATCGAGGTAGGCAGCAGTAACGTCAACACATATCATCGGAAATACAAACAGGCTACTTAAAATATTATTATAAACCAATCACAATAGCCGTAAGCTGATTGGGTCCAATTATCAGTAAATATGAAGGTCTGTTGGCAAATGTGTTTGTAATTCTTTCTGAACTACCTATGGTGTTGAGAGCTGGTAAACACTAATCATACACATTTCAAATGTAAATAAATCACATCTGCCCTATCAAATATAAGAATGCCAAACACAATTTAATCCTAAATTAATTGACAACACGCCAGATGTGTTATGCCACTTAACGAAGTACAAACCACATTAGTGTCTCGATGTTTGATTTTCCAGGGTCTGGATATTACCCATTAACATTTTTCTCATCTGTATTAGTATAACTGAACCAGATTGTTCATGCTGTCTACTGCACTATCTGCGTGCTTGTCATTGAACACTTCATTAATCTGTAACTGCTGGAACTACGAGGAGTTTTTGACTGTTTGTTGGCATTGAGTTGTTCAAATTGGTAAATTTCTAGGAGATTTAGAACGCTTCATGTGTTTTTAAAACTAACACAACATTTCGACAGGTATGAAACTCCCGCCGTGTTCAAATTCTACTCAATACCTTATCCCACATATAAAACTACTCTTTTACTACTTCTACTTAAACTGAACTAACCCAAATAAATATAAAGAACCCTTAAAATATTACGTGTTTATAAATTACAATAGATTTGTCAGAAAATCATATATTTTTACAAATTATTACAGGTTCACACAATTATGGAAACAAAACAGTATAGAAAATAAAATCAAACTAGTTATCAATCAACAACACAAACTATAAATCATCAAATATAAAAAATGTAACTTGTCCAACTGTGTATGATTTATCAACACCACCAGAAACGATGAACAACCACAACACTCAAGATAGGAGCTTAACATGATCCACTACTCACTAAGCAGAAGCTAACCATGAACCACTACACTTAAGTAAGTAACTCACCACAAACCACTACACTCTTAACAAGTACTTACCACGAACTACTACACTCACGATAGGAACTCACCATGAACCACTAACTTTCGGTAGGAGCTTACCACAACCCGATACACTCAAAGTAGAAGCTCACCATGAAAGACTACACTGTAACTAGGAGCTAACCATGAACCACCACAATCACGATACGAACTTACCATGAACCACTGCACTCACAGTAGGAACTGACCATGAACCACTACACTCACGGTACGAACTAACCATGAACCACTACTCTCGTTAGGAACTTACTACAACCCAATACACTCACGGTAGAAGCTCACCATGAACCACAACACTCACGGTAGAAACTCGCAATGAACAACTACAGTCACAGTTGGATATCACTATGAACCACTACACTCTCGGTAAGAGCCCACCATAAACCACTACAATCACGTTAGGAACTCAACATGAAACAATAAACTCATTGTAGGAGCTCATCTACAGCCACTATATTAACGGTACGAACTTACCATGAACCACTGCACTCACAGTAGGAACGCACTATGAACCACTACACACTCGGTAGGAACTCATCATGAACCAGCACACAAACGGTAGAATCTCACTATGAACAACTACACTCACGGTACTAACTAACCATGAACCACTACACTCTCGGTAGGAACTTACCTCAACCCAATACACTCACAGTAGAAGCTCACCATGAACCACTACACTCACGGTAGAAACTCGCAATGAACAGCTACAATCACAGATGGATCTCACTATGAACCACTACACTCTCGGTAAGAGCCCACCATAAAACTACACTCTCGGTAGGAGCTCAACACGAACCACTACACTTACGGTAGGAACTCATCATAGACCACTACACTCACAGTAGGGGCTCACCATGAATCACTACACATACAGTGGGAACTCATCACGAACCACTACACGCTCGGTAGGAACTCATCATGAACCTATACTAAAGGTAGAAACTCACCATTAACTACTACTATCACGGTAGGAAGTAACCATGGAACAATTCAATCATGGTAGGAGGAACAAAAAACCACTACAATCACAGTGAGAAATCACTATAAACCACTACTCTCCCGATTCCTATGCAATTTCTAATATACAACTCACCATTAACCACTACACACACACGGTAGGAAATCACCATTATCCATTTCATTCGCATTAGAAACTTACCGAGAATCATTTCACTCACAGTAGAAACTCACTATGATCCACTACACTCTCAGTAGGAGCTCACCACAAATATCTACACTCACGGTAGAAACTTACTATGAACCACTACACTTAAGTAAGTAACTCACCATGAAGCACTACACTCTCAACAGGTACTTACCACGAACTACTACACTCAGTAGGAATGCACCATGAACCACTACTCTTACAGTAGAAGCTCTCCACGAACCATTTACACTTACGGTAGGAACTCACCATCAACTACTACACTCACTATTGGAACTGACAGTGAACCACTACACTCACGCTAGGAGCTCAGGAATAACTACTACACTCTTGGTATGAGATCACCAAAAACCGCTACACTCTCGGAATAACTCATGATGGAGAAACTCAATATGAACCACTAAATTCAGGGTAGAAACTCACTATAAAGATTATTTTCACGGCAAAAGAACTCACCAAGAACCACTACACTCTGTGCAGGAACTCACCATCAACCACCACACTCACAGTAGGAACTCATCATGAACCACTACACTCACGGTACGAACTAACCATAAACCTCTACACCCATGATAGGAACTCACTATTAACAAGTACACTCACGATAGGGACTCACCATGAAACACTAGAGTCATGGTAGGAACTAACCATCAACAATTACACTCACGGTATGAAGTAACATGGAACCACTCACCCACACCATACACCCACATTAGGAACTCACCATAAACCAATACACTCAGGGTAGAAATTTACTATTAACCACTCTATTCATGGTATCCTACTCATCAACCACTACACAAACGTAAGAACTCACCTTGATCCTTACACTCTCGTTAGACTCTTATCTCGAATTACTAAACTCACGGTATGACTCACCACGAACTACTACACTTTCGGTAGAACTCATCATGAAAAAACTACACTCACTGTAGCAATTTACTATGAATAACTACACTCACATTAGGAACTCACAATGAACCACTACTCTTACACTAGGACCTCACCATTAACCACTACACTCATGGTAGATCCTCACTATGAACCACTACACTTACGTTAAGAATTCATCATGAACCACTACATTCTCTGTATTCATGAACCACTACATTCTCTGTAAGAACTTACTAAGAACTACTACACTCACAAGAGGAACTCTCATGAACCACTACACGTACAGAAGGTGCTCACCACGAACTACTACACTCAAGATAGGACCTCACCATGCACCACTACAATTACTATTAAAAATACCGATATGTAACTCACAACAAACCACTAAACTCATGGTACAAACTCACCACGAACCATTACACTTACAGTAGGAACTCATTGTGAACCATTACACTCCAGGTAGGAACTCAATATGAACTAATATACTATTGGTATTAAACTCACTAGGAACAACTACACACTAGGTAGGAGCTCACCACGAACCACTACACTCACGGTAGGAACTTACAATGAACCACAACATTCTCGGTAGGAGCTCACCACGAACCACTACACTTACAGTTAAAAATCACCACAAACCAATACATTAACGGTTAGAACTTACCATGAATCACTACACTTAAGTTAGAAACTAACCATGAACAACTTCACTCACAGTAGGAACTCACCATGAACCACTATACTTACGGTAGGACATCACAGTGAACCACCACACTCACGGTAGAAACTCACTATAAACCACTACTTTCACCGTATAAGAACTCACAAAGAACCATTACACTTATGGTAGGAACTTACCATCAACCAATAAACTCACGGAAAGAGCTTACTTAGAGCCACTAGACTCACGGTAGGAACTTATCATGAACTAGGAACACTATAACACTATAACACTCACTGTAGGAACTCACGACGAACCACTACACTTACGGTAGAAGCTCACCACGGATCATTACACTCAGAGTAGCAATTTACTTTGAACTACTAAACTCACGGTAGAAACTCAACATCAACAAAATCGGGATACGGTAGGAAGCCACCATGAATCACCACACTCACAGTGGAAACTCACCATGAACCACTACACTCACGGTAGGTGCTCACCTAACACCAATACACTTACGGTATGTAACTCACAAAAACCACTACACTCACTGGAGGAACTTACAATGAACCACTACATTCTCGGTAGGAGCTCACCACGAACCACTACACTTACAGTTAAAAATCACCACAAACCAATACACTAACGGTTAGAACTTACCATGAACCACTACACTTAAGTTAGAAACTAACCACGAACAACTTCATTCAAAGTAGGAACTCACCATGAACCACTATACTCAAGATATGTAACTCACGATAAACCACTACACCTTTGGTACGAGCTTACCAAGAACCACTGCTCAGTGGTATGAACTCACCATAAAACACTACATTCACGAACGTACTTACCATGAAACACTCACGGTACAAACTCACCATGAACCACCACAATCTCGGTAAGAGCTCCCCACGAACCACTATCTCACGGTAGGAACTCATGCCGAACTACAATACTTTCGGTAGAAACTCACCATAAAAAGCTACATTCAAGGTAGCAACTCACTATGAACCTCTACACTCACTAAAGGGACTCACCATGAACCACTACATTCATAGTAGTAAATTACCATGAACAACCACACTCCCAGTACGAACTCACTATGTACACTTCACACACAGAAGGAACTCACCATGAACCACTACACTCACGGTAGGAACTTACTACGAACCACTACACCCACTTTAGGAACTCACCATGTACCACAACACTTTCGGTAGGACCTCACCATTCACCCCTATACTCTCGGTAGAAGCTTACTACAAACTACTACCCTCTCAATTGGAACTCAACATGAACCACTACACTTACAGCATGACCTCATCATGAATCACTACACACTCAGTAAGAGCTCACCACGAACTACTATACTCACGGTAAGAGTATTCCATGAAACATTTTACTCACGGTAAGAGCTCACCACGAACCACTACACTCACGGTAGAAGATTATTCATTATTCATTATTCATTATTCGTTATTCGTTATTCGTTATTCGTTATTCGTTATTCGTTATTCGTTATTCGTTATTCGTTATTCGTTATTCGTTATTCGTTATTCGTTATTCGTTATTCGTTATTCGTTATTCGTTATTCGTTATTCGTTATTCGTTATTCGTTATTCGTTATTCGTTATTCGTTATTCGTTATTCGTTATTCATTATTCATTATTCATTACTCATTACTCATTACTCATTACTCATCATTCATCATTCATCATTCATCATTCATCATTCATCATTCATCATTCATCATTCATCATTCATCATTCATCATTCATCATTCATCATTCATCATTCATCATTCATCATTCATCATTCATCATTCATCATTCATCATTCATCATTCATCATTCATCATTCATCATTCATCATTCATCATTCATCATTCATCATTCATCATTCATCATTCATCATTCATCATTCATCATTCATCATTCATCATTCATTATTCATCTTTATTCGTTTGAAACATTTTATATTTGTACAAACACGTCTATTCTAAAAATATGTATAGTACTAAATTAAATTAAAACTAAATTAAAATTAAAATAGTGTTACAATAAATCACTAAATTTATAATAACACTTGTCCAAGAAATAATGTTTAACTTTAGATTTAAAAACTGAGAATGATCTCTCATCTCTAATATTCAATGGCAGTTTGTTGTATACAGTAGTGCAAACATAGTAAGGCCCTTTTTCAAACAAAGTTGTGTTGTGCTTCAATACTGTCAACATCTCTCTAGTCCGAGTCGGATATTGATGAAATGTACCATTTTCAACAAAAATATTTGGGTGTTTCTTGACAAAAATACATGCCTCATAACCAATCAGGCCAGCCAAAGATAGAATTCGGAGTTCACAAAAAAGTGGCTTGCAAGAGTTCAGTCTTGCTTGCCCTGCTATGGCTCCCACACACCATTTTTGGAGGGCAAACACTCTTGTGAAATTTGATAAACTTGATGGACCCCAGAAAATAATCCCGTAACGCATAATCGATTCAGCATGAGAGAAATATACAGTCCTTAAAATCTCAGGGCTGCACACCTTAGCTAAATGGCTGAGAGCGTAGCACATGTTGCGTAGTCTTTTACAAACCTGATCAACATGGATGTTCCAATTTAGCCTCTCATCAATATGAACACCAAGGAATTTGACAGATGATTTCTGTTTTGTTTCTTCACAGCCCAATCTGATTTTTTCTTGGTAATGTGTCTTTTTGGAGCTACCTAGATGACATTGGATGAAATTAGTTTTGTTGATGTTTAATTTGAGTTTGTTTGCAGAAAACCATTTATGAAGGGCGTCAAGAAGATTATTGGTGGTAAATACAACAGAGGTTTGAGATTCTTTGGAAACACAATTGGAGCAATCATCAGCAAACATGACAATATTAAGTTCTGGTGAAATTTTTGGAAGATCGTTAATATATATTAAAAATAGTATTGGGCCTAAAATAGAACCCTGGGGTACTCCAGTCACGATGGGTTTATAAGAGCAATGAATTTTTTGGCTACCTAGATGGATTTCAACTGTTTGACTCCGATCAGTTAAATACGAATAAAACAATTTTAGTGCATGTCCTCTCACACCATATTTTTCAAGTTTTCTGATAAGGATATTGTGATTCACAGAGTCAAAAGCCTTACTTAAGTTACAAAAAACACCAAGAGAATGGTGACCAATATCCAAAGACTGAGTGAGGTCATTTATCAAACTGAAAATTGCTGATGAAACTGATTTTCCTTTGCGGAAACCATACTGCTTAATGGAAAGAATATTATTTTTTTCTAAGAAAGTTTCTAGTTGCTGGCATATTATTGTTTCAAGAACCTTAGAAAACGAGGAAAGAATCGACATCGGCCTATAGTTTTCCGAGATATGTTTGCTTCCACCTTTGAACAATGGAACTACTTTACTCACTTTCAGTGGTTTTGGAAATATTGCAAAACTAATACTTGCGTTACAAATATGAGTAAAAACCGAACTAATTGAAGAAAAGCACGTCTTTAATAGCGAACAAGGGATCTCATCTACACCTGCCGAGTTAGTATCCCTTAACCTCATTACCAATTTCTCCATGTCCGAAACAGAAACTTCAGAGAAATAAAGACTATTTACAGGTGATACAATATTATTCTGAAAATTATGTTCTCGATTGTCGTCGCAACGATTCATTACACTCACGGTAAGAGCTCACCACGAAACACTACACTCACGGTAGAAGATCGCAACGATTCATTACACTCACGGTAAGAGTATTCCATGAAACATTTTACTCACGGTAAGAGCTCACCACGAACCACTACACTCTCGTTAGGAGATTACCACGAACCACTACACTCACGGTAGAAGATCGCAACGATTCATTACACTCACGGTAAGAGTATTCCATGAAACATTTTACTCACGGTAAGAGATCACCACGAACTACTACACTCTCGTTAGGAGATTACCACGAACCACTACAATCTTGGTAGAAGATCGCAACGATTCATTACACTCACGGTAAGAGTATACCATGAAACATTTTACTCACGGTAAGAGCTCACCACGAACCACTACACTCTCGTTAGGAGATTACCACGAACCACTACACTCACGGTAGAAGATCGCAACGATTCATTACACTCACGGTAAGAGTATTCCATGAAACATTTTACTCACGGTAAGAGCTCACTACGAACCACTACACTCTCGTTAGGAGATTACCACGAACTACTACACTCTCGTTAGGAGATTACCACGAACCATTACACTCTCGGTAGAAGATCGCAACGATTCATTACACTCACGGTAAGAGTATTCCATGAAACATTTTACTCACGGTAAGAGCTCACCACGAACTACTACACTCTCGTTAGGAGATTACCACGAACCACTACACTCTCGGTAGAAGATCACAACGATTCATTACACTCACGGTAAGAGTATACCATGAAACATTTTACTCACGGTAAGAGCTCACCACGAACCACTACACTCTCGTTAGGAGATTACCACGAACCACTACACTCACGGTAGAAGATCGCAACGATTCATTACACTCACGGTAAGAGTATTCCATGAAACATTTTACTCACGGTAAGAGCTCACCACGAACCACTACACTCTCGTTAGGAGATTACCACGAACTACTACACTCTCGTTAGGAGATTACCACGAACCATTACACTCTCGGTAGAAGATCGCAACGATTCATTACACTCACGGTAAGAGTATTCCATGAAACAGTTTACTCACGGTAAGAGCTCACCACGAACTACTACACTCTCGTTAGGAGATTACCACGAACCACTACACTCTCGGTAGAAGATCGCAACGATTCATTACACTCACGGTAAGAGTATTCCATGAAACATTTTACTCACGGTAAGAGCTCACCACGAACCACTACACTCTCGTTAGGAGATTACCACGAACTACTACACTCTCGTTAGGAGATTACCACGAACCATTACACTCTCGGTAGAAGATCGCAACGATTCATTACACTCACGGTAAGAGTATTCCATGAAACATTTTACTCACGGTAAGAGCTCACCACGAACTACTACACTCTCGTTAGGTGATTACCACGAACCACTACACTCACGGTAAGAGCTCACCACGAACCACTACACTCTCGGTAGGAGCTCACCACGAGAGTATTCCATGAAACATTTTACTCACGGTAAGAGCTCACCACGAACTACTACACTCTCGTTAGGAGATTACCACGAACCACTACACTCTCGTTAGGAACTCACCACGAACCACTACACTCACGGTAGTAGATCGCAACGATTCATTACACTCACGGTAAGAGTATTCCATGAAACATTTTACTCACGGTAAGAGCTCACCACGAACTACTACACTCATGGATCGTCTATCACAATCTGTAAAATGTAAAGGGGTTTTAATATTTTAATGGTTTAGTTAAGTTTATATATTCCTGATTAAACAAAAACTATTTTATGTATAAGATAAGATAGTAATTAATACATGTAGACGGCAGGAGTTTCATACCTGCCGAAACTTTGTTTTTATTTTTAAACACACTTGAAGCGTAGGAAATATCCAACAAATTCACCAATAAGTTTTAATTACTATGATCAAGGACGTAATGATGTTAGCCAGCCGCAACCACAGCAACGTCTTAACGACTTGCACGGCGGTCACATTTCAGTATTTTTCCTCCTGACTGATAACCTGCTTGTTTGTGTGTATTTATTTGATGTGAGTTTCTACAATGAATAGCACATTTTATCGTCACGGATTATCATATTGTTTATATTGTCTTATAGACTTGCATTTCTTGTTGTTTTGTTACTTGTTGTTCTTGTTGTTGTTCCTTGGTGTGATATTTGCACAGATGCAGTGTAATCTTAACAACACCACTCGTCAGACCACTCAATCACCCCTAAGCACTCTCCTACATGTCGGGACATCATACATCTCTTATAATCTGTACTACCAACTGTATATAGTTCTTCAAACGATTATGAGAACAAATGTACTGTTGCACCAGATACTGCAGGTCGGACGTTACAGCGGAACTTACACTTAAGTGATTAGTGGAGGGTTGATAGGTATAAAACCTAGAGGCGATGGAGATAGTAAAAATTTGGTGGAAGTTGAAACATAGAATATTGAAGTAAGTTTTTTGCAAGGAGAATACGTTGAATAGTAGTTGTAAATACTGAACGAGAACAGATATACGTCATAATCGGCAGAGTTTTCGACCACATTCACCACCACCACCTGTAGAAGTAAAAGAAAACGTCGACACAAGTTCAGTCTAAAAGAATACTGTTAGAAAAATACGTATCTACAAAGGCAAAAATAAAAACTAAATAACACTAATACCAATCATTCTTTCCCTCCCATTCATCTGTTTGAAGTAATATTCAGCCATTTAAAACCCGTTAGAAGAAATATGGGTCAATGAATGTGATATTATTGCATGTACAAAATATGATATTAACAATAATGGGAGTTCTAAGCAATAGACAAACCTACCCGGTTAAAGCAATTCAAGAAACAGCACCAACAGACAAACGTAGCCAGTACTTCCAGTCAATGCCAGGATTCTATCCCACGGCATCTCTAACTAAGGCGCAAAGTCCTGACGCCTTAATCACTTGGCCACTATAATTCCACGATACTTCATTGTTGATAGTAGAAATGAAATGTGCATGTAAGATCCACATTCAACTTGAAACAAGGGCTGAGTTAAATATTAAACTTTAATCCATAGGCGTTGTAAATATAACAATTCCTACTGTTGAGGACCTAGCCAATTTAAGAAAGCACCACTCCTTTCTGTGTGTTGCGAGTTGTGGTAAATCACTTCTGGTTTCGCGGCCAATCTAGAAGCTCTTAAATAGTGTGAGAACTGTAATGGCAGTATTTACTTTCTAGGCGGTATTAGAGTCTTCCAAACTGGTGATTGGGTCCGTTCTAGTATCCAGTATACAATTATGGAACATTCTGGATTGAGGTTGGGCATTATAAAAAGACAATCTTCGGTCGACAAGTTAGAGTGTTAGCCAGTGTTAGTGGCAGTGTGAATCTTCAGCCTGAAGTGACAGTAAAGTGATAAGTGCTAGAGAGCGATAGTTCACGAACAATCGCATATATTTTGTCAACATAAACCCTTGGGTGTTGAGTGAGATTAATGACTACGAATAAGATTGGTTTAATTTAAACTGCTAAAACAATGTATTTTTATGTAATATCTATAAAAATACATGTAATCACTGTACCAATTTACATTTATTATTATCTCGTATTGTGTAATATAGTTATTTAGTGAATGTAAATAAAGGGAATTTTTAGTAGACAGAGATTTTAATCGCCTTCTTATTTAGGGCCCTATTATACCGTAACACTAAGAAGAAATAAAATAATAAAGCATTAAGAATGGAAGTCTGACCCAAAACCTGCACTGGGTGCCGGGGTGTTTGGTTGAGAAATGAATTGGAGTACACGGACGGATGAAGTGGCTAACCCTTAGCCATCATGTTTATGTAAATACTCAAGTTGAGCACTCAGCGGAACACGAAAATGTTATGCAAAACAGTTATTACAAGTATGGTTGTAGCCATAGATGAAATGTGATGTTACACCACTTCTCATGAATATGGAGGTTTCAAATACTGTATCAACTTCCTTATTAGATCATATATTCAGTGATAATTCAACCGTTTGTTTAGTGTGCATGAGTGCGTATGTGCTTGGTGCTGTATTTCTAAAATGGTGTGTGATCGAGTGTTTGAATTTTAAAAGAAAACGTGTTATGTAATTTGGCTGCATATTAATTAAATTGTGTCACCATAATAGTTGTTAACACAGCAATATGAAATTGATGTACACTTTTCAATGCCTTATATTCTACCCAAACGTGTTTTGAATTTCAAAATTATTATTTTCATCTTAAAAGTAGTAATTTTACATTCAAGTAGATTAATTATTGGTTTTATAAACATACAAAAGGTAATCTTATTCGTAAACTTCTCTTATGTGTAAAAGGGATTAGTACGGTTATGGATGAAAACGTTATAATTCAAATGAAATTGAATTTTCGTTTTATGGGAAAGGAAATTATATATATTTCAGTATATTTTTAGTGATTACCTATGTATTTTTGTAGAGATTACATAATTTTGTTCTTAAAATAATCTGCTCAACCAGGCCATTATTAAAATCTGTGGATTAATAACTGTATAAAATTAGTAGAAATTATTACATATGCCCCCAAAATGTTGCTACGATGAAATATTTGCAAAAATGTAGTTTATTATTAGTTGTCCGTTACTGTTTGAAAATTTTAATTCATGTTTTCCACTTACAACAGTGCCGAGAGATTTGCGGCCTGCAATACCTATAGTACATTTTAGATACAATGACCCTTTCGCGCACTAAAGTTCGCCAGCGCGAAGTTGAGGTTAATGACTATACGAACCAGTAGATGCTTTGAACCTTTTTAATAAATACTGTAAGATACTTGATATACGGCTCATATTTTCCACGAACTAGTGGATGCAATGAATCTATCTAACATTTCCATATAGCGTAGAGGCAATGAGCCAAATTTTATACAACATAGAACTAATGAATGGTCGGTTCACATACGCTACGAACATAATAGATACGTTGGCCCCTACAATATTTCAATAAAGGGCCAACTAACAGTTATAAAATTATTATATCTATTTCTTGAAATAGATAGTAGTCGTTTAAGATTAGTAGTGTAAAAAAGCTACTCCCAATCAAACATAACCTAAAGGGAGAGTGAATCAGGTGTGCCAAAGGTGTTAAATAATATTTTAGTTTTCAAATTCTGATGAAAGGGGGACTACAAGCCAATCTACTAATTGTAGTAGTGCCACTCGAGCCACTCATGTATTTCATTATTGAGTCCATTTGCAATAATCAAATCCAAACGTCATTATTGAGTGTATCACTCAGCTCATCTAGTGATTAACTATGCGGCGGGGTTTCATATGACGCATAAAGATCAGCCAACCCCGTGTCTGATTGCCTTAGGGGACGAATGTGCATATGTATCGAAGCATTAGTACAACTGTATACTCAATGACAATTATCATTCAATTTCCTCCTGAATGGATGTGCTAAATGTGAATTATCAATTTGTTGATTTAAGGTAATCTGAATGTATTGCAGAAAATAATACAATACTAACTGAGTTAAATTATTAATGTAAGACAGCCAAAAACATTAATTAAAATAGGATGGTTAGATAAAATGGTGTGTGGACTTTCAATGCATTCGAGATACACTGTTTTTTTTCCCACAGAGGTACTTAAGCAACCCGTGTACGGATGGATATTCTTTAATTAAAGGCAATTTTGTGTAGCATAACATGTCAGGGCCTAATTTTTCAATTAAGCTTCTAGTTTTAAATAAGCATTTTCTAGTCATAATTTTCGTAAAGTCAAGCAATCGATAGGATATTTAAACATTTGTAAATAACATATTTCATAACTTTACAAATCAGATATTTTTAATTGCGTATTTTATAAATGTACTATCAGTTATCTGTTTATTTATGATGTATACTGCCAGCTTACTCTTGCTGGCCTAATTATTCATTTTAACATAGATAGGAAAACTAGTAATACAAACATGTTTTTCTACTTAGATGCATCAGGTCAAATGATATTAAAAGGTAAGTTGTTTCGTTTTATTATTCAGGTCGTAGATGTACAACTATGAAATTAAGGCAAAGGATTTTATGTTTCCTAAGGTAGAAGGTCAGCAACAAGTGAAAGAACAGACAAAGGATCTATGCTAAGTCGATAGATGAGAAAGTTAAATTTTCTTTTATTATACCAATCAAAATTAGGGCTGAGAGCCCTCTCTTAAACTTAACCAACGGGTTGAGGGTGACTTCCGAACCACCACCAGTGACCGGGTAGGTGGACTGTATTCAAGGAAAGGATCGCTCCGCCGGTCACCTATCAAAGTAACATCCAAACTCCATGTTCCTTGACGATGTTGTCTTGTGATAATGTCGGAAACCTTCAGTCAAGGATACTGGCTACAGAGGTGAGATTATCAAACAAAGCCACCTAATACACCTTCAGTCGTTTCTATAGATGTAGCACTGTGCTGAACACATAATCTATATTCATATTTAGAAACCAAATTGCCTAGTAGGTATTTGATGTGGTCGTTACCGGACTATAATACTGTATTGTCACCCTTTAGTCGTTTCTATAGGATGTAAAACTGTGCTGATCACACGAGCTATATTCACATTTAGAAACGAAATTACCTGGTACGGCTTTGATGTTGTTGTTACCAGACAATAATACTGTATTGTCACCCAATACACCTCCAGTCGTTTCCATAGAAGTAGCACTGTGCTGAACACATAATCTATATTCATATTTAGAAACCAAATTGCCTAGTAGGTATTTGATGTGTTCGTTACCGGACTATAATACTGTATTGTCACCCAATACACTTTCAGTCGTTTCCATAGATGTAACACTGTGCTGAACACATAATCTATATTCATATTTAGAAACCAAATTGCCTAGTAGGTATTTGATGTGGTCGTTACCGGACTATAATACTGTATTGTCACCTAATACACCTTCAGTCGTTTCCATAGATGTAACACTGTGCTGAACACATAATCTATATTCATATTTAGAAACCAAATTGCCTAGTAGGTATTTGATGTGGTCGTTACCGGACTATAATACTGTATTGTCACCCTTTAGTCGTTTCTATAGGATGTAAAACTGTGCTGATCACACGAGCTATATTCATATTTAGAAACGAAATTACCTGGTACGGCTTTGATGTGGTTGTTACCAGACAATAATACTGTATTGTCACCCAATACACCTCCAGTCGTTTCCATAAATGTAGCACTGTGCTGAACACATAATCTATATTCATATTTAGAAACCAAATTGCCTAGTAGGTATTTGATGTGGTCGTTACCGGACTATAATACTGTATTGTCACCCAATACACTTTCAGTCGTTTCCATAGATGTAACACTGTGCTGAACACATAATCTATATTCATATTTAGAAACCAAATTGCCTAGTAGGTATTTGATGTGGTCGTTACCGGACTATAATACTGTATTGTCACCCTTTAGTCGTTTCTATAGGATGTAAAACTGTGCTGATCACACGAGCTATATTCATATTTAGAAACGAAATTACGTGGTACGGCTTTGATGTTGTTGTTGCCAGACAATAATACTGTATTGTCACCCAATACACCTTCAGTCGTTTCTATAAGATGTAACACTGTGCTGATCACACGAGCTATATTCATATTTAGAAACGAAATTACCTGGTACGGCTTTGATGTTGTTGTTACCAGACAATAATACTGTATTGTCACCCTTTAGTCGTTTCTATAGGATGTAAAACTGTGCTGATCACACGAGCTATATTCATATTTAGAAACGAAATTACCTGGTACGGCTTTGATGTTGTTGTTACCAGACAATAATACTGTATTGTCACCCAATACACCTTCAGTCGTTTCTATAAGATGTAACACTGTGCTGAACACACGAGCTATATTCATATTTAGAAACTAAATTGCCTGGAACGTCTTTGATGTGGTCGTTACCAGACAATAATGCTCTATTTTCACCCAAAACACTTTCAGTCGTTCTTTACCATCCAATATCCATGGAACTACTCACTGGAGACGTTGTCAGATATACCGACCCGTTACAGAACTGTTATTGTAACTACACCTCAAGTCCATGGAACAACTTAATATTGCGTTCTGTTCTCATAAAGTAATGACATTTCCTACATTACTTTTCACAATATCGTTCTCAATGTTTCAGAACGTCTTTCTTTATTTTATCTTGTTTCTTCAATACAATAATAAGGTGATTTTCAATTTGGACTGTGAAACAAACAGTATTTTAGACTTTGTATATTCTGTAAATAATTTCAGGTGCCCATAAGTATTTTAAAGAGCCCAATATTGTAAGCAGTTAATTTTAATTATGTAATTTAGTTATTCAATTTGACATGATCAAGGAAATTGTATATAATTTCATGTTATTTTTTATTTATACTTCTATGAAATTATACAAACCAATTATACACAACTTCATTCAGTTATAACCATCATCGGAAATGTCAGTAAGAAAGGAAATTTTTGATTCAATAATACATACATTTAGTTAAATGTAATTATTGTTAAAGTAATTTGATTAAATACAAGGCAAGGAACCCTATTTCTTACAAATGAACGATGGTAGGAATTAAAAGTCCGTTAGCGAAGCAAAGGATAAAATCCGGAAACGGAACAAAGCCCGGATGTTCATCAAGGAACAAACTGAGATGGAATCAGTCATATCCGGTGACAGAAAAGAACTGATTTCTTTTGGTTTCCACTGTCTAAAAAAATTAAAGAGGTGAGGTAAAACGCTTCACATCTAGTAGGACTAAGTGTTTTGATTCTTCTAAGGAAAATAAATTTCCGATTGTATTTATTTCAATTTTGTACTTAACGTCAATATACAAATGGGATTTTTTAAAAAACACGCACAGAGAGGGTTTATACGTTAATATTAACAAAACAACATTCCGCAATAAATTCAGAATTCTTGACGTCAGTCAACGCAGGTTTGCCGTAAAATGACGATCTGCGTAACGTAGTTACTACCTTACCTTAAACGAGAGGCGAGATAAGGCACGCCTCGTTACATCGTCATATTAAACAGTTTGATGTAGTCTTGAAATAATTTATTAGTTATTCCCACAGCACACCTCCTCATAAACACGGTTCTTTCTTTACAGTACAATATAAACACACAGTTGCGAAGCTCAGCTGTTTTTCTTGCTAACAAGCGGTGCTACCTAGTGGTAATATAGCAAACACCTGGTACGGTAAGGAAATAAAAGATTTGATTTGAATATTTACACTTTATTAATTAATTGTATTGTAACATAAGTAAACGGCCATGCTACCTAGCGGAAAGATGCCGTAGCTCTGCGATACGACCACTAGGCAACCAGTGGCATCGCAATCGCTAGCGTCAACCGGTTGGCATTTTTTCTCAGTAAGCTTTTGAATTAGATAATTTATTATTTTGCGTTGACTATACGTTATTCCTCCGTTTTGTACTTCAACGTATTAAATATAATTACAATTTATGACTTAAATATGGTGTTTTTTATTACGTTACTCTACTTAGACTCTAAATCGTTGTCGATTTAGATTAATGGTTTCTTTTAAATAATGAGTTCCTCTGCTCTGAGGATAGTAAATGTGGTCTACCGAAATCAATCACTAAAATATCAATAAATTCGTTTCATATATATAACTCTTTCTTTAGTGTGACGCTCGTTTATATTGTATTTCTATCAACAAGTATTGTGATAATCAAGTAACTATTGTTGTTTTTATAGCAAGAAAGTAGCCTACCAGTTAGTATCAGAAATTATTTTTTGACGTGAAAAGTTCATTTCCATCACATATTTCTAAAATTGGTCAACTTGCGTGTTTAATATAATTTGGATTAGAGAACACTATATTTTCATCATAATGAGTAAACCTTGTTATCAAATAACACATTATGATTACAGTACAAATTATACGTCTAATGGATCCCTTTCTGTGTGTTACTCGCGTTAATTAATTCAGTGTCAGTTATTTATAATGCAGTTGTAAATAATTAATTGGTACCAAATTTGCATCCAACAAACTATGTAATTACGCCACCTGTCCAACTCCCTGTTACATTTGCAGTGATCATTTGCATAACATTTCATTACATCAACGTGTGATATGTTAATAACTCCATTCACTTTGATGTTGTACTATGGGAGATATGTCAGTGCATTGCCACATGATCTGCGACGCACAAAGGTCACCGTCAAGCAAAGGCAGTACATTACAGTCTACGAACGTTATTCATTCACTTATTACCGGAGAGTAAGTGATTGTAAAAGAACACTTCAGAGTTAGTGTGATACTTACAAGACAGAAATATAAATTTTTTAACATCATTGTTATGCAACAAAAAATACAAAGTTTTGATTGATAAATTTCAAGAATCTCTCAGAACACTTAACAATATTAATTACAAAAAAAACATATTAAAAACAATACCTTTGATTACACTTCAATTTCGAAAATAAAATCTGCGTTAAATTGAGCTCCTAAACACTAAACGATTAAAGTTCAAAGCATCAAAATGAAATGTGTTAGTTATAAATAATCGACCATTTGGACAAAAAGTTCTCTTTTTTCATTGATATTCTATGTTTAAAAATGTTAAATTATTCGCTGTCACTTAGCTGTTAACCTGTGAACTCAGGCTCTTGCCTACATAATATCCAAACCGTGGCCACCACTCAACACGGACACCCCAGATTTCTCTAGGGGTATACACATCGTTAGCAACCCTTAGTAGCTAGGTTATAGCAATGCGCCATTAGGGCCGACATTGTGTATCATTCTTACCATTTCACAGATCAATAACCACTCCACGTGAAGCTGTAGTAGACCAGAGCTCACACCAGCACAGAGCTTGTTGTTAGTGTCGGAGTTGATTCACTAATTGTAATTCAATTTCCTCGTTACTAGCCCGGAGAGAAAATGCATCCAATCTACTATGCAATATCACAGATAATTAATAATAAAAAATATGTTTATTTAATGATATATTCATAAACCCAGATTAAATGTCAAAGGAAACATTTGACTAATTTAATTAATTAATTACGAGCACCACTGGCAAATTATATAAATATTGCAATTAACTGTCTGTATCAAGTTTAATGCCATAAAATGATTTTCCACTTTTATATTTGGTTCTTGATTATTATGAATAATAATCTTCTTGATTACTTTATGAATAATATTACACGTTTTTAATCACAATTCCAGAAAATGTTTAGCTAAAAGACACAGGATAGTTTTAGTACATGTAAATTTACTTTTTAAATAATAAACAATATATACAAAACACGTAGTATAATTTTTATAGTAATCAAATTAAAGGTTTCAATAGGATATTTAGATATGAGCATCTTCATAAAAGATCAACGCGAAATCACAACTTTCATCAGTAGTCTATATTTTTATCATCCGCAAATTGAAATCTAACTCCAAAGTATGACCGTATCAAAAATATATAAAAATGTGTACAAAAATCTTGAATCTTCAAAAATAAAAGAGAGTCTAACATCAGCTTTTTCGAAAAAACAAGTTTTCCTAAATAAAGTATTAGTACTTTAAAATGTTCGTCCCAGTTGAAGTACCCTGGAGTAATGTTGCCGGCCAGGGAGTATCGTGAAATATCACTTGACTATATATATCATTGTATTACGACAGTAACGACTTGACTACACAAAGTAACGGAGCACTCTGTAATTGCGTAGCATGTGTTACAACTGATTTTGAAAAGTTATAATTGTTTTGGAAATATTTTTGCTAAATTTACACGACTGATCATGACTTGCTTTATGTTAAACTAGCTGTTTACCCTTGCCTGCTATGGGATTAACACACAAATAGTAGTGTTTTAGTTTATTTATGGTAGCTTCGGTGAAAACCCTGTCATTCACTACGCTCGTGAGGGAAGCTCGACCTGCGGCCTCGCCAGGACACTTTGCTATACTATAGGCCCTATTGTGGAACTCGGCGGCCTCGTCGGGACGCTTGAACTGTATCACGATAAATTTTTATTTTGGGGGAAAAGGAGCCCATAAACATAGTCTTTTCTAAACTCTGATGGTATATTAAGAATCGAGATAAAAATGCCGTTAACCTGACACGCCACTTGGGTGTGTTTCAAATGAAAAAAATCACGGTGGTAATTACTCATTATCATTATTTCATTATTTAATAGTAAGACGTCGAGCGTCAATGTATGGGCGAATGAGTATAGATGAACGAGTGTAGTCATTGTTACTAACTAGGGTCGATTGCTTCTCATAAAGAGCTACTTTTTAATAGCTTAATAGCCAAGGCATATAAGGGACCTACAGATTTACTTGAAATCCGAAACACGTATTATTGGTCTGATTTTAAGCTATCTGACAAACTTGACACTCAGTTCTCTTCCCTACACAACATCTGAAACTTGATCATCCAACATAGACACCCCAGACTTCTCTAGTAGTATCCACGTCGATGGTAACCATTGCGTGGACGCTATGTAGGTATTAAGAGGACCGAGCATGGAACGTATCGGCTAAGTCTCCTCAAAATATATTTTACTCCCTTTATATTTTTACACAACTTCGTATGTCAACCCCATTATTAGATATTACTTAGAGCGTAATACAAACATAACTCTGAGTGTCATACTGGAACCACCCTTGCGTCCCTAACGGCATGACCTTCGACTCACGTTAATCCACCCAAGTACGAATATTTACCCTTCGTACATTTAACCTACTTATACATACAAAAATAACGTTATAATTAAAATGTCATCAGCTATAAATACTGATGAAAATATTAATTATTACAACAACAAAATAGTAAAACGAAGTTATTTCACCAAACAGACACGATACGGCTTGGATGTTGTTGTAACAATAGAAAACAACGCAGACAGAGGACAGCTGTTTGTGTGCTCGGACACAAGGCCTAAGGGTGTTGTTGTTTGATGGCGGTTCTGTCAACCTATTACTACAGCAATGTTGTTTCTGGAATATTTCGGAAATATAAAAACAATCCGGGTGATCTGTACGGTAAAACAAATGTACACATTGTTTTATAAAATAACAACTAATATATTATATAATTGTTATAAAATAATTATATCAGGAAATTCAAAACATAAAAACTAAAAATAAATTTGAACTGGTGATGATAATTCGTTTACTAACAATAAAGAAGTAATGTTTACATTATGAACTGATTGATACAGTTTTGTAAAAAGCTTTAAAAAATATTCTAATGTATATTTATAATTCATGAGATACCGAGGACTCATTATGATCTCGTATATTCAACCTTTAAGTTTTACTCTCGTCTCAGAATGCTGTTTCGGTTTCTCGAAGCTTTCCCAAGAAAGAGATTCAAAATGTATTTTTAATGAGTAAGAAGTGTAATGGCGCGATGCTTTTAGCAAGATATCCGTAGCCGGCAACTTATTATTGGTATTAAGTCCAAGATGATTCTGATTTTACGGGAAGTACACGACGTCTTGACTCATATTAGAGATGCATTAGTCAACTAGATGTGAAGCTAGGGTTAACTGCCCAAGCTGGATCGTAAGGATGTTAAGTGTTTTCAATGGAGAATAAAAGAGTTTTCTGGTTATTGAAGATGGAACATAATTTGCTTTAGAAGCTTTCATTGTTCGAAAGTATTTGACACCATAAATCACGAAATATTACTTTTGAAAATAATATATTACAGCTTTTCAAATAATTTAATACACTTAATTAGATGACGACTCAAAGATTTCCAGATTTTATTGAAATAAAAAATAATCGTTCAGTAAGTTAAGGAATATAATATGGAGTTCCACAAGGTTCTCTCTTGGGGCCTTTATTCTTTAATATTTACACTAACTATATACCTGAATCTATAAACTCGAGTAATGTTGAATGATATGTGTATGATGAAATGAAATGATGTGGGAATGAAATGTATTTCAATCAACTATGAAGAAATGTAGATTATCATTACAGATACAACTAATAAATGTATTAATTTACAATGTTAACAAGTTGAGTCTTATCCTTGAACAAATCATTATATCAGTTTTACCTATTAAATTAAACTAAGATTAACTTGAAATTTAGAACCACTACAATTTTTGGAAATTATTCTTTAGAATAAACATACATTTTTGTATAGTAAACATACAGGTTATATCGCTTCAAAACTAAGTAAAAGAATGTTTTATATCAAAAGAAATAGATACAATATTGACGAAAATGTACTTTGTCGGATATATTATGCTTAGTTACACATTTTTTCTGGAATAATAATATGTGGACAAGCTAATTGTCTCGACAAGAGTATTTAACAAAATATTTAAAACTATGTTGCTCTTGAAATCAGCGCATGCATATACTAATTGAGTTTTCAAAAAAAAAAAACAATAAACGCTTTATCTTATTATCTAAAACAAGCCACGTTCGGACGAAATTTTTTTAGCACCAAAGATTTTTATTTTGGGGGTCCCGACTACGAGAAATCGATTTCGTTTATCGACATAACAGAAGAGGTCCCGTGTTATTGACTCCTAGCAGAAAAACAATATAGAACCAATATCGACTTCTAACATAAAGTGGGGTATCAAACTATAGGTATTTATCTGCTAAATCACATTATTGGAGACATTTTGGAAGATACAACATTTAAGGGCTCTGCTCTCCCCCAAAAAAATAAAAAATATGCTCAAAAACCCAAAATTGGGTAATTTTAAACTAATTTGATACCCAAGTGGGGTGTCAAAATAAAGGTATTCGTCTCTTAACTATTAATATACCATCAAATTTTTAGAAAAGACTATGTTTATGGCCACCACTTCCCCAAAAAACAAAATTCATGTTCATACTGCTCAAGAATCCTATCGAGGCCGCAGGCCGAACTTTCTCCCGCGAGGCCGTAGGCCGAGTTCCACAAATGGGCCTGTAGCAGAGCATATTGGCGAGGCCGTAGGCCGAGCACTCCCACGAGGCCGCAGGCCGAGTTCCACAAAGGGGCTAAAGGTAAACGCGGAAGACCTCTGAAACGAAATTTATTAATAACCTACAAGGTAAAGCAATCAAAAACGATCTTAGGATCCTCTGGGAGGTTACATGAGTGCAGCGAGTATCGAGGTTGGCACGTGATGTGTGCAGGAGTGTCTCCTAGTTTATCCATAATTTACCTCCGATTTCCTGTGCCTTGGCGAATAAAATCACTATGATGTATTCGGGTTGGTGGTGGTGACAAACTAGACCAAAACATATAAACTGTTAATGTTTAGGCATAGTTGAAATACACAATTACACTGACATACATCTTACCCGCCATTAACTGTGTCACACAGTTTCCTCATCTTGTTTGTGTCCTTGTTAATTATTTTATATGTACGTAGTAATTTAATAATCAAATGTTGGTCCTAAGTTACTTTATAATAGTCACATTACATTAAAAAGTAACCGACAAGTGTGGTACAAACAGTCTGTCGTAACTATCGTTTACCACACTTCCTTTGCTGTTTCGGAAGCCTTGAAAAATGAAAGTAATCACTAAATATTAAAAATTAATATTGCATATATCTATGAATTATTAATTATTTATGAAACTGTATACCATGTAATAAGATGACCAAAGTGTAACTTTATGTACAGATTGGGTTCAACAATTATACATACTATCTGAAAGTGCTTGCTTCATTTTTTTAATATACAGTTATGTAAACGCCCCATGCGTACATAGCAATGATGTAGACAATAAGACAAGACCATTCCAGGTAATAGACTTCTCCCTCCAGGCAGTTACAAAATGCACCGAGTAGATTTGATATGCAAAACAAACGACACTCCAAGGCACTTACAGCTTGGACCATACTTCACAATAATCCCCGAGGCTTCGTACAGAGGAAATATGTGTTGTGTTTCCGTACACGGGTGGATTTCAGTAAAGGCGCTTATCCAGCCGAGTGTCACATTTGTAAGGTGGGTGATCGTCTAGTGTACGTAGTGTACTAGTGGGCTGTCTATCGTCAGTGTACCTAGAATGGGTGGGTTGTATCTTCTATCGTCAGACGTACGCAGATGTTAGTGGGGCTGTATATCGTCAGTGAACCTGTTATGGGTGGTCAGATCGTCTACCGTCAGGCGTAGGGATGAGAGGTGGGACTCTCTGTCGTCAGTGTATCTAGAGTTGGAGTGTCAGATCGCCAATCGTCAAACGTAGGATGTAATCTGGGACAAAGAATTGCTCGATTGTGTATGGCACCATAATCATAAAACGCCCAACTAAAGCCAAAGATGATCTATATATGAAAAAACTAATGTATGTATGTTTGTCCTTTTTGCATTACTAAACCACTTATCGAATTGTGATATTTCGTGTGAAATTATGAAAATTATGAAATTTGAAATGTGAAAACCAAAATTCAATGTGATTCAGTCCAAGTGTCCCAGAGAGGCCGTAGGCTGAGCTTCTTCAAGAGGGCGCAGGCGTCACGAGCGTAGTGAGTAATGGCGTTGGCACGCGAAGCTGCCATAAAAACTAAAACATTACTGTTTATATGTTAATCTCGTATAAATGCACGAGTAAAAAGCTATTTTAGTATAAAATTTGATTTTTTATGATTTTTGGAGGCCTCGGTGTTTTAATTTTCTTAAAGACTTACTTAGTCATACTTTAAACTTAAAATATGTGTAAATGAAAATAGTTAAAATACATAAATTAACTATAAAAACAGAAAACAGTGTGGCTGAACAGTACTGTCGATATGTGTATGGCAACCATAGTTAAACATTACAGCTACAATATTATTAAAAATCATGTGAAATGGCATGTCATATTTTCAAACTTTTGTAGCTCTTATCAAAGAATTTAAGTCATGCAATTTAAAAACTTCATAAAAATCTATTTTCTCCACCAGAGTGTTTCTCGTTGTTAATTACACGTACAATAATTACATTTCGATGGACAAAAGCTGTGGTCCGTTGAAACAATACAACACAAAGGCTGGAGGCTACAAACACAAATGTTACAGGTTGTAATAGTGTTTACATCTCATTCCACAGTATATCGACATTAATTGGCGACTGGTTACGATCTGAGAACAATGGTGTATATAATCAATGGCTATGGAATGTACGTAATGTGTTCAACGTCCTTATAAAGGTGAGCACAGTTCCTTGTGTAACATAGTTAAGATCCCTAACAAGACCAATGTTTGTGTTCAATGTCCTTGTAAAGGTGAGCAGAGTAAAGGTACAGTGCTAATGACCCACCCGCCCACCCATACACGTACAGTGCTAATGATGCAGTGCTTATACTAGCTCTGACGTTAATATATACTTTTAGGTACCGAAGGAGTGTTTCAATGTTCGTAGGAGGTGTGAAAAAATAACAAAATATTTTGACATTTTTACAGAGTGCCAATGACGTTATTTTATTTTTAAATTTGACTTCCACACTATCACCCACTAACGATAGTTAGGTGAACTGCCAGTATTAAGACAAGATATTGTTGCAAGATGGGGGCCTTTCAAGTCTTAAATTGTTCCCACTAACGTCGTTAGGTTTAAAATTATAAAATTATTACATCTACGTGCGAACAGAGAATCTTCCTTGTGGCTTTCCAAAGTCGTCATGACATGTCTCTTACGTCTCTCGAAGCGTAAAAACATCTAAATCAACACTATAATTGCTAGCGATTCCTTGGCGTCTAGCTGTGACGTCACAGGTCTGTTTCTAGTACATAGCGTACGTGTTTGTTATTAATATACAATGGATTAATAACCAAACGCAGGGCAGTGTGAAGTGGCGCGTGAAATCGCGGAATTTCGTACCGACGAGCAGATCAGACAAAATACAGCGACGTTGCCGCGTTGAGGTTTTCAACCATGGACTAGAATATTTCTGTATCTCTAGTTTTGCAGTGACTTTAAGTAAATAAGTTATCGTATGTCGATGCAGTGATTTAAAATTGATTTAAATCACCTTGATAATTGAATGTTTGCTAAATTGAATTTTGTTTGTTTTCGTTGTAATTATTGTAGATTAATACTATTATGATAAGATTTAATCAATGTATTTCTGTATCAAAATGAGATCAAATCGTGGCAATGATGACAATATTGAGCGGACAATGTTAACACGAGAATACTGAGCTCATTGCTCATCGTCTCCTAACACCTTGTTCAAAGTATCGGGATTACAATACTACGCCATTAGTCTGCGCTATATACTTGCTATAGTGTTGTGCCATTAAATACTGGTTTGCAGTAGAAGTCGACACAGTCTGCCTCGCACGTGTACTATTGCACCTGCAGAGCACCTAGGTGCATACAAAGGTGTTCTACTCCCAACCTGGAGAGATCGCTCTATATATCCTCCTATAACAAGGTGGAACCCGGAATCCATTATGAGGAAATACAGCGTGGGTGTGAGCTGAATAACTACAACCAATTATGGCTTCCTCCAAGCTCAAATCTAACAATCTTTGTGTTTTTGTCTCTTATTTTTTATTTATTTATTTATTTTTTTTTTTATACCTAATCTTGGACTGTCCTCACTAAATTGCTAAAAGTTTTCCTTTTTCCATACATATTTCAAGAGTACAAAATTATTATTTCACCCTTATAAATATTCGTATGAATAGATAACTGTTTCTTAAAATAAACACTGTTTTAAAAAGTTCATATTTAAGTTATTATTTTTTAAATAAATAACAGCTCAGTAAATTTGTAAACTAACTACGAGTATTGTTCGTACGTTTCTTTTTTAAAGAATTTGTAAAATCGACTGTGTCAAATACCACCTGTTATTTAGTCAAACTTCCATTTCATTGGACAACTAAGGACCTGCAGCTCTGCATGGAATCCAAACTGATACTCGTTATCTTTCCTAGACAACATCTAAACCCTTAACAATTATCCGTTAACATCAGAATGAAGCCACTCCAAAACTGTGTCCTCATAGTAGTTTCTACATATAAGATCATGTGAACCTCATAACTCTCATAATCCTGCAGTTGTTTACATCCATAAGCAATCGCCATGTTAAGCACTGTTTATGTTTCGACACTGGTGGCGCAGTGTTGTAACCCAGCTACTTGGGCAATTGTAGGCGATAGGTTGGATGCTCGGTCCTCTTAATACCGACATGGCGTCAGCTCAATGGTTGCTATCGGCGTGGACACTAATATAGAAGTCTGGGTTGTCCATGTTGGATAGTAATCATTGTATGGATGTTGTGTGGGGGAGATAACTGAGTATCAGGCTTGTCAATTAGCTGAAAATCAGACCAGCACTACGTGGTTCGGATTCCACGTAAAAGCTGTAGGTCCCTTAGTTGCCCTGGCTGTTGGGCAATTAATAAATTGCCCTTTCTGAGGAACAGTTGAACTCAGTTAGTAACCAGACTACACTCATCCACACTCACCTACACTCATATAATCATTCATATTCGCCTTAAAATACCAACAACTTTGTGTCGGCGTCTCATATGTAAGAATGTAAGAATACGTCCAATAGCAATATTGTTAACATCCATTCACTCCATCAGTCAAGTGAGAGATTGACTTTTTCAATTTAGACCTAGTGGTGCTGAAGCATAACTGAAAGGAGAAAGCACGTTAGTCATAAATAAAATGAAATAGTACAACCTACTCTTTCCTAGTCAAAATAATAGAACTAAAATAGTAATTTCATTAAAATTACTTACATTTTTAGGTTATGTTTTTAGATTTGTTTTCTTGTTTTGATGGGGGAACTTGCTACTTTACAATATTTTTGAAACATGGCGTCTGTCAAAAATGTAATTTTGAACTCAGTAATTATTTACCAATACCATAATTATATGCAAGGGGTCGATTAATATTAACCCTAAACAGAGTGAAAGTAAGGTAGACTTAATTCATGCTTGTTTAACCATAACATCAGATTGCATAAACATAACTTGAAGGAGCAGTGAAGTCACTGGCATTGGCGTGGAAAGTAAAGTTTTATACATTGAAGATAAACGAGTGAAGCATACAAGTAGTTTGTTGGGAGATTTTGGGTTACACATTGTATCTAAAGAGAAACTCAGAAATGTAGACTGTATAATTCCACATTAGCTTAACCACGCTTTTCTGTGGACGGAAGCATTAAATTTAAGTTATTCTGTCAAACCAAAACATAACCTATCATAACCTAATTAAAGTCATTTCTTTAACAGAAATCTAAAAGTTTCTGTCCCTGCTTGTTAATTTTGCATTTGTTTTTCGTGGCAAAGTTATTAAAAAATAATATTTAAAATTCAAATACTATTCGAGAACATTCAACTACATGTTTAGGTATATTTACCAGCTTCAGTAATGAGTCATGCGAGCCACTCCTGGGTTAATTATTGAGTTCATTTGTATCAATCAAATTCAACTGGCGTTATATTATACAGCCTGACACTCAGCTCATTCAGTGATTGATTATGCAGTAGGATTACATATGGCGAATCTGATTGCCAAAGGAGACCAAATATGGTCAGATTAAATAATATTCTATGCATAGATAACACCACAATTTATTGTTGTTCACGTATAAATCAGTTGTGATTTTATTAATATCCTAGCTTGTTCTATCAAGAGTCCATGGAATTTTCCCTGCTAACATGGGTGGTCACGACGCTGTCGTGGATGGTGAATGCGCTCAGGTCTCTCAATGAGTTTATTCTGAAGGCGTTACTGTTGAGCGATCTCTTGGCCAACACCCTCCCGTCGCTGGTCCACACCGATGCGAGCTTGTTGGTCTTCTGAAGATTCCGCACCTCCATGAAGAGCTCCTTGGTGAGATGATCATTCATCCAGATTGGTTGGGCTGATACGGTTCTTCTTTCCCTACGTGTAAGTATTCACTCCCCCTTGACAGAACGTGACACAAAGCATACCACGATATTTGGGGGGTCCTTTGTCGCTATCACTAAGTGCGGGAATCCTGTGGGCGATTGATATGTCTCCTCGGTGGTAGTCGACATTCATCAGCCGGGAAAAGTTTTCCAGGACGAGGTAGATATTCTCTTGAACTGCGGCGGGTACACCAGACATGAAAATGTTGTTTTTTCTAGTTTTTTGTTGAAGGTCAGCGATGTCTATTTTTAAAAAGGAAACCTGGCGATGCAGTGAAACGTTTTCTTTTTGTAGTGCTTCTATGTCTGTTACGGTATTGTCAGTGACAAATTTCAATGCGGAGTGTTGTTGTTTTAGATCACTGACGTCATTGAAAATGTTGCCAATGTTACCTTGCATAGTCGTCAGCTTTACATCTGAGCTGTCCCACCTGGCGTTGTTCTCTGTGTGGAAAGCCGCAATTGCCTCTAGGACACTGGCAACACCAACCTGCACGGACTAGCTCACGCGACTCGTAGTGGACGAGGTTTCCGACGCACATCCTTCACACTTCCAATTTCTTCTTGTGCTACGTTTCTTCTTTCCCTCGTATGCATTACTCTGCAAGTGGTAAACTCCACTGCACTCAGCACTTCAATTCCTCTTTGACTTAAGGAACGCCAGCTTCACACTTCTTACATTGATCAGCCATAAGGGCTAAGTAAAACACTTTTAAATATGTAAATGAATATAAAGCTAACAAACGAAATGTAAAATACAAGAAGGTAAAATGTAAAACTAATAAAAGTAAGTGTAACAACTAACACGAAAGCTTGAAGAAAAATCACGATAGAACAGGATTTGACGCGGCGGGCAACGGACAGGCCAACGACAGGAGTACAGATAAGCGATGCTCACTCATCGGCTGCCTGATAAGAACTGATAAATATAATAAGGGTAGAGGAATGGAGTTAAGTTTAGTGATGTTATTGTAGATGAACAAGTGTCAAGGAGGAACAAGGAGTTAAAGTGATGCTGTTCTAGGTGAACAAGTGTCAAGGAGGAGCAAGGAGTTACAGTGATGTTATTGTTGGTGAACAAGTGTCAAGGAGGAGCAAGGAGTTACAGTGATGTTGTTGTAGGTGAACAAGTGTCAAGGAGGAGCAAGGAGTTATAGTCATGTTGTTATAGGTAGTATCAGTATGGATCAAGGATGATGAATAGGTTACGGTGATGTTTATTATAGATGGTTTGTAGCAAGTATGAGGGGGGGAGTTGTAGATGACTTATAAATGAATATAGAGGAAGAGAGAGTTACATTCTTTTATGAATAATTCAAGACTTTCTTACAAAAATATCAAATGACTTAAACTCATACAAAATACTAAATTGATGTGAAATTCCAATGACAAACATTACAGGGTGAAAAAAATATGAAAACGCTTTCACATCTTTTGTATGACTTCACTTCTAAAGGTGAAATCTTACACATGATCATAGTTACAGAGAACACACTTTTTGACGCCATTAGCGACATTTCATCTTTTCAGGGGGACGGTCCACGAGGATTTGAACGGAAATCTTCAATGTAATCCTAGGTTGAGTTTGGTATCAAATGAAAAGTCTATACAAGAAATATTAATTGCCTCAAACCGGACTTCCAAAGGTTTATCCTTTCCAGAGTAGCGGTAATTTGAATTTCAAAGTTACTAATTTGAACATATTAATTCTCCGCTATTTAACATTTTCAAGTTAATTAGGGTGATCAAAAATTATACTTTATAGAACCCAATTACTTAAAAAAAAGATTATCAAATTATCAATAGAAAAAAAAGTAACGTTGTGAAAACGTTTCCATATTTTTTTCTACCCCACGTGACTGATTAAAATTGATTATGTTTTAACTATTATTATTCAGATATGAGACGCTATCACAGATTGTGCTTATTTTAAGGTGAATATGAATGATTACATAAGTGTGAATTACCTGTGTAGTCCTGTTACTAACTAAGGTACACTGTTCCTTAGAAAGAGCCATATTTACAGAATATGCCAAAATTGATAGTTCAGCTTCCAAATACTAAAATTTTCAAAATTAAATGTATGTAACATAATACATCATTTGAAAGCTCCTTAACAATTGTTTTTTTATAACAACATTTTTTTTTATGTTACCATTTCAAAATAGCGGAACAAAAAATAAAAACGATTACTGTACTTTCAAAAATCACATTTTTCAGCTCTTTTACAACACTCTTAATTATAAATTTTAAAGCTCAAATTTATATAATTACATAGTAAATTTCCTACAAAATTACATTCCACAATATCATATTTGAAGAATATTTCTTACCTTCAAATTTTGAAAAATAAAAACTGCTAACTAAAAATTTATGAAAAGTAATGTTGTACCTCATTTTAAAAATAAAACTTTTTTACTTCTAAAACATTGTCCATTTCTAACCGTTTTTTAATTAGAGCTCAAAAACAGTTATTTAAACAATTTTCAATTAGTTGGTTTTAACAAAAATATGATATACCATAATATAATTCTATAATATATTCCTTCTATAATGTACTCAATGTTCAAACTCAACATATGTTTTCATAGCCAATAAATAAAATTTTCTTGAGTAATTAGCAGGCAATTTTGACTGAACACAAAATTACGGCCTTTACAATGTTGTGTCCTTACATTTCTCTTCCCAGGTATTAAGCAGTCATATTTCACTTGAACTTCTTCGGTCTAAAAAGCTTCTGACAGTATTAAACAGACTTTATTGAATAAGGCTAGGAAAATATGAAGTTATTCAATATACAGCAACAGGCTGCGTACTGTAAACAAAAAGAAAAGTCTGGGATGATCATAAACTATTCAGACGCTTCCAAGTTAACATTTTGTTTCTTTACTTGAACAAGTTTTATACATATATATATATATATATATATATATATATATATATATATATATGTATAAAACTTTATATATATAAAATAAGGAAGTTCAATCACAAATGTACACATCAAGTTTTGGAAATGTTTAAAATTAGACAAAAAAGAGAAAGTTTTTTGAGAAAAAGCACAAAAACTATATAATTGATGTCCTCTTATGAAGTAGATCAAACTTAGCACTCAATGTTTTAACTAGCAATTATTTGTGAATTATTAAAATCCAGCTATTTAGAATATTGTATCTGAATTTAAACTTAAATAAAATATTGTTGAGGTTATTGTAGGTTATAAGTTCTTTGCTCAGACCTCTTAATATCGACACACCGTCCGCTCAATTGTTGCCATCAACCAGGACACTACTACATAAGTTTGGGGTGTCCATGTTAGATGGTAGTCAAGGTTCAGATGTTTTTTAGGGAAGAGAACTGAGTGTCAGGCTTTCAGTTGACTCAAAATCAGGCCAATACTACGTGGTTTAGGGACATTTGATTTTAATTACTAACAATGACTACACTCCTTCATCTACATTCATCACACTAATTCACCCATATCTTGACAATCGGCAACTTATTAATGAATAATAAAATTTAATTTGCTTCAAATAGAATAATTTGTACATTAATTATTTTTCATCAGATACAATTTAGCTATTTCACTGATGGACAAATAAATACACATTTATTTAAAAAATGAACAAATTTAAAAATCTTGTTCTAAAATAAAATCAACTTAGAAGGAACTGACTTCCCAAGCATTATAATTACTGCTTTGCCCATCCACAGTGGTGTAACATCACATTTCATCTATGGCTACAACCATGCTTGTAATAACTGTTTTGCATAACATTTTCGTGTTCCGCTGAGTGCTAAACTTGAGTATTTACATAAACATGATGGCTAGGGGTTAGCCACTTCATCCACTTCCCAATCTAACTCATTTCTCAAGCTAATCACCCTTTATTGTTACCTTCCTTCAATACCTTTTGATAAAAAAAAGTATAGTTTATTGTTTTAGTGTTCACCTATTAGAAGTGTTAAGGTGTTGCAGAGGTATTCAAGTTATGGAATGTATTTACTATTAAGATAATTTCACTAAAAAGAGTTAAGACTTTTGCTGCCAGGCTTCTTTGGTGAGTTATAGTAGAGATATGAAACTTCCGTTGTTTTTTGTTTTCTTTTGTGTAGTTTGGACTTAAACTCTGGTGAAGGTCAAAAATTGACTAACTATAATACTTCTGCTTATTTTTGTTTTACGATTTGGACCTGGTAATGGCCCCTTCACACCTGGTAATGGCCCCTAAGCCAAAAAGGCTTATTGTGCGCCCTCCTTTACAGGACTTCAAACCTCATCCAATCCAAGGTCCTTAGAGAACCTTGAGATTCCTTTGATGAGGTTTTCCTGTGCTACACCTTGGCCAAGTTCTAAAATGCCGCCCAAGGTGAGAGCCTGCTTGCTAGCTAGGACCGGGCAGACTCCTCCTCCTCTCCATATTTTCTACACAAGAGAATGAGGGTTAGGAACCCCATCTTGTTCATACGTGCCCGAAATTTCCAATGTCTAGTTACAAAACCAACCACCCTTCAGAGTTCTGATCTTGCAAGAGAAAGAGCTTCAGCCGTGTTCGAGTATGATGGCCCCAACAGGATCTCCTTTGCTTGCCCGTTACCTGGCGTTGCCTCCCAGGTTTCCTGGAACTTGCCAGCGACCCATATAGAGGCCACTCTCTTGGCGAGGCTGTAAGCAACCTCGCATGCTGGCTCTAGGCCAACCAGGCGTTTTTCAGTGCCTCTCCTGGCACAGTGGTCTGCCCTCTCATTTCCCAGTACCCCGGTGTGACCTGGCACCCATGACAGGATTACCCTATTGGAACGTGCCAGCATTTTAAGAACCCCGTGACAGTCCCAAACTAGAATCAAGGTGAAGTTGAACGATGCAAGTGACCTTAGTGCCGCTTGGCTGTATGAGTTCAGATAGATTGTTTTTCCCATATGGCAAAAATCTATGTTTGCTTGAATACAGGCAGCTATGGCAGCCAATTCCACCGGAAAAACCATAGCCAGATTGCCAAGGCAACAACTGAGCTCAGTTTTTGACCTGGCACCACAGACCCCGTAATCAGACTAAGGTGAACCATCGTGAGCCATCTGTGTACCACATAATCGCGTTCTGCACTGCGATTGATTTACCTTGTTCCCAATCTTTTCTGTCGCCAATAACGACATGATAGGGTTTGTCCAAGTCGGTTAGTCTAGGCATCCTATTCGAACACACCTCTAGAATGTCCGATTGTAGGATGCTAGAGATTTCGGTAGACTTACTGGCATAGTGAGCTTGCCAGCATACGCTGGTCTGGAACCTATATGCCACAAGCCTTGCCTCCCCCATGATAAAAATGTCAGGGGGGGGTAAACTTAGCAGCACCTTCATTGTGGTGGAAGGTGCACCCTTAAATGCCCCAAGGACTCCCAAACAAGCTAACAGCTGCACCTTAGTTAGGTTTTTTACAGCAAGGACTTGTTGGACCTTGGGCCACCAAATAATGGCTTCTTATACAAGCATCGGTCTGACGACCTCGTATAAAACCAATGTACCAACTGAGGGTTCAGTCCCCTGTGCATCCAAAGGTACACCTCAGCCTCATCAATGTGATCCGAGTGCGGTCTATGGCGTGGGTGAGGTCTATCCCAGGTAAGTTTGTCATCTAGCCATATACCCAGATGGGCTTACTTAGACATCTGAACGCAGTTGCCAAAGATTCTTGGTATGACAACCTCCGCATTCCTTTTATTTCTGAATGGTACCATAACGGTCTTAACGGGGTGAACAGAAAGCCCCTGCGCTATGCACCATGTCTCCAACATGGACAATGCCCTCCTCATAAGTTCGAGGCATGTCTCCATATATCTACCCCTCATTAGGATCACTATATCGTCAGCATAACCCTGAGCATACACTCCATGCTTGAATGCCATGAGGTGATCATCCACGGTTCCACAGGAAGTAAGACAAAACACCCCCCTTGTGGACACCCTCTTTGCGCTTGTACCTCTCTCACCGCCCGACATAGGGAAGCTTGGGCTCCTAAGGGTGCTGAGCATGTTGCTGATCTAGCGTACAACTGTTCCTTCAGTGACCCTGGACACCAGATTTGTCACAATTGAGGAAATCCACTTATTGTTAAAGGCTCCTTCTATGTTCAGAAACACTGTCAAACCAATCTCCTAAAAGGAAATACCTGTTCGATCCTGCGGACTAATGCGTGTAAAGCAGTCTTACAGGATCTGCCAGCCTGTTAGGCATGTTGGTTGGGGTGCAAAGGCTGATTGCTTGCTACCCAGGCTCTAACATGCCTGTCCAGAAACTTCTCCATGATCTTTAGGAGAAAAGACGAAAGACTTATTGGGCGGTAAGCCTTTGATGTAGGAGGGTTTCCCAGGCTTCGGGATGAAAATCACCCTGAATATCTCCCATGATAGTGGTATGACACATGTGGCTAGGCTCGTCCTAAAGAGACACAGCAGCCAAGGTATCAAAATTTCTTCACCATTCTGCAGCAAGGCAGGAAAGATGCCGTCACAACCAGGGGACTTGAACGCTTGGAAAGACTTCAATGCCCATTGTACTCCCTGGTATGTAAAGACACATCTAGCAGCCCCAGTCCTCCTGTGAAACCCGGGGGACCAAGGTCCACCCCCCCTTTCCACAGGGTAGTTCCAGAGAGCTGGTGTAATCTGAGTAGAGCCAGTTAAGTGAGTATTGAATAAAATCTCAAGTGTCTCTTACGGACTATCTGTTTGGAAGCTGTCTTCTTTGCAGACTGTCCCAACAGCGTTAATGGGGTTATGAGCCAAGAAATTGAGGATCTTAAAGCATTCTGGGACACTGTCAATGTCCTTGCAAAAGTTCCTATACAATTCTCTCTTGGCTTTGCGGATTGCTCTGTTGTAGTCAGCCCTCGAGTACATATCCCAGTTTCCCGCACATTTGCAAACATTGTGCAGTCTTCGGACGGTTTTTCTCAAGGATTCAAGCTCTCGATTCCATCAACAGGCATTCTTGTTAGACTTTAAATCCAACAATTGACAAGCTTTGAAGTAAGATGTTTCAATAGCAGATTGTATGGTGTCAGCTATATTAGGATGGTCTAACCGAGCTTTCATCTATTCCTAACTGTGCCTTAATGGGAGTCGTTCTAATTGAAAAGGAGATGTAGTTAAGATCGACATGGACGGATCGTCCAGAACGGTCCAACCGTCTACTTTTCAAGCTGCATGGCAGTTTGCTAGGGTTATATCAAGGAAATCTGTTCGCAAACCTAACCCCCTCCTCTGTTGGAAAGTGGGATTGTGGCCCCGATTCAATACCACTAAATTAGCTTCAGCTATATAGTCTAACAGTGACTCACCTCTAGCATTTATGTTGGTGCTCCCCCATGCAGTGTGATGGGCGTTGGAATCCAACCCTGCCACCAGGTGACGTTGGTGCATCACTCCGTTGTCTACGATCCTCCTTAACATAGGAAAAGGAGGGAGCTCCTCGGAGTCGTAAGGCAGGTATATTGATACCAACAAGATTCTAACGTCACTTGTTGGCGGGTATACCTCAGTTACAGCCATGTCCCTGGAACAAAGACCGGTCAATTTTAGAAATTTGATGTCTCTTCTGATGAAGATACAAGTCCTAGGGTTATTTCAGCTAAAATCATACACCAACTTATCTTTAGCAGTGCCGAGCCCCATCACTTTCTCCAACGATCCATGGCTCCTGAATCAGGGCCACTCTTATGTTGTTGGAGAGAATCTTCTGGCAGAGTGTGGCTGTGGCCACTCTGGAGTGGTGAAGGTTGAACTGTAGCACTGCCATTACTTCTGCGGAGGCTTGTGTCCCCTCTTAGGCTTGAATGTTATCCTCTCCAGCCCCAGAGAGGGCACTCAGTCTCCTAAACGACTCCTCATCAACCATGATCACTAGGAATAGGCCATTGGGGTTTTGAGTGCTCCCAACAACCACCCAGTGATCAGTGTTCAGCTGGTTTTGCTTCTTCAAGCCCAAAAGGACCTCAGCTTTAGTAACAGCACGAGTTGTTACTGGAACGAACGTGGTCAGCTTCACCATCTTAACCAGTACAAGCCTCACTTGTACACCCTTGAGAGGGCTCATATCTGAGACTTGGTTTTCAAGCCATTCCCTCGTCATAGCATTGACGCAACCAAGCATGACCATTCCAACTTGTGACGTTAACATTTCCCTTAGAGCACTTAACGTCAGCTGTCTTTTAACAAAAAGGCCGCCTGCTCCTCCGTCAGAAGCTGTTCGTGGTGCTCTTGCCTGACAATAGCCAGCTTCTCCACTGACATCTTCTCAGCAAAGGACTCTGTGTTGCCGTGCCACTTAGTTCTCTTCTTCTCACTTCCAAGCTTCTCCAGTGTCAGTTGCGAAAACGACCTCTTCACACCGGGGCCTTTGGAGGCAACAGAGGACGAAGCCTGCTGGCCGGTTTTGGGGGTAGCTACCCGCAAGGAGGCCGCCTTGTCATCTTGGCCCCCTGAGGTGCAGACGTACATGTCGGCTTGTTCCACGCACCGTGCTTCTCCTCTCCGCCTTTGAAAGAATTCTCTCGCCTCTGGCAAGAGCCTCCTCCTTCCGAAGTCTTCGGAGTTGGCCTCGGGAGATGCTCTCCTTAGGCAAACCACCCATATACATCTTCTGGAGATTACCCTGAGAACTCTCATCCTTAGACCGAAGCAGCGCATCCTCCTCTCTTGCAGGCAGAGCTGGCGCCGGAGACGACAAGCTGAGGTTGTCCATAACCAGGCCTTCGGGAGTTACCCCACCTGTCAACAAATCAATTGCATTAGCGTCAACTTCCAAACAATTCCCACGAGGACTGTGTTGCTGCAGTCCACCTCCCCAGTGACCCGTTTAGGGAGGCAAGGGGTAATTACGACTGGGTTCCCCCTGGTTCCCAGAAGGCTCCGTTAATGGTACTGAATATAGGCCCCCAGTACCACAAGACTTTCAGCACGGATTGCTTAACACCTTAGTCTAGGGCCCCCCCCCCAACACTTGGTTCTGTAGGTGGACCAACACCCAGTGGCAGAGGGTAGTTCTACGCAGCTAACAAGTGAGAGTTGATACCAGGTGTGGACCAGTCTGCCGAACCCACCCCGCATGCAAGGTGTGGTCGGAACGGCTCGAAAGGTACCCCCACTCCCTGGTACCCATACCCCCCATATGGGTTATATTTGTAGTACTTTTATAAAACAAGTGAAAGTCACAAAAAACAAATTCATAATAATCTATTTGTATTGTGTTATATATTTAAATGTTGCATTCAAAACTCAATATTTTAAGTTCATTGTTCAGCTTAGTCACCAATTATATCTGCACTGACCCAAACCTACAGCTCACCATCTTTGTCTGGCTTCCCATCCCGAACCACTCCACCCGCACTCAGCCCTAGCACACATATCGATTCACTTTCCCCCAACCAAAAAAACCTGTCACAAAACAGTGAGTCCAGTGTAACTGTAGAACATTTTTGTCTTATGTGTGACAATTTTCATAAATTTTATTCTGTAGATGTTTTTATAAATACAAATATAAATCACTGGCCAATTTTTAATACAGCTAAATATAATGATACAATTTCTTGGCTCATGCACTTGAACATACAAGGTTGATTGTTAGAAAAAATTTTAAAAAAGAATTAGAAATAATTTTGAAAAATTCAAATATATCAGTATTATGTTTGAAGGAGCATTGCTTAAGGAATGAAAATTTCCATTTGTTAAATAGTATACCAAATTATAATCTTGCTAGTTTTTATTGTAGAAGAGAAGGCAAAAGAGAAGGTCGTGGTGGGTCTTGCATCCTAGTAAAAGACAGTCTGGAATACAGACTGAGGGATTATTTGTGTACTTTTGGTAAGGATTCTGTTTTCAAAGTTTGTTGTATTAACGTTTCAATTCTAAATATAACTATTGTCTTTATTTACAGAACTCCAATCGAAGCAAATTTTTAATCTTTTCTATTTAAGTTTGAAGAATTATTAAAAAGATTGACAAAAATACAAAATACTGAAAATATTTACATAGCTTCCGATTTATAAAATCGGATGGACAACTGTAGCAACCCTCAACACAAATTAGATTTTCTTTCTTTAATAGAGCAATATGGTTTTATAACTAATTTTTTGACACCTACAAGGATTACAAAAAACTCACAGACTTGCATAGATAAGATTCTGATATTAAAATTCAAATCTCAGATGTCAACACCATTGATGAATTTAGAACTTGGCATCTCAGACCATAGGGCAATTTTTATAAATTTGACAGATGACGCTACCTTGAATAAAAAGAGCTGTAGACCAAAAACTAAGAGACGTTTATTTTCAAATAAAAATGTAGATAGTTTTATTAAACTTTTAAAAGAAGTCAATTGGGATGTATCTGATAACAATGATTATTAAACTAATAGTTCTAATTTTTTTAATTGCTTCATGAATGCATTTGAGGAAGCATTTTCTTTTCTAATTTCTTTTTTTATAGTAACAAAACTTCTCAAAAAAATAAGACGTAGATCACGAGGGGCATAAAGTCTCTAGTTTAAAAAAACGTGAGTTGAGTAGAATGATGAAGGTTTCCAGTGGTGAAAATTTTATAAATTATGTAAAAATTACAAAAAATTTTCAAAAAGTATGTAATGCTTCAAAAAAACTTACAAACAATAAATTTATAGCAGATTCAAACGATAAAAGCAAAGCGGCTTGGAGTATTGTGAAATCCGAACTAGGCTGTAAAAAACTTGAAACAAAGTTACCGAAAAGAAAAAAAAACCGGAACTCAATCCCAACCCGCTGATTTTTTATTTTTTAATAATTTAATGACTTTGAATACATCCTTTTCACCAATATTCAGAAAACTAAATTCTAAATACTCACAATTTGAATTCAAGATTTTTACCAGATTAAGAGCCCTGTTAGCACACAGATGCAGTCCAATTTCGTCAGAAATATTAGTGAACTTTCTATTAAAAAAATTTGCAATGTCTAGTGCATTGCACTGGTAAGATAAGTGTTAAAACAATGCACTAGACATTGCAAATTTTTTTAATAGAAAGTTCACTAATATTTCTGACGAAATTGGACTGCATCCGTGTGCTAACAGGGCTCTAAATCTGGTGAAAGTCTTGAATTCAAATTGTGAGTATTTAGAATTTAGTTTTCTGAATATTGGTGAAAAGGATGTATTCAAAGTCATTAAATTATTAAAAAAATAAAAAATCAGCGGGTTGGGATTGAGTTCCGGTTGACTTGAAGAAAGTTTCAAGCTATATAGACAAATCCTTAGCTACTATTATTAACCAATCCTTTAGAAATTGCTATTTTCCTAATCATTTAAAATATGCAGAGGTTAACACGTTGACTGCTATACATGTTAGACCTATACCACGTCTATATCTGAAAGTTAAAAACAAAAAAACTACTCAGCATTAGTGTTTTCAGATGCTAATTTGAGATCAGGAAGTCGGTGGGATGGTTTATTGTTCATTCCCTGTCAGTAAAAATCCATGGGTCGGATCCGGGTCGTCAGCTCCTGGGGATGCGCCAAGAAGGCAAATGTATGGCAACATTTTCAAAATGCACCCAAACAATGTCACAAACACTTTATATTTCACTAAAAACTAATTGTTATATATTTACAATATTTACAACGCCATCCAATAATATTTGTTCCTGTTTCCGGTCACTTCCAAGGTCATCATCACTTTCATTACGATCAGCCATTTTTATTTAAATTAACACTATTACTTCACTAAATGATAATAAGCTATATAAAACACTAATAAAAATAAACTATATACAAATATAATATAAGCAACTACTCACTAAATACTATAAAAACAATAACGTGTATAAGAAAACTCAAAAAATCGCTAGGTGGAAACGACGAACACCAAAATATAGCACGTGTTGCACTGAAGGAGCGGGCGACATACAGTCCTCGCTCCACAAGAGCTGAGCTCACACTGCCTAGTATAAGAGAACATTGCAGCGCGACACGGATCCGGGGCACGCGCACTCGGCGCTCGACCACGCGGGACCCGGAACCGGGTCGTCAGCACTCAACGTGTTTTAAACCTATTTATAAGAAGGGGGAGAGAACAAATCCTGATAATTATAGACCAGTCTCAGTCCTCCCATCTTTATTAAAAATTTTTGAAAAAATAGCCTTAAATCAAATTTTAGTATTTTTAGAAAATAATAACTTTTTAGCTCCAGAGCAGTTTGGTTTTAGAAGAGGTATGAGTACTACGACTGTAATATGTACATAATTCTTATTATCGTTTTGTTTTATTATTTTCTTATGTACCTTGTTAGATTAGAAATGTTGACGCTATTTATTTGTACCACTTGTACATGAAGATAAATAAAGAGATTTGACTATGACTATTATCCAAGTTTATTGATGAGGTGTCGGGTGCCTTGGATGGATCTCAGAGCACACTTGGTGTGTTTTGTGATCTGTCTAAGGCCTTCGACTGTGTTAGTCATGAGATACTCATTAAAAAGTTGATCAGATACAAATTTTCAAACTCCTCTATATCCTGGATACAATCCTACATATCAAATCGCCATCAAAGAACCGTTATTTGTAGGAACAATGTTAAATATAAATCAGAGTGGGAGCTGCTAAAAGTAGGTGTACCACAAGGTTCATTACATTGGAGGATTACAATATATTTTATTTATGGAGGTTACATTACTTTTTTTATGATTTACAACTTGATTAGGAATTTTCTATTAGTAATACAGTACCACTAAATTTTTGGGGTTGGACCTTGACTCACATTGAAACTGGGGTATATGCAATGGAACAGTTTAAAAAAAATTAAATTCAGCATGTTTTCAGATGCTTATTTTGAGACATTCAATAGATTTAAAAACCCGTTTGATAATATTATATTATGCATACTTTTATCCTGTTTTGCAATATGGTATAGAGTTCTGGGGGTTTTCATCAAATATAGATAAAATCCTAAGAACCCAAAAAAAATCCTTAGAATAATGAAATTTTCATCCTGGAAAGCCTCGTGCAAACAAATCTTTTGTGACCTTAACATTCTGACTGTCCCCAGTTTAATAACTTTCAAAACACTACCATCAGTGCAATCAAATTACAAAACCCTTTATAATGAAAACAGTCAGCATGAATACAACACTAGATTTAAAAATAATTCTCAGTATCCTAGACATAAATTGAAACTGGTCGAAAAAACACCACCTTACATGGGGAGAAAGTTTTTTAATAAATTACCATCTGATATTAAGGCATCATTTTGCTCAAATGCATTCAAAAATAAAGAATCATTACAATATATTTTTGTAATGTCAAAAAGACAGATATTGTTTTTAAGAGATTTTTTCAACGTTTCATAATTAATGTCCTTTATGAAAAGAAATTTATTTAGTCCCCAGATTCGAATGGATGTTAATTTCTGATTTGTATGGACTTGTTATAGTTTTCTTCTTCTATTTTTTATTTTTTACATACCAATTATCATGGGCTCTAACTGTTGTCTTTAATATTAAAAATTTCAGGGCAAAGACTGCTAGACAGATATTTTTCAAAACTAAAATCAACTGAGATGAATGAAAATCAAATTTTAAAAATCATACTCTCAGACTTTTCACAAGATGTTAACATAAAATTTGAAATTTAAGGAGAATAGAACAAAAAAATTGGATAAAAAAGAATTACTTGACAGAGAATTTGATTTCACTAAGAACTGTTTATCATTGATTTTTCATTTTACATAGCTTAGACAATTTTGGTAAAGCCAGGGAACCAAAAATCTAGAAGTTATTTTTAATTAAAATGTTTAAATTTATTTTTGAAAGTAATATAACTGACGACACAGTTCTAAAGCAGATAAATGCAATAACGATTAATTATCTAAGCAAAAATAATAATTCTGTTCTCCTATTTTTATCTTACGCTATTTACTTCTTAAATGAACTAAAAATTTGTATTCAACATAAATTATTGAATATCAACACACCTGCTAATTTAATGGTGGTGCACTATCAGTAAAACTCAAGAGTCAACGTTTATTTAGGGATTGATGTGTGCAAACGAAACAAATGATCACAAATTCCACCGATTTATTGTGTTTACGGATATTTTACTACACCAATATGTTAGCTTGTGTTTTATGGGGTCATCAACATACAAAGTATACTTACGGTGATAATTTCACATTCACTTCCAATTTAATTGAAAGTCTGTGTATGTTTAACCTAACTCTGTAATACGTTACTTAGTTAGGAATAATAACTACTTTTTAAGTTGTCTTATTGCAAAATTGGCAAATTCAAACATCACATAATACAATTTTAAACTATCTATGAATATAAATCACACTTCCGTATGTTTGGGTATACAAATCAAAAAGTAGGGAATGGATTCACTTATAGTTTTTACACAACAATGCATTTATATTTTAAAATATTTAAAAAAGTTTTCATATATTTAGTTCCTAATATCGTAAACGGGAACAGGTGTTTTAAGCATTTCCTTACCTACCTATATTTCACAAATTAAAATAAATGTCAGTGCTGAAAAAGTGCTTCTGTGATCAGCTGATGTATGTTCATATTATATTCAAACCATATCCTGTAAGTTTTACTGTGCCCAGATGATTTTTTATATATGAAAACAACTGTAGGTTACTTTATTTCAGATAAAATCAAGTAAAAAGTCAACCTTTATTTTTCTAACAGCTAAAGTAAAAAATAACGTCTAATAATTAGTATTAGACTAAGCCACAACTACTGGGTTTAGCTAGTACAAGTTAAATAAAAGGGAAAACACGTAATATTATAAGGAACTGATCAGTTGATAGGCAACAATTAATTACTAACAAGCCTTTTACAGTATGGCTAGGAGGGAACATTTTATTTTTTTATCCAATACAGTACTTAGTAAAACTGTTTGTATGTTCTTTCATATTAATCCATAGGCTAATGATCTGATGTTTATTTAGTTCATTTGACTTTATCTGCCTATTTTATTTGATGATATTTCTTGAACAATATAGAAGGCAAATTTGCTTCAACCATATGGCAACTAGTCTTTGGTATATAGAGAAATAAGAAACAGAGGTCACTTTCTTTGGGCCGTAGCGAGTGCTTGAGTGGCAGTTATAAATTGATTACAACTAGAGTACATCTTATTAATAATTACTAAATTTATTCTTGATGATTTGGAGGAACAAAGGGAGGGATTGACGAGGTTCTGACCTTGCTCTGCCCATGGTGAACTAGCTACTTGACTCATTTAGCACACTACTTGTATTCGATGCTACTTGTTTCTTTCTTCTCTGTGCCTTTGGATTTGGACTAGTTAATTCATCATGATAATTATTTCCTTTTGGCCTTCAGTTTTAACATAATTCCCCTAGGTCACTTATTCATTCGTCTGTTTAGAACATGAGACCTCACACATTTGCCAATGAGGTCCTTACTGGCATCATTTCCTACAAAAATCGAAAATTAGGACTATAGTCAATCTAAAAAGTCACGTAGATTGGCTTCCATACATTCTCAAACAGGTCCAGACTAAAAAGGGAGAGGGAGGGAAATCATAAATTTTGTATCAAAGGTATTTTTTTAAAGCTACAAAATTAAACATAACATTTAATTTTTTTTCAGAAAGAAATAACAATTAATTATTGATGATTCCTAATCTTTTCTTTTACAAATCAGTATGATTTATAGCAATTTTAAAGTTACTATACAAAATACATACAGTCACACTTTAGTTTTAATCTTTTTCAATCCATTTATTTTATTTTATTTTTTTTGTTTAAGTTACTTGCGACTGCAAAAGAAATCTGCATTGGTCCAGCTACTGGTCAAATTTCAATCTGACCTAACATTAATAAAATATTGAATATTCTATATAGCAAGAAAAGAGGGCATCAGCCATTATAACATATTTGTTGAGGTTAAGGAAGTCTTTTTATTTGGTCGATAGCTTAGTTGGTTTAAGTCCAGCTTCATAAGCTAAATGTCTTTAGTTTGATTCCAATCATAGTCATAACAAATTTTGAAATGGATCAGCTGATAATCACTGGCTGTTCTTTTGTCATTGGGCTATTAATTAATGATACTTTCTAAGGAATAGTTGGCCTTAGTTTGTAACAACAACTACAACCATTCATCAAACCCATTCGAAATCCTTCTTGGCCCATATCTTGAAGATTGGTGTCTAACAAATAAACTTAACATTAGTAATATCATATTAAGAACTGGGGCTACTTACGTATTATTATGACTTAATTAAGTTATAATAAAACTTAACATTATATTTTTTCAGCTTTTCTTATATATTTTTGTAATACCAGCACTTTAAGAATAAAAGGAAAAAAACAAAAATGACTGAGTAAAACCATTAAATTTTTCGCTTCTATCTAATGCTACACTTCATTTTCAGTTATTTTTTTTTTTTTTATTTAAAACATTTAACAATTTAATTAAAACGTTACTTAAAGTAATGTTTCCTTGTGATCTGCACCGACTGATGTTTGCCATACTGAGACTGTAGTGATAGTGTTGGCAATCATCTGATGTAGCGAGCAGCTAAACAGTCAGAACAACCGCTCCTGGAAGGGGTGCAAGACTTATAGGGTACATAAGGCAATTACAAGCCACACATTTCAGCATTCCTCACCACAGTCATTCCATTTTATCCTGACTTGACTTATTAACTGCTCCGAGCTGGTTGCCATGTTTACGTTATATTACTTCCATTTTTCATTCATGGTTTAACACATTGTCGTGGTTTCTACTGAATTAAACTTTTGTTGGCAGAACAAATTAAATACATAGTCAATTTTGATGCCAAGTTTTCAATTTGATTTAAATTCAGTATTGGACGTTTTAAATACACTGTATATTAAATTTATTTAAGATGTATGGATCTTCCCATTAATTGGTTCACAATAACTCACAAACACTGAAAATGGTAACATAAATATTTAGCTCTTGTGTTACATATTAGTTCAATGACCTGTGAAAGTTTTAACAATAAATCCGCATAGTAATTGTCCTTAAGCCATTTATGATACATTTTCATAAACTTCATTCTTTTGTTTAGTATTTTAATGTCCAATATGCATGGGTTAAGCCATTGTTTCTAATAAATATAGCTATTTAAAATCGGGTCATTCTTTTTGAAATACTGTATGTATATATACTATAAAATACAGTAAAGGAAATAATATTGTCTAAATCTTTTCCATTAGAAAAAAAATGCCATTGCATTTTTATTTATTTAACTTACAAATGAAAGTAAGACTAATCAAATTAAAACTGTTTTTCAAAATTGGATAGTGAATGGTTGATAAATTCTTACATATAGAATGTATATTTAAAACAAAAAATTGCAAATAAGAATAATAGCAAAAAAGCACTTAAAAACCACTGATCTGGTAACATCATAAAATAAATTACTAAATAACTTTTGGAATCAATACATGACTTGATAAAATTGCTTCTTGAATAAAATACTAACAAGATGGATATAGGAAGAACTGTTTGCTTAGCTAGAGTAGGAAACCAGGACCTGGAATAACTATTGACACTGGTGAAAGTACAACACAAATTTATTTTCACAGCATATCATCTTTACAGTCCCTTCCAAAAATATTACAATTATCTTATCCTATTTTACAACTATACACCTCCTTTAATATACCCTTCTCATCCAATAATAGACAATACAAATTATTCGTTTTAGAAATCTTCAATCAAATTACTATTAACATTGGCTTCAATAGACAGTCCAGTAAACCAATAAATTCAAGAAATATTATTTTACAAGCATCATCAAACTCCTATCCTATTAAATCACAATGCTCTAAATAATGATATAAACGTCACATTAAGAATCCAACTAAACAAGTATTATATATGCAAGACGACTATACTAACAAGTGAAAAATACACATTGAATAACAAGTTATACTCAAGTTTGTCGTTATGGCATGAACGACCCATTAATGAGAGGGACAAAAAAGACACGTTTGGGAAGTTTTCAACAAGTTCCTTGATCTTGTCATTAACGCTTGCGACAGTGGGGTTAAGAGCTGGTCGGTCATGTCTCAGGGGCAAGCCCACCACCGTCACCCGCGGCGCCCGCGCAGCTCGCAGTGCCGGCTCCAGTTCCCTAATAACATCACTACAGTGCCCGGTTACAATATTATTTGTGCCACCCATTATAACTAAGTGGTCATTTGACGATAGATATTCTATTTCTGGTTTAGCTCCTTCAATAACTTGACGCATGATGGCATTGGACTTAATATAAGCGACCACATTGAACTTAGAACTAACAGTACGATTACTTTGAAGGAGCTCTCTGAGTGAGCGTCCATGGCTGTCAGAAAGGAGTAGTTCAAATCAAAATTAACAATCAAACAATAATATTCCAACTTTACGAACTATGACGTCCTAATCAATTTACCCTACAATTCAAGTTACATTATTTTACTGATACCTTTAAGTAACAAGTTAAATAAATTAAAATGGCCCTAGTTAGTATTACTTTATTCTTCCCAAGAATTATCCAACATTAACAGTTAATATATCCAACACAATAATTATTTCTTTACTATATATCTATATCAAATCAAAACCAACACTCATACGGGCTATGATCAATTATATGGATATACGTATTTATATATTTACAAATTAAATTAACACTCTCAACACATTAGATTACACAAGATTCAATTCCCTTAATCAATGAATTATATTTTTATTATTTAAATTACAATTATTATTAACTCCCTATATGAGTAATGTACAGCCCGTCGGCTTACGCTTTGGTGTAGGTCCAACGTATATTGAACGCCCTTACTAAAATTCTTTTCGTCTACCAATTTATATTTTCATTCCCCTTAAACCCTGAGGTGTTAAACAAATTTTGACATACCCCTGGAACTCTATGGCTCCTGCAGGTATGGGGTGTCCACAGGCTGTAGTGGATTCGCCGTCCGCTTGTCCCTCAGGGTCAGGTGGGCTGGTTGGGTCTGGAGACGCTTGCAGTCCCTTGGGAGTGGCTTCTCTGGCCCTCAGGATAGACTGCAAGTCTAGTCGTCCTTCAGGTTCAGGTTGGCCGCTCGTGAGTTCTCCGGGGGTTGATATCGCAAGGGGTTGACTGTGGCTCCAAGTCCTCCTCCTAGCTCGTCCCGTGTTTGCTCTGCAGGGCGGGTTGTTGAAGCTTAGGTAGTTGAACTTCCAGGTGCTGGTCCTCCCTCTTGGTATATTTCATGAAGTCCTATCCCTTCCAGATCTCTCCTCAAACTCCCCTTTTCTTCCCAACTCTTTCCCTATTATCTCATCCCCCTTCCCACTCACTGAACACGCCTCCAATTACTATAGGTGGTCCTTTTATGGATCATCCTATAGGCCCACTTGTTTCGTAATGGGCGGGACCATCTCCTTTCCAGAGCTTCTGCTGATGCGGAGGCGCATCATCAATCATTGACCTAATTTTTTGTGAGTTTAAATTTTCTTATTCTAATTAACATGCGTACAGTGCTGACTCTGCTTCCTTGACATCCGATCCCTTGCTTTTCTCAGTTAATACTATCAGGATGTCCTACTCATATTTTCCTTACTCCACTTCCTGTACCGTATTTCCTGTTGTAATTAAACCTCTCTCTCATTCTTACTGTTATTTTTTTTATTAATATTTAATTATAAATGTTTGTAATTATGATCTTGTACCATCTAATGTTTTAGTTAAGAAAACCTCAAAAGTTTACACGTTGCTTAAAATATTATTAACCAATTTCAATGATCGATAGTTACTCATAGGAACACAGTCTAGTGATGTCAGGAGGATTTTAAATAATATTGATAGAAATATTTAGTGCAAAGAATAAAAATTCAGTATTTCCATTACATAGAATTCCATTCAGTAATATAATTACATAGAATTAAACTATAATATGGTAAGATACAAATGGATGTTATAAAAGTAGAACACGTAGATATGAAATTTGTTACGCCCCACAGAACTCGTGGGGTTGCAAACTTGAACCATAGAAACGACCAGAGTTGATGTTACTGGCTCTCAACAGTTGGCCACCATGAATTAAGTTGATGGCTAGCAACAATAAATGGGGTCAGGAATGGCCACAGAGAGGCCCCTGCGGTGTATTTACTTGCCCTCCGGCAAGCACACGCCTGGTTAAACAATTAATGTGCTACCTTAATGGTCATTCATACCAGTGTGTTCACCTTATTACAACATCTGGCCCACATATATCATACTTACAGCCCTAATACCTATGGAAACACACTTTTTGTACAATTCAGGAAAATTATTTTTAATTTACGTAATAGCTCCATTTATGACTTAAACTTTCTAATTAAAAATTAACTAAACTTTCAAAACCTACTGTCTATTCCTGATCAATTAAACAATTTCTCAAATTAATAAACAAGTTCACTAACACCAGAGTAGTAGTAACAAACACAAAATAAACACAATCTCACAATTTGTTACTACTACTCTGGTGTTTGTGAACTTGTCTTTTAAGGTAAGTTTGCTGATGTTCTATCTCTCCAATGTATTAATTCCTGGCCTAGTGCCCTTTAACCTAACCTCAAATTAATAAACGTAAGCATTTTCTATTCTTTGAATAGTAGACTGGCCTTGACTGGAAATTTGTATCAGTAATATTCAACTTGCACTGTACTGGTTCTCCCCATTACTCTGTCCGAATAAGTTCTCCATTTAGATAAATAGTCTATGACAAATCGGAAGGGTAAGGTTAAAAAGGAAATCAGCCCCTTAAAAAATATGTATGAATAAATAAAATGGCAAAAGAATTTTTTTAATTATAATCCACTATAATATTTATGCCGTAAACAATTAACAGATAATTTATGAGAAAAGGTCATACAGATCTGATTTATACAAAATATTTTTAAAACAGACTAAAATTAAAATGCCTTCAAATTAAAATGAAATAAATAATTTATCAATGAATAATAACCAACCATGGTCATCACATTTTTTTTGTTTTTCTTTTTTTTAATTAGGAGAAATTGCTTTACTCTTCTTAGTCTGTTTTAAAAAGGTTTTTATTTGAATTATTGTTTCCATTTTTGTATTCTTACATGATTAATACTGAAATATTAAATATTTTATACAGATACATTTTAATATAAATCATGTTATTGTCTTGTCATGCGGTTCTAAAGCATGTACAAAATTTCTAGACACTAGGTCGTTGAGAAGTAGTTTAAAATCGATTACAAAAATTTTATGAAACAGTCAGGCCAGCGAGTTAATAGAAACATATTAAAAATATCTTTTTTATATTTAAAAACCTATATATATAATATGTATACAATTCCTGTAAATAAAATTATGTAAAATAAATAGTTTGTATAAAGTAGTATCCTTGAAGATGTTTTGTGGATAAAGCAACACGTGAGATTTCTCTCACAACTAGATGGATGAGAAATGATTTGTATTAACTTGTTATTTATTATTATTTATTGCTATAGCCGGTTATTATAGTACAATCAATGTCATACACTTCAATTCATTAAATATTAAATATAATTTTACAATATAATAAGTTTTTATTAAATTAAATTTATTTATTTTATTAAATTTATTAAATTAAATTAAATTATTATATTATTATTTAATTTTACAATTAAATAATAATATAATATAATAATACCTTGTTAAATTGTATTGCATACAGTTATATTTTATAACACGCTTCAAACCTGTTTCTCAGTCAAATTTAACATAAATAAATTAGAACATCAGCAATTCCTTAGAAATGTTGCAATATTAAATGCAGTTTCACAGGATACTGTAGACTCAATCAGTGACAGGTTGAGGCATCTGTGGTATCCTGTGCCCTACGCAGGACATTAATAATGAAAGTGGAGTTATGGTGGCAGGGCGAAGCATGCTTTATCAGCAGTATAACACCTGAAACTAATGTTCCCAGACGGCAATGCATCAATACAGCCTCACGCTGTTGACAATCTGTTCACCGCCTTCTAAATTGCTTTGCCGTCGTTATCAACCAGCCACCACAGTTTAGGAATATATTAACAGGGATTTACTGTCATGTTACACTGCTAATCTTTCACTTCTAGTTTCATGTAATACCAATATTTCATTTTTGCAATTTTGTTTAGACACATTATATAGGTTAAAACTATTTTGTTTTGTTATATTCTGATCTTTAGTGTAGTGTTTTTCATGCCAATTTAAATATAGTTAGCAACGCTAGAGAAATAGGACACATTTGGATATTTTAAATAAAATATACAGTGTCCTAGTCATAGAAGGTTTCAAATGTTAATTTACTAGACTGTTTCAAAAGGGACTAATTACTAATGATCTACCAAGTACAGATAATCTTCAACATAAAATTTGTTACTCTTGATAATTTTCTAAAATAACAGTGTAGAGCTCAAAGTCCTCAACTTAAAAAAAAACACATTTTACTTCTCATATTCACTTTAAATAATTTACAATTTAATAAATCAAATATCGAGGGTAAAACATAATTAACTAACCTTGTTAGCTCGTCGTGCTGTGACTGAATAATTATTTGAACTGCTTCGTGGTCACACTTGTTCAGTGGAGAATAAGAGTTTCGGGGCGTATTTTTTGCTCAAGACATCCACTTGTTTGTTCAAACTTTGGAGTATGTGATATTCAGTGGTCATACGCACTAGCATTGCAAACAGGCTTCACAGCCTAGATTAAAAAAAAAAAAAACAATTACAACAGGTCCTAAAATTGCTAAAAGCAGCATATAATAATACTTGACTGTTTGACTTAACTCTTACTCAAACAGTTAAAACAGCTTGTTTATTCCCCGTTCCCAAGTGTTGACTAGACAAACAAGGTATATGGCACCTCCCACACCCAAGAGATATGACTGGCCGAACCCTCCCACATATCCTAGGGACATGATTAGATAAATCCTCCTACATACCCAGGTGACATGAGTAGACAAACCCTCCCACACACACTCTAGGACCATGACCACACAAACCATCCCACACAACCTAGGGAGACATGACTAGGCAAACCTTCCCACACATCCTAGGGACATGACTTGTCTGAAGCTGGGGAGAAGCTTCAGAGAATCTAATTTGAAACATTTTATCAAAGGTTTTTATGGCTATGTTACTCGCAATAGCCAAATTCGCCAACTGCCCGAAATTTTTAATCCACAATGCGTTGTGAATAATGATAAATAACCTTAATGCATTGTGCACAATTTACTTTGGGTAATGGCCAAGGCATGCTACCCATAATGTATAGTGGGCCATACCGTATGCTCAATACCCAAAACTTGGCCAGTGGACAAAGAAGAAATACCCATAATGAGTTATGGGTAGTTTCATTTGTCCACAACACGTTTTAGGTATATTGGTTTTGTGCAGTAACCGAAATAAAGTTTATCATTTTGGTTCATATTGTTTTTGTTTTTTAAATGGGCTGAGATTTTACTGACATTTTCTTTATTTTTACAGTATTATATTCACCAAAATTACAATATTATAAAAAAGTAAGTACTAAAATATTAAGTAGGTACTAGAGAAAAACAAATTAATATCCTTAATATAATACTTATTAATATTGTTTCAATTTAGCACAGGGGGGACTGTTATGGCATTCTGAGTTACATTTGACATATTTTTTCTTGCAAGAACAAGATTTGGTATTACATATTTTATACCCACAACATACATATCCTTGTTTTGATCTAGAACACTTCATGGCTTCCATTCTGACCATTACTGGATCGCCAGGAACATGTTGGATCTTAAGAAATTAATAAGGTGCTAGTTGAAATGAAACTAGTTTCTCGTGTAAAGCTGGGTAAGTTTCCATGTTTTGTTCAAAGAACATTCATATTAGCTTATACTTTTTCCATCACGATTACCAATATGTTATGTGGTGCGAGACGTCCTCGGTCAACTTCTGGGATAGCTACCAATACATTATCACCCATTTTAACAGGTGGTAACTTTTTTTCGAGTTCAATATCATTCTTTCTACTAGCTGTTTTCTTAGAACAAAGTGGACACAATGGTACGTCAGAAGGAAAGAAAGTAGAGCATTCAGGGTGGAAATGTTCTGAGCTCTCATATCACTGTTTCCAGAGCTTATCTCTGCATCAAAGACATTGAATAACTTGCTTTCAGAACTATTTTCTGCATCTGTTATTTTATTTTATTTTTTTTTTTTCGTTATTTTCTTCGGGATAAATAGTTTCTTCTACTTCATCTACCTGCTGATCTGTTGTGTACTGATCATCCGAACTTTTCTCAACCAACAAAAGATGCTCTTCCAACTCTTCCTTGCTGAACAATTTTCTGGCAATATCTTCAGGTACTGCAGAGTCAAAGAGGCCATTTTTTGGCTTTACGCCAAACATAACCTCGTATAGTGTTTTTTTTAATCCCACTGTGGACACTGATATTCTTAGAGTGGTGAATGAATCTAAGGCCGCAAGCCCAGTTGTGTGTTTTATTATCTGCCATCCACGCAACTAAGCTGTCTCGCACATCTTGGTTCACCCTCTGTACCAATGCTTGGCTCTGGGAATGACCAGGCTTTCAATGTACAAGTTTTATTACACTCAACCTCTCTGCCAACATTTCAATTACCTAATAAAATATACAAAATTGATATATTGATATGACTGACTTAATTTAACAATTATTTAACAGTTTTATATCAGTTATTAACTCATAAATAAATTACCTTGTTGAAATTGATGAGGCTCTAAACATGAAGAAAAATGTCAATGAGAGTATCTGCGACTTCTGCTGATTTGGTTTTAAGGGAACACAGCAAAATGAATTTTGTGAGATGGTCTTGATAGTTTAGGATAAATTTGAATTCTCCGTATGGTTCAAATTGCATGTCAATCATATCAACCTGATATAAAATGGACAGTGTTAGTATCATAAAAAAACAAAAAACAAATTACTTCTTAACACAATTAAACTATTTTAGAAAGTAGCACTATTGATTGATTACTATAAAAATAATAATTTAGGATATTAAATACAAAATTAAGCAAATATAGTTAGTTACCTGACAATGAGAATTAAGTGCTGACATCTCCATGGGTTTTACAACCAACCCATTATTTTTGGATTTTTTCTTCAGCGCACTGAATTGACACAGATCTAGATAAATCCTTATTACTTCTCTCGTCATGTTGCAAAATTTTGTTTACAGTTCAACCTCCATAGCTTTTGCTCCTTCGTAGTCTAGTATTAAATGAGCTGATTGTAAAGCATTGTGCATTTCTTCTTTTGCTCCTTCGTAGTCTAGTTTTAAATGAGCTGATTGTAAAGCATTGTGCATTTCTTCTTTTGCTCCTTCGTAGTCTAGTTTTAAATGAGCTGATTGTAAAGCATTGTGCATTTCTTCTTTTGCTCCTTCGTAGTCTAGTTTTAAATGAGCTGATTGTAAAGCATTGTGCATTTCTTCTTTTGCTCCTTCGTAGTCTAGTTTTAAATGAGCTGATTGTAAAGCATTGTGCATTTCTTCTTAAGGACAATAATATTTTATTTCTGCAAGGGAACCTTCAGTGTTTTGAATTAATCTCTCACAATTCCTGATATTCTGATCATAGAATCTACTCCAGAGTTGGTAATCTTTGGTTATTAGAGACTCTCCTCTCCTCTTCCTTTCCTTTGCTATTTCCACTTCAGTAAGGATTGTCATATACTTTTCATCGCAGAGTAACAGCGACCTACACCTTTCTCACAAAGCAACTCATTAACTTTACTTTCAAATAACTCTTTCATTTTAATACTAAACAACTCTATCACTGTAAAACACGGTGGCTACTCAGCGACGACAGGACGGCAGTTATGTAGGAAGGGAGCAGACTCAATCACTAGAGAAGGAAAGCGTTCATGTTGAGAAAGAATTTCGGCTATTGTGCAAAACCAAAATACCTACAATGCCTTGTGGGCAAATAGAACTACCCACAATGTGTTGTGATAGTTTGTCTTGTGATAAGTTTGCTTGGTTGAACACGCTGAAATAAATTTAGCTATTTATTCTATTACTCAGCGACAATTGGAATTTAAAGGAAGTATGTTTATTTCTCAATATTTTTTTAATATGGGTAGGAGTGGTTAGAATTTTCTTCATAATTTTTTAATTTATTTACAAGTTATAGGTATTTACCTATAAATGTTTTCACCTAAAAGTCATTATGCTATCAAGCCAATTTTATAGTTTATTAATACAAATATAGTCAAGAAGATATGTTTTACTATTATGAAAACAACCATTTCCCTGAGGGTCTGCAAAAATCTTCATAATACCATGGTATTTCTGGCTTACACTTTGTATTATAGACCAGGCCCTTGTAAAATGGTAAATGGATTTAAAAGATTAAATCAAGGATGAACCAAAAAAAAGTTAAGGTAATATAATAATAAAACACAAAGACACATATTATAATTGTTGCTTTATTGATATAATAAATATAACGTATCATTAATATGAAAATAAATCATGTACAATAATACATAGAAATGTTCAGTTTTAGATTACATAACTAATAATATAAAATAAATTGTCTCCCATTGAGCAAATTGTCAAAAAACTTGAAGAAAATATAATTAAATTATGAATTTAAAAAATTTAAGTTTAAGATTGAAGTAGGACAGTAATTTATTGGGCCACAGCAAGATATATAAAGATATTAAACATGGTTTATTTAATTTAAGTTTAAGATTGAAGTAGGACAGTAATTTATTGGGCCACAGCAAGATATATAAAGATATTAAACATGGTTTATTTAATTTAAGTTTAAGATTGAAGTAGGACAGTAATTTATTAGGCCACAGCAAGATATATAAAGATATTAAACATGGTTTATTTAATTTAAGTTTAAGATTGATGTAGGTCAGTAATTTATTGGGCCACAGCAAGATATTTAAAGATATTAAACATGGTTTATTTAATTTAAGTTTAAGATTGAAGTAGGACAGTAATTTATTGGGCCACAGCAAGATATATAAAGATATTAAACATGGTTTATTTAATTTAAGTTTAAGATTGAAGTAGGTCAGTAATTTATTGAGCCACAGCAAGATATATAAAGATATTAAACATGGTTTATTTAATTTAAGTTTAAGATTGAAGTAGGTCAGTAATTTATTGGGCCACAGCAAGATATATAAAGATATTAAACATGGTTTATTTAATTTAAGTTTAAGATTGAAGTAGGACAGTAATTTATTAGGCCACAGCAAGATATATAAAGATATTAAACATGGTTTATTTAATTTAAGTTTAAGATTGAAGTAGGACAGTAATTTATTAGGCCACAGCAAGATATATAAAGATATTAAACATGGTTTATTTAATTTAAGTAAGATTGAAGTAGGTCAGTAATTTATTGGGCCACAGCAAGATATATAAAGATATTAAACATGGTTAATTTAATTTAAGTTTAAGATTGAAGTAGGACAGTAATTTATTGGGCCACAGCAAGATATATAAAGATATTAAACATGGTTAATTTAATTTAAGTTTAAGATTGAAGTAGGACAGTAATTTATTGGGCCACAGCAAGATATATAAAGATATTAAACATGGTTTATTTAATTTAAGTTTAAGATTGAAGTAGGACAGTAATTTATTGGGCCACAGCAAGATATATAAAGATATTAAACATGGTTAATTTAATTTAAGTTTAAGATTGAAGTAGGACAGTAATTTATTGGGCCACAGCAAGATATATAAAGATATTAAACATGGTTTATTTAATTTAAGTTTAAGATTGAAGTAGGACAGTAATTTATTGGGCCACAGCAAGATATATAAAGATATTAAACATGGTTTATTTAATTTAAGTTTAAGATTGAAGTAGGACAGTAATTTATTGGGCCACAGCAAGATATATAAAGATATTAAACATGGTTTATTTAATTTAAGTTTAAGATTGAAGTAGGACAGTAATTTATTGGGCCACAGCAAGATATATAAAGATATTAAACATGGTTTATTTAATTTTTTAGATGTATGTTTTCTTCTTAATTTAACAAAGAATTCAAATAAGAGAATAACATTTACTTAAAAATTCGATTAATAAAAAATAATAAAAATAACTTGGCGAAAGTATTACAACAATAATATTTTGTATCAAATTACTTATAACAGTTTGTATCAATCGACTTTTTAAGTACATTTTATTCTAGCTTCACATTTTCTGTTAGCATAAACAATTACAATGGCCTTTAAAGTACTCCTTGTGGTGAGAATTTCTTTTGAACAGGTAACTGACTTGTATGATAAATTTTCTTTACATTAAAATTGTATACAATTAAATTTACTATTATAATTTTTAGTGCATTTTTATCAAGGTCTATAAAAAACATTGATGATTATTCAGCACAACTACAGTACCTATGAAAATTGGTCACAATTTTTTTTTTTTTTTTCAGTTGAAAACAGTTTAAAATAATAAGCGGTTGTAATAAATAGTGAATGCTGAGATAGAATAGTACAGGATTATTGCTTTCAATAAAGGGCGAAGTAATTAATGATGTAACTGTGAATAAGTACTGCTTTAACCAAGAATATAAACGTTTATTTTTTAATCCCTTGAATTTACATGTTTCAAGGTTTTAATTTTTTGTTAAGATCTTGCTCTGCTTACTACAAAAGCCTGTAGACACAGTTTCAATATATTTACAAGAAAGCAATATTTTTGGTTCATCATTAACAGATTTTATAAATTAAAATTAAGTACAAAATTATTAACATGTTTTACATATTGTTGTTTACAAATTTATAATCGTATATACAAAAACTATTCAACATGATAAGTTGTCATTTTGGTAGGGATTTATATGTAATAATTTAATCAGGTTTTAACACACAAACAAAAAATTGAGTCAAAATTTAAAAAAAATATTTGTAGTATATAACCTCAAAATAATTATAAAAAAAAAAACCTGAGATGTCAAAAGTCCTCTATAGGAAAACACTATAACACGTCCTTATCATATCATCTAGCACAGTGTAAAAGGGAACAAAACAGGAGACAAAATGTTACAAATGATGGAGGGAACATATAAGTTTAGTAATGTTGCAAACCACCTTTTGGGTTCCTCTTGAATTTTTTAAAATTAATTTTTCTCAGATTTTGAGATACATTTTCCATTGTAAGATGGATTGTGAGTTTGGGATTTACATATTGTCTATGCAGGTGAGCTGTAGCATAATCCAACAATTTATTTGAAAAATAATTAAATATATATATATATATTTTTTATATTTATTTATATTTCTTATTAAATATTTCTCCACAAAGAAGAAGTTTCAAGGTAAAGCCTCCGGATAACCTTGTGAAAATTCTATGGTTTTAATGTTACCTTTAATTCCGTCTGGTATCCAGTTGTAAGAAGAAATGTTCACATCAAACATTTAACAAAATGACTTCAAAATGAATTCAATTTTTATTTTTAATTTTTCCATGTTCACTCAATAAAATTCCTGTATGATTATTAAATGTCTTAATTCTTTTACTGTTTTTATAATCCCATATCTGTGTGATGGCATGTGCATGATTCATCAAAGTTTAGTATAAATATCAACTTAATTATGATCAAATCATACAAATTTTACACGAGCATTTGTATATCTAGAAAAAATGGTGTTCTCCAATTTTTTAAATTATTAAGTTCAGTTGCTTGGTTGTTAAGTGTGCTAACCCATCGATACTAAAACCACTGATATTGACTAACAAAACATAATTACTGTACTATGAATTGGTATCCCTGCATTAAATATATCAGCTTTTCACTATTGAACAAACATCTGTTGTGTTAGATATTTATCACAACCTGCTACAAATGAATTATACCCAAACTGCTTTACCATGAAAAGCAAGAATAATGGTATGTAATGTAATGTAAAGAAGAATAGATAAATATTTGTATGGAAATGTAATTTCTTGTGCACCATAAGTGATTTAAAAATACGCAGATCAATGGATCAACACACTATTTACAACAACTTGTGTACTTAGATCTAAAACTATTCTATAAGTTAAATAAACTGGAAAACTACAATTCAGGAGATCATGACAATAACAGCTGTTTAAGTCCAACGGCTACCCTGTTCAGGTGGGCAGCCAAGTTCATGGCAGAGTCCTGCTTCAACACAAGACTGTACATCGTCTTGTACTTAGATGCCAGGCTCGACACCCTAGAGAGAAAAATTTAGTAATTTTCCAACTAACTAATAAAACTTGATAAATTTCAAATGTAAACATTAACTCTTGCAAAATATACACATTTTCATGTAAATGTTATCCACGGAGGTGGTTGGGACAATTTATGGATCTGTTAGGATTATAACGTTTTTTATAATGTTCACAGGTAATTTTTCTGGTTCTTAATGTGCTTTCATTATTAGCTATACAGTTTAACATTCTTTAATATTTTCTTCAATATTTCTCCCACAAAGTCAAACAGTTTTAGATCTTAGGCTTAAACAGCCTGTGTAATAACTAGAATCTACATTTTCCAGTGACAACTTTTCAAGGTGCTACGTACACAATTTACAAGATAACCAAACGTCTGCCTATGCCGTGATGTGGCATCCTTAGTGATATTATACATATTAATAATTTGTTGCATATATGTTTATACCAATATTTTTAAACATTGAGACTGAAATATTACTAATTTTATACTCATGAGAGAATGAATTTAGGACTGTTTCTCTCTCTTAGGAATATAATTTTGAAAATCATACTCAAGGGGAAAGTACTATATTTTAACACCCTTATTTTAGTATAAAAAAAAATCAGTTACATGGTTATTTTTCAATTTCTATGAACGAAATCAGCCAACTTTTTCATACATATGATAGACTGAAGAATTATGGTAAAACGCAAGTCTTTATTGGGCTAAATACCAAGGCATCATGACTTGATATTTTATTTATATATTTTCCCAATGGAATTAAGTTGTTTGTTATTGAATTACAATTAGTGCAGAGCATTCCAGACAAAATAATTATAAACTTGTAAAGTATATAAACTTATAATAAACGCTTGCAAAGTTAAAACCTCATTTTAACATTTAATAACTATTCGTAGCTAACTAACTAAAATAATTAAAAGTAGATTAGTAAAATTAGATAGCTCTTCAAAAAAGTTAAGTAGGACGAGTAACATAAGTTAACTACATTCTAAGCGGACAGAGTCTGGTACCACTTACTTGGGGTTTGTGCTGGAAATTGTAACTTTCACAAGACTTTTCAGAACAAACTGGACCCGTGCTTCATACAATGCCAAAAGATTATCTTCTTCTTCATCATTTTCATTTTTTTCTACACACCCATCTGCAATATATGTTATGTATATTAGATTAATTACTTAAAACGTTAACTTCCCAGTATAAATAATAAATTCAAAGCTAAAAATCAAACTACAATAAAATGGTTTATACAAATATTTAATGAAACAAAATATGATTTGTACTCTAAACTGACACCACTTAAGTTCATAATAACAGACATTTCAATTGAATACAGAGCTTCATAAAAGTTCCATGCATTTTAAGAAATGTTTAGCTTCCAAAGAAATTTTGAATCTTCATGTACCTGCGGAATAATATTTCATGTATTAAAAATAGTCAATCATGAAAATCATTTCAATTTTTTAAGAATAGCTTTATAACTGCGGATTTATTAATAAGATGAGAGTTTACTTAGCTTACTTGCGATTAACACTAATCCAGCTTCTTGATAGAAATACACAAAGAGAAAAAAAAACACTTTTCTGATATAACACCGCAGTTTAAAGCCTCATCACAGACGAGAGAATACTCATTATTCTAAAGCCTAAAACAAGGACATAATATTAGAACCTACTGTTTAAGACTTATAGAATTTAAAATGTATTTTTATCGACAATTTTATTTCATTATTTTAATTTTCTTCTAGAATCTTTCAGGGGCTCTTTTATAAATAGATAAAAAAATGTTATGTGATTTTTTTATAGTTAATTTACATACTTATAAATGTTATCAACAATTCAGGTACCATATTCTGAATTGACAAAAAAAAAATGGATGTATGATACATTTTTACTGATTTCTTTTTTATGCTTGCAACGGTTAGCAAAAACTGACTGCACTACTGAAAAAGTGACCTTCACTTCTAGGTCAAGCATGGTGAAGTATTAGAATTATTGGTAAAATACACAAACAGAAAACTTTGTTTATGAGCATAAAACTTGGAGCTCAAACCTGGAGTAATTTACAAAAATAAAATACAGTAATGAAAATATATAATTGTTTATATGTGCAGTCCAAAAACATGTTGATTTTGTTGTCAAATTTATTTATAAGCCAATTTCTTGGTCTTCTTTTGAGTTGCTTTTCGTCCGTTTGCTTGATTAAAAAAGTTTGTAAAACACAAACGCTCCAGTATACCGTGGTTCATATACAGTGGTTATTTGACCATGGTGGTCGTGTAGTCAAGTTCAGACTGAGAGCATACACATGATGACCTCTAGTGTATATAGGGAAGGTAAACATATTTAGGTGTTATTAGGCTATTCTGCAGCTGTCCTGTGACTCAATTTCAGCCATCATTGACACACAGAGGTTGTTATTTAGCCTTAATTTCTTCCTAAGACTAGGTAGCTCTTGACCCATCAATAGTAGTCTCTTTAAACCTTTGAGCGTGCCAGTGGCTGAAGAGGTCTAAGGTGTCACAACTTTAAATCTGGGTTAGACAGCGCTGGTTCGAATCTGGCCTAGACTACAAGATTTATTATTAATTTTCACCTTCTACTGTCCTGGTTCAACCCCCATGCTCTGTCTGAATCTTGCACAGAACAATAGTATATGAGGAATGGGCACAGTAAGATTAAGAAGATCGGCCCCTACATTTAAAAAGACAAATCACCAATGAACTTATTTCAGCATTGACTAATAAACAATCGAAGTAATGAAAGGCTTTGCTTAGATAAAGAAACGTATTGGTGACATTATTTCTTCATTCAATATTATCAATTTTATAAAAGATTAAAACAAGATCAATGTTGCACAAGTACAGGAAGTGACAGGGTACAGTCCAATACTGAAAATATGTGTATCAGTTTTGCTCTAGCTATTATTAGACTATACTGTAAGATAATGTTTACCATTTGCCGTAGCATGAGATGGATTAGTTGCACGTGTTTCCGCTATAGTCTTCAGGACTGGACTGCAACTTATGAGGAAATCCAAAGCCGTCTGGAGTGCTTTTAATTTCCCAGGTGGCGCACTATCTGCAATAATTCAATCAATCAATCAAATCTCTTTATTTGCATAAACATTAAGTACAGCAAATGTGTCAATCTTAAAAAAGTATATATTACAATAAGTAGTGTTAAGGGGAAGTAAAAATTGTTTGTGAGTTGTTAAAAGTTAATATACAATAAAATTCAGTTGAATGTAAAGCAAACAAAGGTCACAATTAATATTTAAATCTATAAAAATTAAAGTGTCTGTTTAAATGTTTGGTTGTTAAAATGGATTGAAATGCCTAGACTGTGAAAATATATTAAAATAAGGTTTAAAAAAAGTCCAAAATAATGTTGTACAATAAAATATATGGTGACAGGTTAAAAAATTAAACATTTTAGCTGTGTTAAAGTAAGTCAGAGTTGTCATCAGTCCATTCACCATTCGGGTTTTCTATAAATTCCTTGAGAGAGTATGCAGGTCTTTCGAGAAGCCATTTCTTGAGTTCTTCTTTTAGTTTTTTCCCAGTAAGGTTTTGGATGTGTGGTGGTAGGAGGTTGCGTAGTTTGCATCCAGCATATGATGGCCTCTTCTCTGACAAGGTGGTTCGGTGCTTTGGCAAGATGTATCGATTGCCGTGACGAGTGTTGTATTGGTGTATGTCTCTTCCTCGGAGGGGGGACAGCTTGTCCACATGCAGTATAACCTCCAGAATGTATAAAGTTATTACAGTCATTATACCAAGTGATTTAAATGACTGTCGACATGACTGCTGTGGTTTGAGTTCTGCGAGTGTTCTTATAGCCTTTTTCTGCAAAACAAGGATACGGTTTAAGTTAGTGGCTGAAGTTCCTCCCCACACCGATAAGCCATACCGTATGTGAGACTCCACTAGAGCGTAGTAGGCGATTTTGGCCGTGTCAAGACCACTGATCCACTTTATTCGACGCACTGCGTAGACTCCAGTACTGATTTTTTTACATACCTGATCAGTATGTATATTCCAGGAGAGGTCTTTGTCTACGATTAGTCCCAAGAATTTTGTGTAAGGTTCTTGAACAACATTAGGTGTAGCAGGGACTTCAACTTTTTTTGTACTGAAGTGCACTTGTGTGGTTTTGGATTGGTTGACTACAAGATCGTTTAATAAGCAGTACTGTAATGTTTTGTTTAGTGCTGTGTTGGTGTCTTGCTGTAGGCCATGTGCTGAGCTGTTTCCTATCATCAATGTGGTGTCGTCGGCGTACATTACTGGTATAGCATTGTAGTCTTGGATGTAAGAGGGAAAGTCATTGGTAAGTAAAATGAATAATACAGGTCCAAGGACAGAGCCCTGTGGTACTCCTCGTGTTATAGGCAGTGGGGTGGACTTATAAGTTTTCAGTTGCTTGTTGTTTGTCTGTTTAAGTTCTACTACTTGGGTCCGTCCAGTTAAGTAGCTTAGGAACCATTTTTTTGCTAGGCCTCTTATTCCCAGATTTTTGATTGATCCCAGATAATTGATACATATGCTATTAAAAAGTGAACATCTCTAGTTTTAAGGAAAGGAAACTTATTTAACTTCTGAAATTATGGAAGCTTCAATTGAATATGTGTACAACTACTACAGAAATGTCACAATTGGGTACATAGTATAATCACCCCTGTATGGGTCTGGGAGGGTGTGTGGGTCATTATCACTGTGCGTGTGCCTGGAAGTGAGGGTCATCACCACTGTACGTGTCTGAGTGGACCCAGCTCTACCACTGAGACAACATCACTGTAAGTAAAAGAACCTGGTTCCACATATCTACTTCTTGGCCAAAGTATGCATTTATGATGTCCGGGCTTGGTTCAATCTTTTCTCTCCTAATGTGACTCCACGGTCAGTTCTTAAAGTCTATCTGTAATGAATATTGCAACTCATCTTGTTTTACATACTGAAGATTTGTACAGTATGATTAGGAGAAATCATATTTTCCAGTTACACTTAGGTCCTAACAGGTCCTACCCACCCATCGTACACATAGACCCCTCTCACACATTGTACACTCCTATAAGACCCGTAACAAAATACATACAGTTCCTAACAGTGTCCTCCCATCACACAGTGTAAACAAGGCTCACAACTGACCCTTCTTCTTGCTTATCATATGCACACCTAGATCCAAGAAGCCCTCTCCCCCGCCGTCATATATACACAGCTCCCAAAAGATCCTCTCATCCCTAAGATTGTACAATTGTCCTAAAAGGTCCTAAAAGAATTGCATCTTACACTGGAACACAGTTCCCTCACTCTCCCATCAAACACGCTAGCTCCTTATACGCCCTCTTGTCTACTCATTTACACAATCTTCTCAACAAGCTTGTTTTGGGTACAAACTATAGAATATCCTTAACAGAGCTTGCCATTAAGAAATAGGCAAAAACACACTAAAATGTTGTTTAGCTAAGCAGAAAAATATTCAGATTGTATTTAGCTATCATTTTACTCAGATGAAACTGACCAATTCATTGATGGATTAGGTTTAGCTTTCAGATTCCTATCTTTGAGGACTGTCACTGCAAGGACGCTTTCCATTATTACTTAGTTGTTTATTATATCACTCTGCTGGAAAACTAAACCAATATCTTCTCTGTATATAAAAATAAACTTTCTAAACTTTTTACAAGGGAGGACAACAGGTATATATATATATATATATATATATATATATATATATATATATATATATATATATTAAACAAGATCTGAGCAAGAACAGGCTACTGAAATTGTCTATGCCTGAGTTGTCTAAAAGAGCTATTTTAGACACCAATGTAAACTTTCATGCTCGGCACTATGAGTTAATTCAAACAGCTGCAAAAGAAAGAGATGAGGTAGTAACACTTTATTAACAAGCTACTACTTTGGCCAAGACTAAAACCAGCCTGCTCAACAAAGAGACTAGAATCAAGTCTGGGTGAGAATTAGTCTTTACAGCATCTTATAATTAATAGACACAGAAGAAATAAATCAGGTTCTACATCAGGTTTTATAATATATACTAATCTTGATCTTTTTTTCATCTAAAAATGATTCTTGGCATTTTGTCTGGAGATAATACTGGATTCTAAACTGTTAGAAACCAGTGATTTACTTGACTGTTAGTATGTCAAAATCTGCCAATTTTATCTTTTCCTCAGAGAAATTTCAGAAATGTTCAAGTATGCTCGTTAACTATCAACTCATGAATTGTCATAATCATATTTTGACAGAGAGTGAGCTGAACTAACCAAATATCCGTTTATCTTATTCAGGGATTTGGCACAGAGAAGAAAGAAACAGATGTTGCTTTCTTTTGGCCGCAGCAAACGCTTCAGTGGCAGTTATAAATAGATTATAACTTATGTTCATCTTTATACGTCTATTAGTAATAATTACTATGTTCATTATTGAGGATTTGGGAGGAATAAGGGAGGGAATGACAAGGCGGTGGTCCTGCAATTGCATGGCAAATTGGAGAAATAAGAACCTGAAATACTAACTCAACACATTTATTTCAGTCACTATTGGACGCAACCTCTGTTTCTTTCTTCTCTGTGGCTTTGGGCATGTCATTAACATTTTACTGGAGACTTGCCACATAAGAGTGTCTCAGAAGGGACTATTACCCAAGAGATATTCCAGCAAGAACACCCCTTTACATTAACGACTACAACAACAAAATTGGTTCGTTGGAGGCAAAGTGGAAGGTACAAGAAATTTCATTCTCTTGCTCCGTTTTATTTTATGGGAAACCAATTTATAAACATTATCTCCCCAAACAAATACCTACGACTTATACAAATAAACCTGAACAAAAAATGTTCTTACTTTCAGCAATGAATTCTTGCAAAGCCACCCGTTCCACTTGAAGCCGCAAGAAATCTAGTGGATGTTCTAAACGTTCCATCAAAAGAGCACTCTTCTCATAATGAAGGTTTGCAAGATGTAGAATGTGTTTTCGTTTTGCATCATCTATCTGTTTCCTCCTGCAAATGTGAAACACAAATTAGTACATATTACTAACGCCATATTATGTTGCACTTCTTGTCATTAAATTGTCTATTTTAGGTTTTATTTATAACCTATGTAAAGTGAAATTGCCTGGCTTGGTAATACTTTCAAAGAGAAATCAAGAAATCAGAAAATAAATGAACATTCATATAACAGCCACACAAACAGTTTGTTGTGTAAAACACTAACATAAATTAATATTAAAAATCACTTCAATGACAACCTTTTAAACACATTATTCAATTATTTTTATTTTACATTTATGACATGGATACAGTTAAGTATTTAAAAATTACCATACTAGTTAACATCTTTTTTGTATTGTTCATAAATTTATTTATTTTCACTAACAATAAATGCCATGAATATAATCTTACAATTGGACCGGGCATATTGCGACCTATGTGTTATATTAAGTGCATATAGAGGATTCAGCAGCAGAGGGGAAATATTCTACCGTCTTACACCACAGGTGAAAACTTCTGCCTTCTATTGTTTGTGTTCTCCATCTCACTTCTACCAATCAATGAATCTCTCTCGCACCATTACTTTCAGTAAGTCACAGTCTATGCGGCCTATCTGTATTTAAAGATTAATTTTATTCTCGAGATATCCAACAGTGCCATAGACCTCATGCTTGCAAGTTTTTTTAAAGCACAGGCTTGGTAAAACCAAAAAGACTTCCACACATCTGGTAATAATTTCTAAAACATATAGCTGAAGATACATGCAGTATTTTACAAGATACATACATGCAAGATACTTTACCTGTAGATGAGGTGGTAGAGGTTGGCGAGTCTGCTGTGCAGTATGGCTGCCCGGTACTGGTAAATACACAGACGAGGCCCACTAGTCTCCAGATCACATGACTGGATAGCCTTCGTGAACAGATCTACCATCTCCCTCTCTACTTCTTCCTGGCTCTGGAATGATCAATGGTGTGTTTGAGGAAGACTAATAGTCGTATTATTAAACAGGCCTCGCTAATAGCAACATCTACATCCTTCAACTTCAAATGGTTTGAAGCTGAACACTGATAAAACTCAAATTCTCCATTAGATCCAATGATTTACAGATTAACTTTCCTAACTTAATCATGTCACATACATTTTTGGAATTAATATATGATGAACGTTTAAAATAGAAATAGCATCTGAACTAATCCAGAATAAGTTATGATATTTTGTCTTATTACATTTATGAGAGAGGCATGTCACTTAATAAAAACTGTAAAGTATGATGCTTTTGTGGAATGCATCTTAAGATATGGTATTTTACTTTTGGGACAAGCCTCAGGAGCAATATTGGATTGTAGACTGCAAAAACAATAATTCATTTTAAGACTGTTCTCAAATTAGAAGCTCTTGCAAACCAATTTTTCAAAATTTGAATATTCTAAAACTTATATGTTTTTACATTAACAGGCTTATATGATTTTGAATCATAACTTATTTCCATTCAATAAAAACTGTTTACACGATGAGTTAAAATGCTCTCATAATTACGTTATGCAAAATGTAGCACTTTACATATTCAAAACCATTAATCAAGTTTCTTGAAAAAAAGTACTCTGTATTTTGTATTGAAAATTATAATTGGTTATAAAGAATCTTATTATAAAGAAATGAAGCTTAGCAAATTCAGACAAGTACTAAAATCAGTTCTGCTGAGTGAGACTGTTTATTTGCTGACAGAATGGTACTATAATAATATTAATAATTGCAGGCCTTTGGATGAACTTAAATTACCAAGTGAAGTACCGGCCGTCAGCCCACTGGGTAGTTCATATTCATATCTTAATTGTCGTCCAACAAGTTGTACATGTATTGACAATGTCATTGGATATTATCTAGTCTTATATTAAAGAACATGTGTCATTCCTAGTGTTACAATCTAAATCACTAGAAGTCAAGATCGCTAAGGTCATGCAAATACATTTCATCTAAAGAATAAAAGGCTTTACTTTTCAAACATTTAGTTAAAACATGCTTACAATTTTATGTGCTTGCTGTTCTAGCTGTGGTAGGTAAACAGTTGCACACCTTTATACATGTGTGTTTGTTGTGTTTTACTAAGCCTAACATTCCTTACATCTATGTTGTTCTGAATCCTGGTATTGTGCGAATGTATCTGTCTTCTTAAATTAAACATGTTAAGGTTTTATAAAAACCAATTACTACAAAATAAAAATGCAAGGAAGCATAAGTATTTCAAAACTTACAAAATGTGGCTTACATGAATCTGTGAATTTGATACTCATAATGCTACGGATAGTTTTCTTTTGGGATTTAAAAACTTCTTTAGCTCTAGATGAGTTCCCCCAGAGTTTGTGCCATAAGAAATGTGCGAGTGAAACAGTCCATAGTAAGCCTTAATATAACTTCCTTCGGCAAAATATAACCCTTGACAGACAAGAGCAAAGAGAGTTAGTATGAGCTTTCCAATTAATCCCTGGGTCCAGAGTAATGCCGAGCAACTTAACAAATTTTCCAGCGTCAGAGAGCCATTGTAAAATAAAATTAATGTCATCTGTTTTATTACCATTAACAACTAAACCATCTTCTTCAAACCAGAGGATAGCTCTTTCTTTCATATAATTGATAATGACCTCATTGAGTTCAGAATTGCTGTTTGAAGTCAGTTAAGTTGTATCGTCAGCATACAGAATAGTTCTGTCAGGCACAAAGTTTGGAAGGTCATTTATAAAAACTGTGAACATAAACCCCGACCATCCACCTCACCGACCCTGACAAGGTCGAAATCCGGCTCCTTGCCCACCTCCGAATTTCATCCACGAACGCCCTAATAAATCCCCACACAAACCGGTCCCCAAACCAGCCAAGTATCCCACCTCAACCTATCCATGCCTGACTGGCACAAGTTACTCTCTCCTGCCTACTCATCTGCCTCTTCTTCTTCCTGATCAATCCCGCCTCCGTCAACTTGCCCCCAGTCTCCAAACCCAGCATCTGGCCGTTCCTCCATCTAGTCTCCAGTACCTACCGCCTCAGCTTCCCAGCCTACTGCCCCACAAGCCCTTCCAGAAGACTCCCCTTGCCCAACCTTCCCCTTTACCCCATCCAACCGAATGACCATCCGTGGCCACACAATTGGCGGGAATAACCCATTCCATCTTCAGAAAGTTTTTACCTCTCAAAATCTTTGGTTCCCTCCACCTCAGAATTTCTTCTCCAGGAAGAACTCCTCAACCCTCCTTGTCTTCTCCAACCTGGGTGATGCCTTGAAGTTCGTATCCAAGGTAACCACCTCTACCTTCGCCACGAACTCATCTTAGAAGTTCACGCCACGACCCCGTCAGTCCAAACCCATCACCCCAGCAGCCACTCCCCGACCTGCACTTCTCAACACCATTGTTCGCGGCATTTATGTTGATGTAGGAAACGACGAGTTCCTCCCCGTCATCCCAAAATCCCAGTCCTGCTCCGGCTTCACCCGCGTCCAACGCAACGTCTGCCAGGGAGGCTCACCTACTTGGCTTGTGCAGATATTGTCCTCCTGCAAGTCTTCGATAGGGAGCTTGTGCTCTCCCTTCTCCTCTCTGCCGCTTCTGCAGTGCCACCCAGGAAGGTACAATTCTACGTGCATGCACAAGGACCACAACCTTTCAAAGCCCTTCTGTGCCACGTGTAATCGCTTCGGCCATTACACGGGGCAACGCCACTATCTCCAATAGCCTAAGGATTCAGCACCTGCTCCAACCACTATCAAGTTTGTCCCGGCTCCTTTAACCATCGCCAACCCCAGGAAACTCCACCCAGGACTATGAGTGATTGTTGATAGTGCACTACAAGGATTCAATGATAAATGTTTTGATACACTGTTAACAACCAGAGAACTCACTTTGAAAAGGAGTGCACTGTGGTCAGAAATGAAAGGTTGAATTATTTACAAGAAAGGAACTCAACATTTACAATGTCATAATATATATTGATAGGGAGTCCTTGAGAAAAATAGCAGTTCCACCATAAGGCATAATTCTGCAGTAACTCGCGACTAATTTGTAATCTTTAGGCTGATATACGTCCAGTTCTTCCAGAGTACACCAGTGTTCATTGACACACAATACATTACAATTGGTGTCATTTAGTAAAACTTCTAGAGGATTTACTTTATTTTCTATTGATTACACATTTAAGTGTAGTATTATTAAATTATGATGATTATGTTCATTCTTATGCGGACTGTGATCAAGGTCTAGCAGCGTTATACTAGGGGTGTGGGATGCATCTAAAAGCATCGAAAAATCGATGCGATTCGATTTAAGGCATCAAATCGACGTTTCTCAGGTTCATTCTGATGCGCCAAAATGACGAATTATTAAGAAAAAATTCTCTTTTCATCTATAATATTTATTGGTGCGACTTATAGGACTACTACTTTGATGTTTTAAATAAAATATTTTAAAATAAAATAGTTGTAAAATGATCATTACTTGAGTTTGTTTTCGTTCCGAGCGGACAGGGATGAGCATGATCGGACACATATACCTGATATATCGCGATAACAAATACAGAGTTCGACCGGGAAATAACTCGTACATGATAAAAGTCCATCAAGCAAATGTATGGGTATCATAATTTATGTGAGTGAAGCGTATCATGAATCGCAGAACATTTTCTACAGACAGTCCATCTATTTCTGTTAGTCGGCTATTATTTTGGGAGCCGTATTTGACTGTGTTTTCAAATATTGCTGATAACAGTCCAATATTGGATAACAACGTCCATTCATTGTCGATTTCAATTCAATTAGTCTGTTGACACTGTGTTCTAAAATACCTTACTTATTTGCATTAAAAAAAAGTATAATTAAAAACAACTCTATTAAAATATATTTTAAACCTTTATATTTGAAAGTATTTTAAATTAGAATTAATATAAAAACTCTCAATTAATGTATTCAATAAATTACATTTTATTGCATTTGTTGATATTGTTTTATTAATTTTAATACACTGGCAAAACAATAATAGATTGTTAAACTTGAATCAAAATGATGCTTCTACTAAACAAATTCTGTGATATAGTACCTTTATTTATCTATGCTTATGTGACTTTGTGTCAATATTTATTTCAGTCAACTCATTGCACTGTTAGTGAAAAAGAAATCAGTTATATGTCTGTCATCATTTTCCAACTATGATAGTGAATAACAATAATTAAGTTGTTTTCCATTATTTTATACATTCTTCTTTTTACCTGTAATTCTTTTATATATTATTTTAAATGTAAAAAATTAAATTTTGACCACTTTCACTCCCACAATAACAGCAAAGTACAACTATTGGCATTTAAATATAATGAATTTAATACAGAGCCATCAAATTTCTTTATTACTATTTTTTCCTATATTTGTCTTTAGTTACTTAATTACATGAGCATGATTAGTGCTAAACGAATGTATTAAGCCCTAAATTTGTATTTCAAAATAATTATGATTTATTGTGCTTTAGGCCTACTGCATTCTGTGAATCCTTTCATTATACATTTCTTATATTATTTTTAATTGACTTTCTTACTTTGATTTTGATATAAAGTTATTTTTTGTATTTTAGTTGCAAACATATAACAAAAACTAGCTAACATTTATATGATCAAGAAATGTATGTTTTACATTATCTTTCTTTATAATAGCAAGATACAGTACCTGTAACAAAAGATGTTATTGTTACTTAACCGCTTCTAAAACTTACTATTACAAGTATTTACTGTGGCGGACATTCTTTCTGCTTGAAGTGGAAAAACTAATTCATTGGAGTCACTGACACTAAAAAAATGTTTGGACTAACACATTCCGTGGATTTATTTTGATGGGAAACTTCCGAAAACCATGACGATTTAGAACTTAAAACCGCAGCTGCATATGGGTCATGTACCTGAGAAATTGATAAGTTGGAGAGGTTGGTAGGGGGGCTGTTTAGGTAGATCTTTCTATGGAAGGTGTAGTCATTTCCGAACGGTCAACTATGAGGCCAGCCAATATTCGTTTACCCGATGCACAAAGGTGAAGGCCGTGGGATGTGTAATGGTGCCTGCCGATTCCACCAATATTCAACATATCTGCTCCCTCATATTTATTGCAGAGTTCAGCCATGAAGTTGTTAATGAGGCTGACAGTCCAATGAACGGGGCTACTAGGGGGTAGATTGTATCTAGGAGGTAAAGACAAGAGGAGCACTCTGGAAGGTAAGGTGCAGTGCTGCAAAATACCCTCCAGATTACGGAAGATTGAGTTTTTGTTTTATTACGAATTTTAGAATTATTACTGTGTCTCTTTGGAACGGTACTAAATGCTGAGTCGGTCCCCTGCTCAATCTTGTGACAGACCAAGAGCACCTCAAACCTATTTTAAAGATCTATGTGATAGTCAGAGCCACTTCTCAGTGTTGCCATGGCTGATTGTAAATAAGTCATCTTTAAGCTCTCAATATCTTTCTCCATACATCTGATTGTGGCTATCATATTCGTTGTCTCATCTGTCAATATTACACACTTATTGCAAGGGTCATTTAGAGAGGTTAGTAACTGTATTAGTTCTTTTATTTTATTATGTGCATACTCAAGCTTTTTGGTTAACTCATCGTTTCTGCCAGTTAATTCTTCAATAACTTGGTTATAATTATAATTAGCTGTCGATAATTGAGGTGTGGGCAATGAGTCTGTCTGATTACCCTGATGTGATACAGCTCAGATGTTCGATAAGTTAATTTCTTGTTCAACAGAGGATAAGAATACGTTTTCAGGATACATGAGTAATCGTTGGTCTGACTCAATTGAATGGTCCAGAATCATCTGTCTCTCCGACCTCATTCTATCTAATTCCTCTCTCAAAGAGCCACCACACTGGCAATGATAATCTTTTAACAAGTAAAGTAAACAAAAAATAATCAGCAAGATTATTAACACTCACATTGTGATCAGATACTTTGCACTTTTAAATGTAATAGAACCAAGCGAGCCAGTGATCGAGGTATCAAAGCTGTCAGGAATTTAAGACTTAGTTTCAGATATTGCAGATTTTAATCCTTGTTTTGGCTGGAAGTTTTCATGAGAAATGTTCACCTTCTATTGTATTTGTTGTCTCACTTACTCTGTATGTATAAGCTCTTCGCACTGATCAAGAAACAATCAAAGATGTCTAATGGGCCTCAGTAGTTACAGTAGCTGCAACTAGCCCCTTACAACTAGCCCCTTACAATTAGTTCAGATTATGAAAATAGCAGTTTGTTTGGATTTACTTCTGCCCAATAACCTCCTGCCCACCCATACACATACAGTGATATGGACCCTCCTGCCCACACATACACATACAGTGATATTGACCCACCCGCCCATCCATACACGTACAGTGATATTGACCCACCCGTCCATCCACACACATACAGTGATATTGACCATCCTGCCCATCCATACACATACAGTGATATTGTAACTTATACATTGATTAAACCCCTTTAAAGGCCCTGATGTATATATCTACATTTGTATATCGTTCCTGATGTCTCACTACAACACCATCTTAGCAGCTCACCTTTTCCGTGACTGCCGGAGGACTGTCTTGGAAGACTGTGGCCATGGTGAACAATGTGGATGACTTTTCCCACCGGATCACATCCCACACAAGAGGTCCCGCTTTACGATTGCCAAGCATTCCCAGTCCCTTGTCGTACAAACTCAATGCCTGAAACATGCAGACGTACTATGACTTACATGAACAAACTTTTCCCTTGAAACAAATATATCTTAACATCCAGATATACATTAGGAGTTTCATGTTCTGTAATCAAATATTTCAATTTTCTGAGTGAGTGCTACATCACAACTATTACTTTGTTACAACAAAAAGTCAAACAATACACATTAAAGTTGAAAAGACTTTCTTTTTTTTAATCAATTTTGTTAAATCATGTTTACTATCCAGAAAACCAAGGGCTTCACTCTGAAATAACAACTGCCATGGTCTACTGTCATGAGTTTTTTTAGACTGTGTATAAAGTAGTGTCAGAGGACAAACTGTCTAATTTTATAATGTGGCATACCGCTAAAATGTACTGATTTATAGTTAATTTACAGTATTAAAACTGTGTTGCAAAATTTCACTTTTTCATGAATTCTACCAAGACACATAGTAAGTTACAATACACTAGGGATGCATTTATCTGAAGATTCAGGTTATCCAAAGACCACTAAGAGAATTACTGTTTATTTTGTAAACCAATTGTATAATGATCCATTTTAAAACAGAAAGTTAATCAACTAAAACTTTGTACCAATTGTTTCAAACACTATTACAGTGTGAAAAGAATGCTATCTGACTATAAAATGTGTATCACGAGTGTACAAAGGATACTGCAAGACAAATATGACAGGCTGAGGTATGTCACTGAGCATGTGCCAGACTTTGGTCAGTAGCTTTGTTGGCCTAGCTTGATAAGCTTAAGTTTCTCAGTTCGATCCCAATCACTCATAACAAAATTTTTGAAGAGGTCAGCTGATAACGACTAGCTGTTTATTTGTCATTGGGCTATTAATTAATTATACAATTTCTAAGGAAGTTGTACATCCACTCGTCACACTCATACAAAATCCATATTCACCCATTCCTTGATGTTCGGCATCTTGAAAAGAAAAGAAAAAAAGACTGTGTTGTCGCTGTCGGCCTTAGTTAGAGATTCCCCTGTGCATGCACCTTGGCTTTGACTGACAACGCATCCCCTCCTTGTTTTCTTAGTTTTTAACTTATTATAACCAAGTGTGGTTGTATCATAGTTTGTACAGAATTCATTTTTGATTTGACTAACAAGTGTTAAAATTATTTGTAAAATGAAAAAAATGTATATCAAATCGTTTTGTGTAGGTCTAAATATGTTAATTAAATATTAATACATTTTAACAAGTAATTTTTATAACATTTTAAATTATTTCTATAACAGCCATTCCTATTAAGAGTTTTATATTACTTTTCATCAGTAAAAGTGGGTTTTTTTTTTTTATTCACAACTGTTGGTAATTATTAAGAGTGATTGAACAGAATATTCCAGAACAGGTATTATAATATGTCTTCACAAAATACACTATACAGAATTGAAAACAAACTGTCTAACATTTTATGACTTTGCTGGCTTACATTGTCGTAGTAGCTGCGCTGAACATACTGTAAGTCCAAGTCCAGACAACTCAGATACAAGGCTTTCATCCTCATGAGACGACCAGAGTTGGCGAGCAGGAGCGCTGTGTTGTACTTGTCATTTAGCTTTGTGAACTCTGCCTTGCCCAGGTCCAGATGGTGTTGGCACAGCTTTAGCAGTGTATTTATCTAATGACAAATACCACTTAGTACAAGTATTTATCACACATACCCTATTATTGTATAGAAGAGAACCATGTTTCAATAAACTAATAGCGCTAAACAATTTTCAACATTTCTATGAGTCAATTATTATTGTAACGCTTAAGAAAGTCAAATCACAAATTTACATATTAAATTTTCAATTTTATTGTTAGACTGTTCATATAGTACACTAATACAAAGGCATTGGTTCTGGGAGTTTTCAAGCCTTACATTTATATATTTTAATGTTTTTATAGTGTCATTCCTTCTTTTGAAATCATTTTGGGCCAGATTACATCAGGTTTAATGAGTAAAATTTACAATACAAATGTTTTATGTATTTCATTTTGCAGATCTAGAAAAACAGTGTACCTAACTTTAAATGTTGTCTATTTCTGCATCGTTAGCAGTTTTGAGAACGGTTTCATTTGTGGTTGGGTGACTGTTTTATATTGTTTCAGTTTTGTTGCTATCGACAGGACTTTGGTTGTTGTGTAGGTATTCTTATGGTAGGTAATATATTATGCTCTAGTAAGTTTGTTTATTCTGCTTCACCATGCTTTTATTGAGGATAACAATGTTATGATTATTAAGTTCAGGTTTACTAATTTCAAAACCATTATTATAAAATAATCAGCGTAAAGTTAGAAAAGCGAAACAAACAAAATCTCACCTTAGACCTTACTGCAGGGTCATCAAGATTTTTAGTGCCCAGGGCTGAAACATATACAAATTAAACGTATATAGAATATGTTTAGTGATTAATATGGCTGAATTGTTATAACTTTACATAATTGTTTGTTATCTATGAGTAGGGTTATATATAAAACAGTGAAATTTAGTTACATATTCGGTGGAAATGAAATAAATCTTTAAAGTTTGCTCTAAACAAGTGTTGTTAACATTCACAACACGTTTCCAATATTAGCCACTATTAAGACCTCATTTTCAGATTCATTGACTTTATGATGTTGTATTTTAAGGAAGAAGGTAAATATCTCAATAACGTCCTGTAACTGTTTTTTAACCCCTTTACTGCCAGCACCCATGGTATTTGGACGTGCGAAAACCACCAGCGCGTTTTGTGAACTAAAACTGTTGTAGAATTCTTATTTTTTAAGATATCCATACGATTTTTTTTTCTTTTGTAACTAAACGAACCTGTTAGGGAATACTTGAAAAAAAATTCATATTACAATAAATTTTTTGTAAAAAAATAAAGTTTTTTACAAATTATTTTTTTCTACTTTGAAACAATATAAATGGTTGACACAAAATTTTTAGCTAAACTGGTGGTTGTTTTTCTTATTCTACATATGTTAGTCTAGGGTGAAAAAACCACAGACTTACCATAATTAGAAAAATAGATATAGGAAATATCCATTTGTCAACAAACTCTATGATTTTGCCACTTGTCCCATAGTAACTCATTAAAAGTTCAAGAAACATTTGTTGCTCAAAATTAGATTCTAAAATATTTCCATATTGACAAAAACACAATATACAACAAGAAAAAAGAAGCTCATTATTTATGATTGTTATAAAAAATATTCTTATAACCGTGCGTCCTACTTTGGGGTATACGGAGCATCCCCTGGGTGGCAGATAGGGGAAAGGCCGGTGGATCTGCTTAAACAGTCCTCCCGGCTAGGTCTAAGGGACCCACTGACCAGAAGTAGGTGCGGCCCTCCATTCATATTGGGGGTTGAGCATAGGGCTAACAACCCTATCTTCTAAAACACCATTGTTATAAAACGCCAACAAGCCTCAGAAGTGGATAGATCAAATGGATTAAGACCCAAGCTTAGAACAAAGGAATTAAAACTCGGCTCATGGAACATTAGAACCCTGGTGGTACCAGGTAAAGTAGATATTATCAATGAAGAATTTGAGGCCTTCAAGATAGGTGTGGTAGCACTACAAGAAACCAAATGGCCATTCTGTGGAAAAATAAACACTAAAAGTTACCAAATACTATATAGTGGCTGTGACAATGGAAGACACTATACAGGCGTAGGGTTTGCTGTAAAAAAATACTTTTTAGAATCAGTTATAGCCTATGAAGCAATAAATGAGAGGATATGTACAATTAGGTTTAAGGGAAAGTTGATATATCAATGATAAGTTTCTATGCACTTACTGAGGATAGTGAAGATGATGAGAAAGATATAGTCTATGCTCAGCTAGAGGAAACATTTTCAAAGTTACCAAGCTATGATACCAAAATCCTTCTTGGAGATGCTAATGCTAAGATAGGAAGAGAAACCATGTGGGAGAGTAAGGCTGGCAAACACAGCCTACATAATTTATTAAATGACAATGGAATAAGACTGCAAAGCTTTGCTTCTTCAATGAATCTGTACATTGTCAGTACTAAATTTCCACGTAAAGATATACATAAAGTAACATGGACATCACCAAATGGAAATACGAAGAACCAAATCAATTATGTTCTGATTGATAAGAAACATATCAGTACAGTGGTAGATGTGAAAAGTAAGAGGGGCAGAGTGTGGTACAGACCATTACTTGATTCTAACAAGACTTAGACAAAGAATAAAGATTGAAAAAAAAAATGTTAATAAAATGACAGAGAAACTGTATCTGGATGAAGATAAGAAAATAAGAGTTCCAAGTGAATATCGCAAATAGATTTGAAGCTCTACTAACAGAAGAGCTGACGGTTTTTTGGTACAAAATCAAAATACAACCAAAAACGCAAATTTCTAATTATAATGCTGCATTTAAAATGCTTGCTGAAGACTGTAAGGCCAAAGGTTATAAACATTTAGTATGCTCCCCAATGGGTTGTGTAAGGGACCATATTAAAGTAGAACATTTTACCAGGAACTTGTTGAAGTTTCAATCAAACACAGGAGCAAACATTAGTAGTGTTGTTGTTAATGAAAAGTCAAAAAGAACTCTCAGGAATGGTCTATCAGTTGATGAGTTTGTGAGGAGAATATGGAACACTATAATTTCAGAGACTGGAAATATAAAATCATCAAAAGTTAATCATCAAGTAGTGTCTTTAGAGCGCCAAGCAGAAGAGCATCTACAGTCTGCCAGACAAGCAACTGATTTAGACATTGATGTCGAGGGAGTAGTTCCTGGCAATGTGGAGGTGCCACTAACATCTATGGAGAACTTTCCACCACTGACCACAGCCCTGGACAAAATTCATAAGAGTGCTGCTGCTAGAGGCAGTTTCGTGGATATACAAAATTTTGACAAGACTGGATATTTCAGTGATAACTAAAGACGCTAATTCTTTTTTATAAATAAGATTGACAAGTCTAATATTAATTTAGCGCCAAATGTAACAGTAAATTTAGAAAAGTAAGTCTATGAATTTTAGCACTCTTTTTAAGCAAGAAACTAATTTAGTAGTTTCATCTAAAGGTAAAGGTCAACCTAATAGCTTTAGCAATAATTTTCTCACTAATAAGGAAAAATCTAATAATTCGGAAACTGCTTTTAAAATATTTTACCAGAACATACAAAACCTACAAACGTGCAAAGAGTCATTAGAAATTATCTTAACGGAACTGATTCCAGATGTAGTGGTATTAACTGAACACAACATGAAGAGTTTTGAATTGGAGCGTTTTAATATGGAAAGCTACACCATTTTATCTCAATATACACGCACAACTACTACAGGCAGGGGAGGGTTAATACTGAGTAGAAAAAATATAATGGGCAGACAAATAATTTTACCATCTATTAAACAGCATTTAGAGGAAAAATTGTTTGAATGTTGTATCACTAAATTTAAACTTAATAACAAGTCCTTTGTAATAGCAGGAATTTACAGAACACCTGAATATAAGACTAAGGAGTTTCTTGAAAGACTAGATAATACAATAGCAACTATACTAAACAAAGAAAAATATTAAATTATAGTTGGGGACGTTAATATAAACTTTTTAAAGCCAGAGTGCTCAAAGGAAATAATAAATGTTTTGCATGGAAATGGAATGAATTATCTTGTTAAGTTTCCAACTAGGGTGACACAATCTTGTAAAACATGCATTGACAATATATTAACTAATATAAATCCTAATCAGACTAAATTTCAGGAATCATTACGATGTTGTCAGATCATGACGGACAACTATTGGAAGTACTAAATTTTTATCATACAAAAAATGAAAGTTTGTTTTTTAAAGGAAGGACATTTACGTCTGAAAACATGGCATTTTTTAAATCATCACTTGAAAAAGAAAACTGGCTTGAAGTTTATAATTCACCTGTCCATATGAAATACACTGTTTTTACAATATCCTAAAACATTATTTTGACTTGTCATTTCCAGTACGTTTAAAAAAAAGCAAAAGCAAAAGGTCTTGGATCACAAACCAATTAAAAGTTGATAAAATGCCATAATTCAATTTAAAAAATTGTAAGGAGAAATAGAAGTCCTAAGCTCCAAATCCATATTAAACTAAAAAATAAGCAATATAAAATAAAACTAGTGAACGCAAAAAAGAAGTATTTTGATGCCAAAATAACAAACTCTGAGAATGTTTCTAAAACAACCCGGACTATTATTAATAGTGAAACACAAAAATATAAAGGAAAGAATAACCATAACATAGTCTTAAGCATAGGGAACAAAACTATATATAACCCAAAAACTGTTAGTAATAGATTTAATTCCTACTTTGTAAACATTATAGAAGAATTATTGTTGAAAGATGTTCAATTGCCACAAAAACACTAACAAAATATAAATTTGTCATCTCCCCAAAAATGTTAGTGCTTTCCTGTAGAAGAAAAAGAACTTATGGACATTTTTGATTCTCTTAAAAATAAATGGTCAAGTAGGTACGATGAAATACAGACTAGGATTATTAAACTTGTAAAGGTGCCTTTGATAAAGCCTGTACTACATCTGGTCAATTCTTCTTTTGTATCTGGTATATTTCCGCAAAAACCTAAAGTTTCTGAATTAAATCCAGTTTATAAGAGGGGAGAAACCACAGACATTCAGAACTATCGACCAATATCTATCTTGCCATCAATGTCAAAGATTTTTGAAAAAGCAATGCATAATAGACTGATTGAACACTTATTAAAATGTAATCTAATAGATGAAGAGCAGCATGGATTCAGCAAAAATAAATCAACAACAGCGCTAATTAAGTTCACTGAATTTATTATTGATTCAATTGATGGGAAAAACAACACGGTAGGAATATTTATGGACTTATCTAAGGCTTTTGATAGTATTTCACATTATAGGTTAATTGAACTATTGCAAAATTTAGGAGTTAATAGGACTAATTTAAATTGGTTTGAATCCTACCTCATAGGCAGAAAGCAATATGTGGAAATCTCACATGTTGCAAGAAATAGGTTATTAAAATTTCAATCTAAAACGCAAACAATTAGGCATGGAGTTCCTCAAGGGTCAATTTTGGGCCCTTTATTGTTTGTGTGTTATTGATTGGCATGCCAAAGGTCCTTACAAAACACGAGGATATAAATAGTCAAATCTGCCTATATGCAGATGACTCAAACCTTTTAATATCAGCAAAATCCGAAAAGGAACTAGAATTAAACTCACAAATTCAATTACATAATATAAATATTTTTTTTAGAGAGAATCAACTAATGTTAAATGTAGAAAAAAAAATTTTATTTCATTTAAAACAAAACAGAACCGAAATACTGTATGTCCATACAGTATCCATGTTGTATCCATATCCATGTTGGTAATGAAAGTATTGCTCAAATTGAAAACACAAAATTATTAGGTTTATACTTTGATGAAAATTTGAATTGGCATTTGCATGTTAACCATGTAATTAATAAAATAAATTCAGGGATATATGCATTAAAACAAATGACTTATTTCTGCAGCTTAACAGTACTGAAAATTATATTTTACGCTCATGTCCAATCCCACATCGCCTATGGTATCAGTATGTATATGGAAGTACCTCACAACTAAATTTTAATAAAATTTTAACTCTTCAAAAAAAAAAAAGCCCTTAGAACAATGTTTAATCTAAACTTTGATGATTCTGTGAGACAGTATTTTAGGGAATTGAATATTATAACTGTGCATAGCCTATATATTTTTGAATGTATAATGTTTGTTAAAAAAATAGGAATAGCTTTAGGACACATAGTCAAACTCACTCATATAATACAAGGAATAAGAACAAAATTTTATTACATCACTATAACCTGGAATACTTCAAAATTCCAGTAAAAAGACATCCTGTTCACGCATAAAGCTACTTAAGTAGCTTCCCAAACACATTAGAGATGTAAATGATGAGAGAAAAAATTTAAAACACAGCTAAAAAACTATTTATATGAAAATGTCTTTTACTCATTTCAGGAATTTTATGATTTAAAGAAAGGGAACTATATTTCATTAATTAATTAAATTAAGATTATTAGTTAAGTCATTCAATGTTTTATTTATGATTTTCAATGTACTACTGTACAGCACTTACTGTATATGTATGACACTATTCAATGTATGCAATGTACAAATACGAATAAAGATATTTTGATTTGATTTGAAGAAGATGAGGAAGAGACACAAGTAGAGACAATGTGGCAAACCTTAAAAAAGAACATAAAAGAAACAGCAAATGAAGTTTTTATAAAGAAAACGAACCCAAAAAAACCCTGGTTCAATGAGAAGTGCAGAGAATTAGTAATTAAAAGGAAGGAAGCAAAAAATAAACATCTAAAATGCAGAAATGCTAAAACTAAGGAAACATACAGAGAAATAAACTTGGAAGTAAATAAAACATTAAGATGAGAAAAAAGAAATTTTATAAATAATAAACTAACAAAGGCAGAACAAGATTTAACAGTGAATAACACTAAGGAATTTCACAGAACTGTAAGATTTTTTCAGAAAGGTTACAGTCCTAAAGTAATGGGAGTGCAGTAGTGGAAACATCTAAAATACTTCAAAGATGGAAGAACTACTTTGAAGACTTATTATTAAATGCTGATAATGACGTAGAAGATGAACAAGAGGTGATCATAGAGGGTGTAAATCAGGAAGATGTTGTAGAACCAACTACAGAGGAAATTGAGAAAGTGATGAAAACATTAAAAAATGGGAAGGCACCAGGGGAAGATGGAATACCTATTGAAATAATCAAAAGTGTTGGTATTAAAATAATGAAATTCCTACATATGATGATGTTGAAAATTTGGAGATTGTAAGTTATGCCAATGGAGTGGCAAGAGAGTGTGATAATACCACTATAAAAAAAGGAGATAAATAAGAATGTACAAACTATAGAGGAATATCACTAATTAATTGTACATATAAAATACTGTCAAAGCTAATATTAAACAGACTACGAAGATACGGAGAATAAATATTCGGAGAACAACAAGCAGGCTTTATGAAAGTAAGATCAACTACTGACCAAATATTTATTATAAAAGAGCTGGCCTCAAAATATTGGGAATACAACAAAAATCTATATATATATTATTCACTGACTTTAGAAAGGCTTATGATAGCATTGTGAGAACAAAATTGTGGACATATCTTAGAATAAAAACATCCCAGAAAAGATAATTAGACTAACAAAAATGTGTGTTGAAGGCTCAAGAGGGAAAGTAAGAATAGAAAGAGAATTTACAGACACTTTTGACGTAAAAACAGAGGTAAGACAAGGAAATGCGTTGTCACCATTGTTGTTCAACCTCGCTCTTGAAGAAACACTGAAAGTGACAAAATCGGTACAAATAGGTGCAAACATTGAAGGTATAATCAATATTTTAGCATTTGCTGATGATGTGGCATTAGTAGCTGATAATGAAAATGATCTAAAAACACTAGCAGGTGTCCTGTTAAAAGAATCAAACAAAGTAGGTCTTCAAGTGAATGAAGAAAAACTAAATATATGAAGATAGGGAGACAGGCAGAGCCAATCAACTCAACACTGCACGTAATGGATTACAAATTTTTAGCCACTGAAGAGTTCAAGTATCTGGGAGTTACTTTGACTAGCCAAAATAAAATAGAAGAGGAAATACAAGTCAGAATTAATACAGCAAATAGATGCTACTGGAGTCTCCTGAAGCTATTCAAAAGTAAACTACTGTCAAGACCCACAAAAATAAGAATGTATATAGCTATTGTACAACCTGTTTTATTGTATGGATCTGAGGAGTGGACCCTAACAATGTATAACAAAAAGATTGATTACATTTGAAAACAAAATTTTAAGAAGAATATATGGACCTACCTATGAATCAGGAGTGTGGAGAATGAAAAAGAACAGAGAGCTTAGAGAACTGTACAAGAGACCTGATATTGTGGCGGTGGCTAGAAGCGAAGAATAAGATGGCTTGGTCATGTGAGGAGAAGGGAAGAAGAAAAAATGATAAGAAGGGTATGGATGGGGAAACCAGCAGGAAGGCGACCTCTAGGATGACCAAGCATAAGATTAGATGACCAAGTGGAACAGGATGTGAGAAGTCTTGGTGGAAACAACGAAATGGCAGAGGATAGAGGATTGTGGAGGCAACTTGTTGGCGAGGCCAAAAATCACCTTGGATTTTGAGTGGCTACAGGAGTAAGAGTAATAACAAATATTTACACTGAGGAACTGACAGCCGGAACAACTTGTATCAGCTGTCTGCTAGGTCGCTCAATGTTACTTTCCAAAGACATTCAAAATAATATTGCGAGTTATATAGTGAACTCAAATTTTATTAGGATAGTGAACTGACGTAAATTTAGGAGCTTTTGATTCATTATAAAGACAATCAAACATAAAATACTACACGTCCTACAGTACAAACGTTGGTGGTTCTCGTGAGAAATGCCAACGTCCGTACTGTACGGACATCAGCTGTGAACGGGTTAAGGATGCATCTGTTATGTAACGCTTTAAAAATCATTAGATAATTATAGAACCCTAATAGGTAGCAATTTACTGCCGTTAATATAACTAGCAAGAAAGACCACTGTGGCAGTAAACGCACTACAAGAACAAAGCTACAGTTTACTGGCATTAAACTTACGATGGAGGTAAACCATACAAAAACCAAGCATAGTTTAATGTTGAATTTTGTAGAGTATATGACAGAGAATACAAATAAATATATTATATTTCCTTTCGATGTTAGAAAATCTTCATTGAAAAAAGCTGTTTTTAGGCATATTTGTATGCTTATACTGTGTGTGTTTTAGTTGTAGTTTGTTTGCTCGGGTTGACTTGAAAGTGTGGCACCATTGAAATGTGATTAATAAGATTAATAAAATGTAATTAAAATATGTATTTACTGAACAAATATATAAACTTGAATTCACCAAGAGTTATCAGGGTGGCTACTCAATCATGTAAAAAAAAATCAAGCACAATTCAAGGTTTTTTCCAAATAAAATTCAAGGCGCACTTATAGAGGAAAATATCTCTGAATCGACGTAATCACTCATTATAGTACAATACATAATAAAGCATGTTTTATAGCTAGGCATGTCAATAATCTTGTAGGCCATAAAGAAATTGAATTATTGCATATGTATCCTAGGTTTAATTAGCAGTTACCTAAAATATTTTATTTCATTGATAAGTAGGCTCAAAATCTAGTGATATGCCTAACTTACTTTAATACAATTTTTACTAATAAGCCTATGGACTATTTGCGGTAGGCCCACCTTTAATTAATTACTGTTATATTAATAACACGATGAGTTGAAAACAAAACTCGTTTTTTATCAGATAAGTATGTGAAAACCCACATTTTTAAAAATTGTTATTTTTTGACAACTTTTTTTCATTTTACATATTTTGGTAACTATGCAATTTCTTTTCACCTCTGAAAATACAATTTCTTGTTAAAATATTGAAATGTGAATTTTTGAGGTTTTTTTCATTTTACATGTTTTGGTAGCTATGCAATTTCTTGTCACATCTGAAAATACAATTTCTTGTTGAAAAAGTGGTGAAATGTGAGTTTTTTTGAGGAAGTTGATTTCAACCGCAGAAAACTCTTTTTTAAGAGAAAATCTAAAAACTAGTTTTTTATCTGACAGTGAAAAAAACAGCTTTTTTAAATATAGTTTTCTGTCAAATTTCTTTTCCATTTCACATGTTTTTTAGGCTGAACACGAATGTATAATTGTGTTTGCAGTAAAATTACTTATTTAGCCTGAAAAATGCATTTTATACTTACCTAACTAAAAATAACCTAACTTATACTAATTGTCTATTTACTCAACAAAAATTCGTAATTTGCGTTACATTCGGGTGTTAGGCCTCCGTGACGGCCTGCAGCTGTCACTGTGGCCGAAATATAGATGAATTTGGTTTTTGTGATTAATAGTTGTTGTATATAATGATCGTGTAATGGCCGCTAATCGCGATTCGCTGCAAAAGTAGTTTTTCGTTATATCTCAAGAAATAATGTTAATAGAGCAATTTCATATTCACTACAATAAAACACATCGAAATAAAAAAACAATGATTAAAATACTATTTAAACTAACAGAAATATGTCAAAAATACTATAAGTTGTGATATCAGTTTTCCGAATTTTTCGGTAAAATACATAATTTACGCAAAATGTTTTTTATGCTGATCACGAATATATAATTGGGTTATCCAGTAACAATAATTTTTCCACCTGAAAAATACACTTATTATTGACCAAAATAACCGAACTTATCAGGACTATTTACTCAACAAATAGACGTAATTTGCGTTAAATTATTGTGCCTGGCCTCCGTGACGGCCTACTGTCCGTCATTCCGGCAGGAGTATGCGTGAATTCAGTTTTTTTGTGGTTAAAATCTGATGTATATAATGATTGCTAATCGTGATTCGCCACGAAAGTAGTTTTTCCGTTATATCTCGAGAAATAATTTGTATAGACCAAAATAGCGTAATTATGCACTTTCTTGCAACCTGTTAAAATGTGATTTCATGTTGAAAAAGTGGTAAAATATGAGTTTAAATCTCTTGAGGAGTTTGGTTTTATCCGCGGAAAACTCGTTTTTTACCGAAAAATCGAAAAACTAGTTTTTTATCTGATAGTGAAAAACCAACTTTTTTTAGAAATCGTTATTTTTCGAACAATTTTTTTTTTTTTTTATTAATTTCTTATGTTTTTTATGCTGAAAACAAATATATAACTGGTTTTGTAGTAAAATTATTTTTTCAGCTCGAAAATGCATTTTTTACTGACAACCTAATTTATCCTAATTGTCTATTTTCTCAACGGCCTGCCGGCCATCCCTCCGGCGGGAATATAGGTGAATTCGGTTTTTGTGATTAATAGTTGTATATGATGATCGCGTAATGGCCACTAATCGCGATTCGCCGCGATAGTAGTTTTTCCGTTATATCTCGAGAAATATTTGTAATATACCAAAATAGTTTTCAAATTTGTATTCAGCGCAAAAAACTCATTAAAATAAAAAAAGATGATTAAAATACCATTTAAATTAACGGAAATATGACAAAAATACTAAAACTTGTGACATTGGTATTTTCGAATTTTCCGGTAAAATACGTTATTTCCGCAGAATAAAAAGCATATCTTGTGAAAATACAGCCAATTCTAGACTCATTTCAAGCAAAATGTTCCAAATTTGTTTGATGGCAAGAATCTGCATAAATACCCAAAATAGTTTTCAAATTCGTATTTAGCGCAAAAACAACACATCAAAATAAAAAAATATGATTGTAATATCATTTGAATTAACGGAAATATATCAAAAATACTAAAAATGTGACATTAGTTTTTTTGAATTGTTCGGTAAAAATGATTTCCGCAGAATAAAAAAGTCTCACGAAATCGTAGTCAATTATTGAACCATTTCAGGTAGTTTTCAAATTTTGTTTGGTGGCAAGAAACTGCATAATAGTCTTGTTGGTTTTAATAAATAATAATTCACACAATACTAAAACACTGTCAAAATTTACGATTTTAGAGTTAGTAGGCCTAGAGCTTTAAGTCAATAAACTACAACACAAAACGTTCCACACTTAAAACAACATCCAATGAACTTTATATTAATGTTTTTATCCAATAAATTGTTTAAATAATTCTGCATTTTATTGATAATAACTGAATAAATAAACTGGAAGGTTTAATTAACAAAACACGCTCTTCGCTGGTGAAAAATTACCGTTCACATTATCTCTTCTTGTTGCCCACCTGTTGTTGCCGGTAATGGTAAACGTAAACAAAAGAAATGCATCAGCCCATCCTCGCCCAGCCTGTTTTCGATATATTTTCGTTGTTTAAAAAGAACGCAACAGTTTCATTGAAACAATGATTCAGCACCAAAACGTTTCAAAATGTTGCAAATAGCTGCAGAACAGACAGCAACGGATATCAATAGAACAAAACGAAAACTCCCAAAGTTTAGTCGCAACTTTAACCTGCAGCGCAAGTTGCAACAGAATGTCAACAAATCTAAGAGGCGACATTTGACATTGGATTTATTTGTGTGTCTCGGCAAAATGCGGTGGGTGAAGCTATCATATTGTCTGCAACAGCTTCATCCAACTGTTTCGACGTCAAAACTGTTTCGGTTGCAACCGTTTTGTCAAACTATTCCATGTGTATTATTTTGAACATATCAATGTGCCGAGTCAACTCATGTCTTATCATACGAAGATTGACGAGGTTTCCCAAACGCTTGATTTTAACTGGAGCCATGAAGTCAGAACCTTACTGACGTCACCGGATTACTCTCGTCTCGCTCGACGAGAATTCCTGATGGTTACCGAAATTCAAGCATATTTCCAGGTTTTTTCAAGGCGCCGTAAAATTCAAGCATAATTCCAGGTTTTCCCGAAATTCCCGGTGAGTAGCCACCCTGGTTATGCTTTCAACAGTGTAATTTTTTAGATATTCGCTTAGAGTAACTAAATTCTAGGAATTTATATTACAATATACACTCATAATGAAAATTTAAAAAAATTAATTCTGAAATATAAATATTGTATTCAGAAAGCATAACAAATTAACTTTAAAACTAAGAAAGATACTTTACAGTTGACTTTGTTCATATAGAAAGTGCTGAGTTCGTTATGGACGTTGCCAATACGGGAATGCAGGGCGTCACATGGCTTCAGCAGCAGCGCCTGCTGATAGCAACTTAGACTACTCAGCATTAACTGTTCCTCAGACTCCAGAGTCTCCGGCATTATCATACACTCTGAAATTCACCACTTATGTTAATCAATTAATACCTGTATAGTTTTACAATTGAAATATTGATCACTAATCAATTGTAACACCAATATCAAAATAATAATTGATTATTTTCAAAATTTAGGACCCTGAGATGAATAACCCTACAAGTGCTTTGGCGTATGGTTATACCCTAAAGTACTAGGAAGTTTAAAGTAAAAATGAAGAGTTTAGGGAAATACTTTATGATTTCATTATTTGAAGACATATCTTGCTACTTTTTGTTTTGTATTCTACAAAAATAACCAAAGAAAATATCTGTTACAAAAGAAAATACATTACAACTAATTTGTATTACCAGAAAAAATGATCTGTAAAAATGTTTGTAAATGTTTTATTTATTTATTTACCAATTTGTTTCTAACAAGCAACATATTTAGAAGAAAATTCTTACATTTTTAAGTTGTTTTACTTAAAAATAAAGAGTAAAGGGAAAATCTTTAAATCAATGTACACGCAATAATAGTAGAACATGTGACATTTTAATCATTTGTATTGAACAAACAAGAAACAACTACTCAAATAAATATAATACTGCATTAAAATGCTTATTTATGAGGACATGCATTGTTATAGTAAAATAAATTATAGAAATTGTTTTACATAAATGAAGTTATCGTCCTCAGATATGGTTTAATAGGCCATGGTGAAAATCTACAAATATCGTGAAAAACCACAAAGAAGCTAAAAATAATGCAATAGAACATTTTATATTACAAAGAAATAAACTGTTTTCATATTTAATACATTTCAATTGAGTAAAATGTCACAAAACTAAGCAACACACAGTACAGAGCAACAATTCTCACTACGTAAACAAACAAACCTAACCTTGAGTTATATCATTTCTAAAAACTATAAACAATCAATAGACAGCACCCAAATAGCCAAAAATGGATTTTCCAATACCTTTTAAATACAATGACATTGATAGTATCCATTAAATTAAATAAACCTGACCGCAATGTACAAAATACACAGCATCTACCACATAGACGCTAGCACTTTCCAGCATACACGCTGCCACGTAGTAAAAAAGTACCACTTAGACGCCATAGCACTCAAAGGATTAAATATTTGTGGAGTTTTTACAATCAGAAATAATTTTAGAAACTTAATTAATATCAAAACAAGTACATTTGTGCATCATTTCACATTCATTTACAAACTATTCTTCAACAACCAATGGTGAAAATTGGTGAGGTCGACGTAACGAGCTCTTTATGTCTTCTTCTCTGATATCATTCGTGATGTGCTTAAGTAGCTTCATGATAGCATCAAGTACCGTCAACTGATTGTAGAATAGGCAGTTGCAGTTTTCTGTCGTCAGTAGTTTCACACTATTAGGGAAGGTATGTCTATTGGCGTGACCTTATACTGGTGGGTACTCATACAAAATGTTTGTTTTATCACCACTGTATATATATTATGTCTGTATTTTAAATATTTATCATAACACTGATGTACTTATACACTCACCATAGGGATAGGTGCTACTGGGCATATCCAGAGCCATTTCTGCAATGAGAGCGGTGTCTGTGTCAGAGTACGCACTGTAATCAGCACGATGACACTCGATGTTGTTAAAGTCCTGAGCCAAGTGGAAACAGTTGTCCCCGGCAAGGCTCAACACTCCGCTGACCAGACTGGTGCAGCGACCGCAAACTGCAGCCATATGGGCATGGCTACGCAGTAAAAGACCTACACATCGTAGAGACTTGCCATATCTGAAAGCATAATAACATTTTAGCACTAAATAATGATAAGATAGTCTACACTATCTAGTCATATCACCCTACTTGACCTATAGTTTCAAGGCAAACACTTGAATTTCACCAATGAAATTCAATGAAAATTGTTATTATAGACAGGCCACTTAGATTGCAACCTAATGGAGCACCGCTGCAAGAGAAATGTACTGAGTGTAGGATGTGTGATAGAGAACTACTCTTCCCCCACTGTCATTTTCTTTAAAAATTGTCATGGCAACTAAGAAGATGGTAGGCAGCAGAGTAGCAAGCCCTGCCCATAACGTCATTAGCAGTAGTGACTTGACGTTTTGATCAACACTAACGAATCAAGATTAGACAATTAAACTAAATCATTAATTAGTATTCAAATAATGTTTAATAATACAAACACAATGTAAACACTAAATAGCAATAAAACAAACTTGTACTCTTCAAGTTACAGTTATTTTTTACAACTAAACTCTGTTGCGGAAGTTGAACACCGACCTGAGCGGTGGAAACCCCTATATGCGTTAAATATAACACACAGGTCGCTATCTATCTGGACCAATTGTTGTTACATTTATTAGGTATCTGTTTTGAAACCTCAGATCTACGAAGGTTAACGGGATATGGTGTCAAGCTACAGGGGTTTTTATATGTACATTTCAATTATAGGTGTTATTTTAATTTTCTATATAACCTTAGTTTTCAGTTAGAAATATCTGCTTAGTAAAATAGTACAAAATTTATTTTACTAACCGTTTAGCAGAGTGCTCTGCCTCGGCCAGTGTACTGTAGACCAAGCATGCTTTCTCGTACAACAGAGTCTTGAGATGGCCCTTCCACGAAGCAGTGTCTGAAGGGTTGGGGACTTGCCAGGTTGGCAGGGGCACACTCTGCTGTTTGTGTAACAGTGCAGTCTTACCAGAATTCCTATAAGAAACAACAATGAACATAAACTAAGCATATAGTATAGTTGGTGAGTCACAAGAAGTCCTCTGAGCTTCTGCCTCTATGATACCGAAGGCCCTGATTTCCATTGAAACAGCACAAGTTATGTAGTTTACCTGTTGTAATTACTAATTATGATTTTTACACTACATGTCTTGTGCTGTTTTAATGGAAATCAGCACCTTCAATATCACAGAGGCATGAAGTTCACAGGACTTCTCATTACTCGCCGACTGTACCTACTCATCATTCAAGTATAAAGTATTATAATCTTACTATAGAGATACAGAATCAGTTTTAAAGTGCTGACCAGAAAATTAGATTATTTCTCTTTACACACACTGGATTAACTGTAGACTTTTCAACTTGTTAGATTTTACTGATCCCTAACAAACATTGATAAAAATTAAATTAAATCAATATCATTAGTTTATATGAAATTGAATCAAATTTTACAAAAGTGACAACCCACCCTTTTTTCATGCAATATAACATGAAAAGATTCTTCTCAAACCAGACAAATATAACTCCGTTACAGTGACAGTTTCATTAAAGAAAATTAATTTTGTGGTACACTCAAGTCGTACTGTTTTGTACAGAAAGAAGTGGAGATTGAACCAATTAGTTACAATGAGGTAGCAAACGTTAGTTTTTATTTATTTATTCTTTAGATTCCAATCCCAAATATACTGGTGAATATGGATATTGAATGAGTGTATAAAAGAGAATGTATTCTTTGTTACAAACTAATGCTATTCCTTAGAAAGTACCATTAACCTTTTCAGTGCCAACGTTCCATTTTGTATTGTCCCAGCATGTGCAAAAGGTGGCAACATCCTATTTTGAAGGAAGTTGTTAGATGTGCATAAAATGCCAATTTCCTATTTGGTAGGATGTTTCATAAAAGTTCTAAACTCAATGCAAAAATCAACATATTGAACTGTATTAATTGACATCAGTCTACTGCTAAAGAAACATTCCTTCATATAATATACTAATTATTATCTAAAACATAAATTCATTGCTAATAAATGTCAGATTAAAACTGATCAAGTAGGCAGCTAGCTGATATACAGTGCACGTTGTTAAAAGTTATTGTTCTGATAGTTGTTTTCTTGGTGAGTTGGTTTAGTGCTTAGATTGTTACCTTATATAATTTTGATTACTTCTTATGCCTTAAGCTATAGTTAGTACTTATTTTTGGTATTTTTAAATTATGGATAGCTCAAGATCACAAATAAATAACAAAGAGATGGACATCAGCAAACTTACCTTAGAAGACAAGTTCACTAACACCAGAGTAGTAGTAACATACACAAAAGAAACACGAAATGTTGTTTGTGTATGTTACTACTACTCTGGTGTTAGTGAACTTATCTTCTAAGGTAAGTTTGCTGATGTCCATCTCTCCAATACTAATTCCTGGCATAGTGCCCTTAAACCTAACCTAAAATAAATAACAAAACAATAAGAAGATTTACCTCAAGGTAGGGGTATGTTGTTTTACAGAAAATTTTTTATTTTATTATTTTTGTGAATATATTAGTATGAAATTTTGTTAATCTGTACTAAACTTAATTGTGTACAGTACAATAAGTGTAATTATGAGTGAAGAATGTTTTTCCATTGGTAAAATATGTGCAAACTTCAAAAATATTTTGAAGAATAATGTTTTTATAAGTAACCGTTTTATATATATTTTTTTTAAGTTTAAAATTGAATATTTTTTGGTAATAATTTAGTTCTTTGTTCTACCTTTTGTTACAATTAAACTGAAAAATAAATTATTTCTCTAAGTACGCAAATAAACTTGCTACAGAATTTTTTAAAAAATCCTTGCTAGATCGCCCAAACAGTCTGGCTCTTTTGGGTATATCCAGTGAAAAACTTTCTGGTAGTTTTGAGCACACCCTACATAAAATTACTTGGCACTGAAAGGATTAATAATAGCCCAATGACAAATGAACAGCCAAGGCTGATCCCCTTCAAAATTTGAAATGATTTTGGTTATGATCAAACTATTAATAAACATTTTATGAAGGTTTATGTAAAAGTATAATTACAAAATTACATCTGGTCAACAATTTCATTTCAAGACCAATTATGGTATTCCCTCCTGCCCAACCATACAAGAACGGTGGGTACTGACCCACCCGCCCACACAAACACGTATGGTGGTATTGACCCACACATACATGTACTGTGCTATTCATCAAGAAGTTTAAATTCATCAAAATATCAAGACATACAATTTTTCAGCAGTGTCGAATTTTTTCTTGTTTTTGTTTGTAAGCGTTTTCCCATCATGAAAAATATTTGTATATAACTATAAAAATGAATTTATCAACAAGAAATCCTTTTAAAATTATACTTGTACGGTAAAGCTTTAGGTCAAAACTTGCTTTTCGATACGTCAAGGATTTTTTTTATTTTTCAATATTCCCGAGTTTTCATTCTACCTTTGTAGTTTGTATAAACTAGAAGATTTTTAATAATATTCAAACCAGGCTTATTGTGATCAGGTTTATGTCTTTATTTTCAGATCTTAGGCTAAAGAGTGTTGGTGGTTAGTGGAAGGAGCATGCAGTAGTTATTAGTGATCTATTTTGATTAGACAAAAAAGGCTTGTGTAGAACGAAATACAGTTCCCTCACTATAGGATTTCCACTTCCACAAACCTAAGGATAAATCACAACTATTACATGCCAATCAGACTTATGTCTTCACTTGTAGATATTGGGTTAAAGATGGTTAAAGGTTAGTGGATAGACCATGAAGTAGAACAAATAACACACACAGAGACTGTTCTGAACTCACCAAAAATATACTGGAAACTGCTCAATGCTACTAAAAATTTCATTATTTTTCAAATTAGAAGTATCCTCTACTTGTTTTTCTTTATTTAGTTTTACAGTATTTTTAGTATTGTTCTTTTTCTTTTTGCTTTTCTTTTTATTAATAGCAATATGGGTCCCTTCTGCTTCCTCAGATTTGTCTTCCTTTGATTTTTCAGGAGTCAAGGAACTGTATGGCATTGGTATCGGCTGGTGAGGATGAGCCATTTCAGGCTCTGGCTGAGGGTCATTTTGAGTTTGGCCAGTTGTGTTTCTGGTACTCTGAAAAAAGTTAAAGTTTGTTAGTAAGTCACTTACCCTTATATTAACGTGGTGCAGAAGTTCTCAAACTGTGGTACAAATAACCCTTGGGAATGCAAAACTTTTTAGGGAGTACTCCAAAATCCAAGATATATGTTTTGCGAATTTCATGTTTAAAAGGGTGCCATATTTAACCATTTAGTAGGAGTTGACTAATACCATGAATAAGATTTGTTATGTATTAGTACCCAAAACGCTAGTTTCTAGTAAATCTACTCACATCCTAATGACTCAAAATTTTCTAATGATTAAAATATAGTCAAGGGATGAAATTTATTTTTTAAATTAGTAAGGGAAAAAACACAACTGGAAAAAATTTAGAACTGTAGCCTATGGGTTCTCTAGTGGCAATAAAATAAAACATTTAATTTTCATGTTTTGCTTGCCTAATTTATTGTGATGAGAGAGCATACGTTTGACATAGACTAGTTTAGTGTTATTAATAGATTTTTGAATCAGATTAAAAAAGCAGTGTCCAAGCAAAGCCAGCTGCAATTCTTCTCAATTCTACAAAAAATCTTCTCAATCTACAAGAGTCATGCTTTTATCAATGCCATATACAGAAACACTAAAACTTATTTTAGCACAAGTTACAGCTAGATTCAGAGGTAACTCAATGATCTTGGGGATATTGTGAACCATAAAGATAATGTAATGGAAAAGTCCAAAAAACTATGAGAAATCAATCTACAATAAAAGTGAGTATTTCAAAATGTAAACCTTTACTAAAGTTTTAAAGAAAAACAGAGAGCAAAACTTTACTGAAGTAACGGAAAAGGGCTCATTAATTAAAGCTGTGCAGAATTATTTCCCTCTTTAAATATATTATCAATATATTATTTTAGTAATATTAATTCATAAAACAACACTTATATTACATACATACACATATATATTACATGAATATTAATATAACGTTTTAGGGTTGAGTTAAACACTGTTGTACATGTTATTGTATTCAGACATGGCACTTTCTAATAAGCACAATAAAAGGAATAGATATATTTTACGAGGCATGTTCTTAAAGTAAGTACTGTTTTTGCAGTAGCTCTGTGGTCTGCGGTTGGCGTCAGCACATGTGCGCTGGGTACTACTATCTTTTGGAAAGCCACAGCCGTCGTTACGGATCCATTCGACTCTATTTAAGGTCGCTTATGACTGTTTAAAATTCTTTCTCTGATTTAAAATCCCACCCACTGTGAATGATGCGCTGTGTATGTTTTCAAAACGCTAAGGGCATGATAGCAGCTGACATTGATCGTGAGACTGTCACCGTGACAATTTTGTTAAAAAAAGCAAAACCATCACGATTCTAATGCTCTATTAATGTGAGAGAACTTGTTAAACATTTGTTTTTGTGATTTTCGGCAAACTGTTGTTGTGATTCTCCGTCAGCATTTTGGGAACCTAGTGTAAGCATAACTCTCAGTACTCAAACGTTCTGTCCCAATTTCATAAATCACACTTTTTGACACTTGAAGACACACTACATAACTATGCAGCTGTAAAGCGTCTGTTTTTTCTGACTTTTTTCATCAACATTTTGCACTAAGTCATCAGTAATAAGTGAAGGTTTCCCACTTAGTTCCTCATCACACATTCGTAAGGCTACCTTAAGAGCTCTCACCCATTTCCATACCATCCCATCACTCATTCTGTTTTCTTAATAAACTTCACAGATCTCTCGATGAATGCCAGGAGCTTCCAGGCCTTTAGCGTTACGAAACCTTATCGCAATATGTACTTTACCGTTGGCGGAATTTTTAATCAGAGGAGGTAAAGTCATAAACGACCTTAAATGCAGTCGAACAGAGCCGTAGCAGCAGCTGTGGCTTGCCAACAGATAGAAGTACCCAGCATGCATGCGCTGAACGCCAACCTCAGTGCTGTGGAATAATATAGCACTACATTGCAATGAAACAAACTAACCATCCGATGCATCCCACCTTTTTACCGTAGACAAGATGCAGGATAAGAAAGAGTACAGTTGTTACAATCTAAACCAGCTGATTTTGACTCACTAAAACCAGACTAAGATTTGCTGTTTTGGTTACACACACAAGTATATTATACTACTATTCAAATATACCTACATAGAACTAATACACAGCCAGTGGTTTTTTACTACGAGCAAGGATTTAATTACATGTAAACGGCCTTTTAAAACTTTTACATCAACAAACATATCACTTTTTATTAAAAGTGTAACACCAAACTATAGTAAAATAAAAATCTTAAGGATCAGTTACTTTGCCAGTTTTTTATAATAATCAAGTAACTAAGTCATAAGTTAGTTATAAAACGATGGGGCCGAACAAGTTGATAGATCGTACTAAGACAACAGCAAATTTATTTTAACTTCATTTACACTCCAATCATTCATACTCAATTTCAACTCTATATCATTAGCAGTTTGATGGTAGATTACATGATGATTCACACAGTGGACCTATGAGTCCATTATGGTGATGATCCACTAACTTACAAGTTTCAAAAAGGCCTGTAGCACACATGAATTCCTATTTCTTATAGATTTTATAATCATTTTGAATAAAAACCTATTACAAGACTAATGTACATTCTACGACAGCAAAACTTCATCTTAGTATTAACAAAGGCCTAAAATAATGACATATACATAAAATAATGGTAAAATAAAAATATGCACCATATTCGTTTACATGTCTCCACAAGACTTGTACATACTATTATCTGACACAACCCTATTAATTCTTTTTCGTCAATCAATAAAAGTCCATGGACTATCAATTTTGCTATTTTTCAAACCATATTTTTTAGCTAAGTTTAAATTTTGAAGTGTAGTTTCACACAAACCAACAACAACAGATAAATCAGCTATTGTGAAAAGTAGAGTGAAAGGTATGTATGAAATAAATCACAATAACACAGTAATATCACCTCGAATAGCTGAATATACGTATAAACAACTGTAGATTAATTTACCTAACGAATTGTGCTGCTATGTGGTAGTAAAACTGAAGACCAAGTCGGTATTGTAGTCATGCGAGAAAGACTCGCCACGGTATGATTGAGCTATCACCATGGCATGTCAATGGATTAAACATTAATAATCAATTCAATATTTTTAAACTACTTTAATTTGATAACTATTGAACTATTTCATCACAAAGCCTGTTTACCGAGTTGTTAGGGGGTGAAGCGATGTCAAAGAACTGGAGACACTGCAGTCCCGCTACTACATGCTGTAGAGCCTGGTCACACCTCTCCACCATGGATCCCACCACATGCGGTGGCGGCTCATACTGCGGCACTGTAACACACAGTTAACTATGATTTTTTTAAACATTTTTCTTCATGTACTCCCACAAAGAAAAAAAGAAATAGAGGTCACTTCCTTATGACCGCAGTGAACGCCTCAGTGGCAGTTAAAAGTAGATTCAACTTTAATGTACATCATTATAAATCTACAGTAATAACTAGAAATTGTATTCTAGAAGATCAAGGGAGGGACTGACAAAGTATTGGCCCAGCCATCCACATGGCAAACTGGAGAAAGAACAAGACACAATCAGCATACTATTGGATGCGTCCTCTATTTATTCTCTGTGGTGCTTTGCATTAAACTTCATGTGCTTAAAAGAATCTTTCTAAAGGTAAGAAACTCCTCCCGTCATCACGTGTTGTACCAACAGATTTAAATAGGATAACAGATTAAGTAGACTTACTGTAATAATAATGCTAAAACACTGAAGTAAGTACTAAATCATCTTTATTTTGTATTGTACATACCAAGTAGTGTCATACTTTTACAATCAATATGTAAAATCTATAAAATATCCTATAATTTAAGACATCTAGCTTATAATTTGATTATAATGTGACTTTAACAAATGTAAAAACAATAATAGTAAAATTACGAACTAACGACTTTTCTATTTAAATTATTAAAAATGTATCAAGTCATCTTAAGCCAATGAACATATTGGAAGTGAGCTGAGAAGGCCACAAAGCACCGTAATTTGTCTGCTTGCGCAAATCAACGTGCTTGCAAGAGTCAATTGAGTAACATCACAAATGCTCTAAGCAGACAGTGTTTAGAATGTCCAGACATCCACAGACGTCCATGGAAGCCAGTTTAAATGGCTACATAAAAATAGGGTGTGTTTTTTCCATTCTCCTCTACAGACACACACCTATGGAAATCAGTTTTAAATGGTATTTAACCCTATTGAGACAGACTTATAGTATAAAAAGTAAGCCAGAAATACCAGGCTATTTAAAGGTTTTTTTCAGATCATCTGGGAAATGGCTATACGAGGCGTTTTTTTAAAGTAAGTACCGTATTGGAATCCCGCTGCTGTAGCGCTGCATTCAGCACATGCGTGCTGGGTACTACTATCTATTAGCGAGCCACAGCCACCCTTACGGATCCGATCCGACAGTATTTAAGGTCACTTATGACTATTTAAATTCCACCTCCGATTAAAAATGCCGCCGACTGTGAATTATGGCTGTGTACATTTTCTTAACGCTAAGGGTGTGGAAGCAGCTGATACTCATCGTGAGTCTGTTACAGTGACAATAAATTTGGTTTTACAAATCATAACCATCCCGATTCTAATGGTCTAGGAATATGATAGAACTGGTTAAACATTTTTTGTGTGATTCTCATCAAACGTTTGTTTTTGTAATTCTTCGTCAGCATTTTGGGAACCTACCATAAGCATAACGTTCTGTACTTCAAACGGTTTGTCACAATTTCAATAATCGCACTTCTTGACACTTGAAGACACACTACATAATGATGCATTTGTAAAGCGTCTGTTTTCTCTGTCTTTTTTCATCAACCTTTTTTTTGCACCAAGTCATCAGTATTGAGTGAAGATTTCCGACTTCGTTCATCATCATGCACATTCGCACAACCTTAAAATCTCTCACCCATTTCTATTCTATCCCATCACTCATTCTATTTTCTCAATAAACTTCACAGATCTCTTGATGAATGTCAGCTGCTTTCATGCCTTTATCGTTACAAAAACTTAACATAAAATGTACTTTACAGTTGGCGGCATTTTCAATCAGAGGAGGAATTTTTATTAGTCATAAGCAACCTTAAATACAGTCAAATGGGTCCATAATGGCGGCTGTGGCTTACCAAGATAGTAGTAGTATCTGGCACGCATGCGCTGGACGCCGACTGCAGCGCTACAGAGGCAGGATTCTAAAACGGTACTTACTTTAAAAACACGCCTCATATTTTAATAACAATGGATCAAATGGATCTTATTTTTTTAATATTTCTTTATTTAATAGACAATATAATGGGCTTTGTGAAAATATGACTTTTATCTGAAAATACATATAGGTAAATATTATATTTACTTATAACTTGTAATGTGAATTAAATTTTTTTAAACATTTCAAACCATCCCTAATACTTAGTACAGCAACACTTAGTACAAAAGTATTGAAAATTAAACCTAGATTATTTTTAAAGAATATGTTTATCAGCAACTACATTGGAGAAATTTCCCAGTTAGGATCAAGTACAATTTCTTCTCAGTTCAAGAAAAACCTTAAAAACCGCTATTTTCAGACATGTATCAATCAATCAAAATATCTTTATTTCATATTAGTACATAGTATGCAGAAATAGTGTCAACCTTAATTATAATTTAAAGACAACTTAACATTTTGTAACCTTAAACAATAAACATAGCAAACAATTCAACAAAAAACAATAGCAATAAAATCCCATTTTAATGGTTCAAAAGTATAAATTCATTAATGGAGAAAAGTGATGAGTCTATCAGAAACTCTTCTAATAATTTAAGAAATTTATTTTGATTTTTCTCCTGTTTAATAATTTGTGGTAAACTGTCAAAAAACTTATTTCCTTTAAAAGTAATTTTCTTTTAAAAAAAAACACAGTCTACGTTGTTCAATCAGTCTATGTGGTCTAGTGTTATATTGATGTAGAGTGTTACCTATTGCAATTTTACTGTTCAAAAAAATGAATTTTACTGTCTCATAAATATATAGACTATAGACTATAAAAATGTTTGAAAATATATGTTTAACAGAGTCTGATTGTTTCAAATTAAACATTAATCTTAGCGCTCTTTTTTGCTGAATTAAAATTCTTTCTAAATTTTTTGTAGTTGTGATGCCATATATACAAATTCCATAGGAAATATGTGAATGGATTAATGCATAATAAATGGATTTTAATGTTTCAATATTACATGAATGTGCCAATTCTCCTTAGAGCATAAAGACCACTTGACGTTTTTCTCACAAGATTTACATGCCATTCCAAGTTAAATTTTTGTCTATAACTATTCCTAAAAATTTGGTTTCTTCTACTTGGTTTAGAATCTCATTTTCTACAAATATTGTGAGGCTTAATTTTACTTTGGCTTGTTTAGTGGAAAAGGAAATAAAATTAGATTTACTTGAACATTCAACAGCTTGCTATGATCAACACTATCAAATGCTCTAGATAAATCTAAGAAAATTCAGATTTTTTTGCCCTTTATCCACTTATCCAATTATAGATTCCATGAACTCTATTCCTGCTGTTATTGTAGACTTATTAGATCTAAAACCGTGTTGTTGTTTATCTAATAACTTATTTGTTTCAAGATATTTCAAAAATTGGTCAAACACTACCTTCTCTAAAATTTTTGAAAAAACTGGAAGAAGTGATACTGGTCTATAGCACTTAACATCCTCCAAATCACCCTTTTTTTAAACAGGAATAACTCTGGCTATTTTAAAATGTTCTGGAAATAAGCCAGAGATTAGGGAATGGTTGATTACATGTGTTAATGGAACACAGATAAAAGGCAAAACTGCCTTCATAACTGTTACAGGGATATTATCATATCCTGCAGAGTTCTTATTATCAAAAGATGTTATTATTTTTGCAACTTCATCTTCTGTTACCACGTCATGTTGCATACCACGTCAGATAATGTCATGCTAAACATGAAAGAAATAACAGAATCTTATTCCAAGTATACATACAGAGTACATAAAAGATTACATATACATCAAATACATAAACTAATTACAAAGACATCAAAATGTAATCAGCACTATTCACAATGTAAACACGACTTAGTGACTGACATAAACAGCTGTCGTCTATACATACTGTGACTATTAAACAAAGTATATACGAATTTCATGTATTATACTTCTATAAAATCTATTATATTTCATTAACTTAATTATTTATCTACGTAATTTCATGAAAATTCAATCAAAATACATTATAAAGTACAAAAGTTATTGCCTATCTTCTGATAATAATATAAAGGATGTTCGCTGTATTCGCTAGAGTTACAACTTCCGATATATCAGAAGTTTGTTTCCAAAGGCTTAAGCAAAATTTATTTCTTTTTGGTTTGCTCAATGCTAGCCAACGTATACGATAACTTTTGCCATGTTTCATAGCAATTTTAATTTTGGAAACACACAGCAGGTAACTTAAAATAAAAGGTATTTTATTTTAAGTTTAACTTAGTATTGTCCAACTTTAGTTAGATTGAAACACTAATGACACATGTTAAATAGTGCTGTACATTATGTTTTGTCTATAAGTTACAGTTAAAATCTGTTTCTGTATGTTTAATATTTTGTATCTTAACACGTTCACTGTGTCTGATGCCTTTCAGTGCACCAGGTGCATAAAGCTGCACACTTCGTCTGCTTTCTTATTTAATGTGTCTCTGGCACTGAAGGGAGTGTTTTGAGGTTATGTCAACTGTGTTCTGGCCTTGTTGACGACTTTATATTTCACGTCATTTTAAGTTTGCGTTTACGACGTGTTCTCCAGAGCAGTTTATTTGTGTGTCATTCTTATTGTGTTTTTCTTTAGTTTAGTGATTAGGAAAGTGATTTAAATATAACCTTTACTTCCAAGCTATGAAATGGATCTTCTTCCAGGATCTAGTAACCAAGCAACTCCTGTTAATTCTAATGACGAAGTTGTAAGTAATGCTACGGACGACCAGGCCTACAGCTCTGACTGGCTAAAATGAAGTGAAGCCAGATTATGAGACTAATCCTATTTTATGGTGTTCCAATACAGGTGGATTAAAAATAGGCCAAATGACTTTATCCTTCTTCTCATATTCCTTGAGTCCACAGAACCAACGCATGTGCATTTGAACTTTTTTGTGGCCCAAATACTACAACAAAATCAAGGATTACAAAATGGAAGGATCTGACAGTTGAGGAAGTGAAAGTATTTTTAGGATTGATGTTAGATATGGGCGTGGACCCAAAATCGAGGTTGCAGGATTACTGGAGAAAAACAAAAACTTATAGACGATTTATGAGTCGAGACAGATTTTTGTTGATTCTTCGGTGTTTGCACTTTTCAACATTTGATCAAAATGACCATCTATCTAAAGTGTGTTTCCTTGTGGATTGTTTTAACAATGAATCAAGTTTATTACCCTCAAAAAAACTTGCCACTAGACGAAGGCATGGCGTTGTGGTGAGGCCGTTTGTACTTCAAGCAGTATATAAAAAACAAATGACACAAATACAGCATAAAACTGTATACGTTGTGCAATCCCCATTGCGAGACATTACATTTTTAATTTATTGGTGTGTATTTTATGAATTGGGTGGGAAAGGACACGCAGCTAATGTGGTGTTGAAACTAATGCAGGGGAAACTAGGTGTTGGCCACAGCTTGTATATGGATAACTATTATAATAGTATGCAAATAGCAGAGAAACTCATCTAAAGATACATATTGTACAGGAACTTTGAAAGTTGATAAAAGTACATTCCTGATGATGTAAAAGCTGCACAGCTTCCAAAAGGAGGAACAATCGCCAGGTACACCGAAGGAATGATGGTTGGTAAGTGGAAGGACCAGAGGGTGGTTCTATACCTGAGCACAGAACATGAAGATGAAATAGTTACGGCCATAAACAAGTGAAAGGTTGAAGTTGTACAACTTTTACCATTATAAAGTACAATGGTTTTATGAAATGTGTAGATAGGTCGGACCAAATACAGGCCTACTACCCTGTATTTGCGGTGGTACAAGAAAATGTTTGTTCACACCATATAAATTATGGTTGTGAATGCTCATTACCTGTTCATTGAAGTATTCCTAATGGATAGAAGACGGACAATTGGCCTACATGAACTTACTGAATCCGTAAAAGATTATCTTTTACCAGATATGCCAGCACTCACATGACCCTTGCCATGCCCCACCACCTATACAGTAACTAAAATTGCAAAGAAAATGGGAAATACCAATCGTATATCAAGAAAAAAGTGTTGTATGTGCAAGAAATCTACGCAGTACGAATGTCTGACCTGCCCAGAAACCCCTGAACTTCTTCCCATTAGATGCTTTGACGTCTGCTTTCACACTGCTTGAAAAGTGACATTTTGGTTGGTTGTAAGGGGTGTAAATATTAATTATAATTAACAATTAGTACGTTTTATACAACAGTAAACAGTATGAAATTGTACATTTATAAAAAAAACTAAGTGTTCAATGAAAAAGGTGGTAGTGTAGAGTGCGGAGTGTGTCAAGTGCCCCGGTGCACCCTAACCAAAAAAGACAAAAAACAGCAGGTGTTTTTTCAGTAGTGAACGTGTTAATGGTCATTGTTACTTACGAGGGGGTGGGTCCAGGTCGTCGGTGATACAGAGAATGTTTATCGGTGATGTGTTACAGTCTGGAGGTTCTGGGGATACTGAGGCCGTCTCATCCTGCAGGCACTCGGGGGACACTCCCAGAGGTATATACAGGTCTGACAACATGTAATGTGCCGACGTCACAATCTGAAACACACTCGAGTGCGTACTATATGCCCTTAGAATGCGAGTCTCTAAAATGTTAGTTTCTTTTTACTCTAAAGCATTTTCATTTTCTTGGTTAAGAGAATAGTCCACTATTTTGAGGAAAACTTCAAAAAGGAAAAATCAAAATAAAATAATCAAAAAGCGGATTGTTATGATGATGAACCACCCAGCTTTTCCCGAATGTATTTTTTTTGACATTAAGATCTACTACAGACACCATTGGCTCGGTACTGACCTATTGTGTAACATAATTATCCACAAGTATCTATGTGTGGACTAAACTACAACCACATATATTCTTACATTCTTACATATGAGACGCCGACACAACGTTGTTGGTATTTTAAGGCGAATATGAATGGTTATATGAGTGTAGGATGAGTGTGGATGAGTGTAGTCTGGTTACTATCTCAGTTCAACTGTTCCTCAGAAAGGGCAATTTATTAATAGCCCAACAGTCAGGGCAACTAAGGGACCTACAGCTTTACGTGGAATCCGAACCACGTAGTGTTGGTCTGATTTTCAGCTAATTGACAAGCCTGATACTCAGTTATCTCCCCCACACAACATCCGCACAATGATCACCACCCAACATGGACACCCCAGACTTCTCTAGTAGTGTCCACGTCGATAGCAACCCCCAAGCGGACGCCATGTCGGTATTAAGAGGACCGAGCATCCAACCTATCGCCTACAATCTCCCAAACATTTTAAACCCCATGTAGGTGGGTTACAGCACTGCGCCACCAGTGCCGACATATATGTGTGGATGCCTTTTCATGCCTCACACAAATTCTTAGTCTGATTTACTTTTATTTATTTATTTATTTATTCATAAGAAGCCGATCGTCAAGATATGGGCGAATATGGATTTCGAATGAGTGTGATGAATGTAGATGAGCGAATGTAGTCATTGTTACACACTAAGGCCGACTATTCCTTAGAAAGTGTCATTAATTAATAGCCCAATGACAAATGAACAGCCGGTGATTATCAGCTGATCCTTCTCAAAATGTATTGACTCTGATTGGGATCGAACTGAGAACCTTTAGCACATGAAGCTGGGATTGAACCAACTACGCTACCAAGCAATTTGATACATTAAAAACTAGTTTAATTTTTAATGTATCAAATAGTCAGCGAACTGCAATATTAATTGTCAAAATGTTATTAGTTATCCATCTACATGGTATGTTGATGACACAACTGAAAGATTTATTTCCCAGCTGACATCTGTTTACTTCTTAGGCAAGTCAATGAAACTCAACATTATTAGTTCTTTCTGTTTATGAAAAACTGAGACCTAATTAGATACAGACGATAAAACTGAATGTAAATATTTAAAAGATACTCTATACACTGAATAAAATATAAATATAGCATGTTACTTTCAGAGAAAATTAAAAATTATATGATTATATAAATCACGCAAAACCTCAGAGATAGCATATTGGCTTAAGATTATAATCAATATACGAAAATTTTTAGTGAAATATATTTTTTACATTAAAATGTATGTCATTATAAAAGAGGAAAACAAGCTGTTAATATCATTTGATTGTAATATTTAAGAACACACCAACAGTTTAATCACCCAAGTTAGGTTTGCATCCAGTGTGAACGCACTCTTGACATTGACACCACACTACCGAATTACATAAGAAGGTTTTTTTTTTACTTGCTAGACATACATTTTTCTTAAAATTGTTCTGTTTTCTCTGCTGTTATCTGGTCTTACCTGAGGGTATTTTTCCTTTGGTAGCAGCATCAGGCAGTTGTTGAGAAGGGCTCGAATGGTACCGGGCTGCATGGTGGAACGGTCTACCGAATGTTTCATGTTGCGGGCAACTCGGTAGAGCAGCATGGCAACAGGCACTGTGAATGGGTTCTGGCCTTGATCTACCAGGCTCTCAGAACACAGGCTTGTGAGGTCGTACAACTTCACCACATCCTCGTCCTTTCCTATCATATCCTCAATCATAATTATATAATAAAAAGCTGTGATGTTAAGTAAAATTAATGCGAGACATTTTATTTCTTAGAGGAGTGTAAGTTTTACCCTGTGGAATAGAAAGTAGATGAGTAAAGATAAGAATGATCCTTGAAGCGCAGCATTTTTGAGTGGCTGATACGTTCTGTGAAAGGAGTTTTTTGCCAATTCAGAGTATCTGGAGAAGCAATTTTCCTTTACATTTAATGTATCTTGAGGTTATTCTAATATAGCCATGTCATGTTCTCTAATAAATTAAATGATAAATATAATAAAGTACCCTTTTATTCATTTTTATAAAAATATATTACCGGTTTCGGCTCTTAGGCCATCTTCAGATAGTAAATAATATAACCTAAAATAAATTAACAAATTATAAAAATAAAAATAAAACAGATGAAAATAACATAACATATGATTAATTTAGTGTGTGGGTAAGTTGAATTTTACTTTTTGATTCTTATGTTTTTTAACTTCTCTTATTTATTGGTATATAGGATTGTTCATGTTAATTTGTGTATTTAATATGTTCTTTGGTTCATTAAAATTGTTTATGTATATGTGTAAATTTTCTTTTGTATTCATTTTTTCTCCTTTCTTCTCGTATTCTAAAACTGTAACATTTTCATTTATATTTTGATAACTGTGATTTGACTGGAGAATATGTTCTGCAAAGTTAGATTTATTTGATGTTGAATTGTTGTTTCTTATGGCTTGTATGTGTTCAATTCAACATCAAATAAATCTAACTTTGCAGAACATATTCTCCAGTCAAATCACAGTTATCAAAATATAAATGAAAATGTTACAGTTTTAGAATACGAGAAGAAAGGAGAAAAAATGAATACAAAAGAAAATTTACACATATACATAAACAATTATAATGAACAAAAGAACATATTAAATACACAAATTAACATGAACAATCCTATATACGAAAAAATAAGAGAAGTTAAAAAACATAAGAATCAAAAAGTAAAATTCAACTTACCCACACACTAAATTAATCATATGTTATGTTATTTTCATCTGTTTTATTTTTATTTTTATAATTTGTTAATTTATTTTATTTATTATTTACTATCTGAAGATGGCCTAAGAGCCGAAACCGGTAATATATTTTTATAAAAATGAATAAAAGGGTACTTTATTATATTTATCATTTAATTTATTAAAATAGTAGCCCTAACGTGAACTAGTTTATACATGTTAACTCTATTGCTTGTAATAAAACCTTTTATATAATTGTTGCCATTCTCGAAGTTCAGCTGATATTGCCAGCACCATCAATTTAAGGTCAAACTCAAAGTACCAATATCAAATCAGTTTTCATGAACCTGAAATAAACTAAAGAGAAAGAGTATATTATTTTTAAATTTTCTTAAATATGAATCTTATTTTCAAGAAGTTCCTCATCAGTTGTATTTTATTTCTAACATTATTTTATTTATTAAGGAAAAAGCACATCTTCTTTTACTTCCATTTAAGTATTAAAAGTAATTTTGGTTTAATATTTGTATCTATTTTGATACTAGCCTTATAATATAAAAGGTAACGCTTTCTTTCTTAATATTCAGATGTTCAAATTTTCCAAAAATGTTCACTAAATAAACTCTAAACGGAGAGGTCGCTAGATGTCTTGACTCACCTTTAAACAGCCAATATGTGTGTCCTGCTTTGGTTGCGTTGGACTTGAGGAAGGAGAGGATGTTCTGAGCCACATCTCGGATAAGGTTGGGTGAGAACTTGGAGTTGGCCAGATGCGGGAGATCCTCAGTCTTGATCAACTCGTAGCGCTGCACGATGCCGTCCAGGTGGTAACACATGACCACCTCCGGCACATTGCACATGAGATTATCGAGCCAGTAGTCGATGCCTGTCAGTACGCTTATGGGCTTGTTGGCATCCCTGTCATATTACAAAACTATAGTAAAATGTAGCTAGAGATCATTTCAATTCAATTCAAAATGCTTTATTTGTAAATGTACAAAGGTACAATAAATAGCGTCAAATTAAGTTAAAGCTAGTTTCGGCTATTAAGCTTATTAATAGCTTATTAATAGCTTAAGGCTTATTAAGTTGGTTAAAATCTTTAGCAGGACTAAACATGTGTTAGAGATTTTAATTCCTAATTTAGACAAAGCATGAATTTGTCACCAAAATGATGGAGTGACCAGGCATTCTATAAATTCCCATGATGGTGGTCCATGAACTCGCCAACCGTATAAAAAGCATTAGACACAAGGTGACTTTTCAGCCGAGATTTAAATAATTTTTGGGAATTTTGAGATTTAATTCGTCCAGGGAGAACATTGACCAATCTGACTCCCATCTGCGAGGGAAGGCGTTCAAATGCCACCGTCTTGTGTTGTTCGATGCGGTAGGCTGCCCTCGCCCTTGTCTCATATCCATGGACGTCACTGCCGCTAGTCAAACTACATTTGTAGCGACAGTACACCGCCGTCTCAAGGATGTAAAGACAAGGAAGAGTCAGCAGTTCCAACTCCCTGAACGCTGTTCTGCACGACTCTGCATTTTAATTTCAAAATGACTCTCACAGCTTTTTTCTGGAGTTTAAAAATTCTTTCAAAAAGGGTGTTAGCACTACTGCCCCATAATATTATGCCGTACGAGAGATGGGATACATGAGGCCATAATAGGCCATTAGTAGAACTTCTAAAGAGCAGTAGTTCGAGAGATTGCGCAAAGCAAAGATACCTTTTGCAACCCTAGAGCAAACATTATCTATGTGATTTTATTCCAGGTCAATCCCTTATCCAGATATATTCCCAGGAATTTGGTACAGTCAGTTTCCTTAAGAGAAACATCATCTACCATTACAGTGGTTGAGGTTTCCGAATCGTGAGACCGCAACGAAAATTTGATGAAAGTTGTCTTTGAACAATTTGTTTGGAGATTGTCATTCAAAAACGTTTGGATGCAAGAATTCAAATTGACAAAAGCTTGTATTTCCAGTTCAGGCTGAGAAGCAGCTCTGAAGCAGAGAGTTGTGTCGTCTGCGAATTGAATGATTCTTCCATTTGTGACTGATTCCTCCAGATCATTCACATAAATGAGGAATAGTGCTGGGCCAAGAACCCTGAGGGACTCCATGGTGCACTTTGATGAATTTAGAAATGACGTTTTCAACCTTTACACATTGGCTACGGTCGCTAAGGTAGGACTGCAACCACACATGTGGTGGACCGCGAACACCATAGCGCCAAAGCTTCTGCAAAAGGATTTTGTGATTTACGCAATCGAATGCCTTTGAGAGATCGAGAAAGACACTTAGCATATGTTTACGATTCTCAAAGGCCTCCGTGACAAAATCAACCAACTGAGTGACTGCATCAATTGTTGATCTGCCAGACTTAAAACCAAACTGGTTGTCAGTCAAAATTTTATGCTTTTCAAAAAATTTTAGCAGTTGATTTAGAAAAAGTTTTTCGAAAATCTTACTTATCACCGGTAAAAGAGAAATTGGACGATAATTGTTGGCTAGGCAAGAATTGTCTTTTTTGTATATTGGGACTATCTTTGCTAATTTTAACATGGAAGGAAAAACGCCAGTACTAAAGGAAGAATTTATTATTGTTGTAAGTGGCCCCAATATGTTTTTTGAACATCATTTGATTAGCCAGGTTGAAATATCATTGACGTCAAAAGCGGTTTTAGCTGAGAAATCCCGGATAACACGCTCCACCTCCGCATGACACACAAGAGATACGAACATTGAAGTGCCAGGCCCCTTTTCCAGAACGGGTTGGCGTTGCGTACCGCTCAGGTTTGATCCAGAGTTAGCTACAGCGGCAAAAAGCTCATTGAATGCTGAAGCCACTGCCAAGGGATCATTCACAATCTGTCCATTAAAATTTAGCCTAATTCGTTTAGCATTTATTTTATTTTTAATGTTATTGATAATTGACCAAGCTGTTTTTGAAGTTTTTTGATCGTTTGAGTTTATTATCGATTTGGAAAGCCTTGGCAGTTTTTATATATTTCCTGTATTTTTTTTTAGAATTTTAAATTCTTGCTTTAATTTATCATCATCCGTGGTCCTGAAGATTTCAGAGTAGAACCTCAGCCTTTCTTTAGAAGCTAGGATTTCCAGAGTAATCCAGTTACTTCCAGTGGCCCCTGTCCCACTCTTACTCTTCTTCAGAGGACAACAAATATCCAGATAATAAATAAAGCAGTTATTAAAATCTTCAAACATTTCGTTTGCTGTTTCAATTTTGTTGAGGAAATCCTAGTTTTCCTTTTTTAGTAATTTATTTAGAGTTTCAACAATTTTGTTGAGGAAATCCTAGTTTTCCTTTTTTAGTAATTTATTTAGAGTTTCAACAATTTTGTAGAGGAAATCCTAGTTTTCTTTTTAGTAATTTATTTAGAGTTTCAACATTATTATCCCGGAAATCTCTCTTTGTAATGAAAACTGGGGAATTAGCTTTAGGACGGTTATTAATTATAATCATCTCCTGAGCGTATCATCTCCGAGATGGCAGTATCAAGGATTCTAACTGTAGTGTCAGGTATGTTTGATATTATGTTGTCAATGGCAGATCTCGACGTCGCTGTCACCTGTGTTGGAGAGTTCACGGACCATTTCAGATTAAATGACTGTAACATGTCCTTGAGCTGCCGTATAAAACTACCCTTACTGTTTAAAACATTTATGTTGAAGTCCCCAGCAATTACAAAATAATTGAACCTGCGAATAAGATGGCCCAAGAGGCTCTCGAGCCCCTCGAAGAAGACGCCGCTATTACCATTGGGAGACCTATACAGTCCTATTACGGCAGTCTTCCCGAGGGCACCCAAAAACATCTCGACACCCTCAACCTCGAAGTCTAACTCAGTACTGTGATTTAGGTTCAATGGTTCAAAATTGATGTTATTTTTAATAAAAAGTGAAACCCCCCACTCTTAATATTTTTGCGTGCAAAGTATTTTGCCAAAAAATATAATTTTGAATTTTGAAAAAATTAATTGTACTATCTGTAAAGCCATGTTCAGTGACCACAAATATATTGGGCTTATGTTCTGATGCCAGAATGGAGAGCTCGTCCACCTTATTGGTTGCAACTTGAGCATTTTGGTGAAAAACTTTGAATATTTGATTGGGACTGACAGCAAAAAACTGAACATGCTTTGGTAGCTTTAGACCCGGCCACTCTAGTGGCCTGCTTCTTAAATCTAAAAAATCGTCCAGACAGTTGGGAGATACATTATTACAATTTTTTCTACGGTGTATACGTAGGAATATTGTATGATTGTACTGTATAAGGAGGAATATTGTGTAATTGTACTGTATACGTAGGAATATTGTACTATTGTCCTGTATACGTAGGAATATTGTAGGATTGTACTGTATAAGAAATATTGTACGATTGTACTGTATAAGGAGGAATATTGTACGATTGTACTGTATACGTAGGAATATTGTACGATTGTTCTGTATAAGAAGGAATATTGTACAACTTTAATGATGTATTTCTACATACACGGACAATAGTATCGACCCACCTGCCCACCCATACACGTAAAGTGGTATTGACCCACCCACCCATACATGTAAAGTGGTTTGAACCAACTGCCCGCTCATACACGTATAGTGGTATTGACCCACCCGCCCGCCCATACAACCATTCAACATTTTAACGCAACAAAATTATTTTATCAATACTACATTACACAAATGTAGTATTAATCCTATAATTTTGTGTATAACAGTACACATTGGCAATTAAAACACTGATCGATTCATCATTTAAATTTCGTTATAAGATAAACAGCTGTCTACCTTTTACCACGGATATCAAAACACTAGAATAAAATAATGAACAATTACAGTAACAGTACAATACAGTAATAAATTACAGCATTATATCTAATACTACTTCGAAAAATCATGAAAGTCAACACACTCAAACAACCGCATTTAGAGCGAGAGCAGAGTCGACTAAACCAATGTAATCAAATTGCCGTTGCAAATCATGCAAACCTTAAACAGTAATCATGAAATAGGCAAAAATATAAAAGCTACAGTAGAGCCTGGTTTATCCAACATAAACAGGCTGTGATTTGTTTTTGGGACGAGTACACCTGTTAAAAAGGAATGCCGGATAACTCTGTCGTATAGCAAGTATCTACTGTATTCACTTTATTAATTTGAATGCATAATATAGTATAGAGTTATTTTATTAATAATACCAATTCAAAACTTTAAAGAGCACTTAGGTCCTAAAACCACTCACTATCGTGAACACCTGGCTTCTCATGGGCTCTCCCTTCCATATTATGCTCTCCCTCATAATATATACAACCCGTAACACCTAGTAGCACATGAAGAAATAAAGTAGTCCTATTTGTAAAGCAGCATTTGTAAGTTACAAATAAATAATTGTTGTTTATTATATTCGTAAATTTAATTGTTTACAAAAAAAATGGAGACATATTCATTACCTTTTGTACAAGTTTCAATTAATTAACAAAATTCAAGGAGTGTTAAAGTTACTTTCTTTTTTCTTATGTCTACTTTAGTACAGCAGAATCCCGGTTATCCAAGCCTCAGTCAAACGAGATAGTCGTCAGAAGATGAAAAATAAACATAAAGCTACTAATAAAAGGATAACTACGCATGACACATCACATAATCGTTTGACAAGGAATAAGTGTCTCTATTGGCTGTTGGTGCTAGGTTAAGGCACTGCAGGGCCGTCACGTGACATATTTATGATACTGTGTACCCTACTACAAATTCTAGAAATAATTTTCCCATTCAAATGCATTACTAGTGACACAACACCACCTGAGACCATCGGCTTAGTCGACTCAGAATAAAAAAAAAAATAAAAATAAAAAATAAACTGTTACTGTAATTGTTCATTATTTTATTCTAGTGTTTTGATATCCGTGGTAAAAGGTAGACAGCTGTTTATCTTATAACGAAATTTAAGTGATGAATCGATCAGTGTTTTCATTGCCAATGTGTACTGTTATACACAAAATTATAGGATTAATACTACATTTGTGTAATGTAGTATTGATAAAATAATTTTGTTGCGTTAAAATGTTGAATGGTTGTATGGGCGGGCGGGTGGGTCAATACCACTATACGTGTATGAGCGGGCAGTTGGTTCAAACCACTTTACATGTATGGGTGGGTGGGTCAATACCACTTTACGTGTATGGGTGGGCAGGTGGGTCGATACTATTGTCCGTGTATGTAGATATACATCATTAAAGTCGTACAATATTCCTTCTTATACAGAACAATTGTACAATATTCCTACGTATACAGTACAATCGTACAATATTCCTCCTTATACAGTACAATCGTACAATATTTCTTATACAGTACAATCCTACAATATTCCTACGTATACAGGACAATAGTACAATATTCCTACGTATACAGTACAATTACACAATATTCCTACGTGTACAGTACAATCGTACAATATTCCTACGTATAAAGTACAATAGTACAATACTCCTACGTATACAGTTAAAAAAGGAATATGATGAATCTGGTTTTTCTTCAAAATTGGACGACCTATCCGACTGCCTATACACGTACAGCAGTAACGTGTATGGGTGGGCGGGTGGGTTAATACCACTTTACGTGTATGGGTGAGCGGGTAGGTCAATACCCCATTACATGTATGGATGGGCGGGATGGTCAATACCACTTTCCGTATATGGGCGGGTTGGTGGATCAATACCACTGTACGTGTATGGGCGAGTGGGTTGGTCAATACCCACTGTACTTGTATGGGTGGGCGGTTGGTCGATAGTACTGTCTGTGTATGGTTGGGCGGGCGGGTCAATACCAATTTACGTGTATGGGCAGGCAGGTGGGTCAATACCACTTTACGTGTATGGTGGGCGAGTGGGTCAATATCACTTTACATGTATGGGCGGTCGTTACTAGTGTCTGTGTATGGGTGGGTGGGTCAATACCACTTTACATGTATGGGCAGGCGGATGGGTCAATACCACTGTACATGTATGGGTGGGTGGGATGGTCAATACCACTTTCCGTGTATGGGTGGGCGGGTGGGTCAATACCACTTTACGTGTATAGGCAGGCGGGTAGGTCAAATACCACTTTACGTGTATGGGCGGGTGGTTGGTTCAATACCACTTTACTTGTATGAACGGGCGGGTGGTCTAATACCACTTTACCTGTATGGGCGGGTAGGTGGGTCAATACCACTTTACGGGTATGGTGGGCGGAGGGGTCAATATCACTTTACATGTATGGGCGGTCGTGGGGGTCTATACTACTGAAGTTGTGTGGGCGGGTGGATGGTACTCCTACCGGTAAGCCACTACATTGTATATTCTTTTAATTGTAATAATCTAGTAAAATTGCTGTCAGTTACACAGTTACAGGCTTTTAGGTGATCGCTTATAAGTTTTTTAGTATATAAAATATATGTCTGATTGGGAGGGTTAACACGAAGGAAGGAATGCTCTTCTTTCATTGTCAACAAAGATAACGAGAAAGGAAATTTCCTATCCACAATGCTGCCTATGGACATAACTTTAGATATTTACCATTAAATTCAATTATTGCAGTTTTTACCAACTGTTGTAGTTTTTAAATAGTTTTTTAATTAGCATAATACGTGTTGGTACATATACAGTACAAGTAAACGTCACACAACACAAATTTATTACAATATAAGCACAAAATGCACAAATATACTACAATACAAGCACAAAATGCACAAATATTATGGTGATCGATTTCAGTGAACCACGCTCACCTTCCTCAGACCAGAGGGATTCCAATCAATCACCATAATATTTGTGCATTTTGTGCTTGTATTGTAGTATATTTGTGCATTTTGTGCTTATATTGTAATAAATTTGTGTTGTGTGACGTTTACTTGTACTGTATAGTTTTTAAATATAATACTTACACTCAACTTCTTGTCATCCTGTGGTAATACAACTTTTAAAAGACATAACCTGATGATCTACTTTCTAACAGGATTGTAACTACATTTATTTTGCGTTTTTTCTTATAATATACATTATTTTTACCAAAACCCCCGTACCCAATTAACTTGAAAAAGACCAGGATTTATTCCATGTAACAATACATCATACAAGTTTGGAATGGTTTTAAAATTCAAACAGAAATTTCTTCCCACTAGATCAACCTTTTGAAGTATGGTTTGCGGCATTGTTTTCAGTAAACTAAGACTTTTCAATTGATGTACAACTTGACACAGGCTCTCGTAAAAGATTTTGTTCTGACTCCTTGTGGACTGTCCCCCAAAGGCACCATGTGGTCGGTAATTGAACAGAAATTTTTGTTACTGTCACCAGTAATGGTGTGTGAACTTTCATGTTTTTCTCTGTTGTGGTTTCAAAGATAAAAAAGGGGTTCTAGACTTAATTATTACTCAGTATATTTTACTTTTTTAAATATAAAAATGGCTATCGTTAACAAAACCTTACGGAAATCACTAATAATAAATTATAGGTTAGGTTAAAGGGCACTAGGCCAGGAATTAGTATATTCATTAGGAGAGATAGGACATCAGCAAACTTACCTTAAAAGAAGGTCTTCAGTAAACCTCGATTTATCCGGACCCAAATTATACGGATTCCAGTTTATACAGATCAGCTGACCGATCCGATAAACGGCAAATGTTTGTTTTCTAAAATTGTCACACCACCATAGAAACATTAAACGTCGTTCTCTCATGGAATCACCAGAAATAAACTCAATACAGTCGTGTTGCTTGCGTAGTATCATAGACGTACACGTGCAGGCATGGTTTCCGGTACACAGCAAACAGTGCGTACTATATTGTATTGGATTTGTTCTTGCGCGATCCACATGTTGCGTGCTTTTTATTGTTTCTATTAGTTGCTGCTAAGTTTTGTACATAAACATTTAAGGTTATAATAGTACGGTCATAAATACGCAGAATATTGAATAGTGCTGAATAAATACTTTCTAGTGTGACAGTTAACGTTATTAAACACTATTTTATATAGTATAAGCAGGCTTATTCATATGACCTTCCTACCTAGACGTTTATCATTGTCAAGACCACCTTAGTCACAAGAATAGCCAACAAAATGTAGGCTATTGTATGGATTGCTTCCTGTAGATTCGGCTTTTTGTTGTTTATTTACATAAAAACACTGACTTTGGTAAAGTTTAGCAATGGTGAACTAGCCCGATGTATTTTTATCGGGTGTTCTTTCAGTTCCCAGAATATTCTCACACAAAGGAAGCAACGATGAAATATCCGCACGCCTCCGTGAAGCGTACATTACCTTTTCATCCTCAATAGCGGAGCATGAGCTTTTTACAGTCTTCTATCGGATTGTCTGGGAAAAATCATAAGACCAGAGGTCAGAACAATCGTTGTTGGGGATTTTAATGTCAATCTCTTCGTTGCTGATATTAAAGTTAATAACTTAATATGTATGATGGCTTCTCATGATTTGAGAAATAAGATAATGTCGTATACCCGAGAATTTAAAAACTCCAAGTCCTTAATAGATCATGTCTACACTGACCTTCCCGATGATGTTTTCACTTGCTCAGTTTTAATTACTGCACTGTGTGATCATCATGCACAGGTGGCAATTGTAAAGCTATCAATGCCTAGTGATGCTAAACGTCCTAAATATTTATATAGGCGATCCTTTTCTGATGACAAGGTCCGTATCTTCAAACATTTATTGGGACGTGAAACGTGGTCTGATGTCTATGAGGGAGTTACTATGGATGATAAAATGCGTTTTTTTCAATCTTCAATATCCTTTTGTTTCGAACAGGCTTTTCCTGAGAAGAAAATAAGAATCCGTGAGAAATGTCCACGAAGCAGAGTGATTTTGAGTGCTGATCAGCAGAAACTTCGAGAGGAGGTTAAACTGTGGTATTATTGGACAAAAGATTTGGATTCTTCCCATGTGATGAGGCAGCATTTTGTATCATTAAAGCGGCAATATAAGTCCAGTATTAGGATCGCCAAGTCATCAAAAATCTTTAATGAAATACATAACTCTTCTAATAAGGTCAATACTGTGTGGGGTATAATCAACGAAAACAGAGGCAAGAAAAAATATTCATGCCATATCCCGCAAAGTATCAAGGATGAAAACGGTCTTGTTATCAGTGATCCTAAACTAGTGTCGAATAGCTTTAATGACTTCTTTATAAATGTTACCCAAAATGTCCCTGTTCCTACCAGGAGTTTTCCCTTTCATTTTCGGGCTGCCCATAGCAAATTTTCATTATTTTTTAAGCCAGTCTCTATAATGGAAGTTACAGATATCATCATGTCTTTAAAACCTAAAACATCTTCGGGTTGTGATAAAATATCATCCAAGCTGCTTAAATCATGTTGTGACATTTTCGCCGGACCACTTGAACATTTCATTAACTATTCTTTTCAAAGTGGAGTGTTCCCCAGTACCTTAAAACTGTCCATTGTAAAGCCATTGCACAAAAAAGGTGAAGTTGATAACCTTGACAATTTTAGACCAATATCTATCACATCGACTTTCTCAAAGGTTTTTGAGAAGGCAGTTCTTAGTAGATTGTGGTCTTTCATAAGTCAACATAATATATTGTTCAACAACCAGTTTAATTTTGTCAAGGGAGGCTCCACTGTCAGGGCTATGTTCACGCTTTTAAATAAAGTAGTATGTGCCTTAGATAGTGGTATGGATGCTTCGGGTGTATTTTTTGATCTGCGAAAGGCATTTGATATGGTTCCGCACGAAATTCTACTGGGAAAACTGGATAGGATTGGAGTACGTGGTGTGGCAAAGCAATGGTTTTCGTCTTATTTAAGGGATCGCAAACAAGTTGTCGAGATGTTTTATGTGGACGGTGTCACTTTGAAGCTTTGTCGTTCTGATGTGCAAACGGTTATGGCAGGAGTTCCCCAGGGCTCCATACTTGGGCCCCTTTTATTTATTCTATATATAAATGACCTGAGGAGTTGTGTTCCTGATGCTCATTTGTGTCTATTTGCTGACGACACGTCAATTATAATGGATAACCATTGTCGTAATTCATTGGAGGTCAACACTTTTGTGAACTCTAATAGGATTGTCCAATGGTTTCAGGAAAATGGGTTAGTCATAAACACTGATAAAACTAATTTACTGGACTTCTCAATCACAGGAAAGCGGGATGATGATCTCAGTGTTTGGGTCGGTGATATTGAGGTATTTTCTCAACACTCGGTGAAGTTCTTGGGCTTATCTGTGGACAGAAATTTGAATTTCTATTCCCACATAAATAATGTAGCTCGGAAAGTGTGTTCTGGAATTTTTGTGCTTCGTACACTCTCACAGTTTACAAACAGTGCAGTCCTTCTTACTACATACTATGCTTTAATATTGCCGTACTTGTCGTATGCAGTAACAATCTGGGGGTCAGAAAGATCATTAACCAAACGCATATTTGTTTTACAAAAGAGGGCATTGCGAATTGTTGCTGGAATTCGTCAAAGAGAGTCGTGCAAAAATATTTTTCAGAACATGAACGTTTTAACTTTTCCTAGCATATACATTTTTCATACCTTACTTTTTTTTTAAACAGAACCATAGTTTTTTTCAGTCCCTTGTTCCACAGTCAAAATACAACCTGAGAAATAAACATAAACTTAACATTCCTTACCATACCACTTCTTTCTTTGAAAACCACACCTACTATAACGCCGTAATCTTATTCAACGCCCTTCCTGAATTCCTTAAAACAGAAACGGACTTCATTACTTTTAAAAAAAGACTTAAGACTTTTTTAGTTGATAAGTGTTTTTATTCTGTGGATGAATATATTAAAAATAGTTAGAATAAGACTATTTTAATTTAACTTTAATTTTAGATCTAATTTATGACGCAAGCCATTGCATATTGTATTTGTTTCACGGCAATAAAGTATATTTGATTTGATTTGATTTGTATAGTGTAGGCGTTTTTTAACGATATTTACCTGATTATTATCTTGTATTTTTTATCTGGATTTGTATGTATCTGGATCGAGATACCGTCACATTAGTCGATAAAGATAAAACGAGGTTTAGTGTACTAACAGCGCAGTAGTAGTCAGTAGTCTACCCCTCCCCCATCAGTAAACTTTATATATACAAATTGGAAAAAACTGCATTAAAACCCGAGTGTTGCTCCAAGGATTTACAGCCTCCCCTCCACTGTCAACTACTAACAATAGTGGAAGTAAATCAGTGTCACAGTCTCCCACTCTCTGAAGAAAGTGCCAGTGGCACTGAAAATGCATGCACATGTCATTCTTTTGTATTTTTTACTACTACTGTGGTGTTAGTGGACCTTCTAAGGTTTGCTGACGTCATAACTCTCCTAATTAATATACTAATAATAAATTGTAAATGAGGAAAAACACTGTTGTCAACTGCTATGGTTACCTGAGTCGCAGACTGATGCAGGGATGTGTGGTTCCACCAAAGATGGGCAAATCAGTGCCAAGCAACATCTGTATGTCTTCAAAGGTCCACACCACATTGCGGTTGAATGTATGATTTGTGGATGGATCCGGTAACTGCTCCTCTAGCTTTGGCTCTGGTAAAGGTGGCCACATCTGTATTCACAATAATCATCTTGTACACCAACATATTATATAATTATTTAACCTAAAACAAAAATGTAAAACAGTACTTCCCTAATCTTTACTAGGCGGCAGTGTTTACCTAGATAAATAAAAGACAGAAATACAAATAAACAAAGATTGTGAAATATTTCAGGGTCACATGCCCCTTCATCAGTCGCTAGAGAACTCAAGACATTAAGAAGCCTGTGCCTTGAAATATATTTCACTATCTTGATTCGTAGGTGTGTTTTTCCGTCTTAAATTTACCATGTAAGCTGGTCTCCCATCACTTTTACATTTTACTAAAATATCTGTAATAGAATATATGTTTGTCTTTATAGAAAAGTTAAGAAAAAAAACAGAAAACTGGATCATGTTTAAAAGTATGAACAAAAGACATTTAGAAGTTATAATTAGTAAAAACCTCAGCAGTTTAAAATGAATGAATTTACTTAGCTCTCACAAGTCTAGGCAGCTTGCCAAGTTCACTTTCTAACTCAATCCAAGGCCTAGACTCATGTTATGTAACAAGTAAAGTAAGTACTGTACCTTGGTTACAGTGTCCTGGTTGTTGTCAGGAGATTCCTCCATTGGTTCTTGACTACTCAATTCAGGCTCCGTCAAACTGTAATGAAGGAATTTGGACACCAGAGCTCTCTCCTGAAGAGCATGTCGACTTTTGTCTTTGGCAGACACTCCAAGGTTCTGAAATATGGGCGTTATCGTGTAAGATAAGGAGAGAATATGATTAAAATACTACAGTTTATTTACGTGATAAAGTGGTTAAAAATCAATACTAATTTTAGCAAACATATAACAGAGCTATAGTAAAATAATCAATGTTATTTTATTCAATTAAAATTTACACATGTAAAGCTAACCACTTAGAATTTCAAATATCAGAAGCTGTACAGTAATAAAAAGTGTAGTAGTTCTTCCTTTTGGAGTAGAGTAGAATGGTACAAAAGGATTACAAGACATTTTTCAATATTTTGTGAAGAAACCCTAGATGATGTTTCAATTTGGTGCAACCCATGTGTTTTCAAGCACAAAATCTAAATCAACCAATGAGATTGGTAGTCTATTTGTATTTTAAATACCTATAAATGCTATAGTATTTATAGATATTTAAATTTTGTTCAAATACCTATACACACAAGAATACACAAAAGAAATTTTTTTAGTAACACTAATTCTGACAATAAAGACATCCAAGACTCACTACAAAAGAAAAAAATATACTGACTAAAAATCTTAAGGCATTTTTGTCCATTTTATTCACACCATAATCTTCAGAAAAACAAGTGTATTGGAAAAAATATTATATTACAACATCCTTTGACACTCAGAACTCCATTATGACAGTATAATAACGAGAAGCGACACTCCAAAAAGGTATACTACTTTATTTCTGAATGTAATGAAAGGTACATAAGAGAAACAAAAAAATGCCTACGAATAGGTTGAAAGAAAATGAAAATAACATGAGTATGTAAATACCAAAAACCTCCAAATTAGCAATTCCCACAATGTTGTGTAGTGTACATTCTCTTTATGTGTTCTCTACTACAAGGTTTTAACAGACTTGTCTTCTTCGGTAAGTTTGCTGATGTCCTATCCCTCCTGATATACTAATTTTACGAGAATAAATAATTACTCCATAATTAGCCAAAGCACTGAGAAGGTTGTACCTTTTTGGACTCGTTTTCTTCAAAGCACACATTAAGTAAAATAATGTTGCACACCTACCACTCCAGATTCCATTCCAGCACAAACCATACAACATAAAACATCCCACAATCCTTCACACCCAAGAGAGATTCAGCTACATTCCTGGCAAACTTGAGCTTATATACTTGATCATATCAGTCTGTGAAGGGTTTACAGAGGTGCGTGTTTACGCCTAGCCATCGATTAGCATGAGGGAATGTTTCCACTACATCCGTAGATGAATTCCATTTTAGGTGCTTAACTTGGTCTTTATGCCGTTATCAGTACTTATGTGTCATAAGAATTTTCTCATGTTCATTAACACTTGATTTTCATTTTGTATTTGTACATATGTTTTCAGGTTAAGATGTTGACTAGCCTATAATATATTTTTAGTACAAGTCAGACTGCCTTATAAACGTTGGGTGCAGTACTTCATATAGAAATGTTTTTATTCTCCCCAACCACAATGCAAAAACTATAAAATTCAAACATTTTCCAACAGGTAAATCTTAAATCATCACCTGACAGCCTACCTTGAAGCAGAAGTTGTATTTGCATCGATCGAAAGTAACTTTTAGACTACTCAGTCCAATACACGGATGCTAGTCTTCAATAAATCAAAACCGTTTTAAGGAGACTAACTGTACATATATGAAAAATGCAAATAAAATTAATTTCATCAATGACACATTTCAATTAATTTCACGGGCAGTCAAGCATATGCCTTGTCACAATTTAGAGTTAGCCTGAAGTAGAAAAAAACTCAAAAGTTAATGGCGCATAGGACTTCTCCTATCACAGTACCACTTCAGCAGAAGCAGGCTGCAAGACCAGTCAAGTTTGCTTATTAGTGGACATAAACTGCCATGCCTGTTTTATTATTTAGCTCCAGTTCGTAATCCACTATCATTAAATGTTGGCCTACAAAATTTTGAATAGTTTTTATTTGAAATTTGATTCACACATATTGCATTTCTCTTATATTGTTAAGAAATTATATTGTTAAAATGGTTGCAAAGCAATACATTTTTAATTAAATTAGCTGTTTTTATTCACTGTAAAATCTAAAATTAGATATAGTTTAATTTTTTTTTACATTATAATTAATTGAAAAAGTGGATTACATTTTCTAATTTATTTATTATTCTAATTACAGTCAAGTTAGACAGTAGATTAAAGTCAATAAATTAATTTTGCTTCTAAGCATTATAGTAGATCTAAGATAAAACTGTGATGCGTAAGAAAGAATCGAGAATGCTAACTGAGACTTTACATCATCAGGTAACTGTGCGTGGTGGGGAACAGAATATGATACAGGATAAGAAAATATTACCTTGCCACTGAGAGTTTGAAGAACATGTTCAAAAAAGAATTTCCTAAGCCATTCCCAATCAGTTTCAGCAGTCCTCAGCAAGTGCTTGTGGACGTCAAACTCATCAATCAGCAACGTCTTCTCGATGCAGTGAACCATCATACTGACCTGCGGTGGTTACAGAATATAACAATTACAATCAAATCTACAAAGAATTCTTAGTTGCACATGTTCATAGCACACTATTCTCTAATTATTTTCTTTAGTTCTTCCTTTAGTTTTAGTTTCTGAACTGAAGTTTATAACATTCCAAGTTAAAATGCCGGAGGAATGTTATTAATCTTTTGAAATTGATTAATAACATTTTCAATTTATAAGAACCACGTCTAATATGCAATTTATAATTTATTTATTTTATTTGTAGAATTTAGTTGATGTAATGTAATAATACATAAATGATTTTAAATAATTAATTATGAAAAAAAGTTCTTACTCTTTAGATGTTATATTATAAGCCACTCGCTACTCTACAACGTGGAGATTGTAGTCACGTCTAAAGATAACCACGTCTTTAGACGTGACTACAATCTCCACGTTGTAGAGTAGCGAGTGGCTAATAATATAACATCTAAAGAGTAAGAACTTTTTTTCATAATTAATTATTTAAAATCATTTATATATTATTACATTAAATCAACTAAATTCTACAAATAAAATAAATAAATTATAAATTGCATATTATGTACAATGAGATTGATAGAACCTTCTTTAGTGAAATAACCTAGACGCATTAATAAAAAAGGCGCCAAATATATCAACAAAGAAATCAAGTTTTATGAAATAACTGAATGCTACATTCTACAAACAAATAATGTAACTAGGAATAGCTGAACTTTTACATTTCCGTATGAGATAGCGTAACTAGTAAAACACAGTAAAACCTACATTCATAGCAGGTTACACAGTATATTTCATTGGGGTAAATAATGATTATCAATAATTTAAGGGTCATATTAAGCAAATATACAATGTAATAATAAATTATAGAACAACATTAAAGCTACAAAATAAAACAGGTTAAATGTCCTGTTTTTGGTAAATCACTGTCAAAAACAGGTCAAGACGTAATTAGTCATCTGACACATGCACTAACAAACGTCTTATGACATGATTATCATTTAAGCGTAAAACTAGACACTCCTCAAAGGGTTATAATAATAACATAAATAAAAATTATAAGTCATGTTGCACAGATTTATTTACTTTTTAATTCTAGTTTATGGTGACCATTATATAACTTTATTAGTAACTATAAAGTACAATCAATTTCTGCTCAAAGGAGCCTCTGGCGGGAAAACTTTGAGGTAGTTTCAATTTCTTCCATTCTACATGTTTTTTGAGGTGCTGAATCCGAATTTTTAAGTTTGCTAACAATATTTTGTGACGCAACATTGTTAAAAATGCAAAAAAGGAAAACTGTGTTTCCTACTGGTTTTTTTTTTTTTTCTTATAACTCAAAACTGTCAATTTTTTAAAGAATAGCCTTCCTATTAAAAGACATTTAACAAAATTTTCTACAAATTTGATAGTTTAAGTTTTCTTCTACGACAAACCATTGAGCGCAACTCCTAGTTGAATTTTGGCCTATTTTGTTATCTTTTGCAAAAATATACTTTTCTCACTCCATAGTAATTATTTATTATTTCCGTGCAAATATGATTCTAATAACAGTTCTAATATACTTAAATTATATTTATTCTCTTCTGGCCTCCCCAAATTTTGTTTGCATTAAGTAATAAAAAATAGGACTTTATTTGTGAATTAACACTTGGTTTAGAAATGCAAAGTTAGCTTACGTTTCTTGTATTTCTATGTCACTAATCCTGGCGTCTATTGGTACAAAAGAAAATTAGTAACATAGTCAAAACGATATTCTCATCATCAAAATCTTTGACACATTCATTATTTTATCTATACAAGATGTCCCAAAAATAAAATGCCAAGCTTCGGGAAATAATTGATTGGTCAAAACAAAGAGAAAATCATGAATAATGTTTTTCCGAAAACACTTTATTTACCAGATATCTGCCGTTTTGTTTTTTCACATAAGAATTATTATCTCTAAGTTGGCTAAACTGATCTTAGAGACCTATTCTACACAAAAAATCAACTTCATCCAATTTACGATTTTAAAATGGCGGCCATTTGTATTTTTTCCGTTTTCCCGCAATTTCCATTTAAAAATTTTAAATGGCCACCATTTTTTAATTTTAATAGGATCAAGTTGATTTTTTTTCTAGAGTAGGTATTTATTATCTTAACATGCATAGCGAGTTTCATAAAGATTGGATTTTAAGCCAACTCGGAGATAAAAATTCTTTTGTGATAAAAACAAAATTGGGGATATTTGGTAAACAAAGTATTTTTGGAAAATAAATTATTCTTGATTTTATCTTTATTTTGACCTATATAACCATTTCCCAAAGTTTGGCATTTTCCTTTTGGGACACACTGTATTAAATAGTATTCAATCATATTTTGATGACTTCAGGTCTTGATAAACAATGTATGCAGTGCTTTATTGGTAGTAGACTACTTTCCAAGGTATAAAATTCAACGAAACAAAAGAGTACAGCCTCTTGCGATAATGAACAGTTCTATTCAGATACAAGATATAGCTTTGTTCAACAACACTTTTGTAATCTATGACTATGGTGAAACATTCAGATGAAGAACTGCAATAATATTTGGGTTACTAACTTACCCCATACACACTCTCTCTCTTTTTGATGAGCACGGGATGATGAAAAGAGCAAAACCAAACTTGTACTAAACTTTTGCACCGACTGAACAGACATATCTGAATACCCCAAAATATGTCATTGACACAGGGTTTTTGTGATACTGTGTCAATTGTAACCACGGGCAGACATATACAGGAATTTACAACAGTTTAAATTATAAGTGAAGTCAAATTATAAATTAAATGCCTTTGTTATTTTCGATTACTACCCTGACAAAACTTTTAAAAGCAGTAAGCGTTTAGAAAATTTGAGGAGAGAGAAAAGGAAAAAATCTGCTGCAATATCATTAATAGAATCCATGGTGTCCCACCGTCTTGCAGGAGTTTCCTTGCAAACTCCAAAATGGAAAAATTTAATGATGAAAAAATTAATTTACAACAGGCTGTAGAGGACACTGATCTTAATTATCACTACAGCTCTTATGTTGGCCTCAATAAATATGTCTGTGTGCGGGAAGATATCGATCTACTGGTGTTTTTTATAACTTTACTTACTGGTTCACATTGGCCTGCAGGCCTGTACGTGAACTTTATTCAACTAGTGAAATACTGACCGTTGGCTTAGTGGGGATTCAAACCTTGCCCTCCACAGTCCAAAGCCTTAGCTGCTGAGTCACCAAAATAGCAAATTTGTTGATTGGCCTGTGTAGCCCGAATATAGAGAATGTCTTCTTTTAAAAGCTAGGAAGACGAAAGTTATCTCAAACCCTTTCTCCTCATCTTGCTACTGACAAAACCGTATCAGACCATATATTTTTGCTGCATGCAATGAGTGATTGTGACACCACATCTGCTTTGTTTAGTCAGGAGAAACTGAACAAAGACTTAGCACCAGTTATTGATACTTTCAAAGACTTTTACACACACCAGGAAGAAATTGTCGAACCAGGAAAAGTATTTCTGATGGCTCTCTGAATGGGAAATGACATGAGACTAGTTTGATTCGATTTGAGAACGAACATTGCCTAGTGAGTGGTGACTCCCCAACGAAACTGCCAGGTCAAACCACACTTGACAAGCAGCAAAGAAATGCAAATGAGTTGGGATGGAAAAACCAAGGACTGGTGTCTTGTGTCAGTTCCAACTACTTTAAACCTTACAATAGATTTAATACTCAGTTTGTTTCTTCTGAATGTAAAAAAGACTGCCAATGCAATTGCGGGTGTAAGGCATGGCTTTATTGTTCGCCGATCTGAACATCATGCGAAGGGCTGTGTGAAAATGTCGAGCCCTTAGAAGATAGCATTGACATGGACAAAGAAGAGACCATTGTTTGTTACATTTTTTTTTTTTTTTTTTGTTACATTGTTTGTACAGTTACATACTGAGAACAGACTGAAGAAAGCTTAATGCTAACAATAGAACAACCCTAACCAATGACAGGATCCTCTAAATGGCAAAAGCTCATGTAATTTTCCCTCAAATATGTAAAAAAAGATATTACAATAATATTCCTAAACATATTTTTTGAATTTCACATCTTTAAGAACTGAATTAGTTCATAAATTACTGTTAGTAAATCAATTACTTGAACATATTGTGATATTAAGAAAAATTACCTTTTCCTTTACTCATACGATCTGAGTGATGGAGAAACTCAGAGGGATTCACTAATAATAACAGTTTTTTAGTGAAAACAGTAGGGTTTTGCAGATATTGACAAAATACGCCAAAATTCAGCCTGGGGTTATGCCCTAACACTTCGTTGTTTCCAAAATATAAGGAAAAAACTGCTGGAAAGCACGGTTATTTACCTTTTTTGTATTTTTAACAATGTTTTACGTCATGAAATTTTGTTAGGAAACTTCAAATTCGAATTCAGCACTTCATAAAACAAGAGGAATAAAAGAGACCGAATCTACTCTAAAACTTTCCGTATAGAGAAATTTGACTGAATTATATAATAAAAATGTTGTATGTCTATTAAACTTTATTAAAAATGTGTGCAGTAATGAATAAAGAAAATTAAAGTAAAATAAAATGTTATGCTAATAATTTTGTAAAAATAAACAAAGCAGGCAAATTTTATAATTGGTTTCTGTTTGCAAGGAGAACATCTTATTATCACTAATACTATGGATTCAACTCTTCTTAAAAGATACTAATTGTTCCTGGTAGAAGATAACACCTCACTGTCAACGGATTTATGGAATTTAATTCTTAGTTAAAAATTCTAAGAATTTTTATTTCTAAGAATGTCACAACACAGTACATTTTTTTAAAACTAAATTTGGTTTGCATATTTAAGGATAAAAGATCATATAGTAATAATTATCATTTGCGATATCTGGTAACACTACCATGATGGAACTACTTTACAACCCCCTAAAATAGTCTTATACAGTTTTCTAAATCGTAAAACTTTCTTATTTGGGAGAACTGGAGGTGGCTGTGCTTTTATACTGATGTGATGGTTTAGAGAACCATGGAGGGAAGGGTAAGCAAATAAAGAGAACCACTCCGTAAAGAAGTAAGGGCTGTCGGATAATTTGTATACACAATTTGAATTTTTAATAAACAATTAAAATATATATTAGACCTATTTAACTACTTTATTTGTGTTGCAGATTTATTATACCAACTTAAACTATATACAATATTAACTATACAAAATAGAAGAAGAGAATTTTAAATATGATGTAGCAGTTTAAAACACAAACAATTTCAATCAGTGATTCTATTTAGTCCATTCACTATCACAACATTTCTAGAAAGTGTAGTTGATTAATAACCAATAATTAAGCTTGAATCCTGTTTTTTGCCCCATTTATATAATACATGTTTTCTTTCTTCTGTAACATACTGAGCAGTGACAGTAAGCAAAAGTAAAATACGAAAAGAAATATTGTACTGATGGTTGGAAAAAAACCAAAATAGTAATTAAATTATGGATGGCACAGACAAGTAATTAGAAAATTTAGTCAACAGCAAACTTTAACCAAAATTAGAATCACTTTTTCATACTTTATGGAACAATTATATTTTACAGAAGGAAAATCTTGCCAGTTCCATGGAAAATTTCCCGAGGTCTATAACAAAGACTTTTGATCTTTAAAAAAATAAGATATTGATTGTCGGCACTAAAGGTGCAATGCTGTAACCAAACTACTACCTGAGGACAAAGTGCTGTAGACACTGTAGGTGATAGGTGCTGTACTCAGCCCTTTTAAAATTGAAATGGTGTCCGCTCAATAGTTGCAATCCACATGGACACTACTAGAAAAGTCTGGAGTGTTCATGTTGGGTGGTAGACAAGGTCTGGATGTTGTGTTGGGAAGAGAACTGAGTATCAGGCTTGTAACTTAACTGAAAATCAGACCAATACAATGTGTTTGGATTCCACGTAAAGCTGTAGGTCCCTTAGTTGCCCAGACTATTAATAAATGGCCTTTTATACAGATCAATTGACCTTAGTTAATAACAATGACTACACCCATTCATCTATATTCATCACACTCATTCATCTCTCATATTTACCCACATCTTTACAATTGTGGGGAAAACTGGGCGGCTGGTGCGTTATCGGGGGAATGGTATCGTTAAATCAGAGGCCGTGTGGTAATTTAGAAGAAGCCGTTTCCCACACAACTTAGAAGCGTGTGGGTTTAAAGTCGACGAGTTGGCCGCATGAGTGCTATTTGTTGGGTCCCCTACAAATCACAGCCAGCTTTGATTAGCTCTAAATTAATTAATTGAAAAAAGATTAATATATTGAGAATTAGAGCAAACAATTTGGCTGGCTGCGATCCCCTCGTACCCTCAAATTATCCAATTCTACATTAAAAGGTTTAGCAAACTGACAATTACCGAGTGGTTCCACCCTCCCCTTCTGATGGTTTAGCCTAACTGAAACATCTTAAATGATCGCTAATAAATTAAACTAAGATGCTACTCATCCTGTCGAGGTCCGCAAGGGTGATGGCAACACATCCAGGCTGTCCGACCGATCGTTGGGGCACAACTCTACTCTCTTACGTCAACCTCCCTTCCCTAAGTTTCACGCATACGCAAGCGATAGTTTTAGTCCTCACCACACAATCAGTTTAGCGCCATGCGGTGCTATCCGCCACACAATCAGCATCTTAATGATGAATAGTGAAAAATGAATAATAATTATAATGAAGCAATCTTTTTCTGTTTCATGTAACAGATTATGTTGTTTATTTTGACAGAAAACAACTTACCCCATTTCTACTGTAGGGTATCTTAAGAAGCTTCTTAATGTTCTCCGCATCAGACACAACATCGACTTCAGTAATACAATCAGGAAACATGTGTGCCATTCGGAAACTGAAAAATAGAATTAAATTAGTACTTTTACAACAATGTAAGTAGACAGTATAGAAAAAACATCAAATCTCTCAATATGCTGATATGTGTGATAGTGATAACATCTTAAACCGAACCAAAACACTAGCTAAAAACACTCATAGGTAACTTACTCTATTATACCATACATACATGTATTAAAGTGGTCATATTTCTTTCTTATTTAAAATACTGTATCTTGAAAGACAGCATCTTCTGTGTTAAAATACACATCCAGACTACAGGTCAGGTCATTAACCCTAACCCTCCATTAGAAAACTCTTTAATGAAAGACATTTTTTGGGTAGGCTACTTTTCAAGCTTATAGAAAATGTTTTATCATGAATAGTAATATTCAATAAACCTTTAGGCTATGTATTGTATATCACAACTGCAGTGTTGACTGGCATGAATAAAAGTATTTCTCATAATTTTTTAAAGAACAAAAACACATATTTTCTGAACATAAAATAAAAACAAGTAAACATTGATGCGACTGCCCCAAGCAAAGTAACTTTTGCGTATAAGAACATAAATCCAAGATGGGTTAAAAGTTACCAAATGTTATCAAGTTTCTGCAAATACATAGTTTTATATATAGTAGTAATCTTTATTGTAGTAGACGATATTTACAATGTATTATGTGCGTCATTATTAGTAAGTTGTTTTCTCATTCATTCAACTCTCAAACATACATCAGTTCATTATTGAGCACTTGTGTCAGTCTTAATGTACGAAATTTAGTGTCCCAGCGGGATTCATCAACAGAGTAAAATGCTTTACACACAATATGGTATAAGGTATAGTCATAGAATAAAATAGTTCAACAATGCTTATATATTTCTATGGAAACCCTTTGTTCAAAAATTTCTTATAAATCAAATACAACTTCTATTTTGTATAGGGCTACTATTTTATGCACATTATGACTTTTACACACACAAAAAAAGGTATACACATTCTTTTATTTCTTCAGTACGGTGAGACCGAGCAATGCTCAGTTGAATTTTGCAAACTCAAGAGGTAACATCCATATTTCTCAGAGGAACCTCAGGATCGTTTATTGTTGCTGTACCTTATAGGTTATTAATAACATTTTGTTTCGGATGTCCTCTGCGTTTACCTTTAGCCTCTTTGTGGAACTCAATCTGCAGCCTCGTGAGGGAGCTCGGCCTACGGCCTCGCCAAGACGCTCTCCTACAGGCCCCTTTGTAGAATTCGGCCTACAGCCTCGCGGGGGAAAGTTCGACCTGCGGCCTCAACAAGGCACTCTGCTACAGTCCCATTTGTGGATCTTGGCATGTCGCCTTGTGAGGAAGATCGGCGTACAGCGCGGCAGAATTTTTAAGTAGTATGACCATGAATTTTGGTTTTTGGGACAGAGGACCCTATAAACATTGTCTTTTCTAAAATCTGATGGTATATTAGTAATTAAGAGAAGAATACCTTTAATTTGACACCCCACTTTGATGTATTAGTTTAACATTACAGTGTCTAATAAACACATGTTAAAAAAAATAAAATATTAAATAATTCCACCACATATAGACAAGTAAGTAAATGTCTTACATACTTGTCTATATGTGTAAGACACACGGGACGTCGTCTTGGAGCTTCTAAGTCAGAAATTAGAATTTTCCCAGGGTTGAGACCGGTGCCAATCGATTTCTGGAGGTCAGAAACCCCCAAAAACAATACAAAATTAAAAATCCTTGGAGCCAAAATAATTTTGTCCGAAAGTGGCTTTTTTGGATACTAAGATATTTTACAATAGAACCCTGTTAACTTGAACCATTTGGGTCCAAAACCAATCCGGTCTATTGGATCTAGCCGTTTCGGATAAGGCAAATTTTGATAAAATGCAAATGCTGTGCTAGCTGGGAGAGGGTACAATGAGTTCACTCACCCCTTATATAATCTATTTAAGTTTAGTTTATATCTATTAGTGTCTCCTCACATTACATGTGCCAGATTGTTGTTCTAGTAGAAGTGCGTTTCCTTATTGTACATGGAGTTCTTTTTCTATTAGTGTATTATTTCATAATCAACCATGCTTTTTTAATGATACTCAAAGGAAAAAAAATAAAAAAATATATCTTAAATTGTAACCTACTAAATAAGTAACTGAAAGATACTAGTGCGGGATACTTCAGATATATTTTTTTAACAGTTTGTAAACAGTTGTTTGGTGTGCAATGGCGTAAGTCAAATTTTATATGTTTTGACTGTTGTTTGTTTACAACCAATGATTAGCTGATTAATTTGGGAGTTGAGTATATCAGTCTGTAGTTCATCAGCATTTACATGAACAGAATATATTTTTAAGATGAGTTAAAGTTTTATATTATTATAGATTTTGGATTACTACTTTGAATGTCCCATCCGTTACAAAAAAGGTATTGTAACTAGGTTTTCACAAATACATGTATTACTACATTATTGAAAATTTGGGAAAGAAAGGTTGTGTATGTTATCTTAAAAAAAAAACTTCATTTGCCAGTTGACATGGGCCTACAGGCCTGTGTGTCAACTTTATTCAACGGTGAAGTACCGACCGTTGGCTCAGTGGGGATTCGAACCTTGCCCTCCGCAGTCCGAAGCCTTAGCTACTGAGCCACCACACCGGCATTGAGCCACCACGCCGGCATTTACTTAGATTTAAAACATAATTTTAAAAATTTATTTTGTTTAGTTTTTGTGTAACGGACGTAACATGTAACGGATGAGACACATAATATCTAACATTAGGAATACATTTTTATGAGTTAAATTATATAAATTTGCATTGCCAAAATTATGTGCTATTGAGTATAGATAGGTGTAAGCCCATATTTTATGACTCAAAATGACTATTTTTACTTAAATAAACATTTTTTAACATTTAAAAGTTCATACACTTTTTCTAAAATGTTCTTCTGAAATAATGGCATAACAATTTAACTTTTGAGGATATGAATTAATTCAAACAAGCAAATCAGACAGAAAAAAACAGTTGGCTGTAGTATAAGTCCCAACAATTGTTAGTGTAAATGCACTAAAGACTAAGTTTGTTTTGTTCCTTTAGGGGATGGCTTCTTTTTTCAAAAACTTGTTGAAAAAATGCTCTGCACAAAAAAAATAAAATTAAATGAAAAATGGAGATTACTTAGATAAGGAGAGAGAAAGAAAAGGCAGCTTCAATAGATGTTGAAAAGCAAGAAAGAATTACGATCCTAAGATGATGGAGGAGTACAGAGTAAAAGAGCAACTTCGAAAAAAACAGCTCAAGAAAGAAAAAGGCAGGAAATAAACTGGAAAGTAATAGATTGAACATAGTTGGCTCTTATTCATATAATCAGACTAAGAATGGCTGTTAACAAAATTAAATGTTTACTTTTTCACAGTCCAGTTCAAAATCTGCCTGTATTCCAGGAAAATCTTGATTGGTTAATAAGCCTATTTGTCCAATCCAAAGAATAAAAGAAATTAATGGAGGAAAGAAATAAAGAAGTAAAGAGGAAAGAAATAAATGGTTCTTCATTTTTAGAAAGAAATAACGTTTGTAATGAAGCTTCAGAAAAAATAACCCAAACAAAAAATTTGGAAAAAGAGGGACAAAATCTGAAAAAATACATATACTGGGAAAAGTAGATTTGTACAAAAAAAGTATATTTTAATTACTATAAATGGTCAAAACAGACAACAAAGAGTGTAATGTTTCTAAAAGAAAATTGTATCAAATCCACATTGACCACGAATTATCTGTTTCAAAGATGCAGCATAATATATGCGTTTTAAAATATTATGTAAATTTACCTTCAATTCAAAACATACTTGCACTCACTAAACATTTTGAGGGTAAGGGTACAAAGCCCTGAATATGTAAAATATTCAGTGTTTGTACAATCAAATTTAGTCTAAATTAATGAAAAAGTCAGTAAAAATAGTTCCTTTTACTTTGTAACTTATTTCTACTATTAAAATGGGAAATTTTTGTTTGAAAGTTTTTTTTCTTAACTAATACACAATTGATTTAAATATAACCACTTAAAAGTTTGAAATTGCAAGTATTAAGGACTATAAAACATGTTAAAGTGAACTTGTCCTGTCCATTACAAAGGAGTGACCCGTCCGTTATATGGATAAATAATTAATATGAAGAAAATGGAATTTTGTATCTCTAATGAATAGTAGGCATTATTGAATTTAAGATATTATGAAACAAGTGATTTTTTATTAAAAACCTTCATTCATGAACTGAGCAGAAATCAAAAGTAATATGTCAGGTCATACTTCCTCAGAGCGTCCCGTCCGTTACAATTACAAAAACATGTTTTAGCCCATGACAGAAATGTACTTACAAAATAATACTTTGCTTGTAAAAATACTGAAAGTATATGTTATTATACTATGTATCACAATTATATTTGCATTCTTTTATTTAATTTATGTAGACTTTGAAGAGGTGAAATATTAGTTTAAATGTCCTGTCCGTTACAAAAGAATGGCTGTAATACATGTTTTACCATAGCTATTTTGCATTATGTCGTTAAAAATGTACAGTGTAATAATACAATTTATTCAATCTAGTTTACTTACCAATCCTACAATATCTGTACATTTAATGACTAAATAAAATGTTAATCAAACTTGTACTCTCAAAGATAAACTTGAAATTCTAACAAGCTTTGAAGAGGAGAAAGTGCAATTAAGCTACCTAAGGCAGTTTTAGCTAGTAAGACAACAATTACAGGCTGGAAAAGAAGTGAGCCAAAATAGAACGGTGCAACATCTGAAACAACTAAACATCACAACAAAATAGTCACAATTTGACCAGGTTAATGGGCCCTTTTTTATAAAAGGGCTTATATGACCATTATATGACCATATGGTCATATGATTGACAGAAATGAATACCATTAAGTGGGCCTCTTATAAAAGAAAAGGCAGTCCGTCTGCGTAGATTAATAAACAGAGATCATCTTTTGTCTCTCCAACAGCAGATGGTTGGAATGATAGAAAAGACGCCATTGGATTCGAAAGCTAACCAAAATTGGAGAGACACTGTCTGCAAATCACATTGCTGGGAAGTGATATGTTGATAAACAATCCAACCATATAGAAGAAAATTACTCGCCCCTACAAATCTACAGCAACTGACAGGATGTAGTTAAACTTTAAATCAGTACCCAACTTAAGTCTTGCTCAAAAGAGGAGTGTTCTGCTCTGAGTAACGAGTCTTATTAATAGTATTCAGTGATGCTTCACAACCACAACATGACATTTATGCTGTTATATGTCAATCAGCAAAGCCAAGATCTTTTAAAAATATGAATAGGAGTTTACTTCCTGTTTATTGCACAAGTAAAAAAAGTATGAATGAACTGAGTGCTATTTTAAGAATCAAATCAAATATATTTATTCACAGTATACAAGAACAAGTGTTGTATTGCAAGAGTCAATATTTATTTTTAATTTCAACATTCTCACTACAATTTTTTACATTCAGACATACAAAAATATATCATTCAATGCCAGTCCCATCCCTGGCATCAGTCACCCAAATAAGTGGTCTCCTAATAAAATGAAAAAAAAAACTCGCTGACAATATAGAATGCCTGTAACGCTAAACAGCGTTTAAGACAAGTTTGGAGCATTTTTATTACATTTGGTATTCTGTTGATAAAGTGAACACCAGGCTGCGAGGGTAGGTGTTTCGGTGTTCGTAAACCACCGTTCTGTATCTCCTAGTACATTAGTTCAATATGACCCTAGTCTCACACTCGTGTATTTCTTGGCTTCTTGTTAAGTCACGTTCAGACATGCAAAACAATGTTGTTAACAAAATGAATAGAATAGGTAGCGTCAACAGTTGAAATATTCTAAAGGCCTCTTTACACAACTCTCTGGGTTTCAATTTATCTATGATTCGAACAGAATGGTTTACTGAAGAATTTATGGCATCTGTAATCAAGTTCATGAATGATTACTTTATTGAATGTTTATTTTGTTAGTAGGCCTGATCAAGTAAAATTATTGAATAAGATGTTTAAAATGTTAACTGCAAAAGTTCCATAATGGGGGATCATTTTATAACTGTGATATTTAATAACAGGTTATAATAAACATCTTACCTTGAAAAGCCTGTAGTATTTGCCAGTGTATGGTGGAGCCCATATGACTCTGCATAACTTGTCAACCAGTTTGATGGAGGCAAATTCAGATTGGTGTTGCATTGCAGACGAGCAAAATCCGTTGGAAGATGCACTGCAGAGTATTTGACAACAGCTCTCGATTTTATTTGCTCCATAATGCCATTTCTAGTTTTCGTTTCTTCAACAATATCTAGTTTTTTTAGCTGAAACACATCCTTCTATGAGATTAGCAAGTAAATACTAAAAATATGTTTATAATTTAACTGTTCAAAGTATAAAAACTAATATTTTACAGTACAGGAGAATAGGTTTTAGGATTTCGGAGTCAGGGTTTAATGCTAGTCTCGGTCTAAAAACTGGTTTTTAGTCCAGGTTGTAGAAAATCAATTTCATAGCTCGGGTTTAGCACTAACCGTAGACTAACTTTAGACAGATTATAGATTTGTCCAGGGAGGATATAACTGGACTTGGACAATCAGCTTTCGGAGTCATGGCGTTTCTAACCCTAGACTAATATTTTAAACCAACAACTCGGATACCGATATTTAACTGTAAACTAACAAAAATGAGATAGTCCTGGTCTATATTTGTGCCTCTTCTAGACCTTGCCAAGGGCAGGTCCAAGTCATGGATTATCTATTTTAGTCCGTTTTTATTTGACTTATTTGTCTTCTCTATTTTTCGAGTGAATTTTTAGTTGCTAGTTGGAATTTTGGATCTTTTCCGTTATACGTATACCACTATTTAATGTCGGATCTTTTCCGTTATGTGTCAGCAATCCCAAAATATTTCCATATACATCGTGCCGCGGCAGTTATGGTTAGGTTAGGTTAGCATAGCCTATTGTAGAATGTTTTTACAAATTACAGGTTCATTCTACAATATAATAACCTAACCTAACCATAACTGCCGCGGTGCGATGTATAAGGGCGGCCTCGATGTATTGGGATTCTAAAGGTTGAAAATGAGGAAAACATGTTTTAAATCAATAAATTGAATACCGTGTTCCGTTATTTATACCAAACAATGGTTAAAATGTATTATTCAATATATTTAAATAGTGGTATACGTATAACGGAAAAGATCCGGAATTTTTAATGTAAGCGAGTTGATGTCACTATGTGCCAGCAATAATTATGGACTATAGATTATTTGTGATATGTCCATTATGTTCCTTCTGCAGTTCTACTACAAATGTGAGAAATGCAAGTTATAAATCCAATTCAAGATTTAACCGGAGAGGAACTTAAGACAATTTAAATGCAACTCTTGTATATAAACCTTAATTATGATAGAGAAAATCATTGTAACTTCAAGTGCTAGTTGGGTGGAACCCAAAACTCCTATATAACAGGTTAACTAATTCTCATATGGTCTATATAGTATAATCTGAGTTGTGATGTCAGGAGGAGACCCCCAGCCGCCGAGTAAATGTATTAACTTACTTACTCTGTGCCTCCATAACAGCGTGTTCAAAAATTCAAACCACATACTTAAAACCTGTACTGTAGGCCTATTTTTTCAAGAGCATTTTAGAATTAATTAAATTTCTGGTATTTTAATATTAATTTAACAATTAGAAGCCTATGTTCATCTAAAGCATGGGCGCCGCCGACTACCCGACTTGCCTATGCCCGTGTATATGACGAGCGACTGTATTTAATATAATACTTTCATAATATCGGCGTATTCATGGGATCAGGCTATATCAATATATTTGTTGACTATCTGTCTTTGTTTTGTGCTGTTAGTTTGTTTTTAAACCATGTGATGAAAAAAAAAATTGTAACCAGATGTCTACCAAAAGTCGCCGTCGATAGTTGGCTTGAACGTCAGTTGTCACTTGACAGCTGTTTTGATACGCTGTGATCGTTGTGCCTGTTATTTTTTAGAGTTCTTTTTGTTTACAATTGCATAAAATCATCTGTATTATAGTTGTTTGATGTGAATATTGTATTTTATTTCTGTTTGTTTGTACAGTTGTAACTTATTAATTGTAATTTTGTACAGTTTTGTTTTGTGTTTCTTTATTGATCAAAAATAATAATATAAAAATAGTCTGTTTTTTTTCAGTTATTTCAAGTATTTATAAAAGTCCTGTTGTATTTATTATTTATTTTGTGTATATAATCATGAGAAATCTTATAAGTAATTCAATTCGTGACATTCTGTGTGATGATCGGCCGTAGACCATGATTTACACAGTGAAGTAAATCTTGAAGAGCCTGAGTGAAGTAGATACGGTTCTTGACTCAAACTCAGAGGGAAATTGGATGACAAGGATAAAGATCCCACCGTTATGCATGCCACATTGCTTCAAATTATATCACACCAAGGCAAATTATTTCAATTGAACTGAATGTCGCTATTTTTGTTTATTACATATTTTATACAGTTTTTTCACTACTTTCATACTTTTTGCAATGTTTCTGAATGCATTATATTTATATATTTCTGAAAATGTGATTTTTTTACCCTTTAAAATGATATCAGTAATCAGAATTAGGGATGTGCCAAATAAGCTTAAGCAGCTTAGAAGCAGCAGCTTATTAAAGTAAGCAGTTCAGCTAACTAAACAGTTGAATGAGAATACCTGCTTTTCGGCAGCAGTTATTTTCGTCCAACAGTTACAGAAAACAGGTTGGTCAACAGCAGTGAACAGTAAGTGCTTTCCTATATTACCTGATGTCTGCAGCTCTCTTGCTCTGTTGCGATGCCGCAAACGTGAACTATGGATGTGCTAAATAAGCTGAAGCAGCTGGTTTATTGAAGTAAGCAGCTCAGCTACTAAACAGCTGAGCGAAAATGCCTGCTTATCTGCAGCAGCTTTCCCCATCCAACAGTTACAGAAAGCAGGTTGATCAACAGCAGTAAACAGTAAGCACTTATGTATACTAGTTGCTGTTTGCAGCTCTCTTGCACTGTTGCGATTTGGGATGTGCTAAATAAGCTGAAGCAGCTCAGAAGCAGCTGGTATATTGGAGTAAGCAGCTCAGCCACTAAACAGTTGAGTGAGAATGCCTGCTTTTCAGCTGCAGCTGTCCCCGCCCAACAGTTACACAGAAAACAGGTTGACCAACAGCAGTGAACAGTAAGCGCTTTTCTAAATTAGTAGCTGTCTGCAGCTTTCTTGAACTGTTGAGATGCACTGTTATTATGTACGATAAACTTTGAATTAAATGTTCTATTAATGGAAAGGTATACACACATTTGATTAAACTATCTCCAAGAAATTGTATAGCCTAGTCTTTGTAGACTTGCTTTAACTGTTTGATATGTATGTGTAACTAATTTATTTGATTTTTTAATTTAATTAACAACAATTTTAAAGCTGGCTAAGCAATTTTCAGTCAACAACGGTATACATAAACAACATGCCAATATGTATGCGGTGTAGCTGAGATAAACTGCTTTTAAAAGCAGCTTAGTGATGCCAACTGCTTTCAGCTAAGCTGCTTCTTTCAAACAGCAGTTTGGCACATCCCTAATAAGAATATCTTTATTAAAAAAAACAACACCAAAGTTGCACAATAGCATCAATACAAGTACATGTATAAAATTAAATATTTCATTTGTACAATTTTTACACAGTCCTTATTTTTAATTACATAAAACAAAAACATTACTTCAGCTACTAATGACAATGAAAGAAACTCCGGAACACTGTAGAAAGTGCCCTGCAACATCAATTCAATACACTTAGTTATCAAATATTTATAGTAGATTGCAGAATTTTTTAATTTTAATAGAAAAATGCCTAGGTAACCATAGAAACTGGTGTATAAACGGCCTAGGCTTCAAGCAAATTATCTTTTTTCATATGTTGCTGAGTTATACTTATTTAATCTACTAAGTAAAATATCAATTTCAAAATAAGTCACTTTCGTCAAATAAATACCTAATTCTCATATGGTCTATATAAGCTGATTTGTGACGTTGGAGGGAGAGCTCCAACCATAGAGTAAGTGTATTAATTATGACATAAATGCTACCTGCGCAATACGGATGCGTACTTGTATGAGACAACCTCTTATACCTATATAAACCTTGGCCTAACTTTACTAATAGAATGTAACCTAACTTACCATAAAAAAAACCACACCTAACCAAATAATACCCAATCTAACCTAAAAAAACATAAACTAATCCAAACAGGCACTTTTCCGGTACCTTAATAATGGGCCGGTTTCAAAATCCTTAATATATTTTTGATCAGAACTAAATTTCCACTCAAAAAAAAACCAGCAATGCTATAACTATATATTAATAAAACAAAATATGTTTTCACTATTCCTCTTGGTAACATTTTATTTTCACATATATTCAAATCCTTTCCCCCTAAAAAATTAAATACTTCAAAATTAGCCCATTTCGTATTTTCAGAAAAAAAAGCATAAAAGCGTAATGTGCTCTTCTTTCCAATAACTAACCAAATTCAAATTCCATTTATTTGTCATACAACTATTATAGCATTTACAAAGTCATATGTACAGTACATCTATGCTAGTCAATAGATTCTTAAGAATACAAATTCAAAACATGAATAGATAGAAATAATAATTTCTATTATTTCTTCACGTGTATTCTCCTGCCTTGAATTATGCATTGAATTGCATTAGATTCTCCTGCCCGTGAATTATGCAAGTTTCTCCTTCCAATAATCACTCCTTTGGCTAACAACACAACATCACACGTAAAGAATTCAAAAGAATTCACTGAAATGACAAAAACCATAATAATGATGAAATGATTATTATCATTATTATCATCATTATGAAATGATTATTTTTTTATCACTGAAATGACAAAAAAAATAGTAATGACATTCTTGTAAGTTTTGATATAGTTAACTTGTTCACTAATATTCCGGTAAAAGAAACTCTAAGAATAATCGAAAACAGGCTTAACCAAGACACTAAACTTTCAGAACGTACCAAACTGCCCATTAACGTAATAATGGAACTTTTACAGCTTTGCACTGTATGTAATCACTTTGAAATAGAAGGTCAAATATACCGCCAGTATGATGGTATGGCAATGGGTTCCCCACTATCACCTATTTTCGCCAATAGATAGACTTAGAATATTTAAGATGGAAAAGTTTGAGGAACAAGCAATTGCTTCCTCAAATCTCAAACCTAAGATTTGGCTTAGGTACATGGACGATACATTTGTCTGCTGGAGTCACGGTGAACCTAATTTAGAAGAATTTTTAAAACACTTGAACAAGGTTTCACCCACAATTAAATTCACCATGGAAAAAGAAGTAAACGATAAATTATCATTTTTGGATGTAAATGTAGAAAAAACAAAACATGGCCTTAAAACTTCAGTCTACAGAAAACGAACTCGCACAGGCAAATACCTCAATTTCAATTCTAACCACCCACAAACTGTTAAAGAAGGCGTAGCCTTCTCTCTCTTTGATAGGGCCCGAGCCATATGCTCAGACATTATCTAAACTAGATAATGAACTAAAAAATGTTTCCAAATATCTAATAAACAATGGCTACCCTTAGTCTCTCATAAACAAATGCAAACAAATAAGAAAACGCAAACAAACACCCACTGACACAGAAAAGCCTAAAGCATTCATGTCCATTCCATACACGCCTAACCTTTCAGAAAAAATCAGACACATAGCTAGGAAATACAAAATCAGAACATCATTCAACACACAAAACACATTAAGACAGTCTTTAACTAAAACTAAACCAAAGAATGAGGAGCAATCCTCCAAAAATGTAGTATATTGCATTACTTGTGAATGCAATGAAAAATACATAGGGGAAACAAAGAGACCACTGGAAGTTAGGATAAAAGAACACAAAAATAACATTAAAAAAGGAGACACTACACATTCTAAATTAGCTGAACATGCCTGGAACAATGAACACAGATTTAACTGGGATAACAATAAAATACTTCACAGGGAACCACATTTTTTTAAACGTAAATTCATCGAAGGTGCATTTATGAAACTAAATAATGAACAAGTAATCAGTCAAAGTAGCATAGAAGTTAGACCCATGTGGGTTTCTTTACTTAAAAACACACTTGATAAAAAGTTCAATACACTCATGACATCCATCTAACCAGAATCCTACACCACATGCACCTACAACAATAAAACACCCCATGAGTCTACGTCCCCGTCCCGCCCGCAGGGGCAGCTGAGGTGTGCAGCTGACGGGAGCAGTGACCCCGCAGACCCTGAACTCAGCACCACACCCAACTTATACAATTACATGACACTGTCTCAGGGGCTAGAAGTAGGAATGGAGCCGCCAAACCGCGGGTACTATGACCCTAGGGCTCTTGAGGGTACAGTTGTTAAAACCGGGATGGCACACCGGGCTGCCAGATAGTACAGGGGCCCGACCTGGCCTCACCAGCATGTGGTGGCTGCCCTATCAGCTGGCGAAAATCCCGATCCTGTTTACACTGCCAGTTGGTGACTGGATGGGACCGTGTAAATGGGTTAGGGGGCACTTCCGAGGCCACAGGGGTCCCTGGGGGCGTGGGTGCGCTCGAGGGGAGGTGGCAAAAGAAATATGGATGGCCCTTGGGACTTGAACACCGATACACACACATACATACACATACATAACAATAATTTAACATGGAAAGAGAACAAAAAGAAACAGGTCTGAACGTGCCAGAGGTAAGGGAGCAGCCCAGCTCAGATGTGAAGGAAGACAAGGGCGGCAAGTCTTCGGACCCTGCCCAGTCTGGCAATATAAGGACCACGCAGGAGGCCTTTGAGGCCTTCGCGCGTGAGTCTCAGGCCCGGATGGATGAGGATGAAGAGTCTCTCTCATCCTCTCCACACCCTCCCTCCCTAGAGGTGCAAGCCCTGCAGGAATGCGTGGACTCGCTGAATCTGGGGGAGGAGGGGGAGGGGACGTCGGTGGCCCAGGATCCGGGGAAACCTGGACCTGGCACAACTGCAGATCCTCCAGGTAAGAGGAGGAGGCCCAGTGGGGCGGCAAGAAGGAGGAGGAGGAAGGCGAAAGCCGGAGATCTGGGGCAGGAGGCAACGGGGAACCAGACGGACGCTGGGGGCAACCTACAGTGCACGTCAGGGAACCCTGCTGAGGCCCGGAAAACTGGCACTAAGCGTGGTAGGGACGATTCGTCGGACCAACCAGGCTTAAAAGCCTCCCCCTACGGGAGTGGAGACCCAGGGTCAACCTAGGAAGAAACCTAGGCCCCAGGGAACCACTCCGAATCTTCAAAAGAAGAGAAGCGCCCTAAGCCCTCCTATGCCAGAGTGGCAGAGGTCGGCTTGAGGGTGGCTATTGTGAGAGAGGGTTTCCCTCTGGTTAAAATAGATCAGGAGGCACAGCTCCGGGATGTACAGGTTGCTGTGGGCTCGGAGGTGGACAGGCTCCTTGGTGGGGACTGGCTGCCAAGAATCCGGGACACGTACCTGTCGAAGGGTGCTGTCGTGGTGGTCTACGAAGACCAGTCCACTGTGGACTGGGTGAAGACCATCACTCCTGGTTTGAAGATATGGGAGGGATCCGTACTGAAGGTAGTAGGTATGGATGCACTTCCTAGCTTCAAGAAGGTATCTCTCTGGGTCCCGGGTCCCCCGGCGAGTACAGAGACATACCTAAAAAGATTATGTCACCTTAACTCAGGCCTCCAAACTGAGCTGTGGAGGACACTGGACCGTAAGGAGACACCTACGGGTGTCAGACTTGTAGTCACGGTGGACTCTGCCTCACTGAAGATCATGGAGAATCAGCAGAGGAAGCTATACTGCGGAGTCGGCATGGCTACAGTCATGCTGCCCGTAGGAAACTCCTCCAAATAAGATAGGTACTCTAATAGATGTAGGGTTAGGGCTTGACTTTTTAGGCACTAACTCTCTCTGTTTGAGTTCCAGGGAAAGCTACCGACACGGTAGAGACAAGAAGAGGCTTGGGCTACCCGAAGCAAGAGGAGGACCAAGGGACAAGGAGCTGGAGTCGAGGTACTGGTAAGTTTTATACAAGCCAACCTCAATCATAGTATTGAGTCCTTTTCTATACTAGCTAGAACTGTAAGAGATAGAGGGGTTAATGTTGCTCTGATTCAGGAACCGTGGATTCGGGATAACTGTATTAAGGGTCTTAACATTCCTACATAAAAGCTCTATGGGGGATCGGGCGGGCTGAAGCCGCGGGCGGCCATTTTGGTTGCAGGCGTGGATAGTTGGCTCATACCGGAATTCTGTGGAGGAGATGTGGTTGCAGCGATTATTAAACTGCAAGAGGTTAATGGCGTAAGGAGGAAACTGGTGGTTGCATCAGTATACCTCCCATACGATAGGACGACCCTCCCACCATCAAGAGAGATGGTGGCGTTGGTGGATTACTGCCGGAGCGGGAACCTTGAGCTGGTGGTCGGCTGTGACTCCAACTCTCACAATGAGGTTTGGGGAAGCAGTGACACGAACGAGAGGGGCCTTGCTCTTGCAGAATACCTGGGAGGTACCGATCTTTTGGTACTAAATAAGGGTAATCTCCCAACCTTTTCGAACAGCATTAGGAGGGAGGTTATAGACATAACTATGGTCTCAGCCTCAATGTTTGATGACATGGGGGACTGGGAAGTTTCGCAGGAACCCTCGTTGTCGGACCACAGACACATCTGCTTTGTGCTTGAGGGCCAGACAACAAAGAGGGTGTACAGGAATCCCAGACAGACAGACTGGGCCTCCTATTCGGTGGAACTGTCTGACAGACTGGATCTAATTCCTAAAGGACAGATTCGATCTGGGCAGGATCTAGAGGAGAGGGCGGCACTCCTTACGGAGGCTGTAATCACCTCTTATGAGAATAACTGCCCTTTGATTACACAAAGGGATGCTCGAAGCCGGAGATGGACCCGAGAATTAGAGGACCATCGAAGGAGAACCAGAAGGCTCCTCGGCAAGGCCAACAGGTCCGGTATTGATGCCGACTGGCTGGCCTACCGGGAGTCCCAAAGAAACTACAGGCAAGAGGTTCGCAGATTCTCCAGGAAATCCTGGAGAGACTTTTGTTCCTCTATAGAGACAACCTCAGCGATGTCTAGGCTACATAAAGTGCTGGCTAAGAACCCTGGGGGAGGACTGGGACCCCTCATTAGAGAGGATGGGGAGTGGACCAGTTCAGAAGAAGAGACTTTGCAACTTTTATTTGAGACTCACTTCCCGGGATCCGTCAAGGAACCGGCGGCGGGCCCCCCCACTTTGGTGGGGTGGGCTTGCACTGGGGCCTCGCACGGGGACTGGAGTGAGGCAAAGAAGGTTGTCACAGAGCAAAGGATTAGGTGGGCTGTTGAATGCTTCGCCCCCTTCAAGAGCGCTGGGCCGGATGGCATCCTACCTGTGCACTTGCAGAGGGGTCTGGAGTCGCTCCTACCCCACATGACCGCAATTTGTAGGGCCTCCCTGGCCTTGGGTTATATCCCAAGGCTGTGGAGGACCGCAAAAGTAGTGTATATCCCCAAATCTGGAAGGGGTACACATTCCAGACCTAGACCGATCAGCCTCATGTCTTTTCTTTTAAAGACATTGGAGAGGCTGGTCGACAGGCATATAAGATGGGGTATTGAGAGATAACCCACTCCATACAAACCAACACGCATACATGGCTGGGAGATCTACGGAGTCGGCTCTTCATAGACTCGTCACGAGGGTTGAGGGGACGATTTGGCAGAAGGAGCTAGCCATGGGTGTCTTCACGGACATAGAGGGGGCGTTCAATAATGTCTCCCTACAGTCTATGATCGATGCTGTCGTTAGGACGGGCGTCAATGGCATCATTGCCAGATGGATTGAAGCCTACCTACGCAGCAGAACGGTTAAGGCAACATTGAACAAAGCGTCAGTTCAGGTTGTAGTCGGCAGTGGCTGCCCCCAAGGCGGCGTCCTTTCCCCTCTCCTGTGGTCCTTGGTGCTTGATGACCTACTAAGGGCGCTGAACGGGATGGGGGTATATGCTCAGGCATACGCGGACGATGTGTGTATACTTGGTTGGTAAGTTTGCCAGCACGGTGTCGGACATCATCCAGGCTGCCTTGAGATACCTAGAAAGGTGGTGTAGGGACAAGGGGCTCTCTGTTAATTCTAACAAGACAGAACTTGTACTTTTCACTAGGAAGAAGAGGCTGGATGGCCTATACACGCCCACCATGGGAAATATGGAGCTAAGAGCTACAGGGTCGGTTAAGTATCTGGGGGTTATCCTGGATGCTAAACTGAACTGGCTCAAGCACCTTCAGAAAAAAGCCAGGAAGTTCAGAATGGCTTTCTGGGCTTGTCGGAGGGTCATCGGGACAACGTAGGGTCTAAAACCAAAGATGGTTTACTGGCTATACACGAGTGTACTTCGGCCCTCATTATGTTATGCGGCTGTTGTCTGGTGGCCGGCCATGGCACAGAATAGTGCAAGGCTAACACTAGACAGATGTCAAAGAATGGCGTGCCTGGGAATTACAGGCGCAATTAGAACAACCCCATTGGCGGCGATGGAGGTCCTCACTGGGCTCCGCCCAATGGACCTGTTTGTAAAAGGGGAGGCCTGTAAAGCGGCCTTCAGAATAAGGACGACTGGTGGCTGGTTGTCTGGCCAACCAGGACTCCACGGGAGTATACTATCTGGGGACATTGGTGTGAACCCGTTGATTTCGATGGGAACAGACTTAATGGTACCTAAGTACAGAATTGACAGGCGGGTTAGGGCCTTCCTTCCAAGCAGAGATGAGTGGATGGGGAGTACCGAACCCGCACTAGTAAAAGGAAGCGTCTTGTATATAGACGGCTCACTTATAGAAGAAGGTGCGGGTGCGGGGGTGTACGGGAGGGGAGCACGGAAAGTTCTGTCTGTACCTCTAGGGGCCCATGCAACCGTCTTCCAGGCGGAGGTGATGGCTATCATGATAGCCACACAAGAAGAAATGCGTCTAGGTGGCTTCGGAGGAGTTGTCTCAATCTGCTCGGACAGCCAGGAGGCGATAAAGGCGATTATGGCACCACGTACAAGCTCTAAGCTGGTATGGGAGTGCCAGGGGATCCTGGAGACTCTTTGCCAGCGTAAACAGGTGAGACTCATATGGGTCCCTGGGCATGCTGGTATTGATGGGAATGAGAGAGCTGATGCACTGGCTAGGAGAGGGGCAAAGTGCCCACTGCTGGGGCCGGAGCCGGCTCTTGGTATTCCTCTTCAAAAGGTAAAAAGAAGAATTGACAGGTGGACCTCTCTCTCCATCTGCTATCGTGTGAGAAACACGATAGCAGATGGAGGACCGAGTCCGGGCTCAAGCAGTCTCGTGCTCTTATCCAAGGACCGGGTCACAGGTACAGCGGAGATCTGCTGAGCTGTAACCGTGCCAAGGTGAGGGCGGTTACGGGTATGCTGACCGGACACAATCTTCTTAACAGACATGTGAAGATTATGGGCCTAACAGAGGACTCCACATGTAGGCTCTGTGAGGAGGATGAGGAGAGCTCCATACACATCTTTTGTCATTATGGATCTCTCTCACCTCTTAGGTATAGGACTCTGGGTGCCGCTTTTCTGGAACCAGAGGATATTAGAAGGGCTACACTCGGGGAGATCATGACCTTCATAAGGGGGACTGGTCTCTTGTGACACTGTCGCCAGTCTCGGGGCGCAAAGGGCCATGGAGTCTAGGCGCAGTGGGCTTGGCGACAGGACCTTAACCCGGTGTATCTAATCTAATCTAACGTCCCCGTCCCCGTACCAGAGTCACTGCATTTTTGGCGATCTCGGAGCGTATGTCCCTGACCTTGTCAGTCTGTGTATGATTGTTGTGTAGTGTAGTGTGTATGTTTGTCTTGTCCCCGTGTTTTATCACCTTGGAGGGAACTTCGTAGACACTGCATTTGGATTGTATCATCCTCACTTCGTGCCTGGGACGTCTAGACGCCATCGTCACTGCGGGTCGTAAGACTTCATCATTTTTGTAATATTTGATTATTGTATTGTTTTATTCCTAATAATTGTTGTCTTTTCAGGTTAAAATGTAATTGTAATAGTAAAATGTAATTGTAATAGTAGTCTCAGCCCTTCCGAGGCATGTATATAATTTTTGTGCATGTTGAATGTTATTTTAAATTAATAGTGTTTTTCAGGTACCATATATTTATGATTAGTTAATGTAATCTTATTTCAGTCTGATTTGAATATTAATTTTATTGTGTTTAACATTTTTTCGTTGATATCGTGACCTTGACAGCGCCTAATTGGTTATATTAATTTAACCCTGTTAACATTTTTTAGTATAAGTTGATTTTGTTGTACCCCATTCTAGGATCTAGGTAAAAATGTAGATAATTATTAAAGTAGATAAGTTTACTAGTTTAAGAACGTAGTTTTATAACATGTTTGTGTAGATGTAATTTAGTTTTTAGCACTTGAAAAAGGTTTGGGTTTTACCAAATCGAAACGTTGTGATTGGTAATTTTCACATAATGATGGCAAATGTCCAACTACTTTTGTCTCCCTCATCAGAAATAATAATAAGTTAATTGATTATGAGCAACTACATACCTTTACAGTTTGTTAAATAATTAAATAAAAAATAGGTATAAATAAAAAAGTTTATTAAATGAAAAGGGTGCTTTAGGAGCAAATTATATAAGTTTATTAAGTGGAATGTATCAAAAATCAATATTACGAATACTAAAAAATTCGTCAATAGAATAAAATGGGTTCTTTAGGAGCCAGTTACAAAATTTATTACAGAAAGATTTTTCTGAATAGGCCTACTTGTCAATTTATTAATAACTCTAAGTAAAACTATATTATGGCTGTTTGAAGTTGTATGTAATCTAACAAAATTAGTAGTAGCTTGACCTTTAATTCTAGTTTTATACTGATGAGCACTTTTTTAAATTATACCAGGAGTTCTTAAAACATATTAAATCAAATCAAATATGTAAATATTTACTATAGTTAGAATATTCAATTTAACAAATAAGGGTTTACAATGTTGAATTGAATATTTAACAAATAGGGGTTTACTTTTTTAAATCACCAATAAATCTATTGGTGATTTAAAAATGTATCATCGAGTAAAATATAACAGTTAGTTGTTGGGTCTTAAGGCATTTCACAATAACGTAAACTAAAACTGTCTGCTCAACAACGGTTAAGCAATGCACATACAAGATGTACAATTTTATTTATTTGAGCCTCTGGGATTCTTATTTAGTGATGTTATAACCAAGTTATGTCATCACTAATTAAATTGGTCGGTAGCGTAGTTGGTTCAATCCCAGCTTCATGTGCTAAAGGTTCTCAGTTCGATCCCAATCAGAGTCAATACATTTTGAGAAGGATCAGCTGATAACCACCGACTGTTCATTTGTCATTGGGCTATTAACCCAGTTGGCGCTGACATCCTTCCAGAAGGATCAGTGACAGTGTTGTATTATAACCATGATATGTAGTGGTTTTGACAACTGGCACTAGAGGCAGCATTTTTTTCAGTCATTTATAACCCAATAAACAGTTTGGCATGTGCTTTCATTGATTACAGGTTATGTTGATGTCATGAAAAAACTTTAAAATTGTGCCTTTCGTGAAATGGATGATTCAGATGTTGTTCGTGTGGATGGGTAAGTGTTTTTCAGTTATTTTTTATTAGATTTGCCAGATAAGGTATATTCATATTCTAAGATAGTTACTTTTCAAAGGAAAAATACAAAATATTTGTTTTTGTACATAACCTATAAAATGTTTTATGTTATATTAGATGATCCTTCCAGAAGGACGTCAGCTTTACACTTCTCGAGTGTTTGTCGCTACTTGCATTTTTTACAATACACTTATATTTTAGGTAATTCCTGTGTTTTTTTAGGAGGATGGTCCCCTTGCATGCACTTTTAGACTTCATTGAAGGAAACGATGAATGTATACCACAAAGTGGAGTAACTATAACAATGATGCCACCATTGAATGCCACTCAAGATTTGACCGACGAAGACTCGGGTGAAGAGGAAAACGTTGTTATTGATAACATGCCTCCTAGCCAAATAAATGCACCCGCTTTACTTGACGATGATATTATGATTTAGCCAGAAACCCCTCAGAATGGACAACCCAAAAATGGTGCTGGGAAGAGAAGAAATAAAACGAAAAAAACATTCAACTGGAAACCAAATTGTGATTTAGAGACTGTGGCTGAAGAGTGGCCACTACTAATGACTGTCAAAAATGAGATGAAAACCCCATTAGATTATTTTAAGCTTTTTTTTATGAAGATGTTATAGCCATGCTGGTAACATACACAAACCAGTATGCGGCTAAAAAAAAATCGATTAGGAGACTGTACAGAAAATGAAATTATGTGTTTCCTTGCAATTTTGTTGCTTAGCGGCTATATTACAGTCTCAAGGAGAGAAATGTATTGGGAACAGGCATCTAACTCTCACAACTCTCTTGTAGTGGAGGCCATGTCCAGAGATAGGTTTAGGTTTATAATGCAAAATTTGCATACTTGTGATAATGACAACTTGAATCCCAAAGACAAATTTGCCAAGGTAAGGCCGCTTATCCAGAAAATAAATGAAAGATGCCAAAACTTCTTGCCACATAAGCAGAACCAATCAGTAGACGAAATCATGGTTCCGTATTTTGGTAGACATGGAACTAAACAGTTCATAAGAGGGAAGCCAATTCGGTATGGATTCAAGTTTTGGTGTGGGGGGCCTAGCAATGGATATTTGGCATGGTTGGAACCTTATCAAGGTTCTGGAACTTTACCAGAGGAATATGAAAATTGTGGTCTAGGTTATGGTGTAGTTATGGCTTACACTGATACTCTTGAACACCTACCATACAATATTTTCTTTGATAACTTCTTCACTTCATTTGAACTGTTAACAGATCTCAAAGAAAGAGGTATTAATGCTACTGGAACAATAAGAAGTAACAGGTTTGGTAAGGAATGTTCAATATCAGATCCAAAAATTATGAAAAAGAAACCAAGGGGTTCAATTGAGTATGCTAGTGATGAAACAAAATCTATTTTATTAGTTTCCTGGAATGATAACAACGTAGTAAATGTTGCTACCAATTACGACACGTTACACATCCTTTACGCCAAGTCCAAAGATACTCACAACAGCAAAAGACCAAGATTTCAATACAACAGCCTAATGTTATTCAAAATTATAATACATCAATGGGTGGCATAGACAGAGCGGATCAAAATATTTCGCTTTATAGAGTATCAATCAGGGGCAAAAAGTGGTACTTTCCCATAATCGCTCATTTACTTGACGTCAGCACTCAAAACGCTTGGCAGCTCTATAGAAATGATGGTGGAAAACTTGATCAACTGGCCTTCAGAAGAAGGATTGTTATGGCAATTCTGGAAGGAAGCAAGAGAGTTGTATCAGGAAGAGGTCGCCCCTCGTCTGCCTGCAAACTTGACTCTAGGTAACTTTATTACTACAATACCTATTCATTTAGTATATCTATTTTTTCACACATGTAAAATGTAGGTATTAGCAAGTATTTTTTTATTACAGGTACGACAGAATTGACCACTTTGTTCAAGAACTTGAAATTGACCCAAGAACTGGAAAAAAGAAACAGCTCCACTGCAGGTTGTGCCGCAAAAAAGCAACGACTAGCTGTGTAAAGTGTGAAGTGCCGTTACACGTATCATGTTTTTTAAACTATCATGTAAAATAAAACTAAATCAAGTAATCAAAACAGTTTGTTTATAATAAAGTTGCTCATATATCCTAAAATCAGTGATCTTGTTTCATAAACCACATATACCTGTATTTTGCTAACGTACTTCCAGAAGGATGGATTTTTTTCAGAGCTCCAGGGATTGTGGAAAGTAAAAAACACTTATGTATGTTTACTTGGGTCCTAAAGAACCAATATTAGGGGGAAAAACTAATTTTAAGGAAAAAAAATAATTCAGCATTATCTGGGCCTTAGTTTGTAACTACGACTACATTTGCTCATCTAAACTCATCACACTCTTTCGAAATCCATATTCGCCCATATCTTGACGATCGGCGTCTTATGAATAAATTTAAAAATTAAATCACCAAGTGGTTGCATAGGCTAAAATGAATTTTCTTAATCTTATGAAATTCAATATGGTAATTTTCTCCTAACTTTAAAAAAATCCATTATGGAAAGATGCTCCATATGATAGCCCAATTCTTTATCATCTAATTGAACATACAGTGCAATATTTTTATGTCAATTATTATCCTTATAACACTTTAAGGTTATGTATTACATTAGGCTACCTTCTCTGGACAAATATCCATTATCCAATCCTGATGTAAACATTCCCTTGATACCAGTACTCTAAGAACAGGTGGGATTTATAACGTACTTTTCACTTCAAGGTAAAACAAAATATGAATATATATATTAATTTAAAATGTTATGATAAATTTTAAAAAATGTCCACATAACATAACGTAAACATTCCCATTCGATAGTGATTCGATCATTTGATATCACAGTTGAATAAATTGTTAACTGTAGTGATATCGATATAGTCGTTCTCTTGCACAAACATCATTATTTATTTCAACACTAATGCCTTTACTTATATACATTATTAATTACCGATCCCACAATCCCTCCTAACTTTTTTAAAATTTCCATTTCACAATTAAAAGACAATGGCTCCGTGGCAGTGTTTTCCATCCTCCAGATCAGAGCAGCAGTCATACAATCACTTAAAAATATCATATTTAGACATTTAAAGCATAGACCATCTAATAGAAATTAGAAGGTCTATGGTTAAAGCATAAACCTTCTATCATAGACCTTCTATTATACCTATGCTTCTATTATACAATATAAGGTCTATGGTTAAAGTGCCCGGTTTTATTGTTATTATTTTATATTTTTAAGTACACAAAATAAAATCAAACCAAACGGCATTACGTGTGAATAATGAACAAATCAACAGTTTAGTATATACAAAAACCTGTCCAGCCTTACATTTTCAATATGGTCTGTGGTATATATTTCAGAAAAATTAATTTGAATTAAGTCATTTTCTAGATTTTGGAAATTTTTTTAAAAAAGTTGGTATAAGTTTAACAATGTGCCAATGCAGTATATATCGTATGGTTTGTTGTCAGCTACCACTTGTTAATTATAAAGCTGCGATGTATATTTGGATAAATATCCAAGTCATGATTATATATTGATGATTATAAAATGTAAAGTGATCTCACGTCACAAAGCTAAGTCCAATCCATCGAGCCATCTAACACCTGCCTTACTGATTCTGTGTAAAATAAATTCATCTTTGCCCAAGGATCGTGCTTTGACTATTTTATTTATTAAATACCTTCGTCTAGCGATCCTTCATTGGTCACTTAACCGACCGGTTTCGCTACTATTGTAGCATCCTCAGGGGGAGTTGAAATCTCTTCATCTTGCGATGCGTCGTCATATAAAACATAAATAAACACTAAAAACACAGTCACTGTACATTGTTACACGTTACACACTTAAACACGAAAGGCGCACGCAATTACCGGCCCGGGTCACGGTGGACAGCTGACTCTGTGTATGCTGACCAATCCCTCCGTAAAAGAGCGCAGAGGGCTCTCTGTAACTAATAATAATAATGTTTATTTCCTCCGAAAAAGTGTCTACTTAGATTACACTAATAAAGATTTTCATTACATTTAACCTGTTTCACAATAACAAATAAATAATTCTACATACATCAATATTTCCATAGCAAATATATAAAGAGGAAACAAATTGGACCCCTAAGGCAAGCCTGATTTGAGGCTCCATCATATAATATAGTTCCTGCTATTGCCGCATTTTCCTTCTAAAACAAATGTCTCCGAGATTATAATAAATATTAATAACAAATTCAAATAATATACAATACGTTCTTAAATAACAGTTTCAGGCTGTGACTAAATAAAAAAAATTCAACAATAACAAAAAGAACATAAATCTAATCAGAACAACAATATTAACAAGAAAGCATAACAATATTAACAAGATAAACTCACTACAATTACAGTACCAAATTCCAAATACAAATGGATAAGGACAACAGAAAGTAACATAGACAATATAACACAAAAAGATAACAAACGATAGAATTTTAATACGAATATGTTACAACTGAATCATAATACCACCATAAGCTGAGATAATAATGTAACAAACAATTCTAAAATATAATCAGAACCATAATCCTACATAATCTATTTCAAATAACCATTTCCTAATCTCTCTTTTAAATTTATCATAATTTTTAATTTCTTTAATTTTATCAGGCAATGAATTAAAAAGTTTAGGACCAATATATTCATATGTTTTTTTTATAGTATGTCAGCAAAGATCTAGGAATCTCATATTTTTTTCCATTTCTTAATCTCTCTCTATACAATCCTTCAACACCAGGTATATTTCCACTTCTTTTAAAGAAAATAACCAGTACCTTATATACATAAAGATGTCTAAGGGGCAATATATTAAGCTCTAAGTACAGAGGCCAAGATCGTTCAGTGAGCTTCTTCCTAGCAATAACCTTTAAAAAACATTATTGTTGTTTAATCAATGGCAAACTATTACTGATATAAGTGTCCCCCCAACACGCCAAACAATATTCCAACCTACTTTGCACAAGTGAGAAATATATTAACCTTATAGTGTCCACAGGACAAAAATCCCTCAAGAAATATGTTATCCACAATACATTATTTAAATTATTCTTTAAATTATTTATATGCAATTTCCAACTCAATTCCTTGTCTATAAATAAACCTAAGTATTTAATATTATCACTACGTAAAATTTTTACACAGTTATTACAGTATTTAAAATCACAGAGGCACTCTAAACAAGGATAAAACAAATTATTTGGTATAACTATATTGCTTTTACGCAGGGAAAAGTTTACATATATTGTTTTTTGTTTTTTTTTTTCTTTCAGGACTTAGAGCTAACTTATTTTCTACAAACCACCACTTTAACCATCTTAAATCATGATTCATGTTAACTCTGTGTTTCAACTATTGCCATGATAAGTAAGGGCAGTGTCATCAGCGAATGACGTTAAATGGTCTCTTAGCTTTGCAGAACTATGTGATCAATTGTTTGTATGGACTCCCCGCAATCACATGACTAATCTATTGTCAATCCCCATTTATACTTCCAGTAATTGTATCTGCCAACGCCAGTTTGGAGCCGATTTAACAGTGTCCACTCCTTACGAAGGAGGTTCATCCCACCTACAGGTATTGACGGATCGTTAATAAGGAACTTATTACTCCATCAAAACTTTTCCACGCTACGGCCCAGCTGGTATTGGGCAAGAAGTTTGATCTGCTCAAATGGGAAGTACGGTAGTACGTAGAAGTGGGTTTCGAGATTTTAAGCGAGCGTTCTGACGTGGGAGATTCTGTATAATGGGGTACGTGCGGGGCATTCCAGATCTTATTGAATTCTTTGAGTAGTGTCTCCTGACGTTTTATCTCTAAAGGAGCTATATTGCACAGCACTGGGAGCCAATGAAGTGCAGTTAACATAAGAGTGCCACTAATAGCTCTCATTAAGTTTGACATCGACCGCTTTAGTATGAACACTATTTAGCCAAACGAGAGCAGTGCTAAATATTCAGCAGCTGAATATACCAGTTACAAAGCAGTAGTACGCAGGACGTGTGCGTTGGCTCCCCAAGTTGTTCCGGCAATATGATGTAATACATTAGTCCTGGTTTTAATTTTAGCTGCTGTTTTTTGAAGATGGCTTTTAAATGTCAGCCATCGATCTAATGTTACTTCCATGTTCTGTGGATGCTCATTATGATGGAGTTTTACATCATTTAGGAAAATGTTCAGTTTTCGATTAGCCAGTATGTTACTTAAGAGGAAGCAGGCTACTTCGGTTTTTGATAGGTTAGGATTCAGCTTCCAGGTTCTAAAATATTCTTCGAGGGCTGCAAGGTCACTTGTGTTTCTTCAGTAGTTGTGAAGTTCTTATGTTGGTAAGCTAAAGCTATATCATCCGCATATATAAATTGTCTAGACTTTGTGATTGGGAGACCCCTGAGGCAGCCCATCCTTCAGTTGTCTAAAAGAGCTTTCTTCACGACCGAGATAAACTTTTATTAGCCTGGCACTAAGCATTGACTGCAAAAGTCGCAATATAATGAGACAGGGAAGGAGGTTGTAGAACTTAAACAACAAACCTTTGATCCATACTGTGTCATAAGCTGTTTTAATATCAATAAAAGCTGCAGATGTATTCAACTTATTTTCAAACCCATTATCGAAAAATGATGTCAGAGCTAGTATCTGGTCACTATAACTTCGGCCAGGGCAAAAACCAGGCTGCTCAACTGGAACATTAGAATCAAGAATGGATGATATTCTATTGTAGAACAGCCTTTCTAGCAACTTATAACAAACACTAAGAAGAGATATTGGGCAATAACTTTCCACTCGTTCGGGATTTTTTCAGGCTTCAGAACAGCTACTACTTTTGATCGCTTGAATGCTTTTGGAAAATTGCCTGTAGCTAATATCTTATTGTAGACTGTTTGAAGCAATTGTTTCACTTTGCTACCAGCATACAGCAGAAATTCCGGAAAGATACCACCAAGGCTGGCTGCTTTCCCTGCTGGTATAGCAGAAATCGCTCTGTCTCTCTTTCTCCGTGAAATTTCTGGAGACTTCCAGGGGTGCCATTTGACTCTTTTTTATTTCATTCAACTTGTAAAGCACATTTTTGTCAGAAGGTATGGTGGGTTGACTTTGATAAACTGACAATCCGTTTCGCCATATTAGAGGCCTTTGGGCGGAGCACTTCTCTTTGATTTGGAGGTTTACCAGTAGAGAGTTTCGTTAAAAGTGACCACGCTTTTCTAATGCTGTGGGTAAAGTTTGTATCTTCAACAGTTTTAAACCATTTTTATCTTCTGGTCAAGAGAGTGCAGCAGCAGATTAGCTGTGTTGGAGTTTTCGGTGGCATTAAACTCTTTGTAAAGGTCATCTGATTCCTTACTCCATCCTCGTATATAGTCCTTTCTCTATCCTCTTGGTATGCAAGCTTTAGCAATGGACGAGTCGAGATTTGTAAAACTATTGTAATTTCTTTTTGTAGGAGAATAAATGATATCGTAGAGCTTAGTTGTAAAGACCTCCCAGTGTGCTTTATTAAAATTCCATCTAGGCCGTGGAAAAGATCGAATTATGGAAATTTGGATCCCCAATGAAACCAGTACTGGCCTATGTTCGGAGTGGGGAAAGCATCAAGAACTTTCCTCCTAATTGGATTTGGTCTTAATGATCGATGCGGTGGGAGAAGCTAAATAACTGTTTGGCGCCATCTGTAGTGATGGGACAAAAATCACGACCTGTGATTTTATCACGGTAAATTTAGAATCACAGGTCGACCTGTGATCACCGCTCTGAACGAAACTGCTCACTAATAACTACAGTGATACGCTATACCAGCGATTTCCTTTGTCAGGAAAACTCTTCTGCTCATCAGCTCAGAGCTGTATTGGAAGTTTGAAACAGTACAATCTTTTCCCGCAGTCGCGCGTCACGTCATACAAAGCAATTGAGACTAGCCAGTTCGATCCTTCCCCACGCTTTTATTTAAATATGCTAAGATTATTTATTGTGATCTCGCTCAGCCTCATTATGATTTATGAGTAGGTCAAAAAGAAGTCCTCTTTGGAGCTTCTTTACACCTTCGGATGATAATTTGTGTAAACACAAACTATCTTTTAAAACAATTAAATCAAAATTGAAAAGTCAATTAAAATATTTCTTGCATTAATATTGTTACTTGTAATTTTAGTTACTAATTATACCAAATTAAGCTTCAACTTAAGTATTTAGAATAGTGATAAGAATAATTCTGTTAACTTTAGTAATATATAGTTTAAATATGAGGGACTTATTTTTAAATATAGTTGAAATAATTTAAATCAGTTTATTGTAACTAAATCAATTTGGTTCACTATTCATTTTAACTTTAGATGTGTTGAAGTAAGATTTACTTATCTTTATAAGTTTTGCTCCAAACATTTCATTAAAGTAACTGAAAGAGCACTACAAAATATTTTTAATATTTGTCAACCTACAAAACAGTAATACTTTTGTTTTCGATGCAGATAGTATGTGTTTTTAAACTAGGCACGAAATAAATAAAAATAATTTTATATAAAATGATTATTTACAGTATTTATATTACTTTCAGTTTCAATCTTGTTTTAATGATATAATGGAATCACCTCAAGTACATAATCTCGAAGCGTCACGATTGGTGTAGTAGGCCGTGGGAATCTAAATGATTTGACGTTCAAATCACGGTTGGACCGAAAAGAGCGGTATCACTATTTGAAATCACAGGTCTTACAAGTGAGCAGGAACGGTTATCACTGTTCACTTAAAAGAATAGGTAATCCCATCACTAATTTATATATATATATATATATATATATATATATATATATATATATATAAATTAAAAACAGTGAAACCCCTATTCCTAACAAAAAGTGGCTTACAGTGGGCCCTAAACTCTAAACTAAAAAAACTAAAAAATTAGAGGTTAACCTCACAGCCTTCGTTAGTAAGAGAAGGATTTTAGTCACACTGGCTGCATGGCCCCCTAATTTGATGCCATAACACACATGGCTCTGAAAAAAGCATAGAAAGTTTGTCTTGAATAGCTAATTGGTAACTCAGTTGTGAGCCTTCTTAACAAGTATGGTATATAACTCTACTTAACTTTTTACATATATGGTCCACACGATCATCCCAAAATAGCTTAAGATCTAACACAAAGCCTAATAGCTTTAACGATTCATGGTCAGGACAATCCTTTGATAAACTAAATAAACTTTGTGGGGTTTTAGCTGGGTTCAGCACTAAACCATTACCCATAAACCAGTTAGATGCAATATAGGACCATTCAAGTACTGCAGACTGAGCCAATCTAAAATCTTTGTGACATAAGTACTGTGAGGTGTCGTCTGTGAACATCAAGATGTTACCATGGACGCTGTAGTACAGGTCATTAATAGCAATTACAAACAATAGGGGGCCCAACAGAGCCCTGAGGGACTCCATGTTTTACAACGATGGGGTCAGAGTCCTCACCATTCCAGTTGACAATTTGCTTCCTGTCAGCAAGGAAAGATCTTAAAATTCTGAGCTCACCCTCTCCTAGGCCATATTTATCCATTTTTTAGAGAAGGAATTGGTGATATATGCAGTCAAAAGCACGAGTTAAGTCACATAACATCACTGATGTAGACTGCTTTGATTCAAAAGAATTTAGAATTTTGTCAAATAGGGCCTCAACAGCTAACACTGTGGACTTGCCCTTCCTGAATCCATATTGGGTGGTTACCAGAAGGTGGTTTAGCTCAAAATAGTACCATAACTGAGAATACATAAGTGTTTCGAATACCTTAGCGACAACAGGGATCAATAATACTGCCCTATAGTTGGCTACATCATAGCGGGACCCCTTCTTAAAAATTGGTACTGTTCTCACTACCTTCAATACATCAGGGAATACTCCCTCTGCTATACATTGATTAAATAAAGCTTAGAATAAAAGCAAAAACACATGCAACTCTTTTTAAAACAATGGGAGTCATTCTGTATACATCCTTACTACTAGTGGTCTTAATATATTTATTACTTGACAAATGGGTATCGATACTTACATACTTCCAGGAAAATATAGTTTCTACATTAGGTATGCTCTGCAGACAGTCAAAACCAACATCAACTTGAATATTCTCAACAATTCTATCGACAGAGCCAATGAAAAAATTGTTGAAATCATTGGCAGTGGCAAAAGTATCAGTACAAGACGCACAGGGGTTTTATTACTGTTTATAAGATTCCAAGCTACTTTGCATGGGTTATTTGACTTTGCTATATGAGAAGCATTGCACATTAACTTTGCTGACTTAAGCTTAAAACGATTTTCTTTCCTGAGATTTTTCAATATAGGCATAACATTTGGGTTGGTTTTACTTACATCACACAATAACAATATATAAGACTTAGTTTGAGCAAGCTGAGTAGTGTACCACTCTTTCCCCTTCTTAAACTTCACTGGAAAATAAATATTAAATAATTCATTAAACCTATAAAAAAATAACGATAAACTTTTTTTTTGAAGAGCTTTAATTACCTATTACAGCTCTGGAACCTCAGTTAACAAGGAATTATAAAATTCTTGTATTGCTGTTTCATTAAAACATCTAAAAAGTCAACATGCATGTTATTAAGAGAAAAATATATTTGTGATCAGCTATTTGATCTTTACTTACATTGACCTTATAATTCCTTACATCAATATTAGTAAGAAAGGAATCAAAAGAGGCTGCCCCTTGTAGATTCAATTACAGTGCTATACATATTAAAACCTCTTAGCAGGTTTAGGAATCTAGAAGTATCATTAGTGGACTTGTAAATTAATGTTATAGTCGATACCCATAACAATTGATAAGCCTAACCTTAACAGATACATTAGACACTGCTCAAAAAGTTCAAAGAACGTGTTCACATTTCCATTAGGTGAACGGTACATGGCTACAATAACAGTGAGAGTTCTTGTACAACAATGCCTGAAAGTTCACATTGCATTTCTACACAATAGTTACTCAGATCTAGAGTGCGAGTAGACATTCCCGGAAATTCCCTGAACTAAATCACAACTCCACCTCGACAAGAATTCCTGTTAAAATGAGAGGCAAGTTTCAGATTAGCAATATTACTATAATAAACGATTTTGTCATCAACCGTTATCGATAATTATTACGAACCGTTCAGTTGAATTAGAAACGTATGTTTTAGCCCGTGGAAGACCCGTTATTAATCTGTTGCCATTGGCAGCCCACTGTAAGGCAATGATTGGAACTGCTTGGTGCTACAGTTACAGACGGCTTTTAGGAATTTGGTTTCAGCAAGACGGGGCTACTTGCCACACATCCGAACACTCATGACTTTTTTAAGTTTTTGGGATAATTATTTCGCGATTTGGCAATGTTCCATGAGCTGCACGATCCCCATACCTTACGTATGACTTTTGGCTATTGGGTGTTCTGAATAGTAAATGTTTCTATCGAAACTCCCAGATATAGCTGAACTTAAGATTCTTAAGAACTGTAGTTCTATAAGTGCAACGAATACAACTGAGTGATTGTCTCCTGTGTGAGTTCTCTAGTGATACATAAAACTGCTCTTGTAGTACAAGAAACCAGGTAAAAAAGTGTAGGAAAGTTCCGATTAAATAGAAAATAGATTAGTTGATTTGAAACCATTTGCAACTTCTTAAGGAAGGTCTCAACTTCAGATATATACCAATTGTAAAGTCCAGTAATGGTTCAATTAAATAGTTAACAGCAAATAAACAAAAGCAGAAAATAATTTGAATAAATCGAAAATTACATTACATATTTTAAGTAAAATTAGTACCTAGGGGGTTTTAAGTCGCTTGTAAAATAAAATAGCGGACTGAAAATTATGGTTTTCCGCCATTATCACGATTGTTACAAATAAAAGGTAGAAAAATAAGTACACATTCATTTTTTTGTGTTTTTGAATCATATTTATGTACTTAGCGTAGTAAGCTGCTAATTACTGATGGAATGCTGGCAAATCTTGAAAAATTAAGATAGTTGATGAATAATATATAAAAATTATAATAATAGAAATTTACATTAAAAATAATTAACTAGGGGTTTCATATGTCGTTTATTACGATTTCAAGATCAAAATTATTATATTTTAAAGTATTGGATAGTCTTTCACTATTTTCAAAAATGTTACGTAAAAAGTAGTAAATAAATATGTAAAAATCAAACTTATTTGCATTTGGATTATATTTATGGATTGATAATAGTTGCAAATAAATTGTTGATGTTGCGGAAACTTTTGAAAAATCAATTGTGGTTGGAAAATTCACAAAAATCAAGATCGAATTTTTTATTAAAAATAGTTAATAACAGGTTTTTTTGGGTCCTTGATCATAATTTTAGCTATATAAAAATATAAAACAAAGTCAGGAATGGAAAATCTTGGATTTCCAATATGTTTCACTAATGTTATAAAAAAGTATTACAATAAACATGCAAACATTCATAATATGCTTGTTAACAGCTATCAACTGTCCAATTTTAAAATATGATATCAGATTGTTATCTACCAAATTGAAAATGATAATTTCTATACAGAAAATATAAAATTGTATTTAAACATTTTTTTGTGTGTGTGTCACATTGTTTTGTGTGAGTCACATTGTTTTGTGTGAGTCACCATCTTCGAGATATTCACGTCAAAACAACCCTTTATTTTTATTTACTGACAAAAGCACCATCTTTAAAATGCTATATCTAGCCTTGGACTAATCGTGAAAAAATAAAGAATCTGAAAGGTAAATGTTACAGATTTAAATTAAGTCCTTACACATTTTTACATAAGCGAAAGACTTTTGGCACTATTTAAAAATCTGATAACAAATATGAAATTTTGGGGCGAAAATTTCAATATTGAGTGCTCTATAACTCAGCAGGAGTGCATTTTATTTAAAATTTATTAATTACCTTTTCTTTACAAAATGAGTTAATTAACCTATTTTGAATGTTATTTTTTAATATTTTGTCCCAGTATCAAGGTGCCCCCCTCACCAGCCAAAACTACCATGTGTGCAGACAAGTGGTATATTTCAAGGAACTACATCTCCCTTGATAAAATACAAACAATTAAAAAAAAAAAAACATAGTAGTTACCTATTTAATCGTTCCTGTTTTATATAGTTTATTGTACTATTTTATGCAATACTAGAAGCATATTAAATACAACCTTTGATTATATAAACCTACAAAGATTACCCATCTAATGTTAAATTTTGAGTCTCAAAATATTAGCTGTTTTTGTGTTTAATTGTGGAGCGCTAGTGTAGTCCCATGTAAATGTAATCCAGTTTAATCCAGCTGTGGTTGCGTGCCTCATTAACTAACAAAATTACTGCCACAAATATTCCTATTAGATGGTTATTCTACTGTATTTTTATATAATGGTTTTATATAGATGGTTATTCTACTGTAGGTTTATATAATCAATGATACAACTGAAAGGTTGGTCTCATGTATGAGTTCTCAAATGTTTTATCAGACTGCTATTGCTATTGCTATTGCCATCAATACTATACCAGTACATGTATGGGTGGGTGGGATGGTCACCTCCACTTTACGTGTATAGGTGGTTACACCACTGTACATGTGTGGTTGGTTGGAGGGTCAGCTCCACTGTACGTGTATGGGAGTATGGGAAGAGCATCACGACTATGCCTGTATGGGTGGGTTAGAGCTCTATAAATGAATGCATTTATTTCAACTGAATGATTTTTCTACAGTATGAGCCCTAATATGATTTATTAAACTGCTCTTGTATGCAGTACTAGAAGTGCATTCAATACAACCGAAAGGTTGGTCTCATTTACGAGTTCTCAAATGTTTTATCATACTGCTATTGTATATAGCTCTATAAATGCATTGATTTCAACTGAACGATTTTTCTGCAGCATGAGTCCTCATGTGTCTTATCAGTTTGCTCTTGTATGTAGCTTTATAAGACCATTGATTACAACTGAATGGCTTTTCTGCTGAGTAGGTCCTAATGTGTCTTGTCAGTGTGCTCTTCTCTGTTGCTTTATAAGGGCATTGATTACAACTGAATAGCTTTTCTGCTGTGTGAGTCCTCATGTCTTGTCAGATATCTCTTCTCTGTTGCTCCATAAGGGCACTGATTACAACTGAATGGCTTTTCTGTCGTGTGGAAAGCGACTATATCATGTGTCTTATCAGTTTGCTCATGTCTGTAGCCGTATAAAGGCAATGATTACAACTGAATGGCTTTTCTGCTGTGTGAGTCCTTGTGTGTCATCAACTAGCTCTTGTCAGTTGCTCTATGTGCATTGATTACAAATGGAAGGCTTTTCTGTTGTGTGAGTCTCCATGTGTCTTGTTAGTGAGCTCTTCTCTGTTGCTCTATAAGGGCAATGATTACAACTGAATGGCTTTTCGCCTGTGTGAGTCCACATGTGTCTTATCAGATTGCTCTTCTCTGTTGCTCTATAAGGGCATTGATTACAACTGAATGGCTTTTCGCCTGTGTGAGTCCTCATTTGTCTCATCAGATTGCTCTTGTCTGTTGCTTTATAAGAGCACTGATTACAACTGAATGGCTTTTCTGCTGTGTGAGTCCTCATGTGTTTTACTAGACTGCTATTGTATGTGGCTCTATAAGGGCACTGATTACAACTGAATGGCTTTTCTGCTGTGTGAGTCCTCATGTGTTTTACTAGACTGCTATTGTCTGTGGCTTTAAAAGGGCATTGATTACAACTGAATGGCTTTACTCCTGTGTGAGAACTCATGTGCCTTATCAGATTGCTCTTATCTGTTGCTCTATAAGGGCATTGATTACAACTGAATGGCTTTTCGCCTGTGTGAGTCCTCATGTGTCTCATCAGATTGCTCTTGTCTGTTGCTCTATAAGAGCACTGATTACAACTGAATGGCTTTTCTGCTGTGTGAGTCCTCATGTGTTTTACTAGACTGCTATTGTCTGTGGCTTTAAAAGGGCATTGATTACAACTGAATGGCTTTACTCCTGTGTGAGAACTCATGTGCCTTATCAGATTGCTCTTGTCTGTTGCTCTATAAGGGCATTGATTACAACTGAATGGCTTTTCGCCCGTGTGAGTCCTCATGTGTCTCATCAGATTGCTCTTGTCTGTTGCTCTATAAGAGCACTGATTACAACTGAATGGCTTTTCTGCTGTGTGAGTCCTCATGTGTTTTACTAGACTGCTATTGTATGTGGCTCTATAAGGGCACTGATTACAACTGAATGGCTTTTCTGCTGTGTGAGTCCTCATGTGTTTTACTAGACTGCTATTGTCTGTGGCTTTAAAAGGGCATTGATTACAACTGAATGGCTTTACTCCTGTGTGAGAACTCATGTGTTTTACTAGACTTATCTTGTCTGTTGCTTTAAAAGGGCATTGATTACAACTGAATGGCTTTTCGCCTGTGTGAGTCCTCATGTGTCTCATCAGATTGCTCTTGTCTGTTGCTCTATAAGAGCACTGATTACAACTGAATGGCTTTTCTGCTGTGTGAGTCCTCATGTGTTTTACTAGACTGCTATTGTCTGTGGCTTTAAAAGGGCATTGATTACAACTGAATGGCTTTACTCCTGTGTGAGAACTCATGTGCCTTATCAGATTGCTCTTGTCTGTTGCACTATAAGGGCATTGATTACAACTGAATGGCTTTTCGCCTGTGTGAGTCCTCATGTGTCTCATCAGATTGCTCTTGTCTGTTGCTCTATAAGAGCACTGATTACAACTGAATGGCTTTTCTGCTGTGTGAGTCCTCATGTGTTTTACTAGACTGCTATTGTATGTGGCTCTATAAGGGCACTGATTACAACTGAATGGCTTTTCTGCTGTGTGAGTCCTCATGTGTTTTACTAGACTGCTATTGTCTGTTGCTCTATAAGGGCATTGATTACAACTGAATGGCTTTTCGCCTGTGTGAGTCCTCATGTGTCTCATCAGATTGCTCTTGTCTGTTGCTCTATAAGAGCACTGATTACAACTGAATGGCTTTTCTGCTGTGTGAGTCCTCATGTGTTTTACTAGACTGCTATTGTCTGTGGCTTTAAAAGGGCATTGATTACAACTGAATAGCTTTACTCCTGTGTGAGAACTCATGTGCCTTATCAGATTGCTCTTGTCTGTTGCTCTATAAGGGCAATGATTACAACTGAATGGCTTTTCACCTGTGTGAGTCCTCATGTGCCTTATCAGATTGCTCTTGTCTGTTGCTCTATAAGGGCATTGATTACAACTGAATGGCTTTTCTCGTGTGTGAGTCCTCATGTGTCTTGTCAGTTTGCTCTTGTCTGTAGCTCTATAATGGCATTGATTACAACTGAATGTCTTTTCTGCTGTGTGAGTCCTTATGTGTCTTATCAGGTAGCTCTTGACTGTAGCTTTATAAGGGCATTGATTACAACTGAATGGTTTGTCTCTTGTATAAGTCCTCAAACTGTCTCTTAGCTGGGTCTTATATATACCTTTAAATGTGCCCTGCATACAACTATAGACATTCCCTTTCTCAGCTGTCATATTCTGTGTGACATATTTTTCCTTCAAACTGTCAGTTTGTACGTTATTGTCCAGATGAACCACCTGTAACAAATAAACAGACAAAATTACTTACTTTTACTTAATTTAAATTTGCTTGATATTATTGATATGCTTGATTTATATCAATATTATCATGGACCAGTGGCTTGTCATATGTTTTGATAACTGCTTTTATCATGAACATTTACTTTTACAAAAACATTTTGTTTTCTAGCCCCAAGATTTTATAATAAGTTGCCAGCTGATTTAAGATATGTAAATAGTAAGTGTTTATTCAATAGACTTGTTAAGGAATGGGTTTTGGGAATAGAAAATATAGAGTCTATCTTATTTAATATTATTAGTTAGGTTAGTTTATTATTATTATTATTAACTATATTTTAGAGATAATGTATGACTATGTATGTTACTTTTGTTCTTACCACAATTATGCATAACACAAACACAACACTACAGACACAAGCACAACACAAAACATCTCATAAATGTCCACATTATTATAAACAGGAATATTTGAAAAATGCTCACTCACTAACAATATTTATTTGTACAATGAGAGTGAGGTAGACGGTCAGTGCTCCGCGAAGTTAGGCCGCTATCTTATCTTTATCAGCTGTTCGATTATTGTGGTGTCAGGGGGGGGGGAGGGAGCCGACGGCAGTTTTTAGTCCCTCAACCTAATAAGATCCTTTTTGGCTCTGTCTCAACTCTTATGACATTGTAATGTTTTATAAATGTACTTGTTATTATTGTGTTTTTTGAAGATTATTGTAAATTTAATTAAGTGTATAAAAGTAGATAGTTTAGGCATTTCATTAATTAATGATTTTATGTAATTATAGTAATATAAATGTTCTGCTGTTGCTATATTTTTGTAAATGTATAATTTAATGTATGCTCCAATCAGGCATAGCCTGGGAGGTTTCTCTTTAATTAATATGCTGAAACATTATTAAATTCTGTACATATATGTGCACATATTTGTTCTCTTGTATACAGATGTGTAACTGTGACTTCAAGGTCAGTCTGGTATTGTGGGAATTTATGTAATGTGTAAGTTATGTAAAAAAAAAGAGAGAAATAAAGATATTATTATTATTATTATTATTATTATACATTTACAAACTAAAAGGCTAATTTATTAACAGCAGCAATATATAAGTTTTCAAGTTTTCTCTTACAAATATAGAAATAACACTATGAATTTATTATTTATGATGTTTTTATTATTTAAAAATTAAACCCTCTACCTAAAAATGGTAGGAGGGATACAATATAAATAACAGCCTGACAAATTGAATTTCATAAAAATCTATGTTTTTAAAGCATTTTAATTTGAGAGAGCGATAAATACCCCTGGAACATAACAGTAACAGGAGCACTCACTAGAAGGTAACAGAGGATTGTAGTTGGATACTATATTTGAATATAAGGAAATTTAGTAATGTAAGATGGTGGAAATAATTATTAAAGTGTTACAAAATTACTCAAAGATAAAAATGTTAGGATTAGTGGCCAACTAAGTCAAGATTTAGTTCAACGCAAGAAATTTACTAACCCAAACAAAATGGTAACAAAGAAGTATTAATGTAATAAAAGAGGAGGCTGAATGGCACCAGTATAGTTGTTTTTTCGTTACAATCACCATTATTTATTTATTTAAATAAATAAATAATCTATTCACCTACCCCCCACCCATACACATACAGTGTTAGTGACCCACCCATCCATCCATACACATACAGTGTTAGTGACCCACCCGCCCACCCATACACATACAGTGTTAGTGACCGACCTGCCCACCCATAAACATAAAATGTTAGTACACACATATGTTAGTACCCCATACACGTACAGTAGTATAAACACCACTGTACGTGTATGGGGTGGGCGGGTGGGTCAACACCACTGTATGTGTATGGGGTGGGCGGATGTGTCAACACCACTGTATGTGTATAGGTGGGTTAGTGGGTCAACACCACTGTATGTGTATGGAGTGGGCGGATGTGTCAATACTCAGTTATGTTCCTAACAAAACATCCGGACTCTGGCTACCACCCAACATGACACACAGACTTCTCTATTTGTGTCCAAGCCGATGGTAACCATTGAGTGGACGCCATGTTGATATTAACAGGACAAGTATAGAACCTATCGCCTACAATATCCTCAACTTAGTCCTCAAGTAGCTGGGTTACAGCATTACGCCAATGTGCGATGCTGTACACCATTATTTATTTATTTAAATAAATAAATAATGGTGATTGTAACGAAAAAACAACTATACTGGTGCCATTCAGCCTCCTCTTTTAAATCTCTTTATTCAAATACCATAATCTAGTATGTACTGTACAAGTATAAAGAATGACATTTAATTCAACGCAGGTGTTAATCTAAATTTACTTATAAGTAACATTTCTTACTCTAAAGTGATCATATAGTATGTAAATGCGTTCTTAAATTGAACAACATTATGAATAAGACAGTTCAAGTTCAGTTTACTGCCTACGTTAAGTCCCAAAGATTAAATACAAACAACTACTTTTATTGGCATTTACTAACAAACCAATTTAAGTAAAAACTGCCGGCTGATGAAAAAATATAGTAATAATAATAATTGTAAATTCTCATTTACTTTTCTGCTTTATTATGATGAATAAATTTATAGTTGAAACCTGTAATTATTACTCATTCTAAGATTTTTAATTTTAATCATTAAAACATTTCTTACACAATTTAAAATTTATCAAATTGAAGAAACAGGAGCGGCCGTAGATAAGGGACTAAGGCGCTGGCTTGCCACGCTGCCGGTCCGGGTTAGATTCCCGATGTGACCACTAATAGATTTTGCCCTGCCGCTCCCGTGGTTCGGAAGTTACGTAAAGCCGTTGGTCCCCAGGTTAAGTGTTAGAGAGGGCTCCTTAGCCCTAACTTCGCCTGGTAAAATAAGACAATCTTTAACTTTTTTTTTTTTAACCTTATTACCAGTTCTGCGTCAATGCCTAGCATAGCTAGATAGACTGCGTCAATTAAAGACCGCAACACATACGCGCACTAAGCTGTATTACATGTATGGCGGTGGATGTCGATTTGCCCCAAAATGATCCCAGAACTCGCGGAGGGAGTAGAAAGGGTGATCTTTAAGTATTTTGAGGACGACACTTTTGAAACGAGGGACTGTAAGAGTTTTGATGTCTTCTGGCAGGCTATTAAACATTCTAGCCGCGAGCAGAGGGAAGCATTCTCGGGTTTTTGAGAGCCTTGTCCGAGGGATATCGAGATTAGCTACCGATCTTGTATTAAGGTTGTGCACCATGTTTCTGGTTTGAAAATTATTTGGGTTTTCCTTGACGTGCAGTAGACTGGAGAAAATGTACTGGTTGAAGACTGTCAGGATTCCAAGCGTTGTAAATAGAGTTTGGCAGGAGTGTTCAGGTGTTTGTGGGGTTGATGTGATGATGCGTATGGCTTTTTTTGGATAATAAGTATGTTCTGGCATCCTGTTGAGTGGCCCCACAGAGGCAGTCCATAGTTGATGTGACTGTGAAAGAGTGAGTGGTAGGCAGTCAGTAAACATGAAGTGGTGACCTGTTTCTTTAGTTTTCTGAATAAAAATAGTACACGGGATAGCTTGGTCCTGACTGAAGAGGTGTGCTCATTCCAACCTATAAGTAAAAGTTCAGGAAGTTTTTTTTCTGTTTGTTAATATGTAACTATGGAGTAGATAATGCAATATCAATATGCTAAGCTTTCTAAAGGCTATCATTTCGCAATTTAGCAGTTTGATCAGTGGAGAAATTTGACATTATTGTAACCTTGTACTCTTCAGCTATTTCGTACTTATAACACAATCTTCTGACATCTTTGTTTCTATTTGTTTTAATTTACGAATAAAAAGGGACAACATACAGAAATTCATGAAAAGTATGTTGATCTAATATGTTAAATGTAAATTACTTGACCTAAAAAAATCAGGAATTTTTAAGAATTACTAGGTCTTTCCACTAATATTAGGGGCATATTTAAAAATCGAGGAGGGTTCAGAGGCTATAGAAACCCTGGTCTCTGTAGGTTACTTATCAAACCATTTTTCAAACAAATATCGGATTTAAATAGACCTTACCTCCATCAGATAGTCCAAAATGTATTTTCATAAAACTCTTGTGTTTTCATGTTTTGTCAGCAGGTTGACATCATCAATTGTCAAAATTAAAACAACTCCAAACGCAAACATCAACATAAAATATGTAGTCCTACTGTTGACATCAAGGCCTCAGCTCAGGTGTAGACTGCGGTTATCTATTTCCCCCCCCCCCTCTTCAGTAACTGAAGACTCAATCGTCTGGGCAGAGTTCACGCCTTTCCATATTTAGTATTTTATTGAAAGTGGAGTGGGGTCTGAACTGTAACTTTTTGTTGAAAATAAGCTCTTTTTCGTCTTATTTTTGAAATAGTTTATAGATTTCATACTCTTCGAGAGTATTAATTTTTTTGCCATTTTAACCAGTTGTGAGGTGTTTGGTCATCTATAGATGAAATGAAATGAAATACGTCTTTATTTAACCAGGCGAAGTTGGGACTAGAAAGTCCCTTCTTCCACTTAACCTGAAACTAAGAAAAGTTCCAGATGCACTGATAACTAATAAAAATTATTGTAACTGAAATATATTTTTAATGTAATTTTAAAATGTATCTAAAAAAATGGCAAATTGTACATAATTTGTCGAAAGAAATATGCAAAATAGCTAAAACTGGGCGATAGATTCTCTGTCTGCAAATCAGTTTCAGTGAGATACCCCCATCCCATTTCACGACCATCAAAATCTGCTGCATTATTAAAGCCAACGTATCTCTGCAAATGGTGAATCGGTTGTACCATTGATTTTAAACACAAATAGATTTCCCATCCAATGTTAAATTTTGAGTCTCAAAATATCAGCTGTTTTGTGGTCCATTGTGGAGCGCTAGTGTAGTCCCATGTAAATGTAATGCAGTTTAAACCAGCTGTGGTTGCAGGCCACACAAACTAACAAAATTACTGCCACAAATATTCCTATTAGATGGTTTATCTATTGTAGGTTTAAATAATCAATGGTTGTACGTTCAGATCCCACTAATCAGTTGCATTACCCACTAGTGTAAACCTTATATCTTTTCCCTTCAAGCTGCAATGCTTGTTTTGTTTTAGTCCTATAGTGATGTATTAAATCTGGAAAGTGCTGAATTTTCTTTACATATTTTATAGTGATATTATCGTTAATATGTATCATATTGAGATTATCGTATGTGAGGATAAGCTTGCAATTATACAGAATGACCAACCCTCCTTGTCCACCAATAAAAATTGGATATGTAAGGCATATAAAAAGTCTTGATCTTACAATAGGCACTTTATTCATTTTTTAAAGTGGAATAAATATTACTTATTTCTTTACTATCTATTTATGAGCACCATAAGTGGATGTGTGGTAGTGATTTTATAAACATTATTTTGTTGGCTAACGGTATGTAGCTTTGTTTTGTTTTAACTCATTGTCCTGTATTCAAACACAGTATATATTTAAAACTCAATTAATATAATAATGGTTTTAATATTATTCTAGTATAATTCATATGTATAATTTCTAATGAGATTTTTCAGACATTGAACGCCACCATATACGTCAGTGAGTTACTGAGTTACCCAAAGTGAATCATGCCTTTCAACCAGTTCATGCGCTTTCTTCAACATTGATTTTTGGAAAAACTATTCACTAAAATAAAGTTTCAAATTAAACATATAATTTATAAAGACAAACTTATGTGGCTTTGAAATACAAATTCCATTTTGGCATCCGACTCACTTGTTCATGTCATTTAAAGCTTGATTGCATATTGTAACTTTATTTAATTATATGAAATACAGAACAAACTACATTTTAATTTCAACCCTACTGTTAGCATCCATAGCTAATCACATTTTCCTGTGTAACATTTCAAAATTGTATGTTCAATATTAGCACTGTCATAAACTTAACCATTCTGGTACCGTTATATGAGGGGCAGTCGGAGTTGTCATTATAAATTGTAAAAAATATTTATATGAATAGGTAATGTAATTTAAAAAAAGTAAGTGTTCTTTATTACTATTGTTGACAACTCTCATCAGGACGAACTCATTGAATGGTGATGTTTATTGGCTTTAGAAGTAAGTATATGTAAGTAAGTATATTTACTATTGTTATGATTTTGTGACTTTGATATTTAATTTTGGTACTTGATATTGTGTCGGGGATTGGGTGTTGATACTTCATATGATTTTAAGTAATTCTGATTAACTTTTTGAATTTTTGTTGGATACTTGAGATTATTTGTAGGTCCATATTTTTATTCACTCATAAATGAGTGTTTATGGTGGATGTGAAATTGTCCCTAAAAGGTCCCTAGGTTAAGCAAGCGTTCTTCTGTAATATGGCAGATGAGGTTACATTATGTTGTAAATGTGTAATTCTGATGTGAAAGTTGTCATTTTTTGCTATGTAGTGACTTCAACTGTAGGGGGCTAGCCACATGGAACTCACTCGGGGGAACCTAGACGCGGCGAGCGAGCAGTGCGTAGCGTTATCCGAGGCGGCATGCTTGCTCGTGTGCTTCACGTGCGAGGAACAGCACGATTTTTTATTTATTTTATTAATAATTAAATTATTTATTAAATTTATAACGTAGATTCCAGCCACCTTTATAACGTACACAATTTATATGTTGAAATAAATGTTATCTTTAGTCCTATAACTTTGATAGTATTAATGTTTCCAAAATGGATGGTACTCAACATAATGTATCTATAACCAACGTAGTAACATAGTTGTTTATATTCCAAGGGTTTGATGTAAATGTATATATGTGTACTATTTTTTATGTTCAATTGATAAATATGATTACTGCATTGATTCATACTTAAATGTTGTCTACAATAACTGAGAATATTTTCTGTAACTTATGTGTAATAGAATTTGTGTTTTGATTTTACGACTTATGTTTAAATGTTTTATTGATCTTCATTTGTATTAGATTTATCTATATTATTTGTATTGATTTATATCATTTATCATATGTTTGACTGTTTGATTTGTATTTGATTTAGTTTAATGATCATGGTGTGTATCCAAATTTGTCAGGTAGCAAGTAAGTGACAGCTATTGTATTTTTGTAGTTATTCTTGTGTCATTATCAAACTGTAGTAAAGTCTACTACCACCCTCACATTCAGGTTAGTTAGACTCTTAAAACAATGGCGAATGTGGCCAAACATCTATACAAAATAAAATGAAATTTTGTAGGTTCGGTCTTAACTGAAATGATATATTATCTCTCTCACAACATGGACAGTGGATTTTTGAGTAACTTATATATACTTTTTGAGTAATCAAGAAAGTGAGATATGTTGGAATCTTAGTCCCATGTAATGTAATCTAGCCAGGGCTAGGGTGTCGACCACAGACAAACCCGAAGCCGGCTGGCTGCTGGTGGGCGTTCAGACCGCAACAACAGCAAGCACATCAAGACCACTGATACCATGACAGGCTGCTACACAGTCTCGAGCCCCTTTGAGAAGGATTACCTATTGAAAGAATCCCCAAAATGTTGATTATGATGGAGAGACTCCTACCTTGTTATTTCGATGTCGGGCGACGATGACATCGACAGATACTTAGATGGCAGCCAGGAGTTGGCTCCGTGTCAACCAGTTTTGAACTCCAGTTTGTCCTGGCTTCTTCACCCTGGGCAAGGGTTTTACCTGGGGAAGTGTTACGCTAGATGCCCTTTCCCATCGTATTGTTTAATGAGAGTGGGGGAGACAATGGTTCGGCACAGCGGAATCAGCAGTGGAGTTGAAGTCCGAGGTGCAGCACAAAGAAGACAGGGTCGCTCGTGAGCTGGCAGTTAGGTGCCAGGGGCGCTGGGTGGTCAGGACAGATCAGGGTGGCGAGTGTGAGATAGGGAAGTTCTGTAAGAGGTGGTATTAGTGATAGGGTGTTTTCACTATTAAAATCGTCTGTGAAAAGTCTGTTTGGTCAATCATTGAGTTTCCCACGAAGCACACCTCTACACAGATGTCGGACAACCCAGAAGGTTGCCAGTCAAGCGAGTGCACTCTTGGAAAGAGCAAACCCCCCTAACCCTGGTAGGGTGTGACAGCACATTAAATGTTAGTTTGATTGAAAAGTGGGCACGGAGATGTATCCAGTTTGGAGTGCTGTTTGGTGTACCCAAGATAGTAACAGTAGCCACAGTCACTACATTGCTAATTATATGCATTTGCCTTTTGATGACCAACTTTCAGTTTGCAGCAGAGATGACCAGGCTAATACATTACGCTTTGCCACTCTTCTTTACATATATGCAAAACTTCGAGGCTATTTTGTAATGCTTTGATGATGTCAACCTATTGACGTAACATATAAGCACAAAAGTTTTATAAATACATGTTGGACTATTTGACAGTAGTAATGCCTATTTAAGTCAATATTGTAGTCCAGGGGCATAAGAATGAATTTTAAATTTCTGATTGCTGTATATTTATCTATTTCCATCCTACCCAGGTGTGGGCTCTTGGCAACCAACGTGAGGAATCTTCCATGTGAGTGATATCTTCTTTCATCTGTCCATTGTCCTAAAGAATTCTGGAGCACTTCCAAGCACTTTACCTCTAACATACAGTACATAGCATTCCCAGGAAACACAATATTCTTCATCATCTGTTGGTTTACAATCCCTTTCTCTACAGTAATTTTCTTTAAAGCTCCAAAGCGTTGATTAGTGCAGTCAACAATATTTTTGATACTTACTTCTGAAGAACATATTTCTAGCATTCTTCAACAGAATAAGTAAGCATGCTTTCATTTTCTTTCACTTCCAGTAACCTTGCCACAATATATTTTGCTTACCTGTTTTAGTTTTCTGTACTACGGGTAAAAGACTATTAAAAGTAACTCATTCGTAAAGTGTTTGATTCCAGGTTTTTTTTATTAGGATAGGGAGAGGAAGGGAGAGGGAGATGGATGGAGAGAGAGAGAGAGAGAGAGAGAGAGAGAGAGAGAGAGAGAGAGAGAGAGAGAGAGAGAGAGAGAGAGAGAGAGAGAGAGAGAAATTCTTGCTACCGTACATAGAGGTGTCGAAAATGTCTATACAAAGTGAATAGATAAATTTAATCTTATTTACGTATATACTATATCAACATCCCCTTTCTTTTAATTATATTGAAATTTTTTTAAATTAATTCAATTTACCAATGAGGACTATATGTAAAACAGGACAAAATTCTAATAATAGAGAAAACCTTTAAATTGTTATATTAAGTAAAAATTAGAACAATTGATACAATAAAAGATGATTTTACAGTATTTTGAATACGAACTAAAAACAATCTTATACTAGATTGAACATATAAATTAACAATTTCTACAATATTTGTACCAATGAATTAGCATATTTTTACCACAAAACTAAAAACACATTAAAACTACAAAGGATATAAATAAGAATTTTCATTCTAAGAACAATGCTTCTACATATCATCTGAAAGTATACAATTCACATAGAAAATAAAACAGAAACACTTTGCACTGCCAAATAAACTTGTCTAGGATTCTTTATATCCATCATATTTCTTAACAATTTTACTTCCTGACAAAAGTTGAGAAGTTTTGTTTGATACTTTTTTAGATTTTGGAGACAAAGGTTTGAGTGGACTCTCTGACTTAAGTGTTTAGGTCTCCCACAATATGAACAATAGAGCATTTATTAGGATTTAATTTAAGACTGTGGTCTTACGCCCAAAGCTTGACTTGCAACAGTTGCACATTCATTTGCTGAACAGCCAAGGCTACACTGGAAGGATGGTATGATAGTACCAGCTGAGTATTGTCTGCATACGAGTACAGAGAATAATGAGTTAGTACAGATTCAAGATCTGCTGTGTATTGAAGAAACATCATGGGGCCCAGACAGCAGCCCTGAGACTCTATAAGTGACATTCGAGAAATGATTATTTACTTTAGTGACCTGAGTTCTCTCAGACAAGTAGGAATGAAACTACATTACCGCATTACTACCAAACCCATAATAGTTCATCTTAGCAAGAAACATTTCAAAAGTGAAGGATTCGAATGCATGGGAAAAGTCAAGAGAGGCCATACTACCACTGATGCCTTTGTCCTTAGATGAAAACAGTTTGTCACTTGGATTCAGTAAAGCTGATGTGGTGCTGAAGCCCTTTCTGAATCCTGACTGGCTGTCAGGCAAGATGTTGTTACAGTCCAAGAAGGAAACCAACTGATTACAAACAACCTTCTCCAATATTTTGGACATTGCTGGCAATATGCAGATGGGCCTTAAATCAGACAAACAAGAAGTACTATCAATCTTTGGCAGGGGCATAACAAGGCTCTTTTTCCAGTCAGAGGGGAAATGGCCACTGAGAAGAGAAAGATTGATTATATGGGTGATGGCGCTGATGCAGAATGGACTGACAGCTCTTATCATTTGAATAGAAATTCCATCCGACACAAAGGCAGTTGTTGAAGTCCTATCTATTATATCTCTCACCTCGCTTTCACTCACTTTACAAAATTGAAAACTTGTTTTTACTCTGTCACTTGTTGTATTTTTGTAAAAGGCAAGCCCTCTGCACTTACTCTGTGTCCACTACCCATAGCAGCAAAGTAGCGATTTATATCATCGGGTGTCACATTTTGCATTCCAAACTCACTAAAATTATTGCCGGTTACCTCACCAGCATGCAATGTTGCCCAGAAGGATTTAGAATCTTTATAATTCAGCCTTTCCGCAAAATAATTTTTCTTTGCTTTTCAAATCGCATAGTTGAGGTTATTCCGTGCCTTGCAATATGCTTCTTTGGCCAGTATACTTTTACTGGAAGTAAAGCACTTTTTTTAACTTATCTTTGATCTGTGTCAGGTTTTTTATTTCATAGTTCTGCCAAGGTGCCCTCTTTAGTTATGCGCTTGGTAACAAGCGGCACACACAGATCAAAAACTCACTAAATATCAGTAGCTAATAATTCTACCCCCTCAACCACCCCATTATGAATTTTATTCTGTCCCAGTCAGCCACACTGAGCTCCGATGTAAACCTGTCGAGATCTAACTTAGAGAAATCCCTGAAAGTTACAAATTTCTCCTTGACTCTCCTTTTGACTTTACAGGGACAGTCACAGAACACAAGATGTTTTACCACGACAGTCAAAGATACCAGATGTGTCGATCACACCAACATTTTTGTCACTCAAAGATTTGCTCACGATAATATGGTCAATCAGCGCCTTCGATTTGTCCGTCACGCAGGTCGGTTCTTTAATGAGCTGAACAAGGTTTAAAGATTCTAAGAGGTTTGTGATGAATTTGAACTTGAGTTTGGTGCATTCCGAAAGATCAATATTTGTGTCTCCAATCAACATAACCCCATTGCAAGAGCACATAACCAACATAACAACATTGCGAAAATTTACATAACCTAATCTGGTAAAGGGGGCAATGCCATGACGCCATTTCTCGACAGTTTGGCAGTTGTGGATGTAGGGCTTTTGGGACGGAGGACGATGGAAGAACCACAGACTGCTCAACCGGCATGGCAATGATACACATTGCCTTTTGTACCTGTTGAAAGATAAACCTGTCTAGAAGGCGATTTTCTGTCCAGTCCAAGTGACGACTGTCGCGGGCTAGGTGATGTCTTTTAATACATTGATGGCAAACTCAACTCCAAACTTATTGCACATGATGTAGAGTTGGTCATTGAAGAGTGCAAGGGATGAATCTGTTATGTCCCTTCAGTGTAATACATCACTTAAGATGACTTTTGATTTTGTACCAGGTCGTTTGACCGGTACATTTCGTTACGTTCGTCGTGGTCTGCCGGGCTGCCTGAGATCGCTCGTGCCCGGCGATTTGCTTACTTTGGTGGCCGTTGGCTCGGACTCGTTCGTTCCTTGTTCCAGCTCTCGTCTGTCAGGTTGGCCGTCATTCGACTTGTTCTCCGCCTCTCGTCTAAACATGTCCAGCTAGAGACTCCAAAACGTAAGTGTTCATTTTGTAATTTCTAATATCTAATCACCCTTTTGGTGAAAATACTTTGTTTCAATGATAATAATAATCGGGCTGACTTGTGTTTTCAGGTTTTTGGTTCAATTTATGTTCTTTGTCTAGATCTTTGTTAACCTAGGTTCAAGCCACGTGCTCAATGTTACCATTAATTGCTTTATCATATCTTGTTTTATATTCAATGGTAGTTCTGTATAATGTTTATTGAGCCCTTTCAGTTGGAGTTACCGATTTACTATTCTTTTTTTTTTTTTTTTTTTTTGTTCTTCGACAATAACCTAGCCTATCTGTTTAGTTTGATTTTTGTTTATAACCTATTGCTTCTGTATCAATGGCCTAGTTTTTCAGTTTGTCATTTTCAGTTCCATATACATAATTCTTTTATAATTTGTTAAGTTGTAATTGGTTTTAAATCTAATTTTCCAACATAATTATTTGTAGCCAAAATTAATCTTTTATTATCTAGTGTGCTCCAATCATGTTCTTGTTTGTCTTTTCCTGTTTTGTTTTGTAGTTTCTTTTTTTTCTTTTTTTTTTTTTATTATACCAACGGCATTACACCAATTTACATTGTTATAAGAATAGATGACTTAAGGCTAGAAGAAACAATGATTCTCAATCAAAAGTCTACATCAACAACTAAACATTCACTTGCACTGTGAAAAAACATAATTTGTTGAAAAGCTAAAGGTAATATTCAGCAGTAATATAAAATTATGAAGGTTTCATGCACCTTCATAATTTTATAGTGTGTTATGTCTTTTGTTGTTGGCTGGATTGAATTTAATATGCTGTGTTTGGCCTTGCAGTCCAGGGTCCATGAGTGGGACGTTTCCCTCAGCCTGCTGTCCGGGTGAAGTTGACCATCGACACTGCTAGCCTGGCCTGAGGACCATGTATAGAGGCCATTGGCGACCCTGCTGCCCCACCTACATCTTTGGGTAGGAGTCTTCTGTCCTCAGGTCAGTGCGTTCCATCTTGTTTTCCCGGCGGCTGAGCTGGGGGTGATAATTCATAAAAAAAAGAAAAAATAAAGAAAGAAAAAGAAAAATGGTGCGGAACTATTTATTGAGGCCTAGGCCTAAGGACTTGAACAGTGATTTATGCAACACAGCCATGGGGACCTATATGCATTTTTATGAAAGAAAAAAACCTTAAAATACAAAAAGAATTTTTAGTGTTAATATTTATTGTTATTTAGTTTAATTAGTTTATTTTGTTGTTATATTTTTTAGAGTTTATTTTTGTTAGGTCCCTACTGTTAAATTGTGTTGTTATTTATTTGTATGCTTTAGGCCTAGTGATTTAGTTAGTTATTTATTTATTTCGTGTATTGTATTATTGATGTCAGGGGATAATAGAACGGTACCGTGTTATATATTTTTTTAAATTGTTTAATTTTTAAACTTTCACCAAAAGAGGATTATTGTACTTTTACTTAACTTCCTATTCGGAGCTGCCCAGGGATTCCGGCTTACTCCCTGGCCTCGGTGGAATCATGGGATGTGGGCTAAATTGCCGGGTTAATTGGTGTTATCAAAATTTTTCACTTTTAAGTTGTTAATAAATTGTCTTACGTTTTGGGTGTCTCAGGCTTTGCTGCAGATAGGCCCTGTAGTTGTTAATTTTGGTATTTGTAGCGTTTGTTGTTTTTGTAGCTTTTGTTATTTTCTTGTTAATTTTGTGTAGCTTGTTTTTTAAGTGCACTTGATATTGTGGCCTTCTGCCTGCCAGTTTTTGAAGATAATGTTTACTTGAAAATAAATTAGTTTTGCTCAGCTGCCGAGTTGTCATTTGACCCTCCAACTGCCACCTGTGATCCCATCGCTTGACTGGTTTTGAGCCATCCCCCAGTTGGCACGCTTTCCAGTTTTGTTGGGGGATGGGTCTCAACTTACGAAAGAGACGCCTTGTTGCACACAAGTCAGCCATGATTCTTCCCCATCCCCCATTATACCCTGCACCATCATTATACCCATTAATTAGATTGTTGGTACCAACATGGATATATAATTTTTGGTTGGGCAGACTCGTATTTAAAAATAGTTTGCTTTATATCCATTATTTTTGCCCCAGGATGCATATGAACAATTTTCTTGGTGCAGAGGCTTCCAGCATACCTCAACAGGGATTCTCTAATCACCAAAACATTTTTAGAAAGACAACCATCAACGGCTGTGTTCGAGATCGTTTGAGTTTGCTCCCCAGTTGTACAACTACCCTCAAAATCAGGTTGTTTTGTTGTAAACACCGGAGTGTTACAAAACCTTATCTTAGAATTCAACTGTTTGTTTTTACATTAGTGTTTTACTTACCAGTTTCCTGAGACAGTTTTTACAATATAGCTAGAGTCAACATTTGCCTTTACCGGCCCCATTAAACCAATTAGTACATCATATGATTAATTGATTATTTCAATAAAAAATATGATAAAATTATTGTAGCAGGTGACCTGAATATAGATGTTTTAGTATTGGATAGCAGACATAGATTATTAAAACAATTGTTAAAAAGCAGAAATATGAGGTACCTTGTCGATTTCCCAACCAGAGTTACAGATATTTCGGAGACAGCAATAGATAACTTCTTGATAAAAAATATAAAATTATCTAACTTAAAGGTAGAAGGTCTGGTTACTTTCTTATCTGACCATGATGGACAGCTATTAAAAGTAAAATGTAAACATTCAATAAAAACTGCAAATTTTCCAATAAAAAAACAGTTGCGTAAGTTCTCACCTGAAAACATTAATCTATTTACGCAATTACTTTCCAAAGAATCATGGTTCAATGTCTATAATTCCAGGGTAGAAAAAAAATATGATGTCTTTTTTAAAATTTTTTCTTTCTATTTTGATCAGGCTTTTCCCAAAATATTGGTTACAAAGATAAACAAAAAACGTACATGGATATCTAAAGAATTAAAAATTAAACAACAAAATATTATTCGATTGACTAAGGAGTATCGTGGTAAAAAAAGAATTAGTTTAAAAAATTATTTACATCAGGAAAAGACTATTTATAAAAGAGAATTAGATGTGGCTAAAAACAGACATTTTCAAAAAAAAATTGAAAATTCCCAAAACATTCAAAAAAATTGTATGGAGTATAATCAACTCTGAAGTTGGGGAAAATGACAAGAAACAGTTTAAAAATATAACTTTAAACCAAAACTCAGAAACAGTTTCAGACCCTAAAAAAATTGCAAATATGTTTAATGGTTATTTTAGTGACATGGTTACGGATTTGATTTTAGATAGTGACAATCAAAATCAGACGACTGATGTGAAAGCTGATTTTATCGATGCTTTGTGTGTGAAGCCAAAGTTTGATTTGAAACCGATCGATGAAAGGGAGGTGGAAAAAATCATTCAATCTTTAAAAAATAAACACTCCAGTGGGAATGATGAAATTTCTGTAACAATAATAAAAGCTGTAAAAGCCTATATCAGTAAAATTTTGTGTCATCTAATTAATTCTTCTTTTGTATCAGGCATTTTCCCAAACATATTAAAGCAGGCAAAAATAATTCCTTTACATAAAAAAAATGACCCTGAAAATATATCCAATTATCGCCCAGTATCTGTGCTTCCTTCAATTTCTAAAGTGTATGAAAAAGCTGTCTATTTACAATTATCAGAATTTTTAGAAAAATTTAATGTTCTAGATGATAATCAGCATGGATTCCGGAACGGGAGATCAGTGGTGAGCGCAGCTGTTTCTTTTATTGAATCTGTTATTGAATCCATAGACAAAGGAAATTATACAGTTGGTATATTTATGGACCTTTCTAAAGCGTTCGATAGCGTAAAACATAGTAAATTACTAGAAAAACTTCAAATCATTGGAATATCTAAAAGAGCTCTTATTTGGTTTTCTTCTCATTTGACAAATAGATCTCAATTTGTGGAAATTACCCATTTGACAAATTATAACAGAATTATCAAATCATCAGCCAATTAAATTTGGGGTGCCCCAAGGTTCAATTTTAGGACCTTTGCTTTTTTGTGTTATCTTAAGGGCATGGAAGATACTTTAACCTATAAGCAAAATTCTAAACTATGTCTTTACGCTGATGATTCTAATTTGATCATATCATCTAACTCTCCAGAAGAAACTGAAATTCTAACATATGTGGAATTAGAGAATATTGGAAACTATTTTTACAATCACAACTTATTATTGAATTCACAAAAAACAAAATTTATAAATTTTAAAACAGCACAGAACAAAATCACAAAAGAACCAACAATAACTTATAACTCAAATAACATTCATAAGGAAAATCAAATCAACTTTCTAGGTTTAACAATAGATGAAAATTTAAATTGGGATGAACACATACAGAAAATTTTAATCAAAATTAACTCCGGAATTTTTGCATTATCAAAAATGGTTTTTTATTGTAATATAGAAACTTTAAAAAGTATATATTTTCCCCATGTACACTCTCATCTTTTATTCGGTATAGACCTCGGTATATGGGTCAACAAAAAAATTAAATATGGATAGCATTCTGAAGCAGCAAAAAAAGGCTATCAGAATAATGCTTAAGCTTAAACGAGATGATTCGGCAAAAGAACATTTTAAAAAATTACAAATTTTTACAGTTTATGGCCAATATATATATGAAACGATTCTTATTGCCAAAAAGCAAGATTCAGAGGAAAGCATAACTCCATTACACTCTTATAATTTTAGGAGGAGAAGGGAGATTGTTCAGCCTCACAAATTATTTTTTGAATTTTTTGAAAAACCCCTCATATGCTGGTAACTTTTTTCTAGAATATGTCCCTGATTTTATAAAGAAAGAAAAAGATCTATTAAAATTCAAGAGAAGGCTTAAAGAGTATATAATAAATTTAGTTGTATATTCTTTTGACGAGTTTTCCACCTCCCAGAAACAGATAACCCTAACATTTTTTTATACAGTAGGAATTTCTTGTGTTTAGATGTTTTATTCTTTTTTTTTTATATTTTATTTACTTTTAGACACTATTCACTGTACCACCAATGTACATGATATATGAATAAAGATGTTTGACTATGAATATGGATTTTCATTAACAAAAGTAGACTTTATTTAGACCTATTACATGATTGTCAGGTTTACTTTTACAAACATTATCTCTGTTTAATAGGGGTGCACCTACCACCCAAGAGACACTTAGCCAATTCTTGAAGGAGGTACAACCTGAGTCAACTTTAGTACAAAAGCATTAACAAGTACATGTATGCCACATTCAAACCCACTACTTTGTTGTGTACACTCAGCTACAACAAAATTAGCCTAAAAAAATGTAATTTTTCCGTAAAGAGCTTTTTGGCAGCATTTAAATTGCTACTTCTGAGAGAATTAAAGTATAGCCACTCTCAGCTTTAAGATCATTAAACAACAAGCTCCAATGCGAGCCATTGCCTGACTTAAGCTCCACTCCATTGTTATTTATACACATAAAGACATAGTCAAAAGTATTAAAAGTAAGTTTGTTTAGTTGTTGCTGCACTAAGGAAGAACTACTGTGCCTAAGCAATTGTGTCACAGTAAGCCCCACAAACAAGGTTTTCGAGCCTGTTTTCCAATTGTTATTAACATTAAATGTTTTAAAATAAGAATTCAAAATTCTGTCATCAACCCAGCGGCCCTCTTGCCCGGCGTAGTTGCTAGCACATTTGAGTTGAGAAACTAAACTATCTAACTTCTTAGCTAACTCTATTGTTTCTTGCTTACAAACATTTATTTATAGATTAAGAGTTTCAACCAGAGTATTTATCTCTGAGAGATGAGCTTGAAAGGAATTATTTTGCTCTTCCATTCTACTATTACATGAACTTAAACTAGATTTTAGTTGTACATTTTCACAAAGAATAGTGTCTCTTTCCTCAGTAACATTATCCTGGGCGTGTAAAGAGTTATTCAAAATAGATCTTTTTCTACTATAACTTTATTTAACTTAGATTATAAAACCAGGACCGAACTTTTGCCAGCTTCAACCACAGTTTCAAGGTGAGAAATATTGGCTTCATTAAGTTTCCTAATGAGCTGTGAGACACACATTTCCAGCTCTTGTAAATTTAAATCAGCATAGTTTGCCTCTATTTTTTAGAAATAATACTGGTTAAATTACCTTTTTTTTCCTGTCAACAGTTCTTCAAACATAATCTGCTATGTACATTTCGAAGCATAGAGTTTTGGAAAGCCTGATGATGAAGCTCTATGCTTCGAAATGTACATAGCAGATTATGTTTGAAGAACTGTTGACAGGAAAAAAAAGGTAATTTAACCAGTATTATTTCTATAATATAACAGTTCTGGAGGCTAATAAAACAAAATGAATAAATACTCTATTTTTTTCCATTTTAAACAAAGTTCAGATACAATATCTGCAGAGGTGTCATCTAGATTAAATGCCACATTGTCTAGGTTATCAGTAGCTAGCTTAGCTTGAGTTGCTACCATATTTGTAACTAATAACTGTATTTAATACTAGTTATGCAAGTCTAATAGTCCTTTAATTAGGATGTCAATTATCCAAATTGACTCCTCAGTTAAAGTCACAGCGATTAAGTATTTAGTGCTTCAGTAATCAAGTCACGGCAATATGCACAACGTTCTGTGGATAGGTTGCATCCAAGCAGGGACGTAGCTAGGCATTGGCGGTAGGGGCCCCCGCCAAGGGCGCAGAATACATAGGGGCGCAAAATTTACCTTGTTCAAAAATGCAAGTAAAACAAAAAAAATAGTAACTTATAAGAGTAAAATAACCTCGTTCACACCAAGTTGCATGCAATAATCATTAGCGAAGTGAATTAACTAACAATATTGATTAAATGGCTCATTAATTTCTAATTTGTAGTTTTTTCTGTGCGTTCGTAAGATTTTCGCCTAACCACTTCGTAACGAACGTGGAATTTTCGGTTGAATTGGTTGTTACAGTTGGCAGCGCTCCCGACTGGCCGTCTGCTAATTGCAACTCAGTAGTAGTCTGCAACCCAATTCAAATGCACCCGTACGGTAACAGTGTTGTTTGTACAGTATTTCTGCTGTATTGGTGGTGGTACACAAGACATAACTAGTTTAAGATTTTGAGAATTAAGAAATATTTAGTAAAAAGGTTAATGCTGAACTGCCAGTTGCATTTTAAGTAGTGAGATTAAGATTGCCACACACGCATAATAGTAGTGTGACATTTTGGGAGTGTTGTTTAGTGTTATAATAGGTATTTTTTTCTAGAATGGGACCGAAAACCCCGTCAGGCCTTTAAAAAAGCTCGTGAAGCACGGAACGAGGCAGGAAAGAAACTTGCTATGAGTTTGGGGAGATGGTTAAGTCAAGGGCATCCTGGACCACATCAAACTTACCCAAAACAAGAGAGAGATAGCGATAGCGTATATGAAATCAATATCACCAGCACAACAGAAGTTTTGGTGAGTGAGGAAGGTGTCACGGAAGAAAGAAGCCATTCTGATAATGTTGTCAGCTGTGAAATGGGAGCCGTAGAATAAATAGCCTCTTAAGAAGAAGAAGTTTGTCTTCAGGAAGATGATATGAACTGCCTTATAAATTTGGTGGAAGTGAGTAAAGTTCCGGAAATTACCTATGACGATCCCTGCAAGTGGCATTGAATTATCACTGATTCAGTTCGAACTAAGCTCGTAGAACGTGGTCCACAAACAGTAGACGTTGTATTTTGACAACTTCAATTTCCCTGTATCCGATTATGCTAGACATTTGAGAAAAAACGGTTTTTCAAAGAACTTTCAAATGGAGAGCGTGTCAAAAGGCAATGGATGTTGTACAGTGAATCCAAAAATGCTGTTTTTTGTTTTCCCTGCATTTTGTTTGAAAAAAAGAATAATTCTGCGCCTGGGTTTGCTGATACTAATATAGGATTCAGTGATTGGAAACGTCTAAATCCTCACATCCAACTGCATGAAAACACTGAAACATACAGAAAGTGCTATGTGGAATTGAAAGAGGTAAGGCTAAAAAAATGCCTGTTTAGATGCGGATTTGCAAAAACAACTGACAACTGAAAAGGAAAAGTGCGACAAATATTGACAATAGTTGTTGATGTCGTAATGTTCTGCGCCAAAAACAACCTACCGCTAAGGGGATCTTCTGATTTTATTGGTGATCAAAACTGTGGCGTGTTTTTAAGCACATTAGAGTTGATTAGCCACTATCACATCCATTGCTTAGACAGCACATATCTTACGTCAGACCTAATAAAAACGTGACCAGCTACTTTTCACCAACTATTCAGAATGAACTCGTCAATATTGTAGGGAACAGAGTGCGTTCTCATATTTTAGGTAAAGTGAAAGCAGCCAAGTATTTTTCTTTTCTTTTTGATTGTACCCCTGACGTGTCACACACAGAACAAATGAGCCAGATTTTAAGATTCGTTGAGATTTCTAATGGAGATTGTAAGATTGTCGAAAGTTTTGTCGATTTTCTAGATAGCCACAAAAAGACTGGCGAAGGAATGTCTAACGAAATAATCTCCAAGATTGGTTGGACATCAAAGACTGCCGAGGGCAAGGATTCAACAACGGCTCTAACATGGTCGGCATTTACAATGGCGTGCAGGCTCACATCAGTCGTATAAATTGACTGGCCAAGTTTGTACCCTGTGCAGTACACAGCTTAAATTTGGTTGGTGGGCATGCAGCAGAAGTGTCTCCAATGATGATAACTTTCTTTGGGATAATTCAAAACATATTTTGTTTTTAAGCGGCTCGACACTTCGATGGGAGTTTGTAAAACTATATTTGGACACAACTGTGAAAGGGCACTCCGACACTCGGTGGTCATAAGGCAGGCAATAACATCTGTGGAAAAGAATATTACAGACTTATACACTGCTTTAAAAGGGATGACGAACAATGAAGAATGGAACAAAGAAACTACATTAGGAGCATCAAGTATTATCAAGAATATTGACTTCAAATTTGTCTGTCTTCTCCATTTGTGGTCTGGAATATTGGTTTCTGTGGACTGCACAAACAAATTGTTGTAAAGGAAAGACACATCTCCATACGCTGCATCCAAAAGCTTAAGCGCTTTAACCAAGAAATTCCAAAAAAGGCATAAATAGAGGATAGAAGACATCATAGCCAAAGCTGTAAAGACTTGTGAAGAAATTGACGTTGACTGTAGCTTCCATGAAAAACGTATTAAACTTAAAAAGACTTTGGATTGAGAAAAGGCAAAAGACGAAGGGTATTTCATTTCTGCGAAAAAAGATTTTCAACGGGAATGTTTTTTTGTGTATGACTGACTGACTGCTGAAATGACGACCAGGTCTAAAGCATTTGAGGAAGTTGCCAACAACTTTCAGTTTCTGGCAGGTTCCTCATTGAAAAACTGGTCTTTAGCTACATTAGAGAATTGTGCAAAAGACTTTGGCCTAAAGTACAATCAAGATGTGGATAGTTACGAACTGTTGAAAGAAATCGGCATCTTCAAATTTCGGATGATAGAGTTCATTGAGGATATTGAATCAGCTTCACATTTAGATATTCTAAATGCTATACATGCTTATCAAGTACAAGATGCGTATCCAAATATCGAGATAAGTTTGAGGATATTTCTCACCATGCCAGTGAGCGTTGCAACCTGTGAACGTAGCTTTAGTAAATTGAAGCTTATCAAGAACTACCTCCATTCACGAACAGGCCAAACACGCCTCACAAGTTTGGCGATTCTTTCAATAAAGTATGAAGCTGCTTCCAAACTAAACTTTGATGATGTAATTTCAGAATTTGCATCAATCAAAGCTAGGAAAATATGTTTTTAGTTACATTTTCTGCGTAAGTGTCAATACATTACTGATAAACACTGCTATTGATATTTTAATTTTTTGTCCACAATTGTCTATTATTTATTATATTATGTATGATTAAATTACTTATGAAGCACTTATTAATTTTGGTGTTGTTATTGATTTTAATATACCTACAGGTCATCCTTAAGGGTCGGTTTCGACGCTGCTCTACGGTATAATTGCCAACTGCCAACACGTTAAAAATGATTAAACACGGTCGTACTAGTTCAAACTATACATGTTATTATAGGTACATCACAATGGAGATAATGCCACAGATAGCTATCTCTATCTTTTCGTAAGTCAAGACTTTTTAAGGCTTAAATCGTTGTTTGTTACCATGAAATATTTGAATAAAACTTGCGAAAAGCAAGCAAAACTTAGCATTATGTAGCTAAAATTACTAAAAATTTACGGACGTCCTTCTTCGGGGGGGGGGGGGGGGGGGGGTCAGTACAATTCGCCAAGGGCGCCATATACTCTAGCTACGTCCCTGCATCCAAGTGAACCTCAGGTGCAATCAAAATGCTGTATTAGGCAGACCTCATCAGTCAGAGGGAATGCTGGGTAGTCAGTCAATCAGAGGGAATTTCAGTGCGACTGGCAGCCTGCAGCAAGTTATCAGTGCGTGTGCATAAATTTACGCAGTTGCCTGCAGAACCAGTCCGTTCTCACTGACAACGACGACCCTTTTATTTAGTAGGTAGACTATTTACACAAAGTCCAGACTACTTACTTCGATGCCACAGACGCATACTCCAACACTCAGATCGACTGGTTCAAACTAAGAACACATTCCTAGATCAGCACTAAGAGTTAATTAAAACAAGCAATGTTCTTCTCAGCCTGCAGTATAGGACCAGGCCTACCAACCTCATTATATAGTGACAGTGTACTTATTTTTCAGTTAAATCTTGTTTAATTTTAACGAATAGTTAAAAATAATACTCTTTAAACATTTAAATATTATATAGATACAATAGAAAACATTTGTTTCTATCATTCTATGTTTCATTTAATTTAAACAACAGAGGGGTCCAAGCGTCTGCTATGGACTCAATCACTAGACACGCAGTACAGCAATCAACAACAGCGACATCCGTGGTCAGACCACTAACTAAGAGAAGTGGCCCCATATAACTGGCCACACAGAAGAGCATTAAGTGGTAACTAAGAGAGGTGGCCCCACATTACTGGCCACACAGAAGAGCATTAAGTGGTCTATCTACATAGGTCTATTATATTTGCTACCTTTAAATTGCTAATTACTTGTATAAATAAAGCTTTTATTAAAATAACCACTAAAGAGAACTTACATATGAGAAGAACTAAAAGTTTGTAAACATTAGTCACTGGCTCATTTCGACATTCATATTTTGGAGAGATATACTTAAAGAGGGTTTGGGTTTTCCAGTGATAACAATATTTATAAATGTGCATTGCCATACTTGAGTGGGATTGACACAAACTGTAACTAATATGTGTTCCGACTAACTTTTTAGCCTATACTATACTACAGGGACTGAGTTCAGATCTCAACACAAAATATTACTTATTTCCTTTTTACATTAAATATGAAATACATACAATACATGCCAATTAACAATACGAGACTATTATTAACCAACAATTGATTTGTACATACATTGTAAAAATTTGTTAAATAATTTTCTCTGAATATGAACACTATAATCAACTAGTGAATAGTTATGAGAAAAGAATACAGTTCAACTACAATAAAATTTTTACAACTACGATAGTCATTTTAAAAAAGCCTAAAAGAGAAAGTTCTTTCCCTCTGTTTCAAGAATTGAAAATTTAACTATTATGTGACCACTAACAAAATAAAAACTGCACAGTAACCGATTTACTGTGCAGCTATCAAACGCAATGAGTGGAAATGAGTTATGACAGCTGCTTTAAAAAAAAATAAAAAACAGGTGATGTTACACTGTACGTTATTCTGTGATTTGTTTTAATCAACAGTTCCTAAAAATAAACTGTGTTTTGTTTTCGTGCCATTTTTATATTATTGAACGTAGAATGTATTTGTAATGTATGTTCTTAAGTATATTGTATATGTATATAGTGTTGTTTTATATTATATTTCATTCTATCTGATTGTATTCTTTGTGATTTTAAGTATGTATTTATTATTATTATTTTAAATAGGATCGTCGGTATAATATTATTTAATTGTCTTGTCTTGTTTTTGTCATGGATTCAAAAACTGTTTCCGGTTGGCCAGTTACAGGTAAAGCAAGGAAAATAACATATAAAGTTGCAACTCATTTACAGGAGCAGAAGAGTCTGTAAATTAAATTACAACGTTGCCAAGAGTACTAGTGACATCACAGGAACATCTGTTATCTTGGTAAATAAAAGTTTAGCAGAAGGAAAACAAGCAGTGGCTAGAGGACAGTTGCACTTCTCAACACCAATCGACAAAAAACAAGCCATGAGAAAAAAATTAAAGTTGAAGATTTTACTATGTGTTTAATTAAAAGGAAAACTAAAAAATTCACAAACTCTATGTTAGGAAAAAAATTATGCCTACCTTAAAAAAAATGAATAAAATACTCCAGGATGAAGGTATTTTGCATTGTGGAAAGGAATATTTAAGGACGTTGTTAAGGCAAACGGGGTTCAAATGGAAAAAAGCCAATCAGCTTGAAAAGTTCAATACTTATAAATTTATTATAATACTTAATTTATTATAACACTTATAAATATTGTAAAAACACAATAATTACTTGGCTTTCTCAGACACATGATGTTAGTTTCTTATGTAATGTTTTATCTTGAATTAAAAAAGTTCTTTTTAAATAAATCATTTGCTTCATATTAATGTAATATTGTTTTTATCAAATTAAAGTTTTTTTTCTTCGCTATTTATCCAAGCCAATTTCAAATTATATATTTCAATATTAATGTAATTAATGTAATTGACAATATCACCTAATACTTAATATTTATTATTTATACCATACATACAGTACACTGGAAATGGCGACATGTATCTAAGTTTTGTATATTATGCTAGACTCACAATTATATTGTATTTTTAATGTGTATTAATTTTTATAACAGCCAGCCACAATATTAGTGAAAGTGGCCAGTTAAATTATTGTACCAGTTATTTTATGTACAATAATTTCAGTATTATTGTACATAAAAACACAATCATTATTCATTACGTAACTTCATACACAACGGAGAAAGACTGATATCTCTAAAAATATAATCTAAGTAATAATGTTTAAAAAAGGATAGAAACCATAGTTGTAGATTATAGTAAAGTAATTGTTAGGATACTCAACTTGCACAACTTTAAGATGAAAATAAGAAAATTAGAATTAAATTAAATTACCACAATGCTAAACTTGACATTCTAGGTCCAATGTGGACTGCAGATGAGGCATTGGCTACATACTTGTGTTGTAATGATAAAAGTTATTGGCAGTACAGGAAATGTTTATTTAACTAGCCCATGTATAGGATATGCTATTATAGCTTACACTATTAAAGTCTCAATGAATTTAAAGATTTATTAGAATTTTTACCATTAACTAGGGCTGAATTTTTTTATCATTCTAATAAATGATTAAACTGGACAAATAAACAATGATGATCAAAGTTGTAACAATAAAATTATTGGGCGTGGCTCACATTGGAGTGTATTAGTTTATAACAAGTAGAAATCTGTGTTCTATTACTATTCTTATCTGAAAAAACTGTAATCTCAATGTACAAAATATTGTTGCTACATAAACCCTGATTATTTTTCTCTCTTCTCAAATCTTGACATTTTGTTTTTTAAAGGGCCTACTCAGAGAAACACTAACAATTGTGGTGTTTACTCAATAATGTTTATCGACCATGATTTAAAAAAAATTCATTGATAAGCTATTTACCAGCCTAGTTGTTCCAGATGTTGGCAGTTTGTAGTCCCTATAAATATCTACATCAGATTACAATTGTCTGCGGCTCTATAAGGCCACTGATTACAAATGAATGGCTTTTCTGCTGTTTAAGTCCCTATAAGTGAATAAATGAATTTATTTCCCATAGATAATTACATAATACATGCATGAAAAATGTGAAATATATACTGGCCACTTTAACCTGTAGCGTATGCATTTGTACAATAGAAAATTATAACTTAATTAACAAGTAAATTGGAGTCTAGCATAATAAGAAAAATATACTTAATATTTAGCCAACTTTAACATCTGAGGATTTTAAATAAGACAAATAATATATATATATATATATATATATATATATATATATATATATAACTGCAATTATATAAAATATGGAGTAGTAGGCTAAGTAATTGTAAAGAAGAGAATTGTATTTAAAATAAGACATTGAAATATCCTACATACTGCTGAGAAGAAAGCCAAGTGATTGTTTGCTTACAAAAATGTTTGACATTATTAATATTCTTGATTTGAAGTGGTATTTTATTAAAATATTTGGGTCCCAAATATAAAAAGGAATGACGGAAAATAGTTTTGTTGACTTTAGGCAATTTAAAACAATTATTTACGAAACTTCTTGTACTATGTGGGTGATTAGGCATAATGTTTTCTATTTCCGCTTCTAATAAAAAACAATCTCAAAACTTTAAAAATGAAAAGGTGCTGGATGGGTAGAATTTTTAACTTTTGGTATAATGGAAAGGAATGGGTTCGTTTAGATTTTTTAAACATTATATGTAAAAAGTAATTTTGAGTGGTTCTCAGCTTGTCAATTAATGTTTAGTACGTTCCTCCCCAACATGGCAAGGCGTATTGTAATCTTGCAAAATATAGTGTTCTTAACAACTGGACATAACAAAAATTTCTGAAAAAATAAAATTTTCTTATCTGTGATCGTAATTTGGCGTGTAAATCTAAAATATGCGTCTCAAATGTAAGTTTTTCATCAAATGTAATTCCTAAATATTTAATAGTTTTTACTTGTTCTAATGGCTGGCAGGTACAAAGTTGGAAATCACAGGTTGAGGAATGAAAAATCAGTGGATAGGGTATTTCAGAACTAACAAAATCGAAGAGAAAAAATTTGGTCTTATTTATATTGACTTGAATTTTATTTGCAAGAAACCATCTCCTAAGTAACAAAAGATCATAATTTATTGAGTCACATAATGCAGAAAGGTCTCTGTGCATAAAAAAGAGCTATGTCGTCTGCAAAGGCGTTAATGCTTCCATGGAAATTAAGGTTCAATAAATCGTTAATAAAAATTAGGAAAAGGGTGGCCGATGTCACTGATCCTTGAGGAACTCCAGTCTGAACTGTTAGTTGGTTGCTGAAGGTGTTATTAATTTTTACTTGTTGTTTCCTTTCTGTGATGAAGCTTTTAAGCCATTTTAAAGCCATTCCTCTGATCCCAACTGATTCTAATTTATTGAGAAGAATTTCATGATTAACCAAGTCAAACGCTTTTTTAAAATCTATAAAAAGTCCAATTGTCTTGAGTTTTGAGTTTAATCCAGTAAAAATGTAATCTGTTACGGTAATTAATGCATTTTCAGTAGATCTACCTTTAATAAAACAAAATTGTTTACCACTAAAAGTTTTTTTTTCCAGAAATGTATTCAGTCTTATCATTATTATCTTTTCAAATATGTGGCGAGCGCCACCCGCGGGCGGAGATGCAACTATCGCGTGCGCATGCGCGAGGATCTGGGAAGGGTGCGGCGTACGCAGTCGTCGCCACGCAGGGGAGTCGTCGCCACGCAGGGGAGCCGTGGACACGCAGTGGTGGAGAGCGCCGTCAAGCATCGGCTCGACAGCTAAGTTCCTAGTTTTAGTATTCTTTCTAAATTAATAATATCTATTATGTTTCGGTTAGGCTAAATTAACCATTAAGGGGGGGGAGTAGTTTCCGATGGGTAGGTTTTAATCAGTCAATTAAATGTAGGGATTGGGAAGTCTAGGGCACGAGGGGATCGCAGCCAACCAGTTATTTTACCATTATATTAAATCTCTTAATTAGCTTGTAATTAAATTACCCTTAAGGTAGATCACTCTTAGTGCTGATCAAAGCTGGTTGTGATTTGTTAGGCATCGTCAATTAGCACTCACGCGGCCAACACCATTGTACCAGCCCGCGCGTTTCTAACGTGGTGGAACAGGCGACGTTAATTAGTCAGCGATGATCTCACACGGCCTCTGGTGATTAATCTTTTGCTATTCAATTCAAGCTATAACCGCGCATTTAATCCGGGTTAATTTTCGCGCCTTTCCCCGCAATTGGTAGCATGAGCACATCATCGTCATCTCATCATCCATTTTCCGTCGCCGTCCGCCGCAATTGGTAGCAGAGCGTTCAGAGTAAAAATTAAATATTTTTTTTTTATGAGTGAAATAGCAGTTTTGGCAATAAATATAGATGTTTTATTAGTAAAAAGGTCGGTTAGCTTGCACGAAAAGAAGCCGATACGGACATGTCACGAGCATGTCGTCACGAGCATGTCGGCCGACCGGCAAACATGACTTTCACTCCTAGCAATCGACGATAAAGCAACAAATTTGCGAATTACTCGAATGGAATTTAGAGCATTATTATTTTTAACGAAGTGGATTTAATTTTTCTGGTTAATTAATACGGAGAACAATGACGGTGTGAATCTAGAGGTACGCGTCTGCGGTGTAGACGGGCGGTATCGTTCGTTTTTAAACCTGTCTATAGGCTGCGACGGCGTGCATCCGGTGATGTCAGCATTGTCAAGTTCCGTATATGTTCCTCATTTTGCAATTCATTCAAGGAAGATGAATAATAAAAATGAAGGGAGGAGAAGTCAAGAATTCAATTTTGTGTGAATTTTCCTTTTACACGGACGCGTGAGTGCATTTAACAATATACCTTCGAACCTCGTGCCCACATTTGTTGAATTTGGGGAGTTTAATTAAAAAGAAAAAAATATTCAAATTTATATCAGTAACGTCAAAAATATTAACTATCAATCTTATAAAGCAACATCAAATATTTATCATAGTGTAGGGAATTCCACTCTAGCCATTAGTGCAAAGATGAAAGCCAATAGTTTTGGATGGGTTTTTTTCATTCATTTTATTTAAGTAATTGGTAATAGTTTAATTTTATTTAAGATGTGCGATGCAATTTATTTTTAATTACACCTTATGATAACGAATTGTGTGACAGATATTCTCAAAGCTTGGGTTACATCCAACTACCTAGGAGATTTCACGCTAATTATTTTCCAAGCGAAGTTAATAATGGTGTAGTCCTCTTTTTCAAAATGAATAAGTGAAAATCTATTAGAAAAGGGGGAAAAAAATGTAAAAAAAAAAGAGTAACTATGTGAGGATTAAATAAGACTGAAAATAAAATTTCGCTTGGGAAATCTCTGAGTAACCTGAGTGGAGAGGCAATTAACTATAGATTAATGTTTTTATTATTTACAGTAAGTAATGTATTCTAGTGATTATGTACAGGTCATATTAAGTTAAGTTTAGCATATTTTCCTTCAGCCAGTATTAAATGTCACCCCAGCAAGCTATTATATTACAACAGGTCAACGGTATTCCAGCTATACTTGAGCATTATCGATCGGCACAGTAGAAACCGGTTTTATCTACTCCAAGACACCCAGCCGTGTCTAACTGAGCTTATAGATTGCACAAACACACTGACGAATATTACTAACTAAAAGTGGAACAATTCTTTTAAATAAATATCGCATTTAGGCATTTAAAAAGCAAGAAAATATAAATTGTATCTGTAATTTTATTAATTAATTAATTGACTATTAAACAATAAATTTTATTAATTAATTAATTGATGGACATTAGACAATAAATTCAATTTAATTAGTGAAGGCAACAGTTAATTTTTTTAAGGGGAATTTTTTTTAGGGTATTTTGTAAATAATAGGGTTTTTTCTGGCTGACCTACCTGTAGTGGTTCAGTTTCCCTCCCCACCTGGTGAGTCAAGTGTATTAGTAAATTGAGTACTTTCTTACGGCGTTTGTGATATTTCTTTTTTGAGATTTGAGTCGAAATTTGAACGGCCGAAAAATTGAAATGGCGGAGAAGCCGGTATTTGAATGGGAACAGCGGCCCCCGGGTACGTCCTGGATAAACGATCTTAATGCGGCCCAAGCGGTGGCCCAGTGCAATAAATGGGGTTTAACCCCAATGTCGACCTTGGAGGCCAATAGGGTTCTTCTCAAAGAACACATTAAAAATTCAGGTGGCGCCTTGCCCATGACGCCCTTAGTGGTCACCGCACCGGTAAGCCTGCAAGCAGACGCGGAGCAACACCCCGGTCCTGATCAGTGGCGGGACGTAGTCCAGGCCACGGCCCAAGCGGTGGGCAATGAGATCGCCAACGCCCTGGCGGCTCACGACACCGCTCAGCGCACCCCCGCTCTACCGACGGTCGTGAGGGACCTGCTTTCATCGGCGCCCAACTGTAACGGCGTCGAGGCGTGCGTGTTGCTGGATTTTCTGAGAGCGATCCGCCGAGTGGTCCAGTTGGACCTGGCTACCAATAAACAGTTACTGGTCGCATTGCTGCCTAAGACAGCCGGCCACTTAAGGGCGATGTGGGCCGAAGCAGTACGTACGGACGCTCCAATAAACCAGCTCCTGGCTGACTTAGTGGACACATTTTTACCCGACAGGGCGAAGCAGCACCTACTAAATCAAACAGTCTACCGTGTCCAGGGTCCCGCAGAGTCATTAGCGGACTTTATTATGGACGTCAGGGAGGCGGCGGATATTTTACTGCATGGCAGTCACGACATTTTGGACATAATTTTGACAGGGATGAACCCACCCACGAGGGCCAGGTTAGCGGGTTTTCCAGCCCCGGGCGATATCACAGATCTATTAGCCCTGATCCCCCGTATGGAGGTGATTCGTCAGACGGAGTTGCAGCAGGCTAGGCAGGGTCAGCAATATCGGGACAACCCCCGACCGTATGTTCCGAGACAGGACGGACAATATTATAATGGACCGAGGGTCCCCTTTCAGCCCCAGCGTGGCAATAGTTATGGGGCCAGGCGGCCTACAGGCTCCCAATTCCACACGGCGCGGCCAATAGGGCCTGCCCATGGCACTTATCACTTTCGACCTGCCGCTCCTAGGAGCTACGGAAGGCCGGGCTTCAACCGTTTAAACTCCAATCGAGGGCGCCAATAAGCGCCACGCCCCCTCGTAATTTAATTGGCGCCGCAATTAGACCCGAGATATCAAAGAATCACTCACCGAGCAAGTTTTCGGTACGAGTGCCGAAACTGGCTAGTTGCACTATATCAGTCAAGTTCGGCGAACGGGAGGCAGAGGCACTTATCGACACCGGATCAACCATTTGTCCGTGTTCACGGGTTTTTTTCGACCAGCTGAGAACCGATAGGGCATCGGTGAAATCAATAACACCCACTACAGAGTGCGCAGTATCGGCATCCGGCAATAAAATTAGCTTTAAACATTCAGCAGAGATCCATTTCAAAATTGCACATTTTTCATGGACATATAAATTTTTTATTGCGCCGAACTTACCGACATCGATAGTCTTAGGGGCTAATTTTTTTAAGAAAGCCAAAGCGGTAATAGGCATGGCCAAAATGCAGGTTACCTTCCCCTATGGGTCAGGGTCGGTTATGGCAGTGAAACCTTGGGAGTTCGACGAGATCGAGCAGAGTTCCACGTACGCCATGGGCGACAATTTAACGCCAGCTCAAGTGGCCCGGGTAGACAAATTAATTCTCCAATTCCCGGACACGGTGACGCCGAAGTTAGGCAAGACAAATCTGATCACATACGATATTAAGTTAAAAGCGGAGAAGGCGGTAAGGTCCAGACCGTATCAGTTTGCTCCACCTAAGCTTCAGGCCCTTAGAGAGCACATATCGGACTTACTTCAAAAGGGCGTGATTCGCGAATCGTCTTCCGAGTACAGCTGTCCCGGGTTCCTGGTACCTAAAAAGGGTAACAAGACCAGATTCGTAGTCAACTACAAGCAACTAAATAACTTAATGGAGCTCGAGTCAACTCCCATGCCAACAGTGGAGTCCGCGTTTCAGTACCTGGGCCAAGCCAAGTGGTACACGTTGCTGGATCTGAACAGCGCTTATATGCAAATACCTCTCACTGAGGGAAGCAAGAAGTATACGGCTTTCGTGGTCCCCTTTGGCCAATACGAATTTCAGGTGGTGCCTTTCGGCATCTCGACCGGCTCGCAAGTTTTAACTAGGCTCATCGATAAGATATTTGGAGATATTAAGTATAAATACGTATTTAATTTTTTTGATGACCTTGTGGTATACTCTAGCGGGACGTTTGAGGAGCATTTGTCGCATTTAAGAGAGGTGCTTCAGCGTATTCGGAAAGCCGGGCTAACAGTCAACCCAGAGAAGATGACGGTCGCCTCGAATCGGATTGAGTTTTTGGGTCACATATTTCGAAATGGCTCGGTGACCTTTGACCAGGATAAGATTAAGCCATTGCTTAACCTCCCGACACCGAAGAACGCCAAACAAGTGTCACGGGCTGTGGGTATGATGGCATATTACGCCAAATTTATTCCCAATTTCGCGAAATTGGCAGCGCCATTAAACCATTTAAAGCGTAAGAACGTAGCGTTCCGCTGGGGCGGCGAACAGGAGCAGGCCTTCCGGGAGTTGAAAAGAATTCTGACATCGTACCCTGTACTTCGGCTACCCGACTTCAATCGGCCTTTCATTCTACAAACGGACGGTTCGGGTACCGGGCTAGGCGCCCAGCTAGCGCAAGACTACGATGGCAACCTTTTGCCCGTAGCGTTCGCGTCGAGGCCGCTGAATAAGCACGAGCTGAACAAGCCGACTATGGAGCTCGAATGCTTAGCGGTAGTGTTCGGGCTGACCAAATTCCAGCAATACCTCGAACACAGGGAGTTCACCCTCCAAACGGACTGTTCCGCCTTGTCTTGGATCCTGAATCACCCCCGGCAAGTAGGCAAAATAGCGCGTTGGGTCACATTTATAAATTCGTTTAAGTTCGCATCTCAGCACATTCGTGGGGACTCAAATGCAGTCGCCGACTGTTTGTCCCGCCTGTACGAGGGCGCGGAGCCGACCCCGACGAGCGTCCCCATTAATACCTCAGCGATGCCGCCGACCGTAACGGTGTTAATGAGAATTCCGGAAGCGTTTAGGGACATTCACACACATCAGCGCGACGACCCGACACTACGCAAGATCATAAAGGACCCCAATAGAAACGCCGCCTATTCTATCAGTAACGGTGTTCTGATGCATTTGGCACCAGGCCAGAAGACGCCGCGCATTGTCCTGCCCGCCAAGCTAACGGACATGATCTTTCATTACTACCATCTGGCTCCAACCTCTGCTCATTTAGGAGTCCGTAAAACCTTGGCAAAAATTAATAATTTCTTTTGGGCACAGGACTTAAATAAAATCATCGCGGACAAGGTCAAATCCTGCGTACAGTGTCAGCGAGCCAAGCAGGCCCCTAACACCAAGGTGGGCCTAATGGCGTCCGAGGTAGTGACCCGCCCGTTTCAGAACATTTTCATCGATTATGTGGTTAAGTTACCCAGATCAAAGGCGGGAAATTCATATTTATTATCGGTAGTCGACGCATTCTCTAAGTTCGTCTTTCTCTTGTCCGCCAAAAATCAGACAGCAGCGACCACGGTAAAATTATTGACAAAAAACATTTTTTCTCACTACGGGTTCCCGGAAAGTATAGTGTCGGACAGTGGGCCGAATTTTAAACCCAGGATATTAACCGACATGTGCATGGACTTCGGCATTCGTCACATTTTCACGTCCCCGTACCACCCCAGCGCCAATAACGTGGAACGGGTGAACAAAAATCTGAAGGTCGCCATGCGAGTATACCACCAGGCGGATCATCGGACATGGGACCAGAACCTGCATTGGTTCCAAGTGGCCTTCAATTCCGCCCAGCACGACAGCACAGGCGTCACGCCTGCTAGCTTGTTCCTGGGTAGGGAAATTAAACATCCGCTTCAATTAGCGTGGAGGCTTGACGAGCTAGTGCCCTCGGCCCCGCAGATTCCAACGGAGCAGCGCTGGAGGCAAGCGTTAGACGCTCTGCGTCGCGCGAGACAAAAGCGCGAGGCGTACTACAACAGGGACAAAAAGCCCCATAATTTCAAACCGGGTGATTGGGTTATGTATAGACTACATCCCCAGTCCAAAGCGGCCGATAATGTGAATTACAAGCTCATGCCGCAATGGTCCAACCCGTGTGTTATAGCCCGATTCACCACACCGGTCACCGTACAGTTAGTGAAACCATCGACGGGGAGCTTTGTTACGTCGGCACACGTTTCTCAATTAAAACGTTTTTTTCAGCCCCAGTTTTAGTATGGCCGGGTGAGTGCTATGCGACGGTCCCTAGCCTAGGTTAGTGTAGTTCTTAAGTTCTATCTTCCTTTCCTTTCCTTCATTCTATCTACACGTCTTCTCGCGTTTAAGTTTTCTTCCGGACGACACCTCTAGTTACCACGGGGTCGGGCGTTTGAGTCTAAGGGATTTCTTTACGAGGACTTCCCTACAAATTGCCCGACGTCCTGTTGACGTGAGGCGCCGAAAGTTTTTACCGTTTAATACATCGTTGTTAGGGAACACGCTGCTAAGCCGCTGTGACCGTGGCAAGTTTTAATTTTTTTTTTTATCAATTAGGTTAAAGAAATCATTTCATGAGTTCCTTAATTCCAGTATAAACAAAAGCTGTGAAATATTTTTGTGTTTGTTTTTTCGTAATTCACTTTTGTTTATGCTGCTTGCCCGGCACACAGCTGGCGGATAAGCCATCGTGAGGTGAGTCGACACGCCTCAGGATAGTCGCAGTGTCACACACACACACACACACACACACACACACACACACACACACACACACACACACACACACACACACACACACACACACACACACACACACACACACACACACACACACACACACACACACACACACATACACACGCACACGTCACTCACACATAGTAGCACAACGATCGTCGTCACACTTACACATAACTATCTCTGTTCTGTCTATCACCTTTCTTTTCTAGTTAGTACTTAGGGATGCCAGCAATGAGCCAGGGATACGGGCAGATTAAATTTAAGTAGTACAGTAAAGTTAAGTGAATGAAATTGGGTTATTTAGCGCGATGTATTAGAAACGATCATTAGGAGCAGGTCACACATGTCAGAATGGACAATGAGCCAGTTAGTTATAAGAATTGAATTTTCTAGTATTAAATATTGTATTATATATATCTATTCGGGTGTTGGCATATAATTTAAGGTAGCTGTAAGATTAAAACCTAGTATGTTATTTGGGAGCGCGGTCAATATAGGAATAGACTGCACATAGCCCAAAATATTATTCTTGGAAGTAAGAGGGCGAAAGACGACGTCGAGCGACGGTCTTATCGCACTCCTTTGTTCGGCTGCGAGACCTACAACAACAGACAGACGGACGCTACAACAATACACCACAATGGGGAATTGGCCCAAGCCACAATCTATTAGGTCACTGTAATTTTAACAAAATCACATTTAAAACTTAATAATCAACCTTAATAATTAATTTAATAATTAATATCCTACCTTCACCTCCACTTGTCAGCTTAAAACAGCTTAAGAAGGGATCCATTACTAGAGTCACCTGAGATGTTTTTATACGTTACCAACCTCACATACAGACCAACTTAATGTTTACCTTTTTTTCACCGACAGTTTTCCCATCGCGTTTGCTAACGACCGACGTACGCACAGACTAGGCAGTGTTTCTCTCCAGCATTTATTTACCGATATATTTAATAAGCAAAGATTGAAGGGAAGTGTAACGTGTGTCAAACAATAGAGCTAAGATTACTAATTTCAATTATTGTATTTAATATAAAGCTTCAGATTTAATTTTCCTTTTATATTAATATTTTTTATTTATTTTTAACCTTTATTATATTAGTATTTTGCTGTAATTCACGATTTTTTAGTCAACCATAACTAATTTAAATCAAGTAAATTCCTTTTCTTTCAAATTAGCGATTAATTAGAATTACCTTACCATTTAAGATAGTCGCGGGGGGGATTTGCGTCCGATAAGGGCATGTGTCAGCGACTTGCGGATGAATAACTAAGTGTGAGTCAACTGGTTCAACCAATTCAAGGGATATCATTCCAGTCACGCCATCTATGAACAACGACCACCCGCCTTTCAGCTATCCTATCGTCCATCGGCTGAGCCCTGGATTGAGGAGGGGCAGTAATTCAGCTGTCCGACCACTATTGGTCTATATACCAATCTCATAGTGTGAAGCACATTGTCATCTTATTGCATGTCGGCATGGATTACCATATCTGACCTCCAACTATGGCGGGTACTGGCGCATTCAACTACCTTGAGGCATGGGTTGCCCCACCAGAAGTGGCTGCATCTGTTCTAAATCACTATTATGTAGTGCACACAGCCGCTGTTACGGCTAACTCAACATCATGGATACCCAACATCATGGCTAACCACCATCGTGGCTACAGGGATCAGCTAACCAGAGTGGTGAATCCACACGGCGTGATCAGAACCGGTGGAAGATGTGACACCAATCGGATCCATCCTACTATAGACACCATTTCGCTGACACACTCCCGCACCACTTCAGATTTAGTTTTAGTTCCAGCAAAATGGTTAGGATTAGTTTTACTGTTAGGATCATAAATAGTTAAGTAGTTATTTTGCCGCGCGAGCCGACACACCTTACCTTCTATTTAAAAAAAAAAAAAAAAAAAAAAAAACAAAAAGGGGGGAAAAAAGAGAGAAACTTTAGAACACTGACCGCTGCACCAACCAACCAACTGTTGACAACAGACAACACATCCCCGCAGAATCACTTTCGTACGTAGAGCACCTCCCTGCTGGAGGAGAGGCGGACTCTTCGGACCCCCCAGGATTTGAGCCAGACAAGCTGAGCCCCACACCTTCCTTACCTCCCACCTAAAGATAAAAAAAAAAAAAAACACATTTTTAGGGGGGGGAGATTGTGGCGAGCGCCACCCGCGGGCGGAGATGCAACTATCGCGTGCGCATGCGCGAGGATCTGGGAAGGGTGCGGCGTACGCAGTCGTCGCCACGCAGGGGAGTCGTCGCCACGCAGGGGAGCCGTGGACACGCAGTGGTGGAGAGCGCCGTCAAGCATCGGCTCGACAGCTAAGTTCCTAGTTTTAGTATTCTTTCTAAATTAATAATATCTATTATGTTTCGGTTAGGCTAAATTAACCATTAAGGGGGGGGAGTAGTTTCCGATGGGTAGGTTTTAATCAGTCAATTAAATGTAGGGATTGGGAAGTCTAGGGCACGAGGGGATCGCAGCCAACCAGTTATTTTACCATTATATTAAATCTCTTAATTAACTTGTAATTAAATTACCCTTAAGGTAGATCACTCTTAGTGCTGATCAAAGCTGGTTGTGATTTGTTAGGCATCGTCAATTAGCACTCACGCGGCCAACACCATTGTACCAGCCCGCGCGTTTCTAACGTGGTGGAACAGGCGACGTTAATTAGTCAGCGATGATCTCACACGGCCTCTGGTGATTAATCTTTTGCTATTCAATTCAAGCTATAACCGCGCATTTAATCCGGGTTAATTTTCGCGCCTTTCCCCGCAATTGGTAGCATGAGCACATCATCGTCATCTCATCATCCATTTTCCGTCGCCGTCCGCCGCAAATAATTTAGAAAAAACTGAAAGGAGGCTTATGGGTCTTATATTATCTAATTTATATGGATTTGACTTTTTCAAAATAGGAACAACTGAACTTAATTTAACATTTTCTGGGGCAATGTTACATACAGGGGCAATGCCATCAATTATATGTTTTAATAAACTAACACTAAATTTATCGAAACCAGTAGATTTTTATATTTAAACTAAAAAAAGTGTCAATCAGATTGTTCAGATTTCACTTCTCGGGAGTTCTATAAAAGCACGGATTACAAATGAATGGCTTTTCTGCTGTATAAGTTACCATTTATGTCCTCATCAGATTGCACTTGTTTGCAGCTCTATAAGGGCACTGATTACAAATGAATGGCTTTTCTGCTGTGTAAGTTCCCATGTATGTCCTCATCAGATTGCACTTGTTTGCAGCTCTATAAGGGCACTGATTACAACTGAATGGTTTTTCTGCTAAGTAAGTCCTCGTCTGTGTTCCCATCAGATTGCACTATTTTGCAGAGTGCACTGATTACAACTGAATAGCTTTTCTGCTGTTTAAGTCCCTATAAATATCTACATCAGATTTCAATTGTCTGCAGCTATATAAGGGCACTGATTAAAACTGAATGCCTTTTCTGCTGTATAAGTCTTCGTGTGTGTCCTCATCAGATTGCACTTGTTTGCAGCTCTATAAAAGGGCACTGATTACAACAAAAATGTTTTTTTCTGCTGTTTAAGTCCCTATAAATATCTACATAAGATTTCACTTGTCTGGAGTTCATTAAGTGCACTGATTAAAACTGAATGGCTTTTCTGCTGTGTAAGTCCTCATGTGTGTGCCATCAGATTACACTTGTTTGCAGCTCTATAAGAGAACTGATTACAACAGAAAGGTTTTTTCTGCTGTGAGAGTCCTCGTGTGTACTACCAGGCTCGCTGTTGGGGAACGCGCGTTCGTTGGATTTGTCGGTTGACGGGTCGGTGGGAGGAGGTTCGTCGCTCGTATCGAAATCGCCGTACACGGTGAAGAACGAACAGGCCGCGCTTAGACACATGCTGGAATCGTCCGTGATAGTGTCGATGATGGCGGAAGAGTACCGCGTGTTCGTAGCCGGTGCGCCGGCCAGTCGCTGCGGAGGTGGCAGTGGCAAGAGCGGAGCACGTGCGAACAAAAGTTCCTCGGAGAACAACGCCGGTAACAATAGACCGTGTGTGGCCGCGACGGGTCCGAGAACTATTTTATTCAGACGACCGATATTCTTCACATTCAAACCGACGTCACACGCAGTAGTGAAAAACAATCGCGACTAGGTGTCTTACGTTTCAGGTAGTGTGTGGTCGGGACGATCGACGTCGTTGTATCTGGTTGCCGAAATGATCGTCTGTATCGGCAGGCTGAAATGCAAGCGATGCGGGTTTTGTGGGTTCTCTTCGTCTGTCACACGCTCGTTACTGTCAGCGATTTTTTCACTTGCCAGCGCGTCGAAAGTGCACCCTTCGAGGACGGTCGACACTTCGCCCACCATGTCGATGATACCCGTGAAGACCGTGGCCGAACCGATTTCCTTCGCGCAGTTTACCACGTAGCCTCGTCTCGCGTTGAGATTCTCAAAACCCCTGTCCAACAGTGACGAAAGACATTTTGTCAAACAACATCAACAACAGATGACGTAGGAGATCGTTGTTACGATCCATCATCTGTACGGCACGTTGTTGGAGTGCCGAATCGCAGGCGGCCCCTCTTTCTTTCGTCGAATCGATCTTATCACGTCGTCTACGCTGGATTACCGTACGAATCGCCGATTTAGCGGTGTCTCGTTTGCGTTTTCTCGAGTCGCGCGCGTGACAACAGTCGACGTTCGCGTTCGGACGACGCAGACAGTCGAAGTTCAGATTGTAACGACGGGACAGTTGGGCGGGCGTCATGTACATTACGTACGCCACGAAATTGTGTAACGCTTCGAGATCCGTGACCACGATCAACATAGCCGTCGCGGTGTCTCTGCCGACCTTTTGAGTCGCCGGCACGTTGTCGTCGTAGTAGTCCGTCGTCGCGGTCGAAACGAATGGCGGATACAGGTTGTCACTGCGCAGGGTGAATGACGGCTGTGAGCCACCGATTACTTTGCGTTCCGCGATACGCGTGACGAAATCGAATAATTGATCGACGGATACGTCAGGCGCCGGATCGCCGCCACACGACGGTTGTGCCTGTCGACTGTCGTAAACGTCGGTGCGCTTTTCGTTACAAACGTCGAATTCATTTTCTGCGTACACTTTTTCCGCCAGCGATATGATGAATTCATCTTCGGGGGACGCGTTAGTGAACAAGTACGATTGTACGAAATCCGAGTGTGTGCAAAACATGTCCGTACTCTCGAGATGCAACACTTTGGCGATAAACGGCCTGTTCGTACGTAACATGGATTGGGTAGAAAAGTACTTCGTGAGACAAGCCGCCGAGGCGCGCACCAGAGCTTTGGTCAGATCCAGCGGATAACCGTTCACGTAACCGGCCACGTACGTGTCGTAAGTTGAGTACACGATACGCATCCGTTCCAAAAACAGTTCTTCCGAAGAGACGTCTTTAACGCTCATCAGTATGCCGTCGAACAGACGGAAACCGCGATGCGCGTCCCTCTCGTTTACGACTTTACAGCGGATTAGCTCGCGGTTACACGTCGACCGAGTCGCGCTATCACCGTTGCCGAACGAAAGCCGATCGGTGTTCTCGACGAAAGACGACTGTATGAAACCAAGCGACGGGTAATCACCCACGGTATCGTTGCGAGAAATCGACTGTGAAAGCAGTGATGACTGCACGGGAGGAGGACCGGTATGGATGCGAACAGGCCCGAGACCTACTTGTTTCGCAGCCAATGTAGGCCGCTGTGCACACGGACTACGGAACCCCCGGTCGGGCGTATTCCAGTGTTGTGAATGGTGACGGCTGTTCACGCGCGAGTTGAATAGATTTTCAGTCATATCGCGTCAAGGATTGGGTGGTTGAAATGAAACAAGTTATGTTACTCGTCTATCAGCCACTGTTTTATTTGATCAACGTATGTACAGTGGTCGTACGTGCCAGGCTGTAGAAAACACTCTGTCAAATCGGTCAGTGGGTCGAATGGCTCTTGAGTGGAGGACGTGGTTGATGTGAACAACTGCGACATGGAAACGTCTTCTGCCAAGTCACATAGCAATACTAAATAAATAAATAAGTATTTTATTGCATAAAAACAATTATTACAATTATTGTATCGCAATCGTCATAACGTGCTTACTGTTTAAACTAGTATTTAGTCCTAAGTCTAAATTAAAATATCAATGAATAGTATATAACATCACTCATTCAAACATACAATCGAACATGCAAACATTCACACATATACATTCAATCACACAGGCGGTTCAATTAGGAAATTATGCGGTCTCCCTGCTATAGGCCATAAACTCGTCCACACTGTAGAAGGCTTGTGCCAAGAGGATGGGCTTTAGACGAGTTTTGAATGCCTTCGGCATTGTGGCATTTTTAATTGAATCTGGTAGGCTGTTGACGAATTTAGCTCCTGCCTGTGAGGGCAGTCGCTCAAATGCTGCCGTTCTGTGTCTCACAGTTCGGTAGGTTTCCCTGCCTCTAGTTTGATAGGAATGGAAGTTGGACCCTCGTATGTGAGTACATTTTGTCATGAAAAACACTGATGCTTCTAAAATATAGAGGCAGGGCAGTCAACAATTGCAACAATTGTAACTTTTTGAATGTTGGTCTGCACGACTCTCTTCAGTGTGATTTTGCTATTATTCTGATTACTTTCTTCTGGAGCTTGAAGATTCGGGAGAAGTGTGTGTCAGTACACCCACCCCACAGAGCTACTCCGTAAGAGATGTGTGGGTAGATGATACCATAGTAAGCCGTCATCAGTACCTGAGTTTGGCAGTACTTGGATAGCTGCCTCAAAACAAAAATGCCTGAGGATAGCTTTGCACACACATTGTCGACGTGATTACCCCAAGTCAACTCTCAATCGAGGTGTATACCAAGGAATTTTGTCATGTCGACTTCCTCGATCTCAGTGTCACCCACCATGATTGTTAGGCTTTCGTCTGATTCAGATTGTCGCAATGAAAATTGAATGAATGTTGATTTTGTTGGGTTTGTTTTGAGATTGAGTTCATTGAAATGTTGTATTGAGGCATTCAGCTCAGTATACGCTGTCATTTCAATTTCTTCTTTTGATGATGCTCCAAAACAGAGAGTCGTGCCATTTGCATACTGGACGAGCCGTCCATATTGCAGTGATGAACCAACATCATTAACGTAGATCAAGAAGAGCAGAGGACTTAGAATAGAGCCTTGCGGGACCCCATAGCTCAGTCTCTCCTCTCCTGAACATACGTTTGAAATTTTGACGGTTTGAGTGCAATTACTGAGGTACGATTTCAACCACTGGAGTGATATTCCTCGAACCCCGTAATGCTCTAGTTTGTGTAAGAGGGTGCCATGATCAACACAGTCGAAAGCCTTTGATAAGTCTAAGCATACACTGAGTGTACTCTTTCGACTTTCGATGCCTTCTAATACAATATCTACTAAACGCACGACCGCGTCTATTGTAGATTTTCCAGTTCTGAACCCAAATTGGTTTTTTGAAAGAAGATTATTTTTTCCAGGAATGACAAGATTCTCGAGAAAAAAGCTTTCTCGAAGACCTTGCTAAAGACAGGCAGAATTGAAACAGGGCGGTAATTTTGAATTGAAAAAGGGTCGCCTTTTTTGAAAATTGGTGTGATTTTTGCTGTTTTTAAGAGGGAGGGAATAGTTCCAGTTTGAAAAGAGAGATTGATGAGATGTTCAAGTGGGTCCAGAAGATGCTCAGAGCACTGTTTGAGCAGCCACGTTGATACGTGGTTTAAGTCATTTGACTTTTTAGTTGCAAGCTCTCTTATCATTCTAGCAATCTCCTCCTTAGTGACTGGGGCTAGGGATAAAGAACTCACTGGCCCCTGAAAAGGTGGTGGTGGTGTATGATGCTGTTGATGACAAAGACCCTGGTCAGCACCAACCGAGGAAAAGAATCTGTTAAACGCCTCAGCGACTTTGAAAGGATCTTTGATTTGATTGTTTTCAATGGTGAGTTCGATTTGTTTGTGAGTCGGTGGGTTTTTACTGTTGATTATGGCCCAAGCAGTTTTTGATACATTTTTTGTCGTGAGCAGTGCTTTTGATACGTCATAAGCCTTGGCAGCCTTTATGACCTTTTTGTAAATTCTTTTGTAATTTTGAAACAATTTTTTGTCTGCTAAATTGGTCGAGTGCTTGTTGATTTCGGAGAAAAGTTTTAGCCTTTCTCTCGAGACAAGAATGCCTTTAGTAATCCACTTGCACTTCATTTTCCTCGGTTTTTGGATTGATGTTTTCAGGGGACAGCTCACGTTCAGATGGAAGTTAAAGCAATCCTGTACGTGCAAACCTCGAATACGTCGAGCTCTTGCGTGGAGGACGTATTCGATGTGCACAACGGTGATGATAAATCGTTTAGATAAGCTTCGAGTTCATGCCATTGCCAATGAGCGGGAATTGAAATGACGCTGTCATCTCCGGTGGTAAAGTCCGTCTCCTCTCCATCACATCCGGCCGTAGAAAGTAGTTGGTCCAATGCGAACGCAGCTTCGACGTCGTCCTGCCCTTCGCCTTCACGCTGTAGACTCCGTAGCGTGCGATAGAATATGGCATAATCAGCGGTCGGAGCGCAGCTACTGAAAATCTCCTCTGCACTCGCACCGCCAGACGACCAGGTCACCTTCTCTAGTGGTTTGGTCAGCTCGTGTTTTCTCTTCTCGTTTTCAATAGATTTCCTCCTTCTATCTGCACTCCCAGTGATGTAGAGAAAATCGATGGGGTCAAACGTACGGCAGACACTCATAAAGCCGTCTTGGGACGTAGTGCGACACTTCGGCCCCAACACCACAGCAAACGCCCTGTCACCAGTCGGCAGTATTCGTCCCCACTGGTCTGTCCCCGCGTACAAGACGTAGCCACGCATGTCGGTGGACGAAGCACAGTGTGATATGCCTACCACAGCAGGTGTGGCAAAGTCGTTGGTCGTAGTTGCCATGAACTCAGACAAGTTCGGAGAACAGAGGCTGAATCTCACGCTGCCGGTCGACGGTTTGTTCAGCAGGCGGATGTAAAAGGTAGTAGTATCACAGTAAGCCACCTCTTCTAGTGACATGCAGTAAGTAGTGGTTTCTCATGTGTTCTTCAATCCGTGTAAGTGAGAAGCGTACGAAACCAGTGCGGTGTATATACACGTCTGCGAGAATTGCAGTGGACACAGCAGTGGAACATCCTTGCCGACCAACTCCATCCATCTGTGATTGTCGAACACTAGATCTTTGGGTCGACTGACACACTACACTGGCGAAAGGCACTTGACGAGTTTGACCACCTTCACAGGGTCGACTTCTCGGAGGGCGATCACGGTGAAAATCGCTTCATCGAGACTGTTGTTACGTCCAACCCCTTACAGTGTACACAGTAAGAACCTTCCAGCATCTGGTGTTCCATCACTCCGTCACTGGTACCGAAGACGTGGGCCAGAGGTCCAAAACGAGCTCTGCAACGCTTGTTGGTCATAAACGAGACGTTAGACGTGTATATGTGGCGGTAGGTGTCGGTGGGGGTCATTGTGGGGTGGATAATGGAGCACCGGTCGGTCTCGAACTGAACAAGACCCGACTACAACACCGCATTTATTCCTTCCGCTATATCGGACGTGTAGTGTGAGCAATTCAACTGATTTCAACCGGGGTCCACACCTCTATTTATAATTCCTTGTAAGGATAAAAAAAATAATCGACACAGCAAACGTCGGTGTCCCGATTCAGCGTCGCACGTTGTGTTTCAAATCAACGTCGGGAGCCCGATCCGAACTCGATTCCCGACGCGTAGACCGTAAAGTCGAAAGTCGTCGTAATCCACTGGTTTTTTCTTTGGGACTGAAATGGTTATTAATGAAAGGACGATGTTTGAACATAAAAGTTTCTTTATTGTCACAGATAATATTCACATCGTGAGTGCCACGAGCCTTTGCCGAGATTTTTCCACGAAGCTGCTCTATTGGTTATACACCAACTGGCTTCCTATTGGTCACAACCTGAAGGGAGTACCTGCACGTTACGATTATCAACCTTACGGCCCACTCGGGCAGAATTTCAAATACGAAATCAACCGGTTGACGATATCTCCACCAACGTCGTGCCGAATAGTTATTCCTGCACTTAAGCCCGGACATCCCACCGCTCACTACAATGTTCGTTTACGATGTCGACCAGTACAGTCCCTCTGGAGGATGTATTTACCTTCAACTAGCAAAGCGAACTAGCAAGAGCGGTCCTTGAAGCGATTGAGCCGTTGCCCATTGAAATGCAGTGCGAGGTATTGTCTTGGCTACCCTACGACGAGGCGGCACGCATCACTCGTGACAACAAGTTATTTGGAGAATATTTCTGGCACCTACACTGCCAGAAGAACAACATGTGGAGAATGTCGTCTGGCTCTTGGACGAGTACAGCTTTCACGATGGCATTCGAAGACACATTCGTTAGGAGTTTACTTTGCCTTGAAACAATAAACGATGATATACTTCCATAACTCGTTTCGTTCAATCAATCCTTCCGAGCGTTCGGTCCGAGACATGCAATACATTCGCAAGCGGATTCCCGACTCCTGCTGGGGCTCAGTACACGAATCGGAACTCCGATGTGTGAGGAATTGACAAAAAAAACATACTAACGTGCATATGGACGTCGGATATATCGGCCACGTTTCGCATAAATACAACGAGCAAGCTCTCGTCGAATCAGTCGTGAGGAGAGAGTTCTAACTACCATGTCGTTTACGGCAGCTTCTGATGACGAGGTGAAGATCGGAGTGATCGAGAACGACAAGAGTTATTTCTACAAGCTACGCACCCGACCGCATTACACACCACATACGTGGCATATGGAGAAGATTTCATGCTAAGTTTGCAAAAAGGAGATTTACAAAAGCAATTGGTCTCAGCACGAGGTGTCGAAGCAGCACTTATCCAGACGAAGTAGCACGGTACCTTCGAATGCTACCACAGGTGTGATATCACCACCGAGAGACGACGCGTACGAATCCAGAAGGAAATCTCACCGCACTGTCGATCAGCAACACGTTATGGAAAGGACTCGCTGTTGAACAAGCGAATACACTGAGGATGTCCAAGGACGTTGGAGTCGTGGAAAGGACGCGCTGTTGAACAAGCGAATACACTGAGGATGTCCAAGGACGTGTTGGATCCGTTCCCTGATTATTTCAAGGCTCGTATCGAACAAGATTGAATGGCTCTTGGGATACTTCGGAAATTATACGATGCAGTGGAGAACCTTACTAACGTCGAAGAGCCTTCGAGCTACTGACTGCAACATATCACTGACGTCAGAGGGACAGAAGTCGGACAAGTTTTATGATATACATATACACATATATATATATATATATATTAATATAAAGTTAAAAATTAGGGCTACTTACGTATTTTAGGATGTAATAAGTGAGTGTAATAATTAGAGTGCATAATCTAACAGAAATTAAACTCACAGAAGAAGAAAACCATATTTTAGGACAATCGTTAAAACACAATATTAATCTTGATTTTAAGAAAAATATAATCCAAGACGAACTTTTAAATTTACATAATGCAATCAAAAACACAGACAATACAGATCAAGAACCACTACAACACAATTTTATTCATGAACTGAACAAAACAAATTTAAATCCAACCAAATCACTAATACAAAAAACATCAAAACAAGAAATGAAATTGATAAAATCTATCTCAGATAAGTTAAAAACAAACAATGCTATTATAACAAAAGCAGACAAAGGAAACACAGTTGTCATGATTAAGAAAGAAGATTATGATAAAAAAGTTATGGACTTTATCAATGACAACGAATTCATTAAATTAAACAAAAATCCAACACAAGACTATTTGAAGAGAACAAATGATACAATAACACGCTGTAAAACTCTATCAAAAGCAGAACAAAACAACCTTAAAATGATCAACCCAAAGGCCCCACAAATGAAAGGATACCCAAAAACACATAAACTCAACATACCAATCAGACCTATAGTTAATTTTCGAAACGCACCAACATACAAATTATGTAAATATCTGAACAAAACTATACAAAATAACATTGTTTGGAATACAAATTATAACATAAGAAATACAATAGATCTCGTCAACAAGATTGATAACATTCACATACCTAAAAACAGTTTATTTCTTTCATTTGACATAAAAGACATGTATTCAAACATACCCCCTCCAGAAGCATTACAAATTCTAGAAAATGATTTGAAGAAAAATTTCTCATTGAACAACCAAGAAATAAAAGACATCACAACATTAACAAAAATTTGTACAGATCAAAATTATTTCCAATTTAATACAACATACTACAAACAGGCAAATGGTCTAGCAATGGGTTCCCCATTATCAGGTCTTCTCTCAAATATATTTATACACAATCTGGAAGAAAAGAAAATAATGCACCCATCCAACCCGTTCAGAAACAAAATTATATACTGGTACCGATATGTAGATGACATTATTTGTTTATTTGATGGAAACTTGGAAGAAAGTAATGATTTTTTATCTTATTTAAATTCTATGTTCCCCCAAATACAATTCACTAAAGAAGCCCAAACTGATGTAATCAATTATTTAGATCTATCAATTACCAAAATCAACAATAAACATTCATTCAAAATCTTCAGAAAACCCACACAAACCGACCTTATAATACCATCTACATCCAATCATCCCTGGCAACACAAATTATCAACTTTCCATTCTATGATAAATCGTCTAATAAACATACCAATGAACGAGAAACACTTCACTGAAGAAAAAAATATAATAAAATATTTGGCAATAAAAAACGGATACAAACCAAACATGATTGACAAACTAATACGAAACAAAAAGAAGAAAAGAAATAACAGCTCAACAAATCAAGACCCAAAGAAGATCAAATTTATAAACGTACCATATAACACAAGCCTAAACAAAGCTATTCGAAAAACCTTTCAAAATACAAATTACAAACTAAGTTTCACCACACGCAACAACACATTCAACATTTTAGATAAAAAATCTCAAAAAGAAAATAATAATGACATTTACAGCAAATCAGGTATTTACAAAATTAATTGTACAGACTGTGATAAATTCTACATTGGACAAACTGGAAGACCATTCAAAACACGCTTTCAAGAACATATACAAGCTCTCAGAAGCTATAACACAACTACAATGAAATCCACATTCGCAGAACACTTGCTCTCTACAGACCACATGTACACAAAAATGGAAGAAAACATAAAAATATTAAATTTTATGAAAAAGGGCAAGAAAATGAATGCAACAGAAGAATTACACATATATTTGGCACAACAAGATAATCCATTGAACATGTTGAACACACAAATCAATTATACAAACCCTATTTTTGATAAGATTCTAAACATTAAAAATTATAACTAAAAATATCACCAACTTATCCATATTCATCAATATTTACAAAGACCACATGTTTTACAATTTTATTTTAAAAATTATTATATACTCAACTTAATTATTTAATTTACACTAGAAAATGACAAGAAAGTCGAAACATGTTGTGTAATGAGTTTTTAATAAAAAAATGTAAGGGTACTCAGTTTAATTTTATTACATCCTAAAATATATATATATATATATATATATATATATATATATATATATATATATATATGTGTGTGTGTGTGTGTGATATTGTTGTTATTGTCACTCGTATTTGAACAGTACATTCTTTGCCCCGTTTTTGTCTCTGTTCACACCCTTACAACATATTTCAAAAGAAGTGGTAGACGCCGCCACGACTCGGACACCCCGAATAAGTCGTAGTGTCCACTTACTAGATGTCGTCGGTGACAGAGCATACACGACCGGGGACGCCACGAAGAAACCAAATACTAGTCACACTTACTAAATACCGATAGACCGAGAACGGTACTAAGTCGTAAACTACGATACGATTCAGAATCGCACACATCACACGTCCAATATATCGACCATTATGACTGAAAGGATTGAGCTATTTTTCGATTCGATTATACGTGAAATTCCCTCATCAAGATTATCATTCAGCAAATACCAAGCCCTACTACCATATTCGTTAACAAATTGCATATGAATGACGTAGCTCTTAAATGTCAGTTCGGTTTTTTTGCGATACAAATCTTTAATTGAGTTATTTACAAACAGTTTCTCAACTTGTAGTTTTGTTTTCCTACCAGCAACAGTATTACATTTAATTTTTAAATTACCGTATTTCGGTATTACACCATGTTGCAAACAACTTTGCCTGACTGGCATTTATTAACCCTTTTAGAACGTGCGGACGGTTATCCGCCCGCACCTATTTTGCCGAAGAAGACGATGCGGTCGGATAAACGCCCGCACCTACTTTGTTGAAAAAGACGAGCAGGGGGATAACCACCCGCCCGGCGAATTTCGCGTAGTACTCGCATAATTACGGAAATACGACGAACGAAAATATTGTTTTATATTGTGGCATATCTGGTGACCACAACTAAAGTATTTCTGAACGTATGGTCACAGTAAAATAGAATATATGTCTTTGTTTACAATACCTGACAATGCGCGCCAATTTTAGTGAAGGTCGAGAGCGCCCGCCATTTCTGACTCATTGTTTACATTCCATTCTAGTCTGTTACGTTGAGGTCGTGTGTGCACGTATATTGTTAATTTATTGTTTTATTGTGTATAAATTTTGTTTTTAATATAAATAGTAGTGTTGTTATTACGTTTTATTTAGTGTATAGTTTGTTTTGACCATTGATCGATCAAATTTAGCTGGTTACAGCAGTGAACTGGGCCGTGAGTTAGAAATATCAGACACGGAATCTCAACCTTCAGATTATATCGATGATACCGACGAAGATCCTAACTTCGAGATTGACGATAATGACGAAGAAGATTATTATGACTCAGATGATTACATTAACCCCACACCATCTCCACCGCAAAACGTCAGAGTACCCGTGAGTAGGCCTATAACTCCACAGGAATCTAACAGCGTCTCTGATAACGTTGACATTAGGCCTAATCCTTTAAATAGACAAGCTCTTAGTAGTTCAGACGATGAGGAATATGACGATGAGGATAGGGAAAGTGATTGGGAAGAGGCATTTGAGAATAATCCACCCAACTTTGTACACAACTTTGACTACCAAGAGAATCCTGGCCTAAAGCATATACCACCAAATGCTACAAAACCTATAGATTTGTTTACTTTATTTTTCACTACAAGTCTACTTGAATTATTTGTTACTGAAACAAACAGATATGCGGAATCTTTTCTCAGAAATAAAGGAGACTCTCTTTCTCCAAGAAGCCGATTGTGGCAATTGTGAGAGAGGGTTTCCCTCTGGTTAAAATAGATCAGGAGGCACAGCTCTGGGATGTACAGGTTGCTGTGGGCTCGGAGGTGGACAGGCTCCTTGGTGGGGACTGGCTGCCAAGAATCCGGGACACGTACCTGTCAAAGGGTGCTGTCGTGGTGGTCTGCGAAGACCAGCCCACTGTGGACTGGGTGAAGACCAGCACTCCTGGTTTGAAGATATGGGAGGGATCCGTACTGAAGGTAGTAAGTAGGTATGGATGCACTTCCTAGCTTCAAGAAGGTATTTCTCTGGGTCCCGGGTCCCCCGGCGAGTACAGAGACATACCTAAAAAGATTTTGTCACCTTAACCCAGGCCTCCAAACTGAGCTGTGGAGGACACTGGACCGTAAGGAGACACCTACGGGTGTCAGACTTGTGGTCACGGTGGACTCTGCCTCACTGAAGGTCATGGAGAATCAGCAAAGGAAGCTATACTGCGGAGTCGGCATGGCAACAGTCATGCTGCCCGTAGGAAACTCCTCTAAATAAGATAGGTACTCTAATAGATGTAGGGTTAGGGCTTGACTTTTTAGGCACTAACTCTCTCTGTTTGAGTTCCAGGGAAAGCTACCGTCACGACGGTAGAGACAAGAAGAGGCTTGGGCTACCCGATGCAAGAGGGGGACCGAGGGACAAGGAGCTGGAGTCGAGGTAATGATAAGTTTTATACAAACCAACCTCAATCATAGTATTGAGGCCTCTACTATACTAGCTAGAACTGTAAGAGATAGAGGGGTTAATGTTGCTCTGATTCAGGAACTGTGGATTCGGGATAACTGTATTAAGGGTCTTAACATTCCTACATATAAGCTCTACGGGGGATCAGGTGGGCTGAAGCCGCGGGCGGCCATTTTGGTTGCAGGCGTGGATAGCTGGCTCATACCGGAATTCTGTGGGGGAGATGTGGTTGCAGCGATTATTAAACTGCAAGAGGTCAATGGCGTAAGGAGGAAACTGGTGGTTGCATCAGTATACCTCCCATACGATAGGACGACCCTTCCACCATCAAGAGAGATGGTGGCGTTGGTGGATTACTGCCGGAGCGGGAACCTTGAGCTGGTGGTCGGCTGTGACTCCAACTCTCACAATGAGGTTTGGGGAAGCAGTGACACGAACGAGAGGGGCCTTGCTCTTGCAGAGTACCTGGGAGGTACCGATCTTTTGGTACTCAATAAGGGTAATCTCCCAATCTTTTCGAACATCATTAGGAGGGAGGTTATAGACATAACTATGGTCTCAGCCTCAATGTTTCATGACATGGGGGACTGGGAAGTTTCGCAGGAACCCTCGTTGTCGGACCACAGACACATTTGCTTTGTGCTTGAGGGCCAGACAACAATGAGGGTGTACAGGAATCCCAGACAGACTGGGCCTCCTATTCGGTGGAACTGTCTGACAGACTGGATCTAATTCCTAAAGGACAGATTCGATCTGGGCAGGATCTAGAGGAGAGGGCGGCACACCTTATGGAGGCTGTAATCACCTCTTATGAGAATAACTGCCCTTTGATTACACAAAGGGATGCTCGAAGCCGGAGATGGATCCGAGAATTAGAGGACCATCGAAGGAGAACCAGAAGGCTCCTCGGCAAGGCCAACAGGTCCGGTATTGATGCCGACTGGCTGGCCTACCGGGAGTCCCAAAGAAACTACAGGCGAGAGGTTCGCAGATTCTCCAGGAAATCCTGGAGAGACTTTTGTTCCTCTATAGAGACAACCTCAGCGATGTCTAGGCTACACAAAGTGCTGGCTAAGGACCCTGGGGGAGGACTGGGACCCCTCATTAAAGATGGGGAGTGGACCAGTTCAGAAGAAGAGACCTTGCAACTTTCATTTGAGACTCACTTCCCGGGATTCGTCGAGGAACCGGCAGCGGGCCCCCCACTTTGGTGAGGTGGGCTTGCACTGGGGCCTCGTACGGGGACTGGAGTGAGGCAAAGAAGGTTGTCACAAAGCAAAGGATTAGGTGGGCTGTTGAGTGCTTCGCCCCCTTCAAGAGCGCTGGGCCGGATGGTATCCTGCCTATGCACTTGCAGAGGGGTCTGGAGCCGCTCCTACCCCACCTGACCGCAATTTGTAGGGCTTCCCTGGCCTTGGGTTGTATCCCAAGGCTGTGGAGGACCGCAAAAGTAGTGTATATCCCCAAATCTGGAAGGGGCACACATTCCAGACCTAAAGATTTCAGACCGATCAGCCTCATGTCTTTTCTTTTCAAGACATTGGAGAGGCTGGTCGACAGGCATATGAGAGACGGGGTATTGAGAGATAACCCACTCCATACAAACCAACACGCATACATGGCTGGGAGATCTGCGGAGTCGGCTCTTCATAGACTCGTCACGATAGTTGAGGGGATGATTCGGCAGAAGGAGCTAGCCATGGGTGTCTTCACGGACATAGAGGGGGCGTTCAATAATGTCTCCCTACAGTCTATGATCGATGCTGTCGATAGGACGGGCGTCAAGGGCATCATTGCCAGATGGATTGAAGCCTACCTACGCAGCAGAACGGTTAAGGCAACATTGAACAAAGCGTCAGTTCAGGTTGTAGTCGGAAGCGGCTGCCCCGAAGGGGGCGTCCTTTCCCCTCTCCTGTGGTCCTTGATGACCTACTGAGGGCGCTGAACGGGATGGGGGTATATGCTCAGGCATACGCGGACGATGTGTGTATACTAGGCATTGGTAAGTTTGCCAGCACGGTGTCGGACATCGTCCAGGCTGCCTTGAGATACCTAGAAAGGTGGTGTAGGAACAAGGGGCTCTCTGTTAATCCTAACAAGACAGAACTTGTACTTTTCACTAGGAAGAAGAGGCTGGATGGCCTATACATGCCCACCATGGGAAATATGGAGCTGAGAGCTACAGGGTCGGTTAAGTATCTGGGGGTTATCCTGGATGCTAAACTGAACTGGCTCAAGCACCTTCAGGAGAAAGCCAGGAAGTTCAGAATGGCTTTTTGGGCTTGTCGGAGGGCCATCGGGACAACGTGGGGTCTTAAACCAAAGATGGTTTACTGGCTATACACGAGTGTACTTCGGCCCTCATTATGTTATGCGGCTGTTGTCTGGTGGCCGGCCATGGCACAGAATAGTGCAAGGCTAAAACTAGACAGATGTCAGAGAATGGCGTGCCTGAGAATTACAGGCGCAATTAGAACAACCCCATTGGCGGCAATGGAGGTCCTCACTGGGCTCCGCCCAATGGACCTGTTTGTAAAAGGGGAGGCCTGTAAAGCGGCCTTCAGAATAAGGACGACTGGTGGCTGGCTGTCTGGCCAACCAGGACTCCATGGGGGTATACTATCTGGGGACATTGGTCTGGACCCGTTGATTTCGATGGGAACAGACTTAATGGTACTTAAGTACAGAATTGACAGGCGGGTTAGGGCCTTCCTTCCAAGCAGAGATGAGTGGATGGGGAGTACCGAGCCCGCACAAGTCAAAGGAAGCGTCTGGTATACAGACGGCTCACTTATAGAAGAAGGTGCGGGTGCGTGGGTGTATAGGAGTGGGGCACGGAAAGTTCTGTCTGTACCTCTAGGGGCCCATGCAACCGTATTCCAGGCGGAGGTGATGGCTATCATGATAGCCACACAAGAAGAAATGCGTCTAGGTGGCTTCAGAGGAGTTAGTCTCAATCTGCTCGGACAGCCAGGCTGCGATAAAGGCGATCATAGCACCACGTACCAGCTCTAAGCTGGTATGGGAGTGCCAGGGGATCCTGGAGACTCTTTGCCAGCGTAAACAGGTGAGACTCATATGGGTATTGATGGGAATGAGAGAGCCAATGCACAGGCTAGGTGAGGGGCAAAGTGCCCGCTGCTGGGGCCGGAGCCGGCTCTTGGTATTCCTCTTCAAAAGGTAAAAAGAAGAATTGACAGGTGGACCTCTGAGAAACACGATAGCAGATGGAGGACCGAGTCCGGGCTCAGGCAGTCTCGTGCTCTTATCCAAGGACCGGGTCGCAGGTACAGCGGAGATCTGCTGAGCTGTAACCGTGCCAAGATGAGGGCGGTTACGGGAATGCTGACCGGACACAATCTTCTTAACAGACATATGAAGATTATGGGCCTAACAGAGGACTCCACATGTAGGCTCTGTGAGGAGGATGAGGAGAGCTCCATACACATCTTTTGTCATTGTGGAGCTTTCTCATCTCTTAGGTACAGGACTCTGGGTGCCGCTTTTCTGGAACCAGAGGATATTAGAAGGGCTACACTCGGGGAGATCATGTCCTTCATAAGGGGGACTGGTCTCTTGTGACACTGTCGCCAGTCTCGGGGCGCAAAGGGCCATGGAGTCTAGGCGCAGTGGGCTTGGTGACAGGACCACAACCCGGTGTATCTAATCTAATCTATCAAAATTTTTTTACAATGAAAACACTTTTGTAACTGGCACAATTCGCAGAAATAGGATAGGGCTACCAGATAATATAAAAAAGAAATTTAAAGTTGGAGAAAAGGTGTACAGTAAAAAGGGAAAATTACTAATGTTATCTTATCGGGAAAAGAAATCTCAAAAACAGCCAGTGTTGTTAGTCTCGACCAAAACTACCATAACATCAAAAGAAATTACCAAGCGTCGCAGAGGGAGAATTATCAATGAAATAAAACCATTCATTGTAGCTTCTTATAAAAAGTTTATGGGAGGGATAGACACGTTTGATATGATGACGTGTGTCTATATTGACAAGAGACGAACAATCAAATACTGGAAAAAAAGTTGCGTTTAACTTGTTTTCTAGAATGTTATTGAATGCTTACATTTTATACACTCTAGAATGCAATAGCATGCAAACAAAACCTTTGGCAAGATTTCAATTCATTGAACATGTTGTGGCAGATATCTCAAAATCTTGGCTTGATATGCGTAATGGCGCTGGAGATAATCAAGGCAATACTAACAATCACAACAAGGAATTAGTAAAACTTCCAGGAAAGGAAATGAAAACATGCTGGGTGTGTTCTGAAAGAGGAGGACATAGTAACCAATCAAGAAAAAGGAAATGATCCACTTTTATTTGTACAGTTTGCAAAGAAGGAGTTCATCCTATTTGCTTCCCGAAACATACATGTGCAATCTAATTTTTTGATATTGTTGTATATAATGTATATATTTTTATAGTGTTTATTACATACCTTTTAACAATAATACATATTTACAATGGATCTGAACAAATATGTGCTATGAATAGCCTTATATGGTAAGTAAACCGACTGTCTGTCATTGTTTTACTAGTGTTTTAGCTCTTTTTATGTAGTTTGCAATTTTGCAGTATTTTACATTTTCTGTTATAAAAAACTTATTTTTAAACTTATTGTGACAAAATTTTATATTTGAATAGAGGAATATATTGGAAATAAAATAATGATATTTCTCACACTAAAAATATTTCTTATAATTATAGTAAACTGGCAGTAAACTACAACAAATAAAAAATTCTTTTTCCCAAAAACATTTTATTTATTTTTTTATAAAATTACTAATAAATAGTATCATTTTGTAGACAATTTATTTATATATAAATGGATAGAATCTTGTTTATGTGCTATGCATAGCACTTTACTTATGCGTTATTAAATAAACTACTACATTTTCACTGTTTTAACCATCGTCTTTTCCGGTATGCCTATTGAAAAACAAGGTCATTTGAAAGATTTGTACCCAAAAAATACCTAGAATTTTTGTCGTCCTAAAAGGGTTAATAGTTTTACAATTAGCATAATACGAGTTGGTACATATACAGTACAAGTACACGTCACACAACACAGATTTATTACAATATAAGCACAACATGTACAGATATACTACAATACAAACAGCATAATCACAATATCAATCTTTCGGTGATCGCAAGAGGTTCGTTCACGGGCCGTGACCAAATCACAAATGTAGGCACAGGGTACAAAGGTTCACCATAGCCGCACTTGTAACAGAGGCTGTAGAAATTCCTCGCATGTCTCACGCAGTCCGCTCAAAGATGACTAAAGTTGCTCACATTTCAGCGTTTGTAAATGTAATCATAGCTCTCGTGTGCTTCTTCGTGCAAGCCAGCGTGGTCTTTAGGTTCTTGTGATACGGGCACCCCCACCAACATCATCTTGGTCGAAAGAAAGCCGGCTAAGTACGCCTTCGTTGAGAATTTGATGAAGGTGATAGACAGACAGGTATATGACTATCTGTAACCACATCCTACGACTGGGCACTGCACAGGAGTTGAGGAAAATAGAATATGAAAATGATCATGATATAAACACTTGTTTATTTTGTAATTATTCTTTTTCTTTATCCTGCCTTCCTTTATACGTCGCCGTCTTCGTCGGAGGACGTCAGGGTGGCCGCTGGTCTGTACAATACTTGGGAGGTCGACGGCCTGGTTATACCGGTGCTCGTCGAGGAGGTTTCAGCGGACGTAGAAGGTCCGGCGCGTATTGTCGATTCTTCTCGTCGGTGCCGTTTATTCATATAATTGCCGCGATCTTCGTCTTCTGACGATGAATCGCTGTATCCACCGGTCATTCTGTAGACGCGACCTTTCAGGCGTTTCAACGAACGTGGACTGTGGCCTTCTCTGAGCGTCGGTGGCTCCTCGTCACTGGACAGCGGTGGCGACGTAACGGAATATCGAGTGGCGCGTGGTCTGTCGGAATCAGAGCGGACGGGTGATCGGTCCCTGCGGGGACTCCGGTCCAACGGTGATGGAGTCCTAGACGCGTCCAGACCGTCGTCGGCCCAGTCGTCGAAGAAGTTCGCGTTACCTTCTATCAACCAATCGCCTTCGCGCATATTTCGAATATCATATCGATCACCGCCGCCTGCGATCTCGCCGTCGTCTTCATCGTCGTCCAAAAAGATTATTTCGTCCATCGCCATGTTTAGCGGTTCGTGGTGGCCCTCCGGTAGAACTATACCAGCTGTTTCCAGTCGGTACGGCCGGATCTCACCGATCAACGCGTTTGCGTGTGACAGTGGAAAACAGGTGCGACAGTGTCTGGTCGCCGATGCGCCGTCGTTCCAGCGTGAGCTGTTCACTCGTATATTCAACAGCACGTTGAACTTCTCCAAGACGAAGTTCGAAGACAAGAACGTGACTCTTCAGCAGAATCTGACGTGGGAAGCCAAACTGACGGAAAGCCGGCTGAAGAAACTGCGGAACAACAAGTACAGGGATTACCACTTGGACGTAATAATAAAAATATATTTTTTTTAGAATTGGTATATGCAATCAAAATTAATATAAATCTAAAAGTCTGAATTTATTTTATAATTACTTGTGTATAGAATAAGGTTTCATTTTATTTATTCTATTTTAAAAATAGTAAAATGATTAAATTGAAATTAAAACCGCAAAATGAATTTATTTCAATATCCAATTTGTATAATCATTTATTTTATAATTACTTGTGTATAGAATAAAGCTCCATTTTCTTATTTATTCTATTTTCAAAATTGTTAAATGAATAAATTGAAAATAGTTTTCATTTTATTCTATTTTAAAAATAGTAAAACGATTAAATTTAAATTAAACCCGCAAAATGAATTTAATTCAATATCAATTTGTATAATCATTTATTTTATTTATTCTATTTTCAAAAATAGTGAAAATCATTTACTTGTGTATAGAATTAAATTTCATTTTATTTTCTCTATTCTCAAAAGAATTAGATGAATATATATTGTTCTTTTCAATATCTCATTTATATATTTTAATCGTTAAAATAGTAATATTCACTCTGTAAAACAGAACAATAATTAGCTTATGTCAAAGTCTCAGCGTACGTACTACGACGAGAGCAACAAATAGTGATGAAGGTGTGAAGATCTAGGTTTTGTCAGAAGAGTGTGGAGTACTATGACGACGATGGTGAAAAAGGTGTGAAGGCTCTGTTGAACGACGACGACGAGGAAGAAACTGGTGAAGTAGAAAAGATCTCGGTTTTCCAGAAGAGTGTTGAAGAAAGAAAGAGGTGGCGTACTACGGCGACTACGGTGAAGACGTCTAACGGCGAGGAAGATGTGAGGGCTCTGCTGAACAGCAAGGAAGAAACTGACGCAGGAACTCTGAAGTCCCACTCTTGCACGTGAGTATACATAGAGGTCAATTAGTATGTAAGGTGGCACTGAATGATACACGTAGCGTTCAACCTTTTCACTGGGCCTCGTTAATAATAAAGAACGAACTAACACTGTGACAATCTTTTGTACATAACACGCATTTTAAACAATATATTTAACCAACACAGGTTGAAAGAATATATTATAATTGGTTACATACCACATTGATACTGTTTTATTTCACTTAACAAGTTCGAATTTAATGGGAACAATATGTTAACTTCTTTAATATTATTAAATGGCTGTTGATCCACTACTATCACTTTATTAAATATACTATTATTAGGAGTAAATATCATTTCATGAATATTATGTAAATCCTTTAAATAATCCAAATCTACATAGCCTATTTCTTCGGTCCGATTCCGTGAACATAGTCTTTGAAAACAAGTCTCTGGTTCAGTTTTTAAGTAAATAATGAATTTATCTTTTCTAACGACATTAGATAATTTATCATACAACTCTTTTAAGATATTAAACTCGAAATTTTGTAATAGATTCTTTTCTAACATAAGTTTTGAAAAAGTCTCAATGCTATCTGTAACAGATCTTTCAACTAGCACAATTTTACCTAATTTTGAGTATTCCTCAGCTTCAGACACATTTTCCATCATGGACAATAACGCTAAGACTTGAAACATAAAACCCCATCTTTTTGTATCTTCATAAAACAATTTTAATACATTTATACCACTTACATTTAACCAAACGTCAAGAGGTTCATTAATAAACATACTATTATACCCATTATCATTTAAATAATCACACGATATATTTCCAAAAGTTAATTTTCCTGTGGATATATTTCCTTCAACATATATAATCATTATATCTTATTTTATTAATTATGTGACAAAAGAAAAATACAGTAACAGATTCAAATACACGATATGTAATAATAAATCAATAATAGAGCTTAGCGGTTGAGATAAAAAGAATCGCTGGTTCTAGGGTTAAAGGTTACATTGGCTAACAGCTGTTTCACATTCACACAATCGATCGCCTCTACCGTCCCGGTGGGTGGAAAAAAGGGGCCACCCTACCGAATCTACTTAAATTCTTGTAGGCTCATTAACAAGGCTTTCTTAAATGTCGCCTATAACTAAAAATGAATGAATCTATATAAAGCAAAATACAAAGGTCAGATTTACATAATTTCAATCGTCAGTTGTTTGCATTCCACTATTGTTGAATTTCCAATGTACATTATAACGTTACTACCTCCGTAGGTTGTAACGTTATAATAAAATATATACACTTTGAATATAAAATATAATTTGGTATTTCATTACTGTTGATCCATATTTCAGATAAAATAATTATATCAGGAAGAGGTCTTTCTGTTCAATTTAAATATAAAAAGATTGAGGGTTTTACGAAGGCTTCTAATGTTCTGATGGATTATTTTTACAGGATATTGATTAGTCATAATTAAAGATTTTACTTAATACATAACTACTTTATTCAGTTTGTAGTAAAGGTGACCTACATAATATAATAGTACTAAGTTTATGAATTTCAATTTGTTCTATTTATATACATTTCTCTAAAAATAACACATTTTAATTATAAAACCTTTAAAATCTAAATTACTAGACACAACGACTTTAACCTTCGTTTTACGTATTTTAGAATAATAAATCTGGATTTGGTCACTTTGCCTTGTCACTTGCCATATAATTACTCGTTATCACTGTAGGTGTATGGGTGGGCGGGTGGGTCATTAAAACTCCGTGTAAGCAATTGAAAGTATAAAAGGCTATAAAAGTCAATGAACTGTCGGGTCTCAATGTAAGTCGGTATATATAAGAGACTCGTCCCACTCACAGAATAATGCAACGGAAGCGCATTGTACGGAACATAGAACATGCACGGTGCATTGGCTCCAGTCACAGAAAGATGGAAAGGAAGCGCATTATACAGGCCATAAGACATGCACAATGCATTGACGTCAAAGGCGTCAAACGTCAAATTGGATAGAATTGCGTCATCCTCACATCTTTCGTATTTGTTTGTCCGTAAATTTGTTCTAAATGCATATTATTCATAAATAAAACTATATACGACATGATAGGTTATTATGGAATTTCAGTAATTTATGAATGTTTATGTGCGAGTCTGCACAACCCTCTAGCCATTAGCAAGTTCTGTATGGGCTTATACAAGGTTAACAAAAGCGCATTTTCATGAACTAGATTTTCTAACATTAGCAGCCACAGGAAAACAAATAAAAATATTAAACATTTATATAAACTTCAAAATATGTGTTTTTCCGTCTATTACGAATACTAATAGATTTCAATGTGAAAATCCGTGTTTTAGAAAAACAATTTTGCTATGGGTTGTTTCAACCCCTAACCCCTATCATGCTTTAGTGTTAAGCAAGTACCACCTACATATCAAGTTTGACCGAATTCGGTCTATAAATGGCTTATTTATGAGCTGGTTTAGTTAAGGGATGAAAACTTTAAACATTTATATAAACCTCAAAATATGTGTTTTCCGTCTATTACGAGTCCTAATAGATTTCAATGTGAAAATCCGTGGTTTAGAAAAACAATTTTGTTAGGGGTTGTTTTAACCCCTAACCCCTATCTCGCTTAAGGGCTAAGCAAGTACCACCCACATACCACATTTGACCGAAATCGACCCGTAAATAGTCACTTGACTGCAATAGTAATACTGTAGTTTTATTGGGAGATTGGTTTGACGGTATTTCACTACGTACCAAGGTACATTCCCAAGCAGTCTGGGAGGTCGGATTGACGGGAATACGCTACGCCCCCTGACGTTTAAACATCATCCCAAGGGGAGGCTGGAACGACGAGGTTCAGTACATGTCGTCTAATCCCGTCATACTGGCCTCGGCACTGACGTTCGATCGATTCCCAAGGCGGAGTTTGGTACGACTGGATTCGGTAAGGCGAGATTGGTATGACTAGAGTTGGCGACAGGGAGACTGTAATTTAACAGTCTCCTAAATGAAGGTGGATCGACTAATTGAGACGACGGGGGAGATTGTTTGTGATAGCCTACATACATATACTTGAAGTATATATACATACTATATATATGTAGTATATGTACATACATATACTACATATATATATATATATATATATATATATATATCTGAAGAATACAATACTTTATTTCCTTCAACAATATACAAATATTGTAATGGACATCGTCAAAATTATGTTACAAAATACAACTAGAAAATAGTAGTGTCAGCCTATTATGTTAAAATAAACTAGAGACTAGGATATATATACAAACTTTAAAATCTACAACATTAAGTAGCAATGTCAGAAATATTTATATTAAAAGCATATTATATTAAAAGCAAAGAGTGCCCTAAAATAACTATATTTCCACGCCTCCTAATTTAGTTATTCTTTATTAAAGTGGGTGATAAAAGAGAAGTCAGGAATTGTTGTATTTTCTAGCTCTGTTTTTTTCAGTCCATGTTTAGTCAGGATTTAAATGCTTGGGTTTGAATCGTTCAGAATATGATGTAGTATGTTTGGCCAATCCTCTTATATTTTGGTGCATTATTGTAATGTAGGAGTTGCTTGATGATTTTCCTTTTGTTTGGCTGTTTGCTTCTAAAAAAGAGGTCGTAGCTTGAGACACTTCAGAGTGATTGTCTTGTTGAATCTATGAGTTAGCTGAGTGTCTGGTCGAGTGTTTTTTGTCCATAAATGTTTGCAAAAAAGGAGTTTCATCCTTTAGTAGATTTTTGCCTCTGATTGGTGGACCATTGTGTACTTTAAATACAACATACTGGGCATACTTTGCTTCAGTGGTGGTGTCTTGCTTACTTTCAAATTTACACTGTGGTTCCTATTAGGCTTTAGGACGTTATTGAGTAGTTAGTAGCTCCTTTAGCAGCTTTTGCCACTTGAAGCAAAAAATTGAACTTATTCACCTTCTTGCTTCTTGCCTGAAGTGTTTGTGATTTTCGTATAGAGCCTTAATTCAGTGTTGTTTAGTTTTTGATTACAGTCTTGACTGACCCTTACCTGATCTTAACCTGGCATCAAAACAGCCAGTAGTAATATTTCTAAATGCATCTGAGATACTTTATAACCTGTATTGTTTTTCATTAATTTAAGCAGCATTCACATTCTCTTAAGACAGTCTGTTACAAATTATGAGAAGAACACTAGTTGTTGGTTTTTCCATCATTAATGGTTAAATAATAACTATAACTAGCAGGCCGTGATTATTTCAAACTGTTTACTTGTGGTTTTATATTTGGATAACGTTGTAAGCACAAGCCCTAAAGTGACACTTAATTATTGAGCTTTTGTAGGGATAGGAGTTTTACAGTTTTCCCATATGGTAATTTTTACATAATAACTATAGTTTTGCATGCTAATTTAATGATTACACTCAATTAAATGGAATTATTTTAATTTTAATACTTAATTTTTGCTTTTTACAAGCGTAAAAACTTCTAATAAATGTTTTCTCTGCGAACAAATTTCAAAGATCATAAGTTGAAAATAAATAAATAAGAATAAAACAAATTCAAAAAGTGAGGTTACCATTACTAAAATTTTTTTAAATACTTGGTTTTCTTGGGTTTTTGCACATGGGGAAGTACTGCTATTACAAAGATTTCTGTCACATATTCAAAAATTACTCAGACCGAGAACTAGGGACCCATTTGAATAAAGAACCAAACTGGCACTGAACTGAAAAAAAAATCTGTAACAACCTATCTCAAGTACCTTCACTGTAGGTTTAACTAGTTTAATCTAGTAGTTTAACCTTCAAACCTAAGGAATGAACTTGAGTTTTGAAGAGAGGTACTAGGGAACACTCTAGGTGAAGACACTACTGTATTATTAGTATTATATAAGAATTACCTATGAGTACAAACCTCATATATTATAGATTTCTCTTCATTAGAATCAATCAATTCTTCTTTCAAGTCTGTATTAACGACATCCACAATGTGTTTGTCCTCCTCAACATCAGGAGTTATCTAGAGACAGACATAGATAACTTTAAACCACATGATTTCTGAATATCAACATCAAATGAACATATTGTAGGTTATTTTTAATTTTACACATCATTCTTATTAACATATACTTAGAATAAATGAAATGGTATACAGCCAATAAACAGGTTAACATTCCTAAAATGCAAGACTTACTATTTTCAATGCATGCTAGTAAGAGTATTCTGAAATTTTAGTAATTAATAAGCTAATTGAGAAACTCAGTAACTCTGTACGAAGTTTTTGATACCAAAATAAGCTTTATTCAAGCCTTGAAGTATTTTAAATTTACTGACGTTTTTATGTATTCAGGGAAGACATTAACAATAGTAGCTCCATTTTGAGAAGATAGTTGGTCAAAAGTTCCAGTTCTTTGTGGCTGGGTTGGAAATACATCTCTGACTGTAGTATCATAGTATTAAAAGTTTCCACTTTAAGTCATCTTACAATGGAACCAGTGGTACAAAGCCACCTCAAGGCAGGGTAAAGTCTGCAATCTATATAGACTTATACTTTGAGCAGCTCACGCATAGCTTTGCGTGTCTATAAAATGAGAGTGGGATGATAACATTAGCTGTAAATATCCGTTGGGTGGGGGAGTGGTACTGTTATCTGTGTTTGTGCATTAAAAAGGTGGGCGGGCACTGTGAGCCATGTGTGCGTGTTGGGTGGTCACTGTGAGCCACGAGTGTCTGTTAAATGGACACTGTGAGCCATGTATGTTCAATAGGGGGAAGGATGGGTACTGTGAGCCTTATATGTCCATTGGGAGGGAGAGTGGGCACCATGAGCCATTAAGTCCATCAGGTGAGCACCATGTGCTGTGTTATGTTTGTTGAGCATATGTGTCCGTGGGTACTGTGAGCCTTATATGTCCATTGGGAGGGAGAGTGGGCACCATGAGCCATTAAGTCCGTCAGGTGAGCACCATGTGCTGTGTTATGTTTGTTGAGCATATGTGTCCGTGGGTACTGTGAGCCAAATGGGTCCGTTGAGTGGGAGGGTGGGCAGTGAGAGCTGTACGACTCCTTTGGGTGGGTAATCAGGCTCTGCGAGCTATTTGCCTGTTTTTTCTTTGAGTTGTGAGGGCACTGTGAGCCACGAGTGTCTGTTAAATGGACACTGTGAGCCATGTATGTTCAATAGGGGGAAGGATGGGTACTGTGAGCCTTATATGTCCATTGGGAGGGAGAGTGGGCACTATGAGCCATTAAGTCCGTCAGGTGAGCACCATGTGCTGTGTTATGTTTGTTGAGCATATGTGTCCGTGGGTACTGTGAGCCTTATATGTCCATTGGGAGGGAGAGTGGGCACCATGAGCCATTAAGTCCGTCAGGTGAGCACCATGTGCTGTGTTATGTTTGTTGAGCATATGTGTCCGTGGGTACTGTGAGCCTTATATGTCCATTGGGAGGGAGAGTGGGCACCATGAGCCATTAAGTCCGTCAGGTGAGCACCATGTGCTGTGTTATGTTTGTTGAGCATATGTGTCCGTGGGTACTGTGAGCCTTATATGTCCATTGGGAGGGAGAGTGGGCACTATGAGCCATTAAGTCCGTCAGGTGAGCACCATGTGCTGTGTTATGTTTGTTGAGCATATGTGTCCGTGGGTACTGTGAGCCTTATATGTCCATTGGGAGGGAGAGTGGGCACCATGAGCCATTAAGTCCGTCAGGTGAGCACCATGTGCTGTGTTATGTTTGTTGAGCATATGTGTCCGTGGGTACTGTGAGCCTTATATGTCCATTGGGAGGGAGAGTGGGCACCATGAGCCATTAAGTCCGTCAGGTGAGCACCATGTGCTGTGTTATGTTTGTTGAGCATATGTGTCCGTGGGTACTGTGAGCCTTATATGTCCATTGGGAGGGAGAGTGGGCACCATGAGCCATTAAGTCCGTCAGGTGAGCACCATGTGCTGTGTTATGTTTGTTGAGCATATGTGTCCGTGGGTACTGTGAGCCTTATATGTCCATTGGGAGGGAGAGTGGGCACCATGAGCCATTAAGTCCGTCAGGTGAGCACCATGAGCTGTGTTATGTTTGTTGAGCATATATGTCCGTGGGTACTGTGAGCCTTATATGTCCATTGGGAGGGAGAGTGGGCACCATGAGCCATTAAGTCCGTCAGGTGAGCACCATGTGCTGTGTTATGTTTGTTGAGCATATGTGTCCGTGGGTACTGTGAGCCTTATATGTCCATTGGGAGGGAGAGTGGGCACCATGAGCCATTAAGTCCGTCAGGTGAGCACCATGTGCTGTGTTATGTTTGTTGAGCATATGTGTCCGTGGGTACTGTGAGCCTTATATGTCCATTGGGAGGGAGAGTGGGCACCATGAGCCATTAAGTCCGTCAGGTGAGCACCATGTGCTGTGTTATGTTTGTTGAGCATATGTGTCCGTGGGTACTGTGAGCCTTATATGTCCATTGGGAGGGAGAGTGGGCACCATGAGCCATTAAGTCCGTCAGGTGAGCACCATGTGCTGTGTTATGTTTGTTGAGCATATGTGTCCGTGGGTACTGTGAGCCTTATATGTCCATTGGGAGGGAGAGTGGGCACCATGAGCCATTAAGTCCGTCAGGTGAGCACCATGTGCTGTGTTATGTTTGTTGAGCATATGTGTCCGTGGGTACTGTGAGCCTTATATGTCCATTGGGAGGGAGAGTGGGCACCATGAGCCATTAAGTCCGTCAGGTGAGCACCATGAGCTGTGTTATGTTTGTTGAGCATATGTGTCCGTGGGTACTGTGAGCCTTATATGTCCATTGGGAGGGAGAGTGGGCACCATGAGCCATTAAGTCCGTCAGGTGAGCACCATGAGCTGTGTTATGTTTGTTGAGCATATGTGTCCATGGGTACTGTGAGCCAAATGGGTCCGTTGAGTGGGAGGGTGGGCAGTGAGAGCTGTACGACTCCTTTGGGTGGGTAATCAGGCTCTGCGAGCTATTTGCCTGTTTTTTCTTTGAGTTGTGTGGGCACTGTGAGCCGGGTCTGTCCGGTGGTGGGCCCAACAGAAAAAGTATGCGTATATTAATGCCCAGCAGTTTTTTTTTTTTTTTGTGTGGAAGAATTTGTTTTGATAGTACCTTGATATGATTCACTAAGTTTAAATTCATCCATTAATCTAGCACCCTTTTTTAAGCCTGAAAACTCTTTCAAATTAAAATTTGCTACAGCTCCTCTATGGTGCTAAACACTATGTCAGATAAAGATATATTTAGCCATTATAGGCAGTAATAAAGACAGGTAGAGAAGACATTAGTCATTTTTTATACTAAGTTCCTTGTTTTCCTTCTTCATTGCTACAAGTTCACCCTTTATGTCTTCCATAGAACTGTTGGAGATGTGTATCTTGTGAGAGATACAATTCATGGACACAGCAAGCTCAAACACTGCCACTCTGGAAGGTTTGAATTCCTCAAACACTTTGTTCCTGAATTCTTGCACAAGTTTATACAAGATATACTTAGATAATTCCTCAGGGATATAACCGTTGCTCCTTTATAACAAAGGCAAAACTCAGCAGTTTTCACACTTCCAGTCTCGACTTAACTCTTTTTTTTGATTAATAGATCATCTTTTATATACGTAGCATGGAATAAACCATTACATGATCCACTACACTTAACAATCTTACTTCTGGCACTGTCACATGATTTTAATAAACTAGGTTAAAAAATACACATATAATTTACCTAAAATAAAAAATAAATTTAGTATGTGCTAAAACATAGCTGTTTGTGAACAAGTATTGGTGTGCAAGTACAGATAAGCATGGCAGTGATACAGCGCATCATATTATCAGCTCGGAATCCAGTGCTACAATGAATTCAAAATGTAAGATTGCCATTTTTTTTTTTAATATTTAGTTTTCTTGGGTTTTTAGGTGTATTATGTTTCTGAGAAAGCACTGTTGTTACACAGTTTTCAATTACACATTCAAAAGTACTCAGACTGGGAACCAATTTGAGTAAAGAACCCAACTGGAATCAAAAAAAAGTAATCAACTTATCACTATTAACTTAATACCTAAGGAAATAACTTTAGTTTAGTAAGAGGTTTAGAGAATGCCATACCTAAATCTGAAGAATACTCAAGAAAAAGGACCTATTATTATTTAAAAGAATCAACCATTAGCACTAACCTCATCCATTATAGATGTCTCTTCATTAGAGCCAACCCATTCTTCTTTCAAGTCTGTATTTACAACATCCACAATGTGTTTGTCCTCCTCAACATCGGGGGTTATCTAGACAGACACAGATCACTTTAAAACACATGATTCCTGAATATCAACATCAAATAAAAATATTGTTAGTTATTCTTAATTATGTATATCATTATGATTTATATATGCTTAGAATAAATAAAAAGTCATACAGCCAACAACCGAGTTAACCTTTATAAAAATCAAGACTTTAACAAGTGCATAAAACTTGATTAATGGTTAACACAAGTACTATATGTTATATTATGCATCATACTAAATATTCACCCAATATTCTACAGTCAAACATTTATGTAAATGAAACAGACATACATCATTTGTTACACTATTGTTCAATTCAATTCATGCTAGTAGGGTTTTTTTTTTAATTTTAATGGCTCCATGATAAAATACTCATTAACTTTGTACAAAATGTATTCAAAATGTTGTATTACGAAGGGTATCTAAAAAGTAAGTTTCCTATCTTCATTACTCGCATCAAGTACAACACTGAAAGGTGCGAGGCACAGGGTATTGTAGCCTGGTTGTATTGGCACCCCTGACAGCTGATTTGGCAACTGGGAAGTGCACGCTCGGTCAGTTATGGCTCAGTCGCCATGGAGACAACATTGATTGTTACCGCCAGTTGTGAGGTACATAGTGTAATTTGATTTTTAACTGTCAAAAATGAATCAGCTGTAGATATTCATCGTCAAATATGCACTGTATATGGTGAAGGAATAATGTCCATCCAAATGGTTGGAGGTAAATGTTTATTGAAGGGAGGCAAAATGTGCATGGCGACATGGCCGACTAGCGACATATCACAAAAACAATGTCATTGATGCCGTGCATGCAGTAATTGATTCCGACCAACGACTAACAATTGATGAAATTTTGGTAAAACTACCCTTTAATATTGATATTAGTCATTCCTCATTGCATAACATCATGGTTGACAATCTCCAGTTGACCTAAGTGTATGCGAAATGGGTGCCATGCTTCTTGTCTGACGTTCACAAGCAGCGTCGTTGTGCAGCTGCTCAAAGATTTTTGCAGATGTTTGAATATGAAAGTGAAGCTGTGTTTTCAAGAATAGTCACTGGAGACGAAACTTGGATTCACCATTCGACTCCTAAATCCAAACGTCAGAGTATGGTATGGATAAAGAAAGGAGAGAAAGCTCCTGTTAAAGGAAAAGTGATTGAGTCAGCAGGAAAAGTGATGGCCACAGCTTTTTTGGGACTGTTAAGGAGTATTGTTTGTCAACTATCTGCCCCGTGGAACAACAATCAATGTTGAACGGTACTGCGATGTACTCATGAGACTTCGTCGCGCCATCTAGAACAAGTGGCGCGGGCTTTTGTCCCGCAAAGTTTTGCTGTTTCATGACAATGCCCGGCCTCAAGCTGCTCATGCAACACAAGATGTCTTGGCTGAGTTTCCCAGGGATATTTTTGAGCACCCTCCTTATTCTCCAGACCTCCAAGCGATTCTGTTTTGCGAGTGATGAAGAGGTCAAACAGGAAGTGGAAAACTGGTTGAAAAACAAGGTGGCAGATTGGTACGAGGATAGTATAAAAACTCTTGTAAGGATATAAAAAATGCTTGAATTTGAATGGGAGTTACGAAGAAAAGAACAAAAATTACCTATGTCTTTTTTTAAGATAGGGAAACTTACTTTTTGGATACCCCTCATACAATGAATTTCGTAAAGTAATATATTAGTGACCTATGCAAGGTCTTTAACACTGCCTCTTTTAATTTTAAGAAAACTACAAGCTTAAAAAAAAACCAAAAGATAAAAAACTATTTTGAATCTTAAATTGTTGGATTGGAAAGTAAACAGGCTAAAGTAGTTTTTGAGTTATTTTAGTTTAAAAACTTAATATGGCCACCATTTTGAAACGGAATACACTAGCAAATAGAATATTTTTTGTGAAATTACCCTAATCGTTATTTGGATGAGTAATATACAAAATTTCAACTCAGTCTGTTTAGTCGTTCTACAGATTTACAAAATTATTAAAATTATTGCAGATATCTGGGAACAAAAGCCTTGAGTAGGCCACAGTTATTTGGAATATAGACCAGGTGTAGAAAGATGCAGCTGTTGAGGCTGCCCAAAATAATTCTTCTCATAAGTAGATATTTAGACATCCTTTATTGCCATTAAATAATGTGGTTACAATAGGCATAGTCATTTGACTAAATATAGAAAAGTGACAGTCATTTTTTCAAACAATTTTTAAATAAATATTTAGTACTAAAATGTGCTATATGTACACTAGGCCTACTACTAATATTTACACAAAACATTTAGTACTAATTCACAGACAATTTGAATTTTAAAAATTGCATCACATGTCATTTACATTAAAAATACACACTATCATTACCACTTTGTAGAGCATTTTCAAACTCTTGTTTGCTATAAAAAGCATTTTTCTTCAACCATTTAACAATAGCTAATTTGAAACGTTTTAGGGATACAATTTTTGACTCCGGAGGTAATTGATTAAACCGTTTTATGCCCAGGTAATAAAAGGTATTTTGTTTGTTGGCTAAGTGTGAGAAGCTGTTTTCTATATCCTTATTTCTTCTTGTGGCATAATTATGTACATCATTTCTCAAACTGAATTCTGACAAGTGTTTTTTTTTTTTTTTTTTTTTACATATATTAAGCACTGTAGGATAAAAAGGCTTGGAAATATTAAAATTTGTAAGTTAACAAAATGAGAGAACGGCAAGTCTCAAAGCAGCTCAAACCAAGAATACATCTATTTGCTTTCTTTTAACATATAAAAATGTCTTTTGACCCAGGTGAGTTACCCCAGAGAGAAACCCCATAAACCAAGTGTACATGGAAAAAAGAAAATATGCACTCGTTACCAGACCTATACTAGTAAACAATTTCAATTTTTTTAGTAAGAAAAGTGTTTTGGCTAAATATTTACAGATTTGATTTGTATGATTTCCCATTTCAGCTTACATTCTAAAACTATAACTAAAAGCTTTACTCTTTTATTATCAACATTTTTCAGGCTAAAGAGAATATCTTCACTTTTTTCCTATTTACAACAAGTAAATTTGTTATAAACCAAAGATAAAAATGTTTCTAAGTTATCTCTTTTACATGCCATAATTGACTTAAGGTCCCTATCTGATGACAGTAGGGTCTTAACATCTGCATAAAAAATAAATGTTGATGACAGGTAGGTACTTAAATCATTATATATACATTGAAAGAAACGGTCCGAGGACCGATCCTTGAGGCACGCCTTCCGTTACTACAAGCAACTGTGAACGTTCATTTTTTATTTTAACAATTTGAAATCTATTATACAAATAAGACTCTAATAGGCCTAGTTCACCATTTTTTATACCATAGTAACCAGGAACTTATATGGAACAATATCAAAAGCCTTACTTAAATCTATTAAACTAACAGAAACATAACATTTCTTTTCAAAACCCCTTAAAACATATTTAGTGAGATCTTGTACAGCCTTTACAGTAGATAGTCCTGGTCTAAAGCCATCCTGTGATGTGGACAAAAAATTATTACCTTTAAAAAAAAAGTAAAAATGTTACTTAATAATATATTCTAGTACCTTAGACAATATTGCCACTGATGATACTGGTTTATAGTTGTTTGGTGATTTAATATCAATCTTTTTATATATTGGAACATTCAAAATAAATGTTAAACATTGTGGAAAAGAGCATTCTATCAACATCCAGTTTATTACATATGTTAAAGGATGTATTGAGACTTCATTCAGTTGTTTTACAATAAAATAATAAAATTTGACAAGCCGTAAAAGTCTTCTGACCTACTGCTATTTAACCTATTAATACATTTGTTTACATCATTGGAGCTAACCTCCTTCCACTTAAAGGTTTCTTTCAAGTTAAATTTACACGATTCTAACATACTACAAATATTTTTTCCATTTACTTCAGTTTCTTTGGACCTAATAGTATTGGCTACATTTACAGAGAAATTGTTAAAAATATCAGGAGAGAAGGGTATTTTTCAATCCTGCATGGATTGGGACTTATTTGATCTACCAGTCTGTTTATTTATGATTTTCCAAGCAGCCTTTGATTTATTTGTAGCAATCAATATAAAACTACTATTAGAATTTATTTTTCTTAGCCCGATTTATATTTTTTTAAACTTACATCGTATTAAAATATTTTTCTCTAAAGCTAGGATATGTCTTGTATTTATCATAGTAGGATAGAAGTAAGAAGGCTTCCACCCTATCTTAGGAAACCGAGCCTCAGGTATTGGACGGGTTGCACGTGGGGGACGTTCCACCAGATACGGTGGACAACTGCGAATAGGGGAAACCTGAATAAGCAGTTCCGGACCGAGGCGGCAGCATCTAGAAGCATTGGGAGGGTGACCTGTGGCAGGTTCACACTCATGAAAATCCACAAAGCCTTATGACAGAGCTATGTCATGGCGAGAAAGTGCCGCCATCAAATAAGCACTGCCCACATTACCTTGTGCGACAGGGGTTGACTCCTCGAGGGCTAAGAGAAGGAAACTCTGATATAATACCAAGGTCAGGTTACGATCTTAAAGTTGAGGTGGAAGGGGCTAACCTAAGAGAAGGAGACTCTGACAATAAACCCCCTGGTCCTCCAGGTTGGGGGTTGAGCGTTCAGCCAACAACCCACCTCGGAAAAGCACCTTGTTACGAAACACCAACACAGTAATTTGAATTCAGGACAGGATACAAGGGCAGACATCGGTGACAAAACTGGACATGGAGATTCAGAACATGGAATATCAGAACATTGACTATACCAGGAGCATCAGACATACTGTCACACAGTTACCAACTAGACCTAGTTGCCTTGCAAGAGACAAGATGGCTCTTAGCAGGTAAATTACAAACCAAAGATTATATCATTTACTATAGCGGAAGTGACAGAGGAAGATATGATAAAGGAGTGGGCTTAGCAGTGAGCAAAATTCTTGAAAATTCTGAAATATCCTTTGAAGCCAAAGGTGAGCAATGTGTATGTAGTATTAGAATTAAGGGAAAATTTTAAAATATATCTATAATAAATGTATACGCTCTAACAGAAGATGCAGACTATGAGAAAAAGCACAGCTTCTATGAACTTTTGGAAGAGGAGTGGATCAAATTACCGAACTATGATACTAAGATACTTTTGGGGGAATTTAATGCGAAAATAGGTAGAGAATATATCTGGAGGTTGTAGAACAGAGCGTTCATGAAAAAAGTAATGATAATGGAGTGCGGATATTGAGCCTTGTGGTAGCAGGAGATATGAAAGTGATGAGCACGTGCTTTCCTAGAAAAGACATATACAATGGTATCACAAAGAACCAGATTGATCATGTTTTAATTGACCGCAGACATTAAAGGACCATAACAAATGTCAGAAGTATAAGGAATGCAGAATTTGGATCTGATCACTATCCAAATAGGTTTTTTTGTTTAGTTTTATTTAATATACACCAAAGAACTAATATTGAGAAGAGCAAGAAACAAAACAAAACAGAACATATTGATATTGAACTGTTGAAATGTAAAAAATAGAAGAAGAATTTCAAATAGAGCTGATAAACAGATTCCAGATTTGCCAAGTGAAGAAAGCACTTTGAAAAATTGATTGATTGATTGAACTTATTAAATTAAGCTACAGTAGAACCCTGCAAATCCGAACTAATTGGGGGGACAGCTTGTTCGGATTCCGAAAAGTTCAAATTATCCGAAAAATAGCGTATAGAGTTACTGTACTAACATTGGCACAGTTGTTCAACGTTAACTGACAGTTTAAGATGCCGTCTGTGCATCTGTGGCGCTGAGGGCGTGGCGACAGGGCATTGACCTACTCCCCCTCTACCTGGCAACGCTGGCGTACAGTTCCCTACAGTTGTAGCTCAGTAGCCGTCTTGTGTAGTCAGTGCCGTTGTCGTATATACTCCGCCGTTAGTCTCGTTAATTCATTGAAGTTTGTTTAGTTTGTATATAATATAACAATATATTTCACTACTGTACTAATACTGTAGTGAATATTATTCACTACTGTACTGTATTAGTACATTATAGTAGGTAGTAAAATATATTGTTTACATTTCGATAGGCCTACAAAAGTGGGAATCAATTTCTTTGTGGTGAATTGTTATGCGAGTGTTTGTGTCAAGTGTTTAAAGTGAGAAAACAATTTTACTGTAGGCCTACAGGATCTGGTGTTCGGATCTACAGTATAGCCTACATTAAAGTTTCCATTTTTTCCATACAGTATTATGATCTACGTAAAATTGTTTTCACACAGTTTCTATTTTTAGTTCACTGCAACAAAAGACAATACAGTGCCCTCAACTGAAAAGTGTTTAACTGATTATATAAGCTTTACAATGGCCACTAAACGAAAACATAGCTCATGTACAATTAAAGAAAAATTGGACGTTTTAAAACGATTAGACAAAGGAGAAAGTGCGTCTAAGATAGCTTTGGAATTGGGAGTAGGTAAGGCCACTATAAGTGACTGGAAAAAAAATAGGGCAAAAATTGAAAAGTTTTTCAGACAGTACAAGTGAAGAAGCATTGCAAAAGCGACACAATTCTTCTGTATCGGCTCATGATCGTCTTGATGAAGCGGTATTCCTATGGTTTAGCCAGGAGAGGCAAAAGGGAGTACCTATAAGTGGACCTTTGATTCAAGAAAAGGCCTTGCAACTTAACGAACGTATGAATGGCAGTCCGTCATTTGTTGCAAGCAATGGTTGGCTAAACCGCTGGAAAAATAGACATGGTGTTCGTCAGCTCCCAATTACAGGCGAAAAGTTGTCATCAAACGTTACCGCTGCAGAAGCATTTGCACTAGAGTTCAAAGATACAATCACAGACAATTATTCACCTCAACAGATATATAATGCAGACGAAAGTGGATTAAATTTTATGTCACTGTCTAATAAAAGTCTAGCATCAAACGAAGAAGCGTGTGCGCCTGGCTTTAAAGTGAACAAGCAACGTTTAACTGTAATGGCTTGTTGTAATGGGGTGGCAACCAACAAATTGCCGTTGATGGTTGTTGGCAATTCAAAGAAGCCACACGCTTTGAAAGATGTTAATATGGATGCTCTGCCTGTGTATTATAGAAATCAGAAGAAAGCCTGGATGAATAGTGCTCTGTTTAAGGAGTGGTTTGAAAAACAATTTGTTCCTTCGGTGACTAAATTCAATGAAGAAGTGGGGCTACCCAACAGGGCACTACTTTTTCTTGACAATGCTTCATCACACCCTTCAGAAAAAGAACTGACATGTGGTGAAATTAGGGCTGTTTTCTTACCACCAAATGTCACTCCATTATTGCAGCCAATGGACCAGGGTGTCCTGCAGTTTATAAAACTTTGCTATAGAAAACATTTGGTACGGACACTTCTATCAGATGAAGAAAGTTCCATCACTGACATCCTGAAAAGAATCACGATAAAAGATGTAATTTATTGGGTGGCTGAAGCCTGGGACAACTGTCCTGAAACTTTGATTAAAAAGTCGTGGAAGAAGCTGTGGCCAGATTTACAATTTGAAGAAACACAACATTTTCAAGCTCCACTACAAAATGACCTCCTAGATGTTGTTCAAAAACTTCCAGGATGTGAAGAAGCTGGAGAAAATGATGTCATAGAATGGGTTGGTGTTGACGATAATGGCCACCAAGAAAACAATGATGAGGAAATCGTAAATTTGGTTCAACCTCAAAGCCCTAATGAAGACGAAGAAAGCGAGGAAGAAATTTCCCAACCAGATCGAGTGTCACACGCAGATGCCACTAAAGCCCTGGATGTGGCTCTACGATATGTGGAGCAGAGCCCTGCTGCGTTACCAGCTGACGTAATGTTTATGCGTAGATGGCTTAACATTGCCGCTTCTAGTCACTACACATCTATGCGTCAGAAGAAAGTTACAGAGTTCTTTAAGAACACACCTTAATCTTTTATATTTTTATACTGTATTTTATCTAACGTTGTATTCATGTATTCATTCTGTACTATACTGTACTTCACTGTATTTCAAGTTCAATTATAAACGATGTTGAAGGTGTTTTTGTAAATTAAAATTATGTTTTTACGTTTTTGTCTGTTATTCATTCCCGTTTTTGCGACTCCAAATTTACTGAATACAGTATTTTAACTTGTTAAAAAAAAAGTTTCCGATCCCCATCAGTTCGGATTTGCCGAAAATTCGGATTTGCGGAGTTCTACTGTATAATCATTTCTAACTGTTTAGAAGTGATTTGTAAAATAAATTTGAATCAGGTTTATAAGCCCACATCCTAAAATGGCACGTAATTATAAAGTTTTTGTAAGATTAAGTTTTGTTGTTTTCATATAGTAATTTCTGCGTAGTTCCTTTGGTGTTATATACTAATTTTTTCATTACATTAACGTTTTTTACAAAAATCTTAACTTCAAATAAATCCATGGTTCTTGAGGAGTTTTTTACTGGAAATACAAGGTATAGTCAAAAAGTTCCCGCAGTTGGTTGAAATGTATTTATTGGGCAGAGATAAAAACTTACAAACCTATTTCCATACAAAATACTCTCCTTCTGCATCAACACACTTGTCCCAACAATCATACAGTTGTTCAAAACAGTTTTGACTCTTGATTGTTTTAAATGCTTTTGTCTATTTCATTGCTTGACTATTTCAATGATATTGTTGCATTTTTCTGAAAGCTTTAGCACCTGAAAATTGTTTTCCTTTTTTTGATGTTTTCACCATGTAACCGGGAAGAAATTGGCCAGCATGAGGTCAGGTGAGGTCTATCGTGGTAACGCGGATCTTGATAAGGTAATTACGTACTAACAAGGATCAATGCACAGGGGTATTGTCATGCAGCAAAGTACAATTGTTTTGCACATTTTTCAGGCCGTTTCCTCCTAATGGTGTCTTGTAACTGGCTAAGGACTTTAGTGTAGACAACGCCTAGTGATAAATTTACCTCATATGCGATTTCATCAATCATTATTCTTCTGTTGGCATGGACAATAAGCTGAACTAGCTCGATGTTGTCATCTGTGGTTGCAGTTGAAGGGCGTCGACTACGAGAGTCATCCTCAATGTTTATGCAACCTTCACGAAAACATTTGTGCTATTAGTAAACTTGGCTATTGTTCATCGCCTCAACTCCGTACACTTGAATTGACATTTTATGTGTCATCTCAGAATATGACTTTTGAAGTAAAACACAAAATTTAATGTTTTTTCGCTGTTCATTAAATCAATTTTCAAAAAGCGACAATGAAAACACACAAATACACAAAAAGCGCTCGCCACAAGGAAATAATGGCGGCTGAGTGTTACTCACGCTACCGATAGGCCTTCTCCAGAAGTAGTAGTAGCTGCTACAGAACAGAATTCCTACCGGCATCCACGCTGGATGTCTCTGGACAAAAACTTTTTGACTGTACCTCGTATAGTTTAAAATCGATATTACTAATCAAACATTCCAATATATTTTAAAGTTTATTTGTGAGGGCTTTCCATTACAATGTAATCATTATTAAACACTGGTGTGAGTGTTTGATAATGATCACTTCAAAATCGAAAGGCCTCGCAAATAAACTTTAAAATTTATTGGAATGTCTGATTAGTAATATTGATTTTAAACCTCAAATAAATGTTTACTTTGTGTAAAAATTTCAAAGATCATACGTTGAAAATAGCTAAATAAGACAAATTCGAAATGTAAGGTTGAAATTTTGGAAATATTTGGGGTTTTTAAATTTTTGGGTCTATTAGATTTCTAAGGGTGTACTGATAAAACACAGATTCCTCACATATTAAAAAAAAATACTTAGACCGAGAACCAGGAACCGATTTGAGTAAAAAACTGAACTGAGGAAAAAAATTCATTTGAGCTATTATTAGTACCTTATAAGACACCTTACCTTATACTTATAAGACACTACCTTAAGATTAATAAAACCTGAAGAATACTCCAGGTAAAGGCACTATTATTATTATTATAAAAGAATAAAACATAAGCACTAACCTCATCCATTATAGATTTCTCTTCATTAGAGCCAATCCATTCTTCTTTCACGTCTGTATTGACAACATCCACATTGTGTTTGTCCTCCTCAACATCAGGGGTTATCTACACAAAAACAGATTACTTTAAAACATATTATTTCTTAATAGCAACATTAAATAAACATACTGTAGGTTATTCTTAGTGTTATACATCATTGTTATTGACACGTGCTTAGAATAAACGAAAAGGCATACAGCCAACAACCAGGTTATTCTTTATAAAATGCAAGACTATCAAATTCATAAAACTTTTAATGCTTTGGAACAGTTATATATTTTATTATATGCATCTTAATAAATGTTCACCATGGACTCTACAGTCAAACATAATAACAATTATTACATAATATACCCTTCCGATAATGAAAACAAATCAATCATTCTGGAATATATATACAATTAAATGTTTGACTTGTCCTAAATACTGCATTGGGCAAACAGGAGGAAGTTTTGATAAAAGATTTAAAGAACATATACAAAAAAATAAACTATACAATTCACCAACATTTGTTGAACATTTAATTTAAAAAAAACCATAATATTTCATCAATAAAAGAAAATTTAGAAATAATACATTTTGACCCTAAAAGTAAAAACATAGATGCAATTGAAAAATGTTAAATATACAAAAGAAAATCCATTATCATTACTCAACAACCAAATCAAACTTCATTCAAACATTATATTCTATTATATCATGAAGGTTCAAAATTGTACAATTTAACAAAATCTCAAACTTATCCGTATACATTTCTTTATTTAAATGTTATTTATAATATCAGCTGTTATTCTAACAAATATGTCTAACAAAATAAAAATAATTATCCTACAAACTTTTTATTTTATAACCTTTTGAATCTGTATACAACTGATGATGATCTTTCGAGATTGAACTTAATTTTATTCAATAAATATTAAAATATTGCTATTTGTTATCATTATTATGTAGTATTTAAATTAAACATACATATATTATTTGTAACAAATTCATGCTAGAAAGGGTATTTTGTATTGTAAGGGACTCCATAAGTAACTGGCAAACTCGTAACTGCAGAAAATTGACAACAAAATATATTTTATTCAAGCCTTTAAGAATTTTAAATTTGGTGACTTTTTTTAACGGATTCAAGGAGTACATTAACGGTAGCGGCCCCATCTTGAGAAAGTAGATATGAAATTCAAACAAAAACATAAATGTACACAATTGTTTAAGACTGAAAATGTTTAAAATGTACGGTCCTGAAAACATAAGTTTCTAAAAGTGTCTTGAAAAATTAGAATTTTTTAATTCTAATGACAAAAAATTCAAAATTGTTTTGGAATTTAGTTCCTAGTGTAGAAACACCATTTGTTTTTATTACAAGGTGATTAAATACAAAAAATGTAAAATGTAAGAAATACTGAGTTTTAGGCAAAAATATACTTTCCATGCAAACTGTTTGAAAAGTGACAATAATTTCAAGTTTCATAGTAAAATACAAAATATAAAAATATAGCAATCTATTGCATATTATATGATATACATTGATCCAGTTATAAATGAAACGTACGAGGTTTACAATAAAAATGTATAATACACACTTAATTATGCATGCAATTTTCAACAAGTTTTCACTCAGCGAAATTTTAACATTTCTGCAAAACGGTCCCACTTTCCAAGTGGAGTTCTACTTATATGAAATTGACTTATGAAAACAGCAGGTACATTTTTAAGGACTGAAAAAATATAAAATGCATTTTTATGAAATACACATGATAAATAATCATTGTTAGGGCATTTCATGCAGAAAAAACATTTTAAGACATGTAAAAATTTAAAATATTGAGACTGAACAGGGAAAGAAATATCGAGACGTCAGATATGCATCGTATTTATTTAGTTTGGAGGTGGGATTAGCGTGTCCCAAGCTACATAAGAATGTTCAGAACTCACGTAGTTTCTAATCATATGTCATAATAAAGTCTGACAAATCAATAGTCAAATAAAATATGTACATTAAAATAATTTACCTTTCTGAGGTGCAATATACCAACTGTGAAAATTGTAAATAGACCTTAATAAATATATTCATCACGAATATAAACTATAGCATATAGACAAACACATTTAAAGGCTACGTTGTAGTTTACATTCTGCTGATTTCATTGCTTTAGTTTGAATTTAAAACATAGACTTGAGGTAATATAAAACAACATTTATTTAATCTGAATTAAAAAATTGGGGACTTTTTATAATTTATTTGTATCGTCACAGAGAAATGATGTGTCCAGAATCCTGGTAACTGGAATCGACTTCTACGATTTACTCCCATTTAAGATTCCACTACTGAGAATCACTGAAACCGATTTTCTAAACCCTAAAATTTTAATTGAAAATGGTTTATTGGATTTGATTTAAGGGCCAAAAAGGACCGTATAAGCAGTAAAGAAAGCAACACTTGGTGAATAGGATTAGTATTTAGCAATAATTGCACTAATAAAATTATTTAACTTGAGAATTATTCTTACAAAAAGCATAATATCTTCTGTTCAAGGTCTATTTATGACATATTGATGATACATTTTGTGTTGTAAATATTAAAATATGATCATAAATACGGTAGATATAAAGTAATCTTATATACTGTCTCTTCAAAATACCATTAAATGTTTGAAATAGGTATATTTATGTTGAAAACCGCTTTGTCCTTGTATTATGTCACTAATAAGAATTATTATTAACAAAACAACATATATATATCGTATGGTTTGTTGTCAGCTACCATTTGTTAATTATAAAGCTGGGATGTACATTTGGATAAATATCCAAGTCATGATTATATATTCATTGATTATAAAATGCTAAGTGATCTCCTGTCGAGACAATTCGTCGAGCCATGTCAGATCTGTATTACTGATTCTGTGTATGCTGGCTAATCCCTCCGTAAAAGAACGCAGGGGGCACTCTGTAACTATGTGATCCATTGTTTGGATAGACTCCCCATAATCACATGACTGATGTACTGTCAATCCCCATTTATACTTCCAGTAATTGCATCTGCCAACGCCAGTTTGGAACCGATTCAAGAGTGTCCACTTCCTATGAGGGAGGTTCATCCCACCTACAGGTATTGAAAGATCGTTAATAAGGAACTTATTTCGTCCATCAAAACTGTTCCACGCTACGGCCCAGCTAGTATTGGACGAGAAGTTTGATCTGCTCAAATGGAAAGCAGTACGTAGAGGTGGGTTTCGAGATTTTAAGCGACCGTTCTGACATGGGAGATCCTTTATAATAGGGAGGTGCAAACAAGATCTTAAAGAATTGTTTTAGTAATGCCTCCTGACGTTTTATCTCTGGAGGAGCTATATTGCACGGCACCAGGAGCCAAAGAAGTGGAGTTGACATGAGAGTGCCACTAATAGCTCTCATAACCCTATTAACCCTAGTCATAACCCTAGTTGGACATCGATCGCTTTAGTGTGAACACTATTTACCCATAAGGGAGCACTATATTCTGCAGCTGAATAGACAAGTGACAAAGCAGTTGTACACAGGACGTGTGCGTTGGCTCGCCAGGTTGTTCTGGTAATATGATGTAATACATTTGCCCTGGTTTTGATTTTAGCTGCTGGTTTTTGAAGATGGCTTTTAAATGTCAGCGATCGATCTAACGTTACTCCCTGGTACTGTAGATGATCATTTTGATAGAGTTTTACATCATTTAGAAAGATGTTCAGTTTTCGATTAGCCAGACCTGTTACTTAAGTGGAAGCATGCTAATTCAGTTTTTGATGGGTTAGGATTTAGCTTCCAGGTTCTTCGAGGCCTGCAAGGTCACTTGTGAGTGTTTCTTCAGTAGTTGCGAAGTTCTCATTTTGGTAAGCTAAAGCAATACCATCCGCATTTATAAATTTTCTAGACTTTGTGATTGGGATGTCAGCAGTATACACATTGAATAAAATTGGAGCAAGTACAGATCCCTGTGGCCACCCATCCTTCAGCTGCCTAAAAGAGCTTTCTTCACGACCAAGATAAACATTTATTAGCCTGGCACTAAGCATTAACTCCATAAGTCGCAAATAAAACAACATAGAACTATATTACTAAGCACTTATTTACTAAATAAAAGATAAACATATTCTGATAGTCAGGTGGTCACTGCTCTCATGATAGTGAAGATATACACAAACATACTGCCTTCCTTCATTTCTGTATGTAGTGTGTTGTGAAGCAAACCTAAAACGAAATGCCTCTGTAGTAGTATTGATATATGAATCACGCTCTGACTTTACAGACTCTTTCTTCTTTTCGTTCACATAAAGCTAAGTAAATAAACAATTTTCAGAGACATTATTGTGTCTTCATTCATAAAAAGCGTCTTGACACCAAAATCACAAAAATATTTGCTGTAACACATTCTCTTAGGTGAATTTATTCCTTATGAATAAAAAGAACATTAGTTTTTCACATAGTTAACAAATGGTACAAGCTGTTCTGCCGATTTCTTTCTTTACAATGCTTTGTTGAAAATACTGGATTTTATTAAGAAATAGAGCGCTATCTTCAAAATGAAAAGTCCAGCGTGCTTTTATATCATTTTGTACAATTAGATTGCATTCTGTGGAAAAGATAAACATCTAGAAAAAGACATCCCAATTCAATTGATATTATTAATCAGTAAAAAAAGAGGACTTTGAAATGTATGTTGTTCTTGGTTATATTGACTTCTTACTAAGACAAATCGTGGCCTGGTACTAGATCTAGGGTTTATAGTAAATATATAAAAACACCAACTTCATTGCTCTTATTTTGTAAGGCCAATGTAAATGACCATCACTCAAAGAGACAAGAGTTCCATCAACCAATTGGTACCAAATATGAATGCTGGTACAACCAATGATGGATTTTAACACACAGTTTAAACTGTAGAGGTTCCTATTTTAATACAAACCACAATCAAACTAATGTTCAAAAGAAGAGCTGGTCACTTCTAATTTTCATTTGTCAGAGGGGTTTCATTCTAAGGAGCACATAATTGCTCAGTTTCAGTATTTCGAGATTGAATGTGTCATAACATTCATCTACTTGTTGATTAATTCATTCTACGATAGATAAAGCATTTTGTTTTGGCATCGGTATTTCCATATATAAAAGACGAAGCCCTCACTCATCACTAATTCTCCAACTTTCCATGTAGGTTGAGAGCTGACATTTTGTACACTGTTTCTTTATGTCTTAACCCTACTACCGGCGGCTATATTTTCCTAAACCGGCGGGCTGTTTTTCCTCATTTCGTTAAAATTGTTTATAAAATTCTTAAAAAATAGCAAAATATAATAAACCTGGTTGTATTATATATCCTTGCACTCACAATGAACCAGGCAATCATATTAGCACGCATATTGTGCATATAAAATATGTATGTTTTTTTCTGACGTTTGAAATTCACAAAAATGCATTAGTAAAAATAAAAAAAGGGTGGGGGTATGCCTATAAAATTATATAATACTTATAAATTTTATATTCCAAGATAGCCAATTTGTAGCAAATGTTATCTAGTTTTAGAAAATATAAAATATATAGAGATATGTTTATGAATAAAGAAGTTGTATAATAATATCCGTGACTTACATAAACCTAAAATTTTTTTACCATGGAAATCATTGTAAATAAAAATTCATAAATAATTGACTATCACATCTGCAGACTTATAATTAGTCTTAAAATTACCATAATGGTATTTTCTAACATAATATAAATAGGTAGTTATATGAGAATATTTACAACACAATTACAACAAACACAAAACAACAAATGACTGACAGCGTCTACTTTGGAGTAACATCGATGCAAAGACATCGAAACAAAAATCGATGTATACCATCGGATTCGGTATCTTTCGATGATTACAATGGTGAAAGAATCATATCGATACAACTAACGTTTATTTTGTGACAAGTGATTATGTCGCATGCTGTCAAACTGCGGAATTTTTGCAGTCTACCGGTTTTAAGATAAGACAAACTGCGGAAATTCTGCAGCGTACCGGTATTAGAGTTAAATATGACAACTAAAGTATTTTCATCTTGATAAAATACTCCTAAGGGATAGAAACCAACCCTAAAATATTGTTCCATAAGGATAACATTAAGCTGATTTTAGTAAATTAATAACAGCTGTTTTTTAATTAAATAAACATGTTTATTTTGTATGTTTGACATTATACTATTGATACATTAAGAGTTTAACCTTCAGCTGTTAAACAAAAATTACTAATGAACAGGTAGCAACTCAAGTAGTATAAGTGAGATATTACTATAAATAAATTATTGTGATTTTTATGTTATACAGTTAATCTACTATTATTTTTAGACAAAAGTCACATGCCGAGGCTGAAGGCCGAGGTGTATCAAGCGCAGCGAGCATTGGCATGCAAAGCGTGCAAGGGTATCCCCTACTGTCGAAGAAAAACTATAAACATTCGAGTTTGAAACATCACTGTAAAGAAACTAATTACACTTGAAAAATACAAATGACATTAAAATTTTCCTTGTTTATTGCTGCGCTTTTGAGTGTAAAGGGAACATTTTTATCTTTTAACAGTTTTTTTAATCACGGGTAGAATAAAAAAAAGTGTGATTTCTAACCCTCTTTACCTAAAAGTCAACTTTAAAAATTTCTACAGTAAAGACCTCTGGTCAGATTAAGTTGAAACTTTAATAGGTCAATTATCAACTATTTCACTAACTTATGTTAGAGTTTTATGAACTTTAATTAATTAAAAAAATGTTCTTATGGAAAATGTAAAACATCTTTTTCTAGTAATTGTTTTCTAGATTTGCCTAGGAAATTGAATAAAACTTTGTTTTATACATCACAATACACGTAATATACTTGTGTTAATTTACATGGATTAATAATCAAACACAGGGCAGTGTGCTGCGGCGCGTAAAATCACGGTGCTCTCTTGACTACCACACTACACAAAAGAGCTGCAGCGTTGCCACTTTGAACAACCAGCGTTAAAGGGCCTGTTCACGGAATATAATCTTTAACTGTAATCACAGCTAACACTTTAATTTTAATTAGATTGGTATTTTTAAGAACCTTAAACTGACTTGTTATGTATAATTCATTTTCTATCATAATTTTTCTTCCTCAATTCTAAAAGAAAAAAAAGAAAAAATGTTTAGTAAAACATAGAAATAAAAAATTTATAACGTTTAGTGTTAGATTTTGAATCATTTTTAATAGTTCCTAGTATGTTTGATCGTAATAGATCAAAATTATTACATAAAAACTGTTGTACAAACATAAATAAACTACAAAATTAGAATTTGTGAAACAAAGTTCATATGGGAAGCAAGAAAAGCTACTGGAACAGACCTCATCATGGCAATAACACTTTGTTTTGCCCGATCTGGTCGTCGGTAGAAAGGCCGCCATTTCACGCGCCGCTACATACTGCCCTGTGTTTGATAATTAATCCACATAAATTCATACAAGTAAGTTAAGTAAACGTTCGTTCTTTTTTTGAAATAATAGTATTATGATGTATAAATCGAAGTTTTATTCGATTTCGTAGGCCTACTCAATTACTAGAAAAAGTTGTTTTACATTTTCCATAAGAACATTTTTGTTAATTAATCATAATTCATAAACTCTAGCATAAATTAATGAAATAGTTGATAAATGACCTATTAAAGTTTCAACTTAATCTGATCAGAGGTTTTTATTGTGGAAATGTTTAAAGTTAACGTTTCAGTAAAGAGCTTTAGAAATCACGCTCTTTTTTTTATTCTACCCGTGATTTAAAAAAAACTGTTAAAAGATACAGATTTTCCTTTAACACTCAAAAGCGCAGGATTAAACAAGGAAAATTTTAATGTCATTTGTATTTTTCTAGTGTAATTAGTTTCTTTACAGTGATGTTTCAAACTCAAGTTTTTATAGTTTTTTCTTCGATAATAAATAACAAATATTATAACCAAAACTTACCTCTTTCAATGTAGATGCTTGTCCAAATAGCCTGAGCTTTTCATTTTCCAAACGTTTAACAATCACCTTTAGAATTACTTTATCATCATAACCAAGAGGTATCTGAGCATACATACAAATTAAACAAAAAATAGAAAAGAAACTGTAAAATATCAATTACTAACGATAGTCAATGATATTAGTCATAACACTAAATATTTATATGCTTCAACTACTACAAATTCAACATCTCTTTATTGTCACAATAACATTAAAGCTATAGCTACTAAACATGTGACATTGTCAGGATAGTTTGTTAATGAATTTACAACTTATGATTAATACTCTAACAATTACATTGGAAAATATTAAATTAATACCAAAATCATATATGACAGTTGTGTAAAATCCAGGTCAAAATAATCATCTACTTTGAATAATGTTTTTGATATTAACCAGCCCTTTATCACTTTCTTAAATATTGATAATTTTACATATTTAGCTGATTCCGGCAATTTATTATTAAATAACTTAAACTGGATATAGAGATGGCTGTTCATACATTTAGATAGATACAAGAGATGGCAAATTAATCATTGTATTATTTCTAGTCATACAATTGTGAATTACTGTTCTTTGTGTAAAGTTCTCTTTCATATAAACTAAGTCTGTAAAAATATAGAGGCAAGGCACAGTCATGGTATTAAGGGTTTTAAAGTGTAAATTCAACGATAAATATAATAAAGTACCCTTTTATTCATTTTTTATAAATAAAAAAGGGTACTTTATTATATTTATCCTTGAATTTATTAAAATAGTAGCCCTAATGTGAACTAGTTTATACATGTTTTAAAGTGTCTCTGCAACTTTCCTTACTGTTTAATCCTTGGATAATTCTTACTGTTTTTTTCTTACATATAAAGACTTGGTTGCCCCCATATTCCATGTGTGCATAGAAATTAGAAAAATATGCAATTACTAATGTGTCATGCATGACCTACACTCAATTTGAGACAGCTCAACAATAACATTACTCTAGAAATTCTCTTGATTATTGATTCAGTGTGAGGATCCCAATCTAATTTAATATGTAGCAATATTCTTGGAATATTTACTGCTTTATTATCTAGAACAGACGATTTTAACCCTTTTAGTGCCGCACAACACGCTCCGTGTCGATGCGTTTCTGTACTAAAAATGCCGTCGACACGGAGCGTGTCGATCCGTATTTAATTTATTATAGTACTATCTTACTGTATTAAGTGGCTAGTAACGATGCAGACAGCTTCTAAAGGCTTTGAAGTACTTGTTTCGATCGATGTTTCGATGTAATCTTCGATATATCGATGTTTCATTTGTTTACAAAGTTGCGCTAGTTTTTCGTTGTTTGTTTACATTGTGCCGAGCGGTGTTTGCGTGTGTTTTCAAATAAAAGTTTTAATCATTTTTATTGTAAAATGGATAGAAATAAAGTAAACTGTGATGATTAGTGTAAAAAAACAATTATAAATTCAATGCTTCAGTAAGGAGGCCTGATTTTTCACTCTGAATATCTGAATTGAACAATTTTATTTTCTATATTATTCTTTATGATTACTATGGTTACAACATATTTTAGGTATAGAATAAGCTCCTAATATAGTAATTTACTTCTTATAACTTTGTTTTTTTTATAAGAATACAGAGAATAAATTTTTTCCATAACTTATATGTTTTCGCCGTAAATTATCGTATTGTAAAATATTTTTATTTTGCAAAATATTGGGAATCGTTTGCATGAAAGTAATATTTGTTATACTGGTTTTGTTCAGTTTTAGATGAACTATTAGACAGTATTACTGGAAAAAATTAAAAAAAATACTGAAATATACTTTTATGGACTCAAAGTCAAATTTTTATTTTTATTTTTATCTTTTTTACATGTTGTTTTAGTTTATAAATACTTGGAAGACAATATTTTAAAATAATTTACAATCAAAAGGTGCAATAATAATCATAAAACAAAATAAAACTTAATTCAAAGGTTTATGACCTAAAATAAATTTAATATGATTTTTGTTGTAAACCCTTACATTTTTGCTCAGAATTGCTTGGCACTTTTCACCATAGAGGCCGTTCAAGGTCACAGCACTAAAAGGGTTAAGCTTGAAATAAGATTTTCAGATTTTTATGATTAACAAATAAATGATTTACTTTGGACCAGATATCTGACTTATCAATAGAATTTTTCACCTTGAGTTGAGCTTGGGCCAGCTCACTGTCAACTCCTAGAAAATTATTATCATCAGCATTAAGTACTGCTTAAAATAATCATTTTGAAAACTATTGGAATTTTTCTGTACTTTTCTAAAATTTTACTTAGTACAAACTACTAGTAGGTACAGTCAAGACTTTAAACTATTGAAAAATTGGTTTGCAGGATGATCTATATAATGCAAATATCATTAATTCTTAAAATTTCTTCTAAATTTAAAAAATCATATTAGCCACAGAATCATGCCTACTCCCAAAATTCAATTACATATTGAAGAATTGAAAAAGTGAGCATAGTACGTGTCATCACTCGAGTTTTATTTTCAATGGTGTGTTTTTTTAATCATCATTTGAAAACAAACAGAATTTATTTGTTTTCTAAGAATTTTAATGTTTTGGTTCTAAGTAAATCTATTTTTATGCCTTTTAAACTGTTTGTTTTTGATAATAATTTCAATGAAAAATTATATTGTAATCTAATTCACTTTTTTATTGTGTTGTATAAAATTTAATTTCCAGTTTTTTTTACTATTAAGTTTCAAACCATTGATCTCAAACCAATTTGTCAAACTCGTCAGAGCTTGGCCCACTTGAGTTTGTTTTAATAAAATAGTTTGTTTTAGCTTTTACAATTGCAGTAGTATTATCCACATATAGGATTGGGCTAGTAGGGAGGTCATTTATTTACAATAAAAACATAAGTGAACCCAAGATTGACCCTTATGGCACACTGTTCAAGACACGCTCAATTAGATTTAAATGTAATGTTATATTTGTATATGACGGTTCTCTGATATCGATTTTCTAAATAAGATTTCACTCAACTTACTGCTTTTACTGACAAGTTGTGTGCTGATAATTGTTGATATAACATTTCATGATTTAAACAGTCATTTTTAATGATTTTTTTCATGATTAAACAGCAAAAAAAGGCTTTTGATTGGCCACAAAACATGTCCATTGTGCACGTCCATACAAATCCCAAGACACTTCCCCAATAATTTCTGAAACAATGCTAATTGTATTTTCCGCTTTCTAATACCATATTGTTCACTAGCCAAAATGTTATTATTACATTTTGTTATACAAATGTAAAAGATAATTGCTAGGATTGTTACACATTTTACTTTGGTTAAGTTAACAAATATATTATGCCCATAGCAAAACTAATATTTCTTCAAATTAGACATTTTCCATTAAAACTAATTGTTGAACAAACAAGAAGCTACGCGACAGTTAATTTTAAATTTAATCTCCGCTTATTGCTAGAAAGAGCAAAAGGTTCTTCATCTATTAACATCTGGTACATGTTGGTATGATTGTTGATGTTTGTGGTGCGGAGAGGTGTGCTAGGCTCTGGGTTTGGTCCCATGCTATTTCTGCAAATAACATACCGGACAGTCTTAGAAATTCCGTGGCTGAATCAGCTGAATAATAAATAACAGCTGAAGTTATGTCAACAGCAAAAGTATTTGCTTCTGATAAATATTAATCAAATTCAATAATAATTTAAATTATTAGCTGGGGGAGGGGGTTGCAAAATTATAAGACGATATAAAGGGGGATGGATTCGAGATTCAAATGCCATACTGTATGATCGAAGTAAGTCCGTCACTTACTCCAATCCTAGACTGTGATATACAGACAACAAAGTGGATTGGACATAAAAAAACAACAGCGATGAACTCTCGTCGCTGATTATGAAGAGGCAAACCACTGACTCATTCACTCATCGCTGTAACTAAACAAGTACTAAGCCTACAAGGCTTAAATTTTGTAGTCAAAGTTCTTATGTTGTAGATGTACAATAAGAAGGGATTTTGAAAAATTCTTAATTGAAGATGACAGCCTTTTTAGTGCCAAAAATTTTAAATGCCAAAAACAGCGTTTTTCTAATTTGACTGTAGCGGCTGAATGAACGTTTCTACACCATAACTAACAACATTTTCTGTGACTTTTGCTCTATATCACCTCCTTCATCTTTAGGTAGAGCTAGATTTTCAATTTGTGCGTGTAAATCAAATTGGTTAATTTACGGCCTCTAAGAGTAGATTTACAGATTTTTCTAGACTGTGAAACTTTGTTACCTAGGAGAACATACTGTATTCAATGGGAAAATATGCAATTTAATCTGAACACATGTATAGCCAGGTCATAAGACATGGTTAAACATGGCTAGAAACACAATATTTCACTGATTCAGAGTCAATTACCGTACTTTGCGCCCTCTAAAAGTAGACATACAAATTTTTCTAGACTATGAAACTCTGATATCTGGGAGAACAAACTGTTTTCATTCGGAAAATTAACAATTTAGTTTTAAGCATGCATAGCCAGATCATAGAACATGGCTAAACATGGCGATAAACACAATATTTTATTGATTCAGAGTCAAATATAGTACTTTGTGCCCTCTAAAAGTAGACTTACAGATTTTTCTAGGCTTTGAAACTTTTTTATCTAAGAGAACAAACTGATTTAAATAGAAAAATTGACAACTGAATTTGACCAAGTGCATAGCCAGTTCACAGGACATGGCTAAATATGGCGAGAAAACCGATATTTTACTGATTCAGAGCCAACTACAGTAATTTGCGCCTTCTAAAAGTAGACTTACAGATTTGTCTAGACTTTGAAACGTTTTTATCTAAGAGAACAAACTGATTCCAATCGGAAAATTTTGTATTTAATTTTAAGACTGGCTAAACATGGCAAGAACCCCAACATTTCATTGATATAAAGTCAATTGTCGTACTGTACGGCCTCTAAAAGTAGACTTTCAGATTTTTTTTAGACAATGAAAGTTTGTAAACTACAAGAAAAGTCCGATTAAAATAGCAAAATTACAATATTAATTTATACAGCCATAATTTCCCTACTTTGCTCCCTCCCCAAGTAGGCTTACATTACATTGTTTTACTGTAAAACAAAACTGTTGTGCTCGATGTTAATTAATTTATATAAGAGAAAAAAATGTTGCAAACGTTATAGGTCTATCCAAAAAAATTTCATATTATAATATATAATTGGCAGCAATTGCAAATCTTTGAATATTCTTGAATGTTTACTTGTATTTTGATTGAAAGTCTTCAAACTCAATATTATGACCGGCAAAGCAGGCGGGTACAGCTAGTAAGTTATATGCTTGATTATTAATAATCTTAATTCTGTTTTCTAATTAATTCAATTAATTTTTAGTTTCTCTAAAACATTTCGATCACCACTTCAACATTTTGATTCCCCACAGTATGCACAATGGTCTATATTCTTCCTTTCAACAAATTATTACTGATAGTTTGACAAAAACAATACTGACTGAGGAAAACCGCATTATAAACTGATTCTGACTTATTTTGAGCATGTCCACTTGATGTGCCACTTCAGAATTTTGCCCCTTGGCTTGGGCTGTGCCATCCAACAACTCGGGAACTTCATTTCGTAGCAGGAGTCAGTGGAGTATTCTGCCAATGGACCTTGGAAAAGGAGGAGGGGGGGTCATTACATATGAACAATGTGAAAACTGCTTGTACTACTTTCGAGTGATATCAGTTAAACAGGTAGTAAACATTACTTGCTCCAGGCATATATTACTCCTGTTCAGTAATTAATTAATTGCCTTGGGTTTGGGCAAAATTAAGAGAGGGATGGATTCGAAATTCAAATACTGTATATACGAAGCAACGTGTAATGGTGGATGATATAGTCAATCTGCGACAAGTGATTGATATTAGAGGCAATGCAAGATCATGTGTCACTTCAGTCCAGTTTTGAGTCAGTCGATGGTTGGAGCAACTATGTGGTAGTCTGCTAGCAAGAGATGTTTATCACGATAGATAATTGCTAATATGTTTAATTACTACTAATCTAACTTAAGTCTTCAAAATAATTCAATCCAATTCATATTTCAAAGATGGCTGCGGTAAATCGTCAGGTATGAGTCTACACTTAATCGCTTTCAATATCACTAGGCAGTAGAGAGGAGTCCCTATAATCTGAAATAATTGGGACTAAACCCGTTTCGGATTACAAAATTTTTTAAAATGCTCTTTTGATAAAACATAACATAAATAATACGCCTAATATTTAGTACAGTACTTAAGTTTTTAACGCAATGATAGCCTATGATTATAAATAGGAGAATGAACACTTTAATAGAAGAATACATTCAACTAAGATGCAATATTAAACACTGTTTTTCAAGACAGAAAGTTGGAGTCACTAGCAGAAATCAATCCTGGCCCCATCGCTACTTGTTCCATTGCATTCGCCACTAGACCACGTAATCAGCTGATGGAAGTCGTGTGCATATTTCTAGCATTCTCACGCTACCTCAGACAGCACTGTTCCCAATATCCACTGTCAGTCTCTTGTCAACAATTCGAACTTGTGTGTTTACGTATCTCAGTTTTGTTGTAACCCATCCAGACGTTCCGGCTGCATTTGATCTCACAGTACGCTACGTAGAGCAACACACCGATGCGACCCCAGTGGCTATCATGTTTTGAGATGCTGGCGTAATTTAGTTTCGAGGGAGATGAATTCTTCTAAAGCAAAGAAATTTAACTGTTATTTTCAAACCAAAGTAATATTTGAAAAGTCAATTAACAGATAAATACTTGAAATAATATTTTCTTGTACATTTTAGATATAAAGTAGTGGTTCTTACAGTAACTGCATTTTAATTTTTGCAAAATCTGTTGTAAATTTCTGTTTCAATTGTTGGAGATTTTCAACACTACAAAACTGACCAAGAGAGATTCAGAAATCTACACCAGCACTAAAACTGCAACTGACTCTGCTACTAAATTACCACCTAAGCTATATAATTAAAAGAAAACCAGCTACAAAGGACCTTTGTTTTAAAAACAACTTGCCAAGACACATCAAATGAAAAGTGGCAAACAGTTCAGTAGAAAATTGACAACATGACTAAAGTACAGGCTCTTCCACATAAAAAAGGATTTCTTGAATAGAACTCTTGACTGATGTAGACAATATGACATGAGGATATAAAGATATACAAACATTTATTAATACTGTTTCTGTAGCACAATAAAAACATATCTTGGCTTTTGTACTGCTTTTTAGAAACTTGTAAATACAATAAAGAATATGAATTTGTTTGGAAGCATTTGTCATTTTATACCAGAGGCATTTTCTACTTTCTCTACAATCGGTGTTGAGGGACAAAATTCCAAACCCGTCAAGGGAATTTTAAATGGACCTCCCAGGACTTGAACTTGTGACTATTTCCATATAAAGCGCAGAAGCAAGAGGCCTAATCATCGAAAATTCAGAATTTTGCCAAAGTCACCACATTTGGAGTAAAGATTTTTAATCAAATAGTTACGGAATATTTTATTTCTTTGATAATTGTTCTGCATTGTAGAAGAACAACATTTTTTACTATCAAAAGCCCCTTTTCAATCTATTTATACCATTGTCAGCTTGATTTTATACCAATAAATATGATTTCCACTAAGATAAACAACCTGTATATCTTCAACAGAAACACGTTTCTTTTTCAACGTTTTGCATGCATCAGTTTAAGTTTCAACATTTCCACATCATTAAGTAATTTCTGACAGTTCAAGACTCACATTCGGGTATCCCCATCAGGACACGAGGTAGTGTCCGTAATAGGGTTGGATCATTCTGAAGCAATTTAAGCTACTTAATAAATTTAAAAAACCTAAAATACTTGGAAAATTAAACATCATTACAAATACGTACATCAAGCATTTCGACGATTTCGTTTCCTCTCAGGAACCGTCGTGATGGTGGTGGAGGCGGGGGATTAGCTTGAGTCTGAAAAGCCACACACATTTACTTTAACGCACACGAAATAAATTTGTTGATATTTAAATCAAACAAAGAAATTGTACTTACTAGTTTAGCCAAGGTGTTTTCTTCATCACTGTCGATGGCAGCCACCATCGACAGGAGAGACGGATGAAGTTCATAGTGGCGAAGATGTACACTGGAGAACTGATGTTGGGGAGTACTGCAATTTGCATTTTATCAAACTGCAATTATGATAAGGTCAAGTTTAATTGGTTGGCTTCTCTCACTCCAGATGCAAAGGTCGAGCTTGATTGGTTCAATTCCCTCCACTTGCACGCAAGCGCATGGGTTGCCCTTCCCACTGTCAACTGCATCATCCCTGCTCCTACCATTGCATATTTTCTGACCGAAGCCTAACACATGTTCGGTTTATGTCTACCTTGTCCTCTCTATGAAATGGAACCGTCCCCAGAAACTCTGTTCAACCTAGCTGCCATGAAGGTGATGACAATGTATAAAAAAAAAGTCCCTCTGAAAGTCTAGACATCACTTTACTTAGAGAAGCTTTTCAATGTGACATACAATCTTACAGCGGGCTTTTATTTTTTTATAAGTTTTTTATAATTTATTTTTCTACAACCTAATACCTTACGAGGGCCCTGACTGCGACTCAAGGTTTAGCGCAGCACCAAGCTGCAGGACTGCCTCAGGACTTACATGTTTTACGGCTGCCTTGGAGAACAGTCGGACGATTTTTTATTATATCTGGGTCGTCTTCACCTCGACAATACGGTATTCTACACAAGTGTACTGGACTTAGAGTTTAGGCCAGCCATAGAACATACATTCACACAGAGATTAAGATATGTTTCACATATACGGTTATAGTGTTTAATGAAAAACGCCCCACTTACGTTTTGATACAGTATAATATCATCCCAATCTACTTTTTCTGCAAAGTCATTAATAAATTGCTCTGAGAAAGACTGGTATTTACTTATTACTTACATTGATTATAATCTACAATAGATAAACCATCTAATAGGAATATTTGTGGCAGTAATTTAGTTAGTTTGTGTGGCCCGCAACCACAGCTAGTTTAAACTGCATTACATTTATTTACATGGGACTACACTAGCACTCCACAATAGACCACAAAAACAGCTAATATTTTGAGACTCAAAATTTAACATTAGATGGGAAATCTATTTGTGTATAAAATCAACGTCAATGTCAACAAATCAAATACTGCCGCAAGACAACTATCCATGGAGGAGTTGCTATATTTTCCAGGTGTGAGAATAATTGCACTTTTAAGGTAATGCATGACATTATCAATTTCTCTATCGACTTAGTCCTAGAAATTGCATGTGTTAAACTAGTGGAGGTTAAAATTGTTTTAATTTGCATATATAGAAGCCCAAGTGGTGATCTAGACACTTTTCATAATACCATAGAGCAAGTATTGTCCCGAGTAAACAATTACAAAAACACTTAATCATATGTGGAGACTTTAACCTTAACTTTTTATCCAAGGATAAAAACTCTTTAGAGCTCATAAATTTGTGTAAAATGCATGGTCTAGAGAGAACTATTTTTCAACCGACAAGAGCACAAAACTGTCTGGACAATATCTCCACTAATTTACATAACAATTCCACTACTAGTGTTGTAAATCTTCATATTAGTGATCATCTTGGACAACTCTTAACGTTGAATAATGTTGTTTTAAATAATCTAGATAAAACTAATAATAATAATATAATAAGTAAGCCTACTACTGGTCCTAAAACTATAATAAACGAAGATAATGTTAGATTATTTAAATACTATTTAAACAGAGAATTATGGATTGGAGTAATTAAATGTAATTTAGATATAAATGAAAATTTAAACTTATTTATAAGTACCATACAGTATTATTATAATTTAAGCTTTATTGTAAATAGTAAGATTTGTTCAAGTCCAAGAAAATTAAATAAGGTCCCCTGGTATTCTGAGGAACTTAAAAGTGATAAAAACAGATTGCTGCTTTTGTTTGAGCTTAGTAACTCAATAGGTGGCATTTATAAACAAATTTATAATGCAGAAAAATCTAACTACAGAAAAAAATTAAAAGAGGCAAAACGGAAACATAATGCCAGTTTTATAAACAGTGCATCAAATAAAACCAAGGCCCTGTGGACCTTAATAAACAAAAATAGGCCTGGTAATATAAAGCCTATTACTGATAATTGCTCAATTACTCTGACCAGTTCAACTCCTTTTTTGTGGATGTAGTAATGTTTGCTCACCCTCAACTTGTAAATAATCCTGTAAATAATACTTTTAGTCACTTTTTATTTCACAAATCTGTACCAGTTATAGTAAATGAATTTAATTTTAGCCTAATAACTGAACAAGATGTTTTGGATGCTGTAAAATCCCTTTCAAGTAAAAGAAGTTTTGATTATATTGGAATATCAAACGCTCTTCTAAAAGAAATCATTACTTGCATTGTTACCCCATTAACTGTACTTTTCAATAATTGCTTTACTCATGGCGTCTTTCCCAAAGCTTTGAGGAAAACAAAAATAGTCCCTATTTTTAAGAAGAGAATTAGGGACCACTTGTGCAATTATAGGCCTATAGCCAATGTGCCGATACTATCGAATGACTTAGAAATAATTATGTGTAGTCAACTAGTGAAATATTTTAATTATCATAATATCATAATATTATCTGTAAGGAGCAGTATGGTTTTCGCAATGGTCTAGGTTATTTTGTTGTAGAAGCCAAACCTTCAGTTTACATTGAAATATGTTGAAACTTTTACTATTTTTTTTTTCTTTTTTTTTTTTACAGGTAACAAGTTAAACACTTTAGGTCCTAAAAATAAAAATGATTTCCTAAAAATAATTTTATTTACTTTTGGTCTTGTAAATAGCCCTAATGAGGTGGCTCTAGTTTTATAGCTAAATGTGTTTGTATTAATGTTACCACTTCGAATGTAAAACATTTTTAGAACTTTAAAAATAAATATATACTGCAAGGGTAGTATTTTAAATCTTCGGAAAAGTGGAATAGAAGGTTCTTGTTTCGATTAAATGCTAGAATTCTGACTAAGTGTTTTTGCCCACGGCGAGCCTCAGCTACTGGGCGGGTCGCAGGTGGCGGACAGCGAACGTTCCATCTTGTCTTTAACGGGGTGGACAACTGTGAATAAGGGGCAACCCCAATAAGCAGTCTCGGACCGAGGCCCGCAGGGGCAGCTGAGGTGTGCAGCTGACGGGAGCAGTGACCCCGCGGACCCTGAACTCAGCACCACACCCAACTCATACAAATACATGACACTGTCTCAGGGGCCAGAAGTAGGAACGGAGCCACCAAACCGCGGGTACCATGACCCTAGGACTCTTGAGGGTACAGTTGTTAAAACCAGGATGGCACATCGGGCTGCCAGATAGTACAGGGGCCCGACCTAGCCTCACCAGCATGTGGTGGCTGCCCTATCAGCTGGCGAAAATCCCGATCCTGTTTACATTGCCAGTTGGTGACTGGATGGGACCGAGTAGACGGGCTAGAGGGGCACTTTCGAGGCCACAGGGGTCCCTGGAGGTGGGAGGTGGCAAAAGGAATATGGATGGCCCTTGGGACTTGAAAATGCACGCACGCACACACATAAAACAATTCAGAAAATGGATAAAAGAAAAGAGGAAACAGCCTTGAACGTGCCAGAGGTGAGTGAGCAGCCCAGCTCAGTGGTGGAGGCAGACAAGGGCGGCATGTCTTCGGACCCTGCCCTGCCTGGTAGAGACAAGAAGAGGCTTGGGCTACCCGGAGCAAGAGGGGGACCGAGGAACAAGGTGCTGGAGTGGAGGTAATGGTAAGTTTCCTACAAGCCAACCTCAATCATAGTATTGAGGCCTCTACTATACTAGCTAGAACTGTAAGAGAGATGTTGCTCTGATTCAGGAACCGTGGATTCGGGATAGCTGTATTAAGGGTCTTAACATTCCTACATATAAGCTCTACGGGGGATCGGGTGGGCTGAAACCGCGGGCAGCCATTTTGGTTGAAGGCGTAGACAGTTGGCTCATACCGGAATTCTGTGGGGGTGATGTGGTTGCTGTGGTAATTAAACTGCAGGAGGTCAATGGCGTAAGGAGGGAACTAGTGGTTGCATTGGTATACCTCCCATACGATAGGACGATCCTCCCACCATCAAGAGAGATGGTGGCGTTGGTGGATTACTGCCGGAGTGGGAACCTTGAGCTAGTGGTCGGCTGCGACGCCAACTCTCACAATGAGGTTTGGGGAAGCAGTAACAGGATCGAGAGGAGCCTTGCTCTTGCGGAATACCTGGGAGGTACCGACCTTTTGGTACTCAATAAGGGTAATCTCCCAACCTTTTCGAACATCATTAGGAGGGAGGTTATAGACATAACTATGGCCTCAGCCTCAATGTTTCATGACATTAGGCACTGGGAAAATTCGCAGGAACCCTCGTTGTCGGACCACAGACACATCTGCTTTGTGCTTTCAGGCCAGACAACACTGAGGGTGTACAGGAATCCCAGACAGACAGACTGGGCCTCCTATTCGGTGGAACTGTTTGACAGATTGGATCATTCCTAAAGGCCAGATTCGATCTGGACAGGACACAGAGAAGAGTGTGGCACTCCTTACGGAGGCCGTAATCACCTCTTATGAGAACAACTGCCCTTTGATTACACAAAGGGATGCTCGAAGCCGGAGATGGACTCAAGAATTAGAGGTCCATCGAAGAAGAACCAGAAGGCTCCTCGGCAAGGCCAACAGATCCGGTAGTGATGCTGACTGGCTGGCCTACAGGGAGTCCCAAAGAAATTACAGACGAGAGGTTCGCAGATTCTCCAGGAAATCCTGGAGACTTTTGTACTTCTATAGAGACGACCTCAGCGATGTCTAGGCTTCACAAAGTGTTGGCTAAGGACCCTGGGGGAGGACTGGGACCCCTCATTAAAGAGGATGGGGAGTGGACCAGATCAGAAGAGACTTTGCAACTTTTATTTGAGACTCACTTTCCGTGATCCATCGAGGAACCAGCGGCGAGCCCCCCCCCCACTTTGGTGAGGCGGGCTTGCACCGGGGTCTCGCACGGGGACTGGAGTGAGGCAAAGAAGGTTGTCACAGAGCAAAGGATTAAGTGGGCAGTTGAGTGCTTCGCCCCCTTCACGAGTGATCCTACCCCACCTGACCACAATATGTAGGGCTTCCCTGGCCTTGGGTTTTATCCCAAGGCTGTGGAGGACCGCAAAAGTGGTCTATATCCCCAAATCTGGAAGGGGTATACATTCCAGACCTAAAGATTTCAGACCGATCAGCCTCATGTCTTTTCTATTAAAGACATTGGAGAGGCTGGTCGATAGGCATATGAGGGACGGGGAATTGAGAGATAACCCGCTCCATACAAATCAACACGCATACATGGCTGGGAGATCTGCGGAGTCGACTCTTCACAGACTCGTCACGATGGTTGAGGAGACGATTCGGCAGAAGGAGCTAGCCATGGGTTTTTTCACGGACATAGAGGGGGCGTTCAACAATGTCTCCCTGCAGTCTATGATTGCTGCTGTCGTTAGGACGGGCGTCAAGGGCAATATTGCCAGATGGATTGAAGCCTACCTATGCAGCAGATTGGTTAAGGCAACACTGAACGAAGCGTTGGTTCAGGTTGTAGTCGGAAGCGGCCCCCAAGGGGGTGTCCTTTCCCCTCTCCTGTGGTCCCTGGTGGTTGATGACCTACTAAGGGCGCTGAACAGGATGGGGGTATATGCTCAGGCACATGCAGATAATGTGTGTATACTGGGCGTTGGTAAGTTTGCCAGCACGGTGTGGGACATCGTCCAGGCTGCCTTGAGATACCTAGAAAGGTGGTGTAGGGACAAGGGCTCTCTGTTAATCCTACAAGACAGAACTTGTACTTTTCACTAGGAAGAAGAGGCTGGATGGCCTATACATGCCCATTATGGGAAATATGGAGCTAAGAGCTTCAGGGTCGGTTAAGTATCTGGGGGTTATCCTGGATGCTAAACTGAACTGGCTCAAGCACCTTCAGGAGAAAGCCAGGAAGTTCAGAATGGATTTTTGGGCTTGCCAAGGACAACGAGGGGCCTTAAACCAAAGATGGTTTACTGGCTATACACGAGTGTACTTCGGCCCTCCTTATGTTATGCGGCAGTTGTCTGGTGGCCAGCCATGGCACAGAACAGTGCAAGGCTAACATTAGACAGATGTCAGAGAATGGCGTGTCTGGGAATTACAGGTGCAATTAGAACAACCCCATTGGCGGCGAAGGAGGTCCTCACTGGGCTCCGCCCAATGGACCTGTTTGTAAAAGGGGAAGCTTGTAAAGCGGCCTTTAGAATAAGGACGACTGGTGGCTGGTTGCCTGGCCAACCAGGACTCCATGGGGAAGTACTATCTAGGGACATTGGTCTGGACCGGTGCTTTCGATGGGAACAGACTCAATGACACCTAGGTACAGAATTGACAGACAGGTCAGGGCCTTCCTTCCAAGTAGAGATAAGTGGATAGGGAGTACTGAGCCTGCACAAGTCAAAGGAAGCGTCTGGTATACAGATGGCTCACTTACAGAAGGAGGCGCGGGTGCTGGGGTGTTCGGGAGGGGGGCACGGAAAGTTCTGTCTGTACCTCTGGGGGCCCATGCTACCGTCTTCCAGGCGGAGGTGATGGCTATCATGACAGCCACACACGAAGAAATGCGTCTAGGTGGCTTCGGAGGAGTAGTTTCAATCTGCTCGGACAGCCAGGCAGCGATAAAGGCGATCATGGCACCACGTACCAGCTCTAAGCTGGTATGGGAGTGCCAGGGGATCCTGGAGACTCTTTGCCAGCGTAAACAGGTGAGACTCATATGGGTCCCTGGGCATGATGGTATTGATGGAAATGAGAGAGCCGATGCACTGGCTAGGATAGGGGCAAAGTGCCCTCTGCTGGGGCCAGAGCCGGCTCTTGGTATTCCTTTTCAAAAGGTAAAAAGAAGAATTGACAGGTGAACCTCTGAGGAACACGATGGCAGATGGAGGACCGAGTCCGGGCTCAGGCATCCTCGTGCACTTATCCAAGGACCGGATCGCAGGTACAGCAGAGATCTGCTGAGCTGTAACCGGGCCAAGGTGAGGGCGGTTACGGGAATGCTGACCGGACATAATCTTCTTCACAGACATACAAAGATAATGGGCCTAACAGAAGACTCCACATGTAGGCTTTGTGAGGAGGATGAGGAGAGCTCCATACACATCTTTTGTCATTGTGGAGCTCTCTCATATCTTAGGCATAGGACTCTGGTTGCCGCTTTTCTGGAACCAGAGGATATTAAAAGGGCTAAACTCGGGGAGATCATGTCCTTCATAAGGGGGACTGGTCTCTTGTGACACTGTCATCAGGCTCGGGGTGCAAAGGAGTCTAGGCGCGGTGAGCTTGGTGACAGGACCACAACCCGGTGTATATAATCTAATCTAAGTGTTTTTGTGTCAATTTTAAGGGATTTAGTATGACCTTATTGGCACCACCCCACAGCTCAATGCCATAAGACAGTCTTGAATGTATCAAAGCAAAATACAAGGCTCTCAGCATATCTTGGCCTTCTAAGTTTCTAATAAAATAGAATTTTCTTATGTTGTTTTTTAGTTGCCTGTGTAGTTGATCTGGGTGGTGCTTCCAAGATAAATTTTCATCCATGATTAGGCCTAAGTATTTTATGTGGTTGACTTGTTGAATAGAGGCACAATCACAATCTTCACTATTTATGTATGTATGTGTGTGAATCTGCAATGCTTCATTAAATGAGATTTTTTTTGCCAAAGTTTATTGTTTTAGTTTTGTCTGCATTTATTACCATATTGTTATTGTCACACCAATTTTTCAGGGTACATATATCCTCGTTCATATTATTCCAATTTTGTAACCAGTAGTCTTCAGTGTATTGCAAGGCAATGTCATCGGCAAAGGCAGTCACTTTACCATGAAACGGGATGTGAAGTAAATCATTTATGAATACTAAAAATAACGTTGCTGAAAGCACAGAACCTTGTGGTACTCATTTTAGTATTAATTTCGAGTCACTGACAACATCTTTTATTTTAAATTGTTGAGTTCTGTTTTTCAAAAAACTGTCAAACCAGCTTAGAGCTAGACCTCCAATGCCTGACAGTTGAAGTTTATCCAGCAATATATCATGTTCTACTAAATCAAAAGATTTACAAAAATCTATAAAAATTCCACATGCTTTTTTGTTGTTGTTATTAATAATATTATAAATGTCCGTCATAAATTGTTCTATGGCCATTTCTGTACTTCTACCCTTTGTAAATCCAAATTGGTGTGGTGACAAAAATTTAGTTTTATTGTAAAAATTTATCATTCTGTTTCTCATGCATCTCTCAAAAATCTTAGATAGTATTGATAATAGTGCAATAGGCCTGTAATTATTTAATAAGTCTCTTTTACTTCTTTTAAATATAGGGACAACAATAGCTTGTTTAGGTTTCGTAGGGAACTTTCCCTCTTTGAAACTAATATTCACGATATCAGCTAGAACTTGGCTAATTTGAGGCTGGATTTGTTATAGCTGTACAGTTATTGCGTCATGTCCCGTGGATTTGTTATGTTTTATTGCTTTAATAATAAGAGATATTTCATCCACAGTGACGGGAGTTAGAAACAATGAGCATTGTTGGTGCGAGCAGAAAGACAAGGCAGCGGGACATGGGCCAGGAGGCCCAGTTGCATATTCTAGTGGTGCCGATACAAAGTAATCATTAAACAGGTTTGCAATCGCCAGCGGCTCGTCCACCTCTCTGCCGTCCTCTAGCGTTATCTATCTTATCAGTCTTATCTGTATTGCCAATTAGACTGTTTAAAACTTTCCACTGCTGAGATGCATTGCCTGCACAGATTTCAAAAAGGTTGCGATAATAATTTCTTTTAGTATTTTCTATTTCTGAGGCAAGATTACTTTTAAATACAATAAAATAATTTATTAATCCTCTATCGTAAGTCCTATCTCTTAACATCTTATTCAATTTATTTCTTTTGTCAAGTTTCTTTAACAAATATTCACTTATCCAAGGACTTTTAAATTTGGCCTTTTGAAATCTAGGTGTCAACACTTTTGTCTCTGCGTTATTAGATAGGACATGATTCAGTATCTAATAAAATTTATCTAAAGCATAATCAACATTTTCGACTCGCAACACATCGTTCCAGTCAATGCTATCTAGATCTCGTTTAACACCTGTAATATCCCACTTCTTAATTTTTTTTATTTTCATCAAATTCAGATCTACTAACAATATTTTCCCAAACTAAGGCAATCAGGCTTTAGTAGCGGACACTTAGTAGCGTGCAAAATTTTACATCCATATTCTAACATTTTAAAATAAATCTACATGTATTTAATACCTACGTGATCTGTTTCATACTTAGACTAAATATATCGGGGAATGGTCTAAATCTTAAAATCATATTTTGAGGCTGTCTCATCGTACAATGATAAATCTCCAACTGAATGTTTAGACTTTGTTTCTCGCACTTACTTATAAACATTTCCCCAATGTTACGATTATAAACTCGATCACTCGATTAACGGTACAACCGCGGGTGTTTGTAAAACTGTATGTTTATGTCTCCAACACTTGTTGTCAAATTAATTCAACTTTCTACTACATAATTTCCACAAAACCTTTTTCTATCCGCATAATACTTTGTGCATAATTTTGAACTTATATGCGTCTTTATCTTATTTTCTTAAACTGAGCAATGTCATTATAATAGAAGAAGCGTACCATTTTGTAGCCTGTCACTAACTGTTGTTGTAAATTAAAGTTGACGGTATTTATATTACAAAACTAAAAACTTGTCAAAACAAACTCTGTATCTCCCTTTATATAATTCTCAATCCTTACTAATACAAATAAAACTGTAATTATTTTTCCAAATAAAGCACTCATTTCTTTAAACTTTTCAAAAGTCATGTCCGTATTTACATGGTCATTATACACATGTTTGAGATTTGTTTCGTTCTGTTTGAATAAAATAATCAAGTTTGTATTATCTCTCACTAACTGTTTGGGTATTCTACTGTAGGTTTGTCCTATATAAAAGGAATCAATGTTATTATGTCGGCCCATGGTAAAGTAGTTGCGTATATTATCGTGTTTTTCGCACGCAGTGTCGTCAAAAATCATAATAGAGTTGTTTTTGGCTTCTTTAGGTGGTAAGACTTTAGTGTTTTCATCGAATACAAAGTATCCAATTTTCTTGGGTAAAAGTCTTTTTTTAAATTTATTCTTGGGTTGGTGTAGGAACTTTGAGAAAATGTAAAGATTTTCAACCCTTAAACTGTTTGGATCGAACAACATGTTGAAAACAACGTTTGTTTTGCCACAATTACTAGGTCCAGCCACTATACACCTTATAGTAGATGGTAATAATAGTCCATGTTCAATGCCACTACCTGTGCGTATAGTGTACATGTCAGAGTTTTCAACTGGTAGTTTAGTCGTCTGTTGAACAACACGCATTATTACGGAATTATTGACAATTGAACATTGAGTCATTTTTATACAAGTTCATTCCTATTTATCCATGTGGCGTGTTTACCGTACCCTAACCACTTAACAGGTAACTTGTCTCCTTTTTTCCTTATTGCTTTTTCCACTAAACACACATCACCACTTTTGCAGTTCTTGTCCATAAAAACTTCCTTTAATGATGTCAACGGTATGGTCTTTGAGGAGGTAAGTAGTTGGGATAGTAGGTAGGGCTGAATTAACAGTAAATATCTCATTAGTCCAGTTGGGTAGATCTTTGACACAGCATGTTTGACACAGCATATCTATATGCTGTGTCAAACACTTTTTTAAATTTACTTATTCTTACTTTGTCGCCTACTTTAAAACGTACCTTTTTTTCTACAGTTTTGTATTTTTGTCTATTTTATTAATTCTGACAATGTTTTCATTTCTTTTGTTCACTTGGAGCCATGCAAGTTTTGTGTATTCTTGTGTTGTAATCTTCCAACAAGGAAGGTAATACTTTGACCCACTGATACTTACCTTGCTCTGTAAACTTTCGTCACATTAATGCTTTGAGACTACAATTGAACCGCTCTACAATGGACGCCTTCTAGTCACTGTAGCTTGAGTAATGGTTTATTCCATGTTTTTTCATTAGCTTTATAAATCCTGCGTTGTAAAATTCTTTTCCAGAATCAGTTTGTAAATATTTCATAGGATTGGATTTTAAGTATGGGTGTAATGGCTTTAAAAATTTATGGGCCAGTTTGTATTTTAATGGAACAGCAAAGGCATATTTGCTAAAACAATTTATTATTGTTAAGATGTACTTGTACCCTTGGTTTTGTTTAGAATAGGGTATCATTTCAACCAAGTCAGCTTGGAACAAGTTTTGTATTCCCTTAACTTCTACAGGTCTAGTAGGGAATCTTTTTCTAACTAGAGCATGCAGCTCCTTGGCAATGTTCTCTCTTACACTCATAATCAAAGAATGGAAGTAATTTACAAAAGTACAAATATTTATTAAATTGAGTACATGGAGCACCACACCCCGCTCCATATGGTGGCAGTCATCCTTAAAAATAATACAAGTAAAGTTTACTGCCTCCCTGCCAATTCTAAACCCTTTCACATACCCTGGACTTACAGATACTATCCAGCCACAGAGTGTCCTTTCTCACACTCAAGGAATCATACCTAACGAGTACTTACATTCGCCTTTCACTTTTGTTTATGGGTTTTTACATCCCAGAGCCACATTCACTTATGGTTACAGGTTTTTACACCCCAGAGTCACATTCATACAATCGCTCGAAAGGTACCACACGTACAATATTAACAAACTGCTCACCGTTAGTGCCACAGTCTGCTAATCCATCTCATTCAAGCCATAAAAGGGTTCAGTTTTACATGCCATTTCCACATAAATCTCTACCTTTATAATAAACTGTATGAGAGGTAGGCCATTAACAAACCTATAGTGTTAATGGCATATTTTTACTCCATTTAACACATTGACTGCCATGAGGGCCACCGGTGGCCCAAACTAGATTTCAGCCTGGCTGTTTCTACGGTACAGTTCAATCTTCATTGTTCCGAGTTCTGTGTTCCATGCAACCGGAAATTACCCCCCGAGTAAAGAAATAGCTGACATCCGGTCATTTGCCGCCATTTTGTGAAGTTATTGATGAGGTACACCGTTGGCCCTCATGGCGTGGGGGCAAAACTTTACATATGCCATATTATATTATGTTTCAGCTATTTTGTTGTGATGTTTATATTTTCTTCCCGCGCACTGATCAGCTTTTAAGGTTAGGTGTTTAGTAAGTGACATTGATTCTTTTTGTGGCAGAAACTAGTTCAAATATATAAAATTTTATTTAGAGTTGCTTTATTTAAAAACCAGAGGACCGTTTTCTATAACATTTTATGAGCTTTCAGAATATATCATTAAAAATTACGTAATACTAAAAATGGCACTAAAATTTGCGTTTGATTTATAAAAGACGCGGGGGCCACCGGTGGCCCACATGGCGCACAGCGGCACGTATGACATGGGCTACCGGTGGCCCTCATGACGTCAGATGGACATACAGTTTTACTATGGCGACCTCAGAATGACACAATAAATTATCTACGCTGGCAGTCAACGTGTTAAAAAAAAATTAATTTGAGAAATTATTTTCCATATGATGACCCTATTCCTTCACCGGTAATTATGCACTTTCTTGCCACCAAACAAATTTGGAACATTTTGCTATAAATGGGTCTAGAATTGGCTGTATTTTCACGAGATATGCTTTTTATTCCGCGGAAATAACGTATTTTACCGAAAAATTCTAAAAAACCAATATCACAACTTTTAGTATTTTTGTTATATTTCCGTTAATTTAAATGGTATTTTAATCATCTTTTTTTATTTTGATGTGTTTTTTGCGCTGAATACAAATTTGAAAACTATTTTGGTCTATTACAAATATTTCTCGAGAAATAACGGAAAAACTACTATCGCAGCGGATCGCGATTAGCGGCCATTATATACAACAACTATTAATCACAAAAACCGAATTCACCTATATTCCCGCCGGAGTGACGGCCGGCAGGAAAACTATTTTGGTCTATTACAAATATTTCTCGAGAAATAACAGAGAATATGGGTGGTACCACTGTACTTATATGGGTGGGCGGGTGGGTCAATACCACGGTACGTGTTTGGGTGGGCGGGTGGGTCAAAACCACTGTACGTGTAGGAGGGAGCGGGTGGGTCAATACCAATATACGTTATGGGTGGGCGGGTGGATCAATACCACTGTACATGTAGAAGTGGCCGGGTGGGTCAATACCACTGTACTTGTATGGGTGGGTGGGTTGGTCAATATCATTGTACGTGTACAGGTGGGCGGGTGGGTTATTGCAACCAACGAACGGCGGATCGCGATTAGCGGCCATTACGCGATCATTGTATACAACAACTATTAATCACAAAACCTGAATTCTCGTATATTCCCGCCGGAGTGACAGCCGGCAGGCCGTCACGGAGGCCAAACGCCCGAATTTAACGCAAATTACGAATTTTTCTTGAGAAACTAGACAATTAGGATAAGTTAGGTTATGTTTGGTTATGTCAACAAAAATGCATTTTTCGAGCTGAAAAAATAATTTTACTACAAAACCAGTTATATATTTGTGTTCAGCATAAAAAAACACGAGAAATGAAAAAAAATTTGTCGAAAAATAACGATTTTTAAAAGTTGGTTTTTTCATTGTTAGATAAAAATCTAGTTTTTCGATTTTTCGGTAAAAAATGAGTTTTCCGCGGATGAAATCAAACTCCTCAAGAGATATAAACTCATTTTTCACCACTTTATTAACATGAAATCGTATTTTCAGAGGTGGCAAGAAAGTGCATAATTACCCTCATTTTTCATCACTTTTTTAACCCTCCTGTTGTTAATTGCCGATGTCTCGTAAATGTTAATTGCCGATGCGTCGGCAACTGTGCAGTCCATTGTTACATATGCTATTCTGGCATTATCGTTCCGTCAATAATACTCTATGTGGTATCAATCGAAACAGGAGATGATACCGAATAATCGATAGTCGAGTATGATCGATTACACGCATCGAGAGAATTGTGATTTGTTTACAAAATAGCTGTAACAGTCAGTGAAGGAGGATCGGCCATGTTGACTCGCCGGTGTTTACGTTTGTTTTTTGTCCTTTCCAGTTTTTGCTGAGCAAATCATTTGTATATATTGTATACATTTTTAAAGTTTACTAAATTTTGAACAAGATGGCTATCCTGGATTTGTTTGTTTGTGTTATTTTATTTCTATGGTAACAGTGAAAACTTTTCTAAAACAACGAAAAAAAATGTTTTCTTCAGTTTTGGATGCAAAAGATTTTTCAAAATGAAGGTATGTACATAAAACATATTGTAAAATATTCAGTGTAATATAACAAATAAAATGATATATAATAGTATGTATTTTTAATAAAAAATAAATTTAATATTATTTTTCAAACAAATGTCTGGAAATCAAGCTCATGTTGACTCGCCAGTGTTTACGTTTGTTTTTGTCCTTTCCAATTTTTGCTGAGCAAAACATTTGTATATATTGTATACATTTTTAAAGTTTACTAAATTTTGAACAAGATGGCTATCCTGGATTTGTTTGTTTGTGTTATTTTATTTCTATGGTAACAGTTAAAACTTTTCTAAAACAACGAAAAAAAATGTTTTCTTCAGTTTTGGATGCACAAAATTTTTCAAAATGAAGGTATGTACATAAAACATATTGTAAAATATTCAGTGTAATATAACAAATAAAATGATATATAATAGTATGTATTTTTAATAAAAAATAAATTTAATATTATTTTTCAAACAAATGTCTGGAAATCAAGCTCATGTTGACTCGCCAGTGTTTACGTTTGTTTTTTGTCCTTTCCAATTTTTGCTGAGCAAAACATTTGTATATATTGTATATATTTTTAAAGTTTACTAAATTTTGAACAAGATGGCTATCCTGGATTTGTTTGTTTGTGTTATTTTATTTCTATGGTAACAGTGAAAACTTTTCTAAAACAACGAAAAAAAATGTTTTCTTCAGTTTTGGATGCAAAAGATTTTTCAAAATGAAGGTATGTACATAAAACATATTGTAAAATATTCAGTGTAATATAACAAATAAAATGATATATAATAGTATGTATTTTTAATAAAAAATAAATTTAATATTATTTTTCAAACAAATGTCTGGAAATCAAGCTCATGTTGACTCGCCAGTGTTTACGTTTGTTTTTTGTCCTTTCCAATTTTTGCTGAGCAAAACATTTGTATATATTGTATATATTTTTAAAGTTTACTAAATTTGGTAATTATGCACTTTCTTGCCACCAAACAAATTTGGAACATTTTGCTTGAAATGGGTCTAGAATTGGCTGTATTTTCACGAGATATGCTTTTTATTCCGCGGAAATAACGTATTTTACCGAAAAATTCGAAAAAACCAATGTCACAACTTTTAGTATTTTTGTCATATTTCCGTTAATTTAAATGGTATTTTGATCATCTTTTTTTTATTTTGATGTGTTTTTTTGCGCTGAATAAAAATTTGAAAACTATTTTTGTCTATTACAATTATTTCTCGAGAAATAACGGGAAGACTACTGTCGCGGCGGATCGCGATCAGCGGCCATTACGCGATCATTATATACAACAACTATTAATCACAAAAACCGAATTCTCATATATTCCCGCCGAAGTGACGGCCGGCAGGCCGTCACGGAGGCCAAACGCCCGAATTTAACGCAAATTACGAATTTTTGTTGAGAAAATAAGACAATTAGGATAAGTTAGGTTATGTCAACAAAAATGCATTTTTCGAGCTGAAAATATAATTTTACTACAAAACCAGTTATATATTTGTGCTCAGCATAAAAAAACACGAGAAATGAAAAAAAAAACTTGTCGAAAAATAACGATGTTTAATAAAGTTGTTTTTTTCATTATTAGATAAAAATCTAATTTTTCGATTTTTCGGTAAAAAACGAGTTTTCCGCGGATGAAATCAAACTCCTCAAGAGATATAAACTCATTTTTCACCACTTTATTAACATGAAATCGTATTTTCAGAGGTGGCAAGAAAGTGCATAATTACCCTAAATTTTGAACAAGATGGCTATCCTGGATTTGTTTGTTTGTGTTATTTTATTTCTATGGTAACAGTGAAAACTTTTCTAAAACAACGAAAAAAAAATGTTTTCTTCAGTTTTGTATGCACAAAATTTTTCAAAATAAAGGTATGTACATAAAACATATTGTAAAATATTCAATGTAATATAACAAATAAAATGATATATAATAGTATGTATTTATAATAATAAATATATTTTATATTATTTTTCAAACAAATGTCTGCAAATCAAGCTAAATCCGCCTAACATTTTGAGGGTACATAGTCAACACTAGGAGGGTTAACATGATGAAATTGTATTTTCAGAGGTGGCAAGAAAGTGCATAATTACCCCTTCACCTATTCTAATTCAATATACATTATATTCAAACAATTATTTTTCTTAAAATACTTGTAGGTTTTAGTATTGCATACATTACTATATTAGTAATATATAATGTATTAGTAATACAAAAGAAGAGGCTACCTACCTTCTCTTGACAAATGTCCATTATCCAATCCCGAATTCTATTATACTATCCAATCCTGATGGATCTAACCATTCCCTTGATCCTAGAACTCTAAAAACAGGTGGGATTTATAACGTTAATACTCTCCACTTCAAACTTGAACAAAGTTTGAACATTAAAATACTTTGTTATGTAAAATGTTGTTATGTAAAATAATGTTAAATGTTATGTAAAATACCAAATAATATTTCCAAGAAACAAGATAAACACCATTATACCGTGGCAGTGTTTCCATTAAGACGTACAAAATATCCCTCCCTGGAGGGCAAATATCCCTAGTTATCCCTTAATGTAGCGAAAAAATCCCCGCTTCATTAAGTCACCTCCCTTCAAATAAAAGCTTATTTAAATTGCCTTCTTAATAATAAAGACCAAAGCTAATCGATAATGGATATAAAATTAAACAAAAGTATTCCTCGTTTGTATATAACATTGGCAATAACAAATATTTGATTCGAGTAAAAATGCTTGAAAATGGACCTTATTTTTTTCTAACTTACTAAACTAAGAAATAATTAATTATCGCTCATTAATAAGGATGGATTAAATTAAACTAAATTTGTTAAGATGGGTTGAGTGGCAATATCATTTTACAACTATTACTTGGGGGCAGTTTTCCTTTATTAATTGTACTATAGGGTTCTATCATTACTGATATTGTGTCTGAACAAAAACCTACCCAATTATGAAGAGGGATTTTTTTCATTCGGTGACTTCATTATTGAATTGAAGATGTCCATTACAGAAGAATCAGCTAGCTCAACGACAACCACAACATCAAATTTAGTATCGTGGTCGTCAAGGTTGTAGTATGAGACAACAAAACCTAGTTGAGTCTTGTTTGCAATGTCAGTGCACATCAATAGACTGAAACATTTTGTCTAAACTCTGAAGTACACTGCTTAAAGGCTGACTACAATATAGGTACAATCCGTATCTTACAATAATTGTTGCTTTTAGTTTGCCTAGTTGTAGTTTACCACAGCACTGCAATGAGAGTGTAGCTACTAGGTGTTTTATACTGTAGTTGTAGTAGATATTTGGCAAGAAGCTATCCCTATACACAAGAAGAATCTATCAATACCACTGTAGGTGTATGAGCGGGCTGGTGGGTCAATACCACTGTAGGTGTATGGGCAGGCTGGTGGGTCAATACCACTGTAGGTGTATGTGCGGGCGGGTGGGTCAATACCACTGTAGATGTATGGGCGGACGGGTGGGTCAATACCACTGTAGGTGTATGGGCGGGCAGGTGGGTCAATGCCACTGTAGGTGTATGGGCGGGCTGGTAATCATATTGTGTATTGATACCATTTACTGAGATAGCATTTGTACTAAAGAATGGCCGTCTATTATTTTTGTATACACTAATGTCAAGTGTCAACTATTATGTAAAAACTATTATGTGCTTACGTTCCATACACTATTGATCTTTGCGGGGAACGTATTTAGACGGTATAAGTGAACAATACAAAGTGAGTACTATATTACTGATAAATACTTCTAGTTTAGGCCACGTTTTGAAGCCGTGTTATTAAACTATGCAGTGTTTTTTCTGCATAGTTGTTTACACTAGAATTGCCAAGTACATAGTCAGAACAAATTATACTGACCTGAAAATATTGTCTTAACGTATTCAAAATGTTACAAATATATTGGAATGTTTTTCACAGATCTGCATAAATATTTCAGAATAGCTAGTTTTACAACGTGTACAGTATAAAGAGCTGTTTACTGTAAGATCTACATAAGAATTTCATTGCTAAGCATGACTTACACAATTTTCTCTAAACTAATACAGAAAAGATTAGAAGAATTTGTTGTAGACATTGTAAGAGAACACATGGTCAAAGACCAAATCCTGGAAAACTGAATGAACGTCCTCTACATTATCCTAAGGTCACTATGTGGTGTGGCGTAACAAAGTTTTGTCATTCTTCTTTGAAGAAGGTGGTCAAACCGTTATTGTCAATTCACAACGTTATCTTTTGATGTTGCAAAACTGTCTGATCCCTCAACTTCAGAGAAATCGTTTAGTGTGCAGGAGGCTGTGGTTCCAGCAGAGTGGAGCAACTGTCCATACAGCCAAAAGTATAACGGAATTTTTTAGAAGCATGTTTCGTGGTCATTTCGCGTTTTGGGGACATTTCATGGCCAGTTCGCTCACCTGACCTTAGTATTTGTGACTTTTTCTTACGGGGGTTCCTAAAATCAAGAGTATACACAAACAAACCATGCATACAGAACAAACTGAAAGAAGCCCTAAGCCAGGAAATCGCCAATGTTAATCCTGCAATGTTAGAGAAGGTGTTTGACAGCTTCAGTGCTAGACTTGAAGAATGTTTGGTTACATAAGGACATCATTTAAAGGATGTTTTCTACATGATTTTAAAGGATGTCGTCTAGGTCACTAATCTAACTATCCTAATCTATGATCCCCTCTATAGGGCACATTAACGTGACCACCGCCTGCACTTGCGGCACTCCAATCAAGAGGACATAAATATAAGTTAGTATGTAACTTTAATGCTTTAACATAAACTGTCAATACCTCACAGCAACTGACTAGAAACTAATAACGAAGATAATCAAATGACGAGAGAAAACAATAACTGAATATCAAACAAGAAAAGTAACACACTTTATATATATATATATACTAATAAATGATTTAACTAACAAGAATTAACTATTTAGTGATATGAATATATCAAACACTCCAGTAAATACATTTTTTTATTTAGAAAGGCCTTTCTGTAACAATGTTACCATCTTCAGACTTTACACAAAACTGAATATTATGGTAACTTTGTTTAGGCCTTACTTAATAAAACATTGTATTTAATGGATAGTTGGTTATATTTATTTAGTGCATTAAATTATAAATTCAATAAGAAAAGAGCTTAAGGAATGAAGACTTAACTAATGTATATTATAACAGGTTAATTATCTAATAAATCTGTCTTCAGTTCAAATATCAAATTGCTTCAGTTATTTAGGAATCCAAAGACGGATTTTTCAGGTAACTAACCTTTTATAACATTTAATATAAGTTTGGAGGCTCTATTGGATAGCTGATTTATATCTATAGGATAAATAAATAATTCCAATTTAACATAAGAAATCAATGGTGTCAAAAGATGATACTTATAGCCTTGATTAAATGTATGTGTATTAAATCAATGGTTATAACGAAATTGGAAAGAAGTAAGTAAATCAAGACAGCCATTTCCGTTTCAGGGTTCTATATCATGTTTAGGGCATTATTATTTCTGATTTTTTATTTATCAAAATCTGGCTTTGATAATTTAAGGATCTTCAATTCAAATTACACCCTCATGGTTTGATTTTCACATATACAGTACAGTACAGTTTTATATCGAGCTCTAGCCGTCTTCATAATACTGTGTGGGTCGGTCCTTTGTTAAATAAAATATTCCACAGCTCAAGTTCCTTAGGTACACTACCTGGCCAAAATCCTAATTTAATTCAATAACAGCGACCAGCCCAGCCCACACATCTAGTCCACAATTAAAATAAATTGGTTACAAATTACGCTCAGAAAATTAATTTAATTAAATATAATTTTAAACACTAGGGCTTCACTAGATGTTCCTCACAAAGTTAGGTCAAATTCCTATAACAATTCTAAACATACATTGCCAATTTAATAGAGACCTAACTAACCCTCTTTGGATAAGCACAACAATTTAAATTAATTTTTGGTCCATGTCACATGTGCTGTTCCTCTGTTTAACTCCATTTCGACCTTCAATAATTTCATGTGATGAAACGGGTTTAAGAGTTATTTAACACAATCAACGCTTGGCATGTTGAATCCAAGTGACTCATTGTAATTATTGGGTCAGATACAAAAAATGTATGCTGTTTTTTTAACAAATCCCAGGATGACAGTCAACTGGACTTTACTGATAAATCTCCTGCAATCAACATGGTATCTTTAGTGTTCCCTAAGGGACTTTAATTTGCCTCCGGGGCCTTCAAGAGTTTGGGAGAAGGAATTTTAGGGGCTGATTGTATTTTTCCTAAGAGAGTTGATTAAAATAACAGCAGCTCACAAAATAATTCTCTCCCAAAATCTTTTATTCCATCAAGGCAGATTAATTTGTGTCGAATACCCGGTAAATGTAGTATTTTGTACAGAATTTGAGGCCAATAGAGAGAGAGGGGGGGGAGAGGGAGAGAGATAGAGATAGATAGATAGATAGATAGATAGATAGATAGATAGATAGATAGATAGATAGATAGATAGATAGATAGATAGATAGATAGATAGATAGATAGATAGATAGATAGATAGATAGATAGATAGATAGATAGATAGATAGATAGATAGATAGATAGATAGATAGATAGATAGATAGATAGATAGATAGATAGATAGATAGATAGATAGATAGATAGATAGATAGATAGATAGATAGATAGATAGATAGATAGATAGATAGATAGATAGATAGATAGATAGATAGATAGATAGATAGATAGATAGATAGATAGATAGATAGATAGATAGATAGATAGATAGATAGATAGATAGATAGATAGATAGATAGATAGATAGATAGATAGATAGATAGATAGATAGATAGATAGATAGATAGATAGATAGATAGATAGATAGATAGATAGATAGATAGATAGATAGATAGATAGATAGATAGATAGATAGATAGATAGATAGATAGATAGATAGATAGATAGATAGATAGATAGATAGATAGATAGATAGATAGATAGATAGATAGATAGATAGATAGATAGATAGATAGATAGATAGATAGATAGATAGATAGATAGATAGATAGATAGATAGATAGATAGATAGATAGATAGATAGATAGATAGATAGATAGATAGATAGATAGATAGATAGATAGATAGATAGATAGATAGATAGATAGATAGATAGATAGATAGATAGATAGATAGATAGATAGATAGATAGATAGATAGATAGATAGATAGATAGATAGATAGATAGATAGATAGATAGATAGATAGATAGATAGATAGATAGATAGATAGATAGATAGATAGATAGATAGATAGATAGATAGATAGATAGATAGATAGATAGATAGATAGATAGATAGATAGATAGATAGATAGATAGATAGATAGATAGATAGATAGATAGATAGATAGATAGATAGATAGATAGATAGATAGATAGATAGATAGATAGATAGATAGATAGATAGATAGATAGATAGATAGATAGATAGATAGATAGATAGATAGATAGATAGATAGATAGATAGATAGATAGATAGATAGATAGATAGATAGATAGATAGATAGATAGATAGATAGATAGATAGATAGATAGATAGATAGATAGATAGATAGATAGATAGATAGATAGATAGATAGATAGATAGATAGATAGATAGATAGATAGATAGATAGATAGATAGATAGATAGATAGATAGATAGATAGATAGATAGATAGATAGATAGATAGATAGATAGATAGATAGATAGATAGATAGATAGATAGATAGATAGATAGATAGATAGATAGATAGATAGATAGATAGATAGATAGATAGATAGATAGATAGATAGATAGATAGATAGATAGATAGATAGATAGATAGATAGATAGATAGATAGATAGATAGATAGATAGATAGATAGATAGATAGATAGATAGATAGATAGATAGATAGATAGATAGATAGATAGATAGATAGATAGATAGATAGATAGATAGATAGATAGATAGATAGATAGATAGATAGATAGATAGATAGATAGATAGATAGATAGATAGATAGATAGATAGATAGATAGATAGATAGATAGATAGATAGATAGATAGATAGATAGATAGATAGATAGATAGATAGATAGATAGATAGATAGATAGATAGATAGATAGATAGATAGATAGATAGATAGATAGATAGATAGATAGATAGATAGATAGATAGATAGATAGATAGATAGATAGATAGATAGATAGATAGATAGATAGATAGATAGATAGATAGATAGATAGATAGATAGATAGATAGATAGATAGATAGATAGATAGAGATAGATAGATAGATAGATAGATAGATAGAGAGATAGAGAGATAGAGAGAGAGAGAGAGAGAGAGAGAGAGAGAGAGAGAGAGAGAGAGAGAGAGAGAGAGAGAGAGAGAGAGAGAGAGAGAGAGAGAGAGAGAGAGAGAGAGAGAGAGAGAGAGAGAGAGAGAGAGAGAGAGAGAGAGAGAGAGAGAGAGAGAGAGAGAGAGAGAGAGAGAGAGAGAGAGAGAGAGAGAGAGAGAGAGAGAGAGAGAGAGAGAGAGAGAGAGAGAGAGAGAGAGAGAGAGAGAGAGAGAGAGAGAGAGAGAGAGAGAGAGAGAGAGAGAGAGAGAGAGAGAGAGAGAGAGAGAGAGAGAGAGAGAGAGAGAGAGAGAGAGAGAGAGAGAGAGAGAGAGAGAGAGAGAGAGAGAGAGAGAGAGAGAGAGAGAGAGAGAGAGAGAGAGAGAGAGAGAGAGAGAGAGAGAGAGAGAGAGAGAGAGAGAGAGAGAGAGAGAGAGAGAGAGAGAGAGAGAGAGAGAGAGAGAGAGAGAGAGAGAGAGAGAGAGAGAGAGAGAGAGAGAGAGAGAGAGAGAGAGAGAGAGAGAGAGAGAGAGAGAGAGAGAGAGAGAGAGAGAGAGAGAGAGAGAGAGAGAGAGAGAGAGAGAGAGAGAGAGAGAGAGAGAGAGAGAGAGAGAGAGAGAGAGAGAGAGAGAGAGAGAGAGAGAGAGAGAGAGAGAGAGAGAGAGAGAGAGAGAGAGAGAGAGAGAGAGAGAGAGAGAGAGAGAGAGAGAGAGAGAGAGAGAGAGAGAGAGAGAGAGAGAGAGAGAGAGAGAGAGAGAGAGAGAGAGAGAGAGAGAGAGAGAGAGAGAGAGAGAGAGAGAGAGAGAGAGAGAGAGAGAGAGAGAGAGAGAGAGAGAGAGAGAGAGAGAGAGAGAGAGAGAGAGAGAGAGAGAGAGAGAGAGAGAGAGAGAGAGAGAGAGAGAGAGAGAGAGAGAGAGAGAGAGAGAGAGAGAGAGAGAGAGAGAGAGAGAGAGAGAGAGAGAGAGAGAGAGAGAGAGAGAGAGAGAGAGAGAGAGAGAGAGAGAGAGAGAGAGAGAGAGAGAGAGAGAGAGAGAGAGAGAGAGAGAGAGAGAGAGAGAGAGAGAGAGAGAGAGAGAGAGAGAGAGAGAGAGAGAGAGAGAGAGAGAGAGAGAGAGAGAGAGAGAGAGAGAGAGAGAGAGAGAGAGAGAGAGAGAGAGAGAGAGAGAGAGAGAGAGAGAGAGAGAGAGAGAGAGAGAGAGAGAGAGAGAGAGAGAGAGAGAGAGAGAGAGAGAGAGAGAGAGAGAGAGAGAGAGAGAGAGAGAGAGAGAGAGAGAGAGAGAGAGAGAGAGAGAGAGAGAGAGAGAGAGAGAGAGAGAGAGAGAGAGAGAGAGAGAGAGAGAGAGAGAGAGAGAGAGAGAGAGAGAGAGAGAGAGAGAGAGAGAGAGAGAGAGAGAGAGAGAGAGAGAGAGAGAGAGAGAGAGAGAGAGAGAGAGAGAGAGAGAGAGAGAGAGAGAGAGAGAGAGAGAGAGAGAGAGAGAGAGAGAGAGAGAGAGAGAGAGAGAGAGAGAGAGAGAGAGAGAGAGAGAGAGAGAGAGAGAGAGAGAGAGAGAGAGAGAGAGAGAGAGAGAGAGAGAGAGAGAGAGAGAGAGAGAGAGAGAGAGAGAGAGAGAGAGAGAGAGAGAGAGAGAGAGAGAGAGAGAGAGAGAGAGAGAGAGAGAGAGAGAGAGAGAGAGAGAGAGAGAGAGAGAGAGAGAGAGAGAGAGAGAGAGAGAGAGAGAGAGAGAGAGAGAGAGAGAGAGAGAGAGAGAGAGAGAGAGAGAGAGAGAGAGAGAGAGAGAGAGAGAGAGAGAGAGAGAGAGAGAGAGAGAGAGAGAGAGAGAGAGAGAGAGAGAGAGAGAGAGAGAGAGACGAAGACATGTGTCACTAACCAGCATCTTAGCTCTAATGAGTTGATTGATCTCTCGAGCATTGTTTAGCCAACTTATTAACTATTGTACACGATTTTCCATACGGGACCACATTATTAAGACAACTGAGGGGGGGGCAATTGTATGTTGAACGTGCGTAGACTCCCCAAGATGTTGAACAATATTTACCCTAGATCTAGTCTCCACCATTTAATTCTTAATGCGCTTTTTGAAAATGGCCAATCTAGAGTGATTCCCAAGTTTGTCTTTTGATGTGTAATTAATTGTTACCCCTCAAAAGTAATATTGGCAAGTCTATTTAGGTAAACAAAACATTTTTGTTTTAGTAGGAACGGTTCCAGATTCTCTAAAATACTCTTTAGGATCATCGAGGTCATTAATTTCACAACATTCGACATACATAATTTTTAATATAGTGTATACTTATCATAACACTCCTGTTCCTACCGTGGAGCATCTCCTAGACATTCAGCCTTTACATCTGAGGCGCCAAAGTTTGAACCAGCTATTTCTTTACAAATTTGTGAATGGCCGCATTGACTGTCCTGAGCTTCTATTCTGTGTTGACCTCCCCATCCCTCAAGGGACCCGCTCTAGAACTGGTGGCGCGGTGCTGTAACCCAGCTACTTGGGGACAAAGTGTTTTGGAGATTGTAGGTGATAGGTTGGATGCTCGGTCCTCTTAATACCGACTTGGCGTCCGCTCAATGGTTGCTATCTGCGTGGACACTAATAGAGAAGTATGGGGTGTCCATGTTGGGTGATAATCATTGTACGGATGTTGTGTGGGGGGGATAACTGAGTATCAGGCTTGTCAATTGGCTGAAAATCAGACCAGCGCTACGTGGTTCGGATTCCACGTAAATCAGTAGGTCCCTTAGTTGCCCTGGCTGTTGGGATATTATTAAATTGCCCTTTCTGAGGAACAGTTGAACTCAGCTAGTAACCAGACTACACTCATCCACACTCATCCCAAACTCATATTATCATTCATATTCGCCTTAAAATACCTTAAAATACGCACAACGTTGTGTCGGCATCTCATATGTAAGAACCATGTTCCATATACACTTCCATATTACAAACTATGCTTACCAAAGTGGCCTCTATTGTCTGTTGAAGTATGGAAGTTCAGCTGCTACAAATATTGATTTCTTCAATGAATCCGAAGAATCGTTTAAAAAGAGACTTAAGCAGTTTTGCAAATTATTTAATGTGTGTATCCTTTTGTTTATTTTAAAACTTGTTTCTATGTATATTTAATTGTTGGTACTTGGGTTATATAGCATTCATTTTATACATAATTAGATTTCCTATCCAGTATTAATAGAGTCTCAAAATATCAGCTGTTTTTGTGGTCCATTGTGGAGTGCTAGTGTAGTCCTATGTAAATTTAATGCCGTTTAGACTAACTGAAGTTACGGGTCAGAAACAAAATTACAGGCACAAATATGCCTATTATATATGAAATGTCTATTGTAGGTCTATACAATCAAGAGTTAACAGTGTCCTTTTGAATATTTGATTTTTTCCTGGTGTTTATTTACATATATTTTTTTGTTGATAACTTATTTTATATACGTCCTTTGTTAATTTTCTGTTGTAGTTTTGTGACTATTTTGTATGATATATATATATTAAAATGGCGTTATCTGTTTAAATGTCTAAATAAATATATTAGCGATTTTTCTATGATTAGGACGTTGCTTAGCATTTTGATTGAGCACTTACTTTTTCAGGTTTGCTACTTACCTAACAGTTTTCAGAAGTTATCTGCTTAACTATAGTTTTGATAAATAGCATAAAATCAACAAAAGAATATTAGTAAGTTCTAAATTTCTTTTAGTATAAGTAATTGAACAACATTATTGACATTAAGGTTTTTGTATTAGTTTAATTTGTGTCTAGTTATTATGTTTTGTAACATACCAATAAGGTTGTAGAATACATTTTGATTTTACACATATCCTTTTTATATAAACGAGAAAACAAATATTATATTTTTACGTTTGATATTTTTTCGCTTTACAATTTAAATTTTTTAAGTTCTAATTAGGTTGTGTCACTGAGATTAATACCATTAGTTGCTGTATACTCATTTTCTTTCACTTTCTGTAGATAAAACTTAAGTACTCTATGCATAAATGTTGATAAACATGACCATTTCCTCCTGTCCTGTTTCTCAAATATCTGTCATAAACACAATTCCCGTTTGTTGATGAAGCTCAAAGTTAGAACAACTGCAAAGTCTGCAATAGTAAATAAACAGTTCTGTTTATGCTAACGTTTACGTCATCAGTCTGAAAAGAAGAAACCTCTTTTGTAGTTTGTTAATAAAGGTGATTGATAGTTCATCAGCTCGAGAGTAATAGTATAATAGTCCAGGATCTGTTGAACATTCACTAACGTAAGTGAAAATAAAAATGTGACAGATTATTCATTTGTTGGCACCGGTATTTAGTTCTAGTTGTACAATGTAGGCAAGCACATTTTTGTTCTATATAGTTTTAATAAAAAATACTTCTAAATAATTTCGTAGATACTACTAACTAGGCCTGTGGATGCATTTCTTTTTTGTAAATGTGAATGCCAATATTTAAAAACCAATTCTGATATTCTATAACAATGTAGAATATATTAGCCTATTTTCAATGTTATTACTTATACACTATAACAGTATATGATTGTGCTTGTATGCTTTTGTGTTAAATTACATATGTGTTTATGCAGTGGAGGGGGAACAGGGGGCCAGCTGACCCTCCTAGAACTGTAGGGAGTGGTCAGGAGGGGTATCATATAAGAAAAATTGAATACTAATAATTTTGAGCAAAGGAAAAAAGATTTATTTAAAGTCCCACGGTATAACCATTTTGCAAATTACATTACTTAAGATGACTAACAATAGCAAATGCTCATAAAAATAGTACGGTATGAAAAATCTAATTTAAGTTTGATATGATATATTAATCAATCAAAACACTTTCATTTTGAAGTGGCTGGTTAATTGGTCATATACAGTGGCGGCTACTCCATAAGAGCACATGAGCACGTGAACCCCCTGTGAGATTTGAGAAAGAAAATGAACCACATTTAAAGTTTAGGTTAAATTATTTACATATTGAAATTACGAAATTTCAATTTTTAAATTCTTAAACGTAAGAAAACTCAAAGAGGCGCCTTCAGCCAGCTTCCGCTAATCCCGCAGTACTGTCGCACAGTCCCGGTTGTGCTCCATAGCGTATATGCAAGGCCTAATCAGCTGTTCTGTCTGGAAGGCGGTGGTGGGGCCGTCTTGTAATAGAAGCCAGCGGTGCACACTTGCCGTGTGCTCCACTGCGACTACTTTTAAAATCTGTTGTTTGGTTGTTAAGTATGGTTTTTAACTACATTAAAATATGTTGTAAAATATTGTAAAATGCATGTTTAAGCGTATAATTTTTACAACATTTTACTTGTGCGCTTTTACTTGTGGGGTACTCCGTACACCCCAAAACCCCCGGTGTGTGAACCCCCACTTTACTAGGTCAAAAGCCGCCACTGGTCATATATATATAAAACCTAATTCATATTCTCACACAACAATTTGTAAGCAACACTAGAATTAAACGTCTAGTAACAAATATGAGAACTGATGAGAAGATTAACAAATTGTAGAAGAAAGTGAAGAAATGAGCGACGGATTTGGTTTTACTGCCTGTAACCCTTATGGGTATTTGTGCAATTTCAAAACCATTAGAACAAAAAAATGTTACTTAAACTTTCCAATCAGTAACGTTTTCCGACCCAAAGACTTATTTGAGAAAACGGCACTTTGAAGTTGTAGAGAAAACGCTAATTTGATTACAGATTTTTAAATCCTGCAGTCAAAAGATATTCAATCTATGGTAAAATATAAAAGGACTATCTAATATTGTTTATAGTATTTAAATTGTTACCATAGAATGTACTACTATTCTTTACTAAGTTTAAGTGCTAGGTTTGTGTAAAATGTGATTTTGGGGTGTGTTCATTTTCAAAATTTCGACCCCTGGAGGGTGGTTCCCCAGACTCTCCTCGCTTTTGTACCGATTGACCCACTTGCTCAAAACTCCTTCCGCCGCCAGTGCTGTGTTTGTGTAATTATATCTCAAGTCAGCTTGGCTTACATGGGTAGGAAGTTCATCAACAGTGATTGCAAGGTTGGGTGGAAGGGACATCTAGAGTTCTGTTATGTGGGTAGGTGGACTACTATACAACTATAGAGTTATATACATCCATCTTATTTCATATTATAAACAGACATCTATCTTAGTGAATGCAGTAGTTGCAAAAATGTTGGTGTATATAATCAAGGGCAGTACTAACTCTTTATTGAGATCTTACCAGCTGTGGTAAAAATGAAACACTTGATGACACATGTGTTAAATTTTTGTATCATGTAAAGTAGGAATTTTATTTCGTTTATAAAACTTCTAGGGCATAAGTTCATTAATATATTCCGTATAGGAAACTTAATTACTAGGGCCTACATCATTAAATTTTTCTTAACATAATTGTCACAAAATGAAAACCCAATTTTGATTTTGTTTTTTTATAAAAGTCTGACAACCTTATTAACCTGTAAAGCATATGTTTATTACTGAACTCTTGATTATTTGTGGTACTTATTGTGGCTTATAAGTACTTGTAATCCAGGTTCAGTTTAACTTTAACATGCAATAAATAATTATTACATATGCAAATTGGATACAAACAAAATTAGATCAATGATATTAATATAAACACTACAATTTGGGGACAGATAAATTATCTGAGTGTATAAGTGGCAAGCATTATCAAGTTAGTTTGTTTAACTTAACCCTTTCCATCCCTGACATTTTTTGAAAAGTTGTTCCAAAAAACCCAGGTATTTTCATATATGACATACCTAAAAACCCAGGCTCTTTTTGTCGATTTTGTACTGTACTAAAAAAGTTATAAAAAATCTTTTTATGAGGCAAATTTATCATTTTGAGTTTCAATAGTTTCCTAAGGAGATTGTAAAACTTCCTCCACCAAGTAAAACATTTACTTTCTTCAAAACACAAAGTGTTTAATAAATGTTAAATCACAAATGATTATTCTACAAGTAATGATAAAATAATTTACTCTTAATGACTCACTTAGTGTAAGAAACCAGGACCTGGAATAACTGTTGACACTGGTGAAAGTAAAACACAAATTTATTTTCACAGTATATCATCTTGATAGTCCCTTCTAAAATATTACAATTATCTTATCCTATTTTACATTATACATCTCCTATAATATACTCTTCTCATCCAATAATAGACAATACAAATTATTCGTTATAGACATTTTCAATCAAATTACTATTGACATTGGCTTCAATATACAGTCCGGTAAACCAATACAGTAATTTCAAGAAATATTATTTTACAACAAGCGTCAACAAACTCCTATACTATTAAATCACAATCTAAATGATGATATAAATGTCACATAAAGAATCCAAACTAAACAAGTATTATATTTGAAAAAGTCTATACTAACAAATGAAAATGATATATTCAATAACAAGTTATACTCAAGAAATAATCAATTATTTCTTATCAAAATTAACAATCAAACAATAGTATACAGACCTTACTAACTGTGACGACCTAATCAATTTACCGTACAATTTAAGTTATATTAAAAATACCTTTCAAGAGACAAGTTAAATATATTCACATGGCCCTAATTACTATTACTTTATTCTTACCAAGAATTTTCCAACATTTATGGTTTCAATTGAAAACTTTTGGAAAAGAAAACAAACTCCGAAACCTCTCAGTTCTTACAAAATTTAACAATTTCTAAATACAATTTTTCTAATTTAATTATAATGCAACAATTAACAATTGTTACACAACACATATTATGGTAATTAAAAAACTTTTTAACAGACTAGCAAAAGAGTTATTTTCTCTTTTTTTGCATTCATGAAAATAGAAGAGGATTGGTTGGGAGGTGGTGTTACTTGTACCATCAATATTAAGGCAAGGTTGGCTCAAATAACTCAATAAACAAAAGTCATCTGTCCTTCAGCACTTCCTTTTCTTAGATGAATCAAGTGCAAGTTAGTAAGCAAAATGTCAGTTGCAACAAGTGACTCATACTCAACTTCCCATTCCGGCTTCATACACACAGTTTACCAGCTCCTATTTTAAATTAATATCTTTATTGACAATCTGTTGTATTTTTATTTTGCTGGTAATAGAAAAAATGTTGCTTCAAACAGCATAATACTTGATTTAATGGAAGTACGTGGGGCCTTCCTAATGTTTTAACCCTTAGCACTCAGAAAGTGTTAAAAGCATCATTTCAGGTTGGCTGTCCAATATGTGTGGACAACACCATTTTTAAAAGTGGCTCGGAAATAAAAGACAACTTGCCATTCACATAGCTCACCTGTCCACGAGTAGTGGATGCCATGAATTACTCTTGTACTTGGAGGTCCATTCTATGTGGACAAGTGAATTCTCTTGTTTGGATCTTTACTATAAATATTTGGTTTATCGTAGCCCCTTGACAACAGCTGAACTCTATTGAGCGATATTGGGACTACCTTCTCCCCATGTTGTTTACAGAAAATGCTTATCTCGAACCTTCCTTATTATTTTCCAAAGTGATAGCATTGTTGCTAGTCTCAGTTGTGGTTTGCATTTCAGTTTATAAGTGACAATTGGGTTGCATTACAGCGCTTGTTATAATCGGATGTCATTTTGGGGGTGTTTGAGAAAATGTTTAATGATAAAAACTTAATGTCAAACAAAATTAGTCACTTATAAATTAGTGAATATTCTCATCAAGTGATGAGGAAGTGAACAGTGATGGTGATGCACAGTTAGAAGGCATAAATAAAAGCCTTTTACACTTTTTTAATATACACTCCCCCACTACACCTGTCACGCTTGTCCATATAAAACTTTGCTAGCTCAGGGAGAATGGGGGGTTTTTTTAAGAGACAGGCCAAGTATAAGGGAAAAGTTTTGAGTAGTTATCACTCAAATAAATGTTTCCAAGTTCATCAATAGTAGCCAGGGATTAGGGTGCCACCTTGTTGACCTAAGAATGGCAGGACTCCAACAAGGAAACTTTCCTGCAGGTGCAAGATGTACTTATGACTTTGTAAAAGTTCCGTCCTAGCACTATACCATGAACTGTGTAAATAAATATTTCTCCCTGTGGTTAGCCAGGAGTTTAAAACAAAAAGAAAACTGTTAAACTAAACACAACTACCTAAAAACAAAACAAAAAAAATACTTATCCTCGTCGCAAAATTTAAAAACACAACATGTTAGTGTGAACTGAAAAACTGAACTGTTTTATTACCAAAACATAACTTATTGTTGAACAGTAACAAATAATAGAAACATACATATGAATAAATTAAGTTAAATAAATAACAGCTGATCATTTGTTTTTTTAAATCGACCTTTCACACATAACAACTTTTTACCTTTAAAGTCTTGACTGTAATATAATTTTATGTTTAGCATAAATTTAAATGTCACAAACCTTTGTTATTCAATATATTTTTCCTTTGATTACAGTTTTAAAATTTATTTTTATACTCTATGTGTTATTATTAATGTTTCAAAATTAGTAAAAAACATCCAATTAAATAAAAAAATATCATGTGCAAATATTGCAAAATGATATACTTCATAAAATAATATTATTAAATGAAATTGTATGTTAAATATCAGGAAATAAAAACAAGATTTAGTTTAGTTAGGACTAGACGGTTCTTGAAATTCCATAGTAAAATTTCTATGACAATTTTGTCACATTAAAACATTTGAAGAACGTTGCTTACTATATGAGACATTGTCCTTTTAAAACGATTAAAATTCCGAGCCACAGACGTAAATAACAGCAGATAAATCCGCAGACGAGTCAAGGGCAATGGCATCATGCAAGACCTTATAAGAATAAAATCCTAGTTGGGGGGAAAATCGCTTTGTGCTCTGTCTACACATAGTGGACAGTCGAGCTCTAAGGGGCTTGGCACATTGAATAACCATGACACCTCTGGCTACGTTCTTGACAGATGTAATATTTGTATGTAAGCAAATCTGTCACATTGATAGATCTATAAAATTAGCTCTAAAAATTTTAGTTGAAATTTTAGGTTTTTCACCATATTAGGCAAGAATAAATTTTTTCAATTAAAATTTGAATAGCGAACAAATTTGGAATATTACATTACAGTACATGCTTTAGGTGTGAGACGATGTCTTCGGCAGACAAAACTGTTGTGAAGTTGTTGCCTCAGTTTTGTTGGTGTCATCCAACCAACTATATACACCTTGTTAATCTAAAGAGTGATACTACTAGCCAACAAAATTTATCTGGTAGGTTCACTCTTTTTTTGTAGTTTAATTCCTTCTTGTGTTAACTTAGTTTATACGGTGGTCTACATTTGGTTTGACATAGTTTCTAATGATAATAGTTAATTTATGATCTACTTACTGAATTTAAATATAGCACACATTTTTTAGACAAATTTTTCAACAACTCTAAAACAAAAACCAATTGGAAAATCGTGAGAAATAAGTATTAAGTTTAGCACAAAATACTTTGTTCTCATGTAAAAATTGTCATTATACTAAGGATTCCAACTCCTATTTAACTTCAAATATAATACAGATAGACAGAGTCTTTGTGGTGTTAGTACATGATTAAAAATGTTAGTTTTTTTCACTATACTCATATTGATAGCTAAGGTAAACTCTGTTACAGGTACGTTATTAACCTAAAGTGTTTGTTTTAATGCAATTTTATTTGAAATGTGTGAGCTAGCTATTTTTGATGGGAATATTCTTCCCCTTGTCAACAGTGGTTCCCATTTCAAAATGTTGACCAGACTCTGCAACCTATTGTTGTGGGGTGAAATTCTCATACACCACAAAAACTATAATTTTCAGTTACTTTATTTAATGATCCCTTAAAGGATATTCAAACTTTTTTGGGAGGTATTTAGACTTTTTGGGCTCTTGATATAATATTATTTCAAGGCAATTAATATACATTTAATGAATTTTGTAAAATTTGACATCCTACAGCAACCGAGGAAATAAGAAACACTAAAAAACTATTACTCCTGAAACTTAATATTTTGTTTTTAGGCATTTTGAGTAACTATGACTCTAGCAGCGTGAAGACACTTGCCATTGTGTTGTTTAGACAGTTGTTCAATTCGAGCACACCTAGCAATGACACAGAAGTGCTGCTGAAACGGACCGATGGTGACAAGCTAGTACTTCATCTTCTACTCTCCTGCCTCGCAGTATTCACCAACGAGCCTCTTGGTTCCCAGTCCCTCGTATGTGATACTGTATTTATGTATATTATATGTCACTTATTTAGAGCTGCATACAGTAAGAACACGTTCCATGAATGAAATGAATTGATAACCCTAATAAGATTTATATAATGTACACATGAATATGCTTTATTTATTTTAAACAAATCTAAATGATATTGATAGTCATAAAATTGTAGCATATAATTTATTGTATGTATCCATTCAAATTTACTCATATAGAAATATGTTCTTTATTTAACCATACATACTAAAGCTATCTAAACATAAAATATACATGCCTTTTTTGTAAATGTGATTATTTCACAATAAGTCGGAACTGGTGGCGCAGTGTTGTAACCCAGCTACTTAGGGACAAAGTGTTGAGGAGATTGTAGGCAATAGGTTCTATGCTCGGTCCTCTTAATACTGATACGGTGTCTGCTCAATGGTTGCTATCGACGTTGACACTACTAGAGAAGTCTGGGGTGTCCATGTTGGGTGGCAGTAAGAGTCCGGATGTTGTGTCGGCAGAAGTGAGTATAAAGCTTGTCAAATAGCTGAAAATCAGACCAACACTACGTAGTTCGGATTCCACATAAAGCTGTGGATCCCTTAGTTGCCCTGACTATTAGGCTATTAATAAATGGTCCTTTCTGAGCTGAGTCAAACTCAGTAACAACAACCACACTCCGTCTACATTCATCACACTCATTCACCCCTCGTATTCGCCTGTACCTCTATGATCAGCGTCTTAATAATGAATAATAATTGTATGATGAATAGAATCAAAAATAAGATTAGTAAGATAGAAGTAAGAACTTTACGTTGAGAGTGTAAAGTTTTGCTGTTTGTGCCGTTATTGTTTCTTTTTTTTATAATAGTTTTTGGGAATTTTTGTTTCATTCTGCTGCTATGTTCAATAAAATATCAAATTCTTATCATATATTCAGTAGCAATTTGATTTTTAACCACCTGGTTGCCTGTGCTTCACTTTCTTATAAAAATTAGATGATGCTGTGTCTAAGTAATGAAAATGTCACATTAATTCCTATTTGAATCTGTCAAAAATATTAGTTAAAAAATTACCGTACTGGCTGATATTAAGAAATAAGCAAAAATATTCAGTTAAAATCCATAAATAACTTTTGTTGAAAACAGCATTCTCATTTTTCATGTAAACACAAACAATGCAAGTGTTATCAATAGACAGACAGAAATTTTGAGATAAGGATTATTATGGATTCTCTACTGATAGTGTGTGATATTTGAAGGTATGCAAAATACGAGGGCCGTTTTTTTTTTTCAACCTCCGATCGCACGCCATGATGGCTAGAAAGGTCACAGACCGGCCCTGTGCGCAGCAGTCGATCGCGCATCTTCCCCACTACAACTTTTGTCACTCCCGAGTTCAAGTAGCCAGTTTGCGCTTAGCTGCAGTCGGGTAAACATGGCCGCGTCTATTGATTCTCCCGCCAAATGCGAGTTGAGAAGTGTTATTCGTTTCTTGCAAGCAGAAGGGAATAGTGCAGCAGAAATCCATCGGAGAATGTGCCGTGTTTACGGAGAAAACATTATGAGTGAAGGTGTTGTGCGGGAATGGTGTCGTAAGTTTAAAACTGGCCGAACCGACGTGCATGATGAAGGAGGTCAAGGACGCCATTCGGCGAGTTTTGTGGGTGTCACTCAACATCTTTGGCACCCAGCGAGCACAAATCTTTTTGTAGCCTAAATGTTCAGAAACAATAGAGTACAGAGAAGATCTCGACACTTCTGGAAATTCCAAAGACAAAGCACTTATTGTGAATCTACGGTTTCCTTTAACCACTTTGTCAACTCGTTCAACAAGATCGTCTGTAGCGACAGACTTGCGTCCTTGACCTCCTTCATCATGCACGTCGGTTCGGCCAGTTTTAAACTTACGACACCATTCCCGCACAACACCTTCACTCATAATGTTTTCTCCGTAAACACGGCACATTCTCCGATGGATTTCTGCTGCACTATTCCCTTCTGCTTGCAAGAAACGAATAACACTTCTCAACTCGCATTTGGCGGGAGAATCAATAGACGCGGCCATGTTTACCCGACTGCAGCTAAGCGCAAACTGGCTACTTGAACTCGGGAGTGACAAAAGTTGTAGTGGGGAAGATGTGCGATCGACTGCTGCGCACAGGGCCGGTCTGTGACCTTTCTAGCCATCATGGCGTGCGATCGGAGGTTGAAAAAAAAACGGCCCTCGTATTACAGTTCATAGGGTATGAATATTCACTTTAGTCTAAGCAGTTGCAAGATTCATATTGTATTTATTAACTTGTCATAACCAGCTAATAAAAGGTGTAGGATCCTATGGTTTGCGAACTTTTATTTTCTTTGATGCTCTATGTTCTGTGAAATACGCACAGGATCGTTTCTTCAGAACTTTAGGTTGTTTACTGAATTTAAACATGATGCAGCCTAAAACTTCACAAATTTCTATTATTTTCTGTTTGATTATCTATCTTAAATTAAAAATGAAAAAGTAGCCTTTAAAAAGTTAATAAGGTTTTTATTTATGCCTTTATAGAACCAATAGCTAAACAAAATTTTGGCTTAACCCTAGATAAGTATCATTGAGTATCATATCATTAAGTATCATCATTACTTTTTTGCTCTAGATTAGTTGTTTATCATGGTAGATGTTTGTCCAAACAGCAGTGCTTCAGTTTCCCCTTCCTTTAGTGTAAATGTATCAATTTTGTGTCATTTTTATTAAATTTTAAGACTTATAGAACAAAATATGTCAAATTAACATACAATACCTAGAAGTGAAAATAATCATTTTTAATAGGGTCTTATGGGACTTAGCAGTCACTGACATGTAATATAAGCTAACAAAATGTATTAACAATTGATCTTCAACTGTTTTTTTTTGTGTGTACTGTATCAGTGATTTTTATTAAACAATTATCAATCTATCAACTGTGTTTATGAAGTTCATTGATTGTGTAAAATTTACGTATCGATAACCTTAGTGTCATACTCATACGCGATACCTGTCTAGGGTTAACATAACCGATTATTTTTTCTTGGCATACAAATTCTAGGCAAATTAAATAAAATTTTGACTGAAAAATTATAATATACAAGACAGTTTTAGAGATTTCAATGTGATATTTACATTTGCTTGTAGAAAAAAAAATCATCAAGTAAAAAAGCACTAAAAGGTTCATCAAGTTAATAAACTATATGGGGAAACATATTTTGTAAGCATATTATTTATCAAGACTAACTTCCTTTTCATACCTAAAATTAAAGCAAAAGTGATAATTGTCTAATGTTGAAAAATTTTAAATTAATGACAAATTGTATTTCTCTATTTTAAAATTTTATACAGCCATGATCTGAATCAAACAAAAGAGAAACAACTGAAAAAAAGTGCAACCACTCCCACGCAGACCACTGTTCTAATTATTGATTTTGACAAGTCAACTAATAAAAATAGCAAATCACAAGAAATAGTGGTCTAGGGGATTATATTTTTGCAAGGCGATATGGAAAGAATTAGTCACTGCAACCCTGGCTGGATTCCCATCTTATTCCCCAGCCGAAAAAACAAAGGAACAAGTATGTGTTTTTGTCTGCGGTCGAACAATCGTACTTCCGCTGCCTGTGACAGAATAGTGTTGATGCTTTATAACATTTGGGGGAAGCACTTGAAGATACAGCAGTTCATGTTTATTTTGACATGAATACGATGATTAAAAAATGAAAAATACCTTTAAAATATATTATTAGACAAAATATGCATATCCTATAGCTCTTTTACCCCCCTTCCCCTCAGTATAGGATTGGGCAGAAAATTGTTGCTGATGGTGGTGTGCTGCACCATAATTGGGGGGGGGGGGATCATGAGACAAACACCTATTTAATTGGATGATTTTGCTGTGGAAAGAGACAGGCTAATATTGCCAAAAGCAAATTTATACTAACACTCAACATTTGTAATTGCCTGTCGAAGAGTATAAATTATAAGACTGTACTTTCTTTTGTTAATAGTAAATTTAAAGCAATTAAAACCTATGATTTATCACTATTTTTATGCATATTTTAATCAGTGCAGCATTAGATTAATTAAAGCATAAATCACTTGTATTAATTATATGATTTGTATTAAGTGATAAAATACTTCTTGTCAGGGCCGCCCACACCATTTATATGACCATTTATTAAATAATATTATACTCTTGAAAAAATAATAGTTTATTTTTGGTTAAAGCAATAAAATAATCTGTCACGTGCAATATATTTTATAATTTAAACAGTATTCTTTTAGGTTTCCAACAAAACTTATTAATAAAAATAAGAAGTATTTATTTTAAATTCTTATAAAGAGGACCAATGAAAAAAAATGGTTGTATTCGTTTTTATGGGAAACTAAAAGGGTCTTTTAGGTATATTTAAAAGAAAGGAAGAATAGAAAGATGACTTTTATAACTAAAACCAAGTGCTTTATGTTGTCTTGCTGAAATATTACGATAAGTAAAAAATGTGCAGTATAAAGGTAGCCAAAACATGCCACAATTCAGTTATTTGTTAAACAATTTCAAACATTGAAGCATTTGGTTGTTTAGTAAAATTCATTAATTTAAAGCATTCATCAATATTATAAAAAATCTTTTAAGGTTGAACAATTTCAATGGCCACCATTTAGAAACGGAAATAGATTGTGACTTCAAGCTTATTTCAATAAGATAACCTAGCTGAAAGAATTTTGAATTAAAATTTCTTTGGTTGTGGTTGAGTTATTCACAAGATATGTATTTAATTGTAAAAAAAAAAAAAAAAAAAAAAAAAAAAAAAAAAAAAAAAACAGGTTATGGTATGTTTTATGTTTTTTTTTTTAAGTTTGTCATATTAATTTGTAAAGTCTCTTTATATCTTTATATACAGGGTGACAATTAAGTCTGGAACCTCTTTTTTAAATTATAAACCACAACAGAGAAAAACACCTTAGTTCACACCTCAATACTGGTGGGAGAAACCTACATATCTTTCAATTATTGACCAAATGACACCGTTGAGAGATGTCATTCAGCCCACAAGGAGTCAGAAGAATCAGATGTTAGAAGACCTTAAGTGAGGTCTATATCAAATTGTACAATAATTGAAAGGTCTTGATTTGCTGAAAACAGTTCTGCAAACCGGACTTCAAAAGGTTGACCTAATCGGTAGTTATTACTGTTTGAATTTTAAAACTATTAAAAACTGTAATTTTTTGGGGGGATTAGCCTCCGGATCACTGTTCAATACTTAAAGTGGTTTATATACCTGCATTCAAGTAATCCAAGTCGTTGCTTCTGCAACCGGTTTCAACTCGTCATGAGAGTCATCTTCAGGCCGTACAAGGATGTAATAAAATGTGATCACTTCATATGAAGGTCGTCACGAACACATAACGAATAACGGACACCACGAATATACGAACACATAACAAAACACTTAAAAACGTTGACATTAATGAACAACTAAAAATTCGCGACGTGTGCCGGGCTGAAGCGTAGTCTAGACTGCCACGGTCAGGGTCATTGGCAGTGACGTCACATCCTTATCTGTTGTTCCAAATTCTATGAATAGGATTTCTTTCCCTCTCCAGTGTCTTAATCGCTGTATCGTAAATAAAGTTTGATTGGAAAGACAGCTTGTCGTTCAGTACATTTTGTTTATCTGATTTAACTGCTCTGTATATTTCAAATTCTTCTAATGTGTTTCTATTGTAACGATCTTGAGAAAAATGAAGAATGTCCATATTATTATCAATGCTTGTATAATTATGGTTGTTTGAAATTAGGTGTTCGGCAAAGTTTGAGGTCTGGGGGGATGTGGTTTTTCTAGGTATATGTTCTTTGAATCGTTTTCTGAATGAGCGGGAAGTTTGACCAATATAATATTTTGGGCAGTCGTTGCAATTAATCTTATAAACCCCATTCTTGTCGTGTATTGGTATGGATTCAAGTGGCCGTTCTTTCAGTATAGTGTTGAGTTTGTTGCCTGTTTTAAATAATACTATGACGTTGTTTTTGGACATTAAATTACTGAATTTGTTGCTGAGAAAAGTGCCATAATTTGCAGTAATGTAGGTTTTTCGTTCTTCAGTTATTTTTAGAGTTTTATTTTTGTGTTTATTAATAAGTTTATCTATCATACAGCTGCTGAAACCATTTGCAACGGCAATGTGTTTTATTATATTGATCTCTTCATTGAAATCATTTGGTTCCATTGGTACAGAGAGCATCCTGTGTATAAGACTATTGTATGCGGCGAGTTTTTGGGAATGAGGTTGGTGTGAGTCTGCATGTATGGTTTGGTCTGTGGATGTTGGCTTCCTGTAAATTTTAAATTTTAAATTGTCATCGTGTTTTGTTATTGTTAAATCCAATAACATCCTTGTACGGCCTGAAGATGACTCTCATGACGAGTTGAAACCGGTTGCAGAAGCAACGACTTGGATTACTTGAATGCAGGTATATAAACCACTTTAAAAACTGTAAAACATTAAAAGTTAAAGTTAAAACAATCTTTAACTACCTGAGATCAAAGTAAGCGTTCAAAATGTTATCCTCCAGTTGTCTGACAAAGTGTTAGTTTTAAATCGGGAAGAATTCATCAAAAAAATTACCAAAAACATTACCACTGTTAGGAATTGAAAGTGGGCTTTAGGGTTTGCACAAATTGGATTTAAAATTTAACGGCTGTTATCTTTCTTTTTTAAGCAGTTGCACTGAAGTTTTCAGTGGATCTAGTTATGCACATGGAAGAAGTTTTTTAATTCAGTTTCAAGTTAAAATTGTATAGTTATTTTTATTTTATTTATTTATTTGTTTTAAAATTATTTCTTTTGCCATGGCTGGACCTAATTTTATTAGTATAATTACCTTTTGGCGATGCCTTTTGATCCTGCAGGGTTTTCTGCAATCAGATGCACATTTTGCCACTAGTGTAGAATCCTCAGTGATACTAGATACTAAAAACTAAGTAATATTTATTTACACTGTATACAGTTAGTACGTCAGGACTGCATTACGCTACGGACACCGCCGGACCGGCGCGGCTCGATCTGGTTTTTCACTACTTCCTCCACATGTTGTTGGTCTCGAACTGTTAGTGAGGTGGAGGTTGGTCGATGGTGGAAGGCGGGTGACTTTCACTGGAAAGGTGTGTGTGGGGGTGGGTCGCTTTGTTTTGAAGAAAGAGAGAGTTGGCGGCGTTGACAGTTTTCTCGGTGTTGTCATATTTGTCTTCTATTTCTTTGATGGTTTCAAAAATTACGATGTTGTGAAAATCTTCTATTTTGTTTAGAAGGCTCTGTTGTGAGTTATCTTTTATGTGTTTGTATATGGCATAACTTTCATTGGCACGGGCTTCATTTTTGTTGTAAGTTCTTTTTAAAACGTTAATTGATATTTTATGATTACTATGGGCCTTCAGATGTTTTGCAACTATGGATTCTGGGTTCTTTTGACGGCTGGCGTTTGAAACATGTTTGAAAATTTCTGTTTGTATATCCAGTGTATGTTCATTTGTGCATGTCATTTTATATACTCCTTTTCCTTCCAGTGGGTCTTGATTGGATTTATTGAACTGTTGGTAGTTTGGTATTGGGTTGTTTGTTACTTTATATGCTGGAATATAGCCTGTTTGTTTTAAGATATGGCCTATTTTATCAGATATTTTTCCTGTGTATTTTAGTGGGATGTATTTGTCTTTTTTATTTTGTCTTTGCTTGGAGGGTATCTCATTTTGTTAGTTATGTTTTTTATCAAAGAGTCAATTAGGAGTGTCTTGTATCCGTTATTTAATGCTATTTGTTTTATTATTGTTTTTTTTTTTTTTTTTTTTTTTATGCATATGGCTGTAGATCGTAATTTAATAATCTGTATACCATGGGACGGAGGGCAGCTATTAAAGTTGTATAGGTGGTTGGATGTGGATGGTATTATTAGGTCTGTTTTAGTTGGTTTTCTATAATTGGTTGATTTTTGTTAATTTTTTAAAACCATCAAATTCAAATATGTTTATTTGTAGTAGACAACATTACATTGCATTACAAATGTCAATTAAAAACTAAACTAAAACTAATGCTCCATGTGTTAATCATGAAAGAAATATTGTCAAATTACCAAATATACATCTTCTGTACAACACATAACAACCCGTTCCAGCAAAAATATATGCAAAACATAACTCTTAAAATATTGTTGAGGTTAAAACTAATAAAACGATGATTACAAGTCAAGAAATTCGGAAATAGAATAACAAGCTCCATCCAAAGATACTGGTGTAGTAGAGTTTTGAATTTTTTATTCACACTTCTTGTTTAATTGTATTCGGCAGTTTGTTATATAATTTAGGCCCTATATTTTGAGGAAGCCAGGCAGCTGATTTTAATCTATGAGAGGCCTGTCTCTGTTGGCTTCTTTGTCTTGTGTTATATCTATGAATATTGGTGCCAGTTATTATTGTTGTGGATTTCAATTTATAAAATAATAATTATTCATAAATGTATAACATTGCTAATATTAAAATTTTAAATGATTTAACACGTTCACTGCTATAGTAAAAACACTCTAACCGACCTGGGAAACTAAGTACTATAAAATTTAATTTTACTTTTCATAAGGTATAGACAGCCCAAAAACAGCAAAACGAAGTTGGTTGTAGCATGGGAAAAAGTTGTTTATGACGTCATAAGTTGTGGTCTGGATACGGTCCATCAGCCCCTTGGGATGCTGGAAGACCAATCAATAGGTGAGCCATCACCAGGTATGGCCACCAATAGCTTATTGTCCTTCAAAAAGTTAATATTTTTGAGTCCAGCAGTGTTGTTACACCAAATGGGGTTCAAAACTGCATCATCATCACTTTCGTCACTTTCGGTGTCGGAATCTTCACTTGTAATAATGTCGTCACTCAAGTCAAGGTCATCAACAGTGTTGTCAGCCATGTTTCAACAGTAAAAATTACACTAAATACTACAATAATATACACTAAACACACTTATTTACATGAAGAAATTACTAAATTACATCAATTGTAAAACTCCGCTCGAAAAAACGATAGATAAAAACGGAAAACGCAAAAATATAGAACGGTTCACATTCGTATAGCGGCCGACGTAAGGTCTACCTCGCGCAAGAGCTGAGCTCACACTGACTGCATAGCAACAACAGTGTAGAGTGGTATGGGCCCGGTCCACGCGCCACCAGCGCCTGGCCGGCGGTGGATCGTATACGGTCCACCCGCACTGAACGTGTTAAAGTACTCTCTGCAAGATGTTCTTTTGTTCAGCCCAGCCATGATACGAACCGCTCTTTTTTTGTAGACGGAATACACATTGGAAATTTACATGAGAGGTGGCGCCCCATAATACAATTCCGTACCTTAGCCTTAACTCAATGAGTGATGTATATGTCAATCTAGTTATAAATTTTAATAAGCTGAAAATCGTCTAAAAAAAAAAATAAATAACTGCGAGGATATTTTGGAGCAGACGGCATTAATGTGTGCAGTCCATGAGATACTGCTATCAATTTTTATTCCTAAGTATTTTACCTCAGAGCTAAAAGGAAGTTCATAATTGTTCATTAATATAACCGGTTTAATTCAAAGCTCTGTTTTTTAAAAAGTCTTAAACAGCAAGTTTTTGTCGGGTTTACATGTAAAGTTTTACTATTAAGATATTGGTAAAGGTTTGTTAGTTGTAAGAAACTGTCAATTTCAAGATTTATTTTTAAAGAAAAGAGCCACATCATCTGCATACATGGTTATTCGTAAATTATTTAACATGTTTGAAATATCATTCATGTAAAGGATGAAGAGGATTGGCCCCAGAACAGAACCTTGGGGATTCCAAATTTTAATACTAAATTCCCTGACTGTACTCTATCATTAATTTTTACTCTTTGGATTCTAAATTTTAAATACGATTTGATCCAGTCAAGAGAGACTCCCCTAACTCCAATCTGGTATAGCTGATTAAAAAGTATGCTGTGGTCTAAGCAATCAAAAGCTTTCTGTAAGTCTAGAAATACTCCTACAGTTTTATATTTTTCATCTAGTGCAGTGATTGCTTCATTGATGAAATCAACCATAGCATCAGTTGTGTTTTTACCTTTTACAAACCTAAATTGGTCTTTGCTTAAGATGTCATATTTGATCAAAAACCTAATTAATCTGTTTACAAATTTTCATAAACTTTTGAAATTGTTGAAATATTTGGATTTGGGCGCCAGTTACACAGTAATTCAGCAGGCCCATCCTTAAAGATTGGACGAATTTCTGCTTGTTTCAATTCTTCTGGAAATATGCCTTGTAACAGAGACGCGTTTATGATGTCTGCAAGAGGTTCACAAATGTTGTTAGCGCAATGACGAATTGTTTTATGAATTATATCATAACCGGTAGAATTTGAATTTTTTAATTTCATTATTATTTCATGTATCTCATGGGAGTCAGTAGGATATAAGGAAAGAGTATACGGGCATATTTTGTTAAAATGGGACTGAAGTGCGGTCTCTGTTATCAGGCAATGTTTGTGTTTGCCAATGTTTGCAAAATATTGGTTAAACTCTTCAGGGCTAGGCATGTCCGCTGGTAGCGGAACCGGTTTCTTTTTTCTTTCAATGTCAATTAATTTCCACTCATCCTATGATAAGTTATCAGAAGTTGTTAGTTGCTTACCAAGATGTAAGGCTTTTGCAGCTTTTATTATCTTCCGGTAAGTCTGTTTATATGTTTTGTAATAATGTTAAAAATGTATTGATTTATTAGTTTTTCTTTGAAAATCGAGTTCCTTCAGAGTTCTTGAAGATATAACAATTCCTTTAATTAACCAGGACTTTTTTGTACTATTTATCTTTTGTCTTTTCTTTCTTAAAGGGCAAGTTATAGACAAATTGTACTTTAAAATATGTAAAAATTGCTCCAGTTTTTTTTCAGCACTAACAATTTTCTTTAAAGGGTTCCAGTTTTCTTTAGATAACATAAAATTTAAGGCGTTTAAATTTTTTCTGACAAGTATCATGAAAAGTTTTGGGCTAGGGTGAGTTTTTCTCAAGTGTACTTTGTGTCATTGAGTTTTTAAAAGATGGAGTTATTAGTTGGGCATAATGGTCAGACAAGCCTGTGTCTAATACTTGTATAGCACGCGCGCTGAAGGTCCGGCCTCCTGGCTGGCCTACTAGTCAAATAAAAACATCGACTCTGAGCGAGGCGGTCACAGACAGATCGTAAGGGGTGATTGTTTACGCATTTACGGAGAATTTGTATTTTGGTATCTCTTATAATTAGACCAGTATTTAAAATAAAAACATCAAATAGGTTAAGAGTTTGAAAGTTAACAAACTTTCAAAGAAACAACAAACAAACGTATATCAATAAAAACTATTAAATATATCATAAAAAATTATAAATCAGTTAGTAACTTTAATTGAAATTAAGTAACTACGAAATATATACTTCTTAATGTCACTAAGAAAAATATTTCTGTGATTTCCCGTATCGTTAAAATACATATAATTTTTATTTAAATTGGTTTCAAATAAAAATTACGAGTTGGGAGTGACTCGTCAGTTTTATAAAACTCATGGACGGTTTTTCTAACGACACATTTGTCGAAATCGTCTAGTTCTGTCGCTGTTGTTTTTCTCTTGTACTTTTGGGAGTTGTGAACGAACACTCTCCTTCCGCTGAAGTGTCCAATAAACACTTTTCACGCCGAATTTCCTTTATAAGAGTTTTTGAAATGCTACATGCAACTGCAGTTCGTTCTAACGATATTTTTACGGGGATTCGTTGTTCATCTCTTAATTTGGCCTCATTCATCATGAACTCACTTACTCTCCAAATAATTTCCTTAGCCTGACTTCTAGTAGTTTTTCCTTGGGCTACTTTAGGAATAAAGCGAGCCCTAGTTGAGGCAGGAACCACTAAAGGAATAAACTATTTAGGATTTACGTTCACTAATTTTACAACCTTAAGAGTCTGCAGAGGCTGTCGGCCATGTTGGTTTAAATCTCATTAGAACGATGTTTTTTTTCGAACCGGACAAATGATCACGTGTGTCAAAATTTAACAGTTATTTTTAAACGGTCCTTTCCAAACAAATTGCATTTGATCAAGAGTGAAATTACTCGTTGAACTGCTTTGTGGATGCATAATTAGTTTAATAGAATAAATATACAAATTATTTCGTTTGAAGTTTTTATTTTCACCTATTTTTCAAAACTAGACGTATGTATTCATAATATCAAAAGCAAACCCAATTCGCAATATGATAGCATTTTAAATGACACCTCATACACAACGTTTGGTAAATAAATAATGATAAAAATATGGATTCAAAATAACGTTGTTTTTATGAGAATTAAACCAGTATGGCTCTGCAGACTTTTAACACACTTAAGGAAAAAAAAAACTGACTTATTACACTACAGTAGTTAGATAAAAACAAACATATAACCAACTAAATAATTGTTTATCGTACACTTGAGTAAACATTCCTAACACGCTAAACCACAAGCAAATATATCGCACGCAGTCTGGAAACGTACTGAATGTGCATCCGTAGATAACAATTAACGTAACTTATTTTAGAAGCAAGCGTGGGAAAGTCTGACAGTAGCGAATGTTTCCAGGACTGCAGGCATATTGGGCCCTCCACCCGTCTCCTCCCTATCACCGCTCGGCGGGCTCGAGGCCGGACCTTCGCCGCGCGGTCTATACTTGTATTTTCTCGCGCTCCACATTTGATAATACCAGATCTATTAGGGTGGATGAAGATCTTGTTACTCGAGTTGGAGAGTCTACGTATTGTTTTAAATTTAACTCGACCATTAAATCTTTAAGTCGACATAATTCATTATTTTCTTTGAGCCAGTTAAAAATTAAGTCACCAACTATTAAACATTTCTTGTCTTTAAGTAACCTTTTTGACAATAAATCACATAAAGTATAATAAAATGAATTTACATTGTAATGGTGAGGTGGGCGATATATGCCGATTATTGTTAGCTTTAAGTTTTCTTGTAGGACTATTTCAAGACCACCTGCTTGAAAGAACATTTCTTTAGCAAAATTACTCATATTTACAATGTTTACAGTCACGTTATATTTCTTTAATATTACCAGCCCACCGCTACCTTTACACTTTGATCTTGAGAAATCGCTTATTACTACATATTTCCCAAAGTTAATGCTATACAATTCTTCTTCATTCATACCATGCTCGCTCAATACTACGACTGTGGATTTTCTAACTGAAGTAATATATTTAAATGGTCAATTTTTTCCCTAAGGTATTGAATGGTAAGGTGAAATATCTTTAATTCTCCAGAAAAGTAATTTCTTTTAATTTCGTTATTTGGAATAAAATAGTTTTCTCTTGTATCTATAGCAGAATGGCTTTCATTGTCTGAGTCTAGCAGTTTAACTGTGATGAATTTATTTTCTCAGCAACTAATCTACTTAAGCATCCCCCCCCCCTATAATTTAGATGCAGGCCTTTAGTTGTGTAATGTACCAAGATGTTTGAGAGAGACATTACACAACCCTCTCTGCTGTCATCGCTGCGTTCATTTACTGGCGCCATGATGAAGTCGAAGGTGTCAGCTTCTCTGTCCTTTAGCAGTTTATTAATGTCTTCTATTGAATCGCTTTTCATCAAGAAGTAACTTACTGTGGGTTCCAAGACCAGAGTATTAGTAGGAATTAATAATTTGTCTATGTACAAGTTCATGTTCCCGTCTGGAAGTATATACCATTTTTTGGTATTCCAGCAGTTTTTCTTTATCTTTGATTTTAATTGTTTAAAAAATTCAGTATGAGAGAGTCTATGTCTGATTATCCTTTTTTGCTTGCTGATCCCTAGAGACGATGACGCCTTTGCTCCTGTGATTTTATGAAATTGATTGATCTTAAGTGCGAAATGGTCCAGCTCAATAAGATCCCGAACGCATCCCATGGGGGAACAGACATCCAAGAATAGAGAATCCCATGTTTTGAATTCTCTATTCTTGAAGTTTTCTATAAGGTCGTCGAAGGCTAGATCATATTCGTAAGCAGATGGTTTTCCATTGAAGTGTGCCTTTGTGATTAGGCTATATACTGCCGCCTCACCACATGTACTCTGATACGCCAGTGATCTTGTTAAGCAGTCCTTTACTGGAGGCTTACTCCCAAACCGCGCTTTGAAGGCTACTGCAACACCCGCTGACATGTGTCTTGGATGGCTGAAATCTGCTGAGACGGTATGAGCGAAGGCTATTTCAGGGCTGGACATTCATTCATTAATAACATCTATTTTATTTATTTATTCGTAAGACGCCGATCGTCAAGATATGGGCGAATATGGATTTCGAATGAGTGTGATGAGTGTAGATGAGCGAATGTAGTCATTGTTACAAACTAAGGCCGATTTATTCCTTAGACTTATTCATCTCCCATGTCGGCTTCAAGGATATGGATGCTCTCAAGCGTGCTCAATGCAAACGTTTCTGTTTGTGATGAAGCGTTTTTTAGAGGGGATGTTTTATCTTGTGCTTTTAATTGATAAGTTGGTATATTTGTTTGCTGTATTTTGTTGCTTTTTAGGGACCCATTTATTGATTCGTTCAAATGTTTGATGGTTTCATCTAATTGCATTTTGTCTTTTTCTAGCGATATCAGTTTGTCTGTCAGTGCATTATTAGTATATACCAGCTCTGCGACTCGTTGACTTAAGTATGCGTTTTCATCTTCAGTATTGATAAATTTTGGTGGTTTAGGAAATAAAGTGACAAATGGAGATATGAGTTCCATCAGCGAAGGAGTGTGGTTTTCAGGAGGTATTAATTCCGTAACACTTAATTCAGTTTCAGAACTGAAATGTGTGTAATCTGACATGGTTTGTGACGTATTTTGATGTAATTGTTTGGAAGTAGAACATGTGTCGGGTGAAATTGAAGGGGTATGAATCGTGGGCACTATTTCCTCGTAGACTGTTGGAATAGATTTTTCTCTTGTAGATGCAGACATGCTCGATTATTCCATAGATGTAGGTGTGAAAACCATCACAGGAGTGTCTGATTGAGAGTGCTGCTTTAGTTTAATGGGGGTTGTTGTAGATGGAGTAGGTGGTCTCATTGTTGCAGGGTGTGGGCCATTATGTGCCTCGTCAGCTTGATAAATAGCGGTTTTTTTCCTTATTCATTTTTATCAACGCCTTGCAAGTTTTCCAAGCATCGCCACACTATATCACCACTTTTTACAGAATAGCATTCGTGGTACTTGCTTTTATTGAATAGAATCCTATCCTTGCCGTTTTTTATCACTTCCAGTGTGAATGACATTTTTTATGTTTAATTATTGAGCTTTGAATGATATAAGTCAATCAAATGGATATGGAGTATTAATAACAGAAACAATAAAAAGGTGGTCTTCCAAATAATAATTATAATTGAGTAAACTAAATAAACAGAAGTTGAGAACAGTAAAACAATTGTTAGACAATTATTTAGTTGTGATTGTAAAATATTTTATGTCAAATATTCAGCAAAAAGTAATTGGACCCAGCGGGAACTGATATGCTTTCTCGACCTAGCACGGGCCAGAAGGGTGGCGCTCCAACCAGTTGAGCTACTTTCTCTTATCAGTGGGCGAAGCAGGATTAGTACAATAGTCGCAGCAGTCAGCAGTTAATCAAACAGCGTGCCATGATGTATTGGGCATTCTAACCTTGTTAGTCACTTGGTTAGGTTATTTTACGTATTTACTCACGTAACTAACGATGAAACGTGAAACTGACCGCATCCGTTTACACACAATACATCATAGAACCGCACTGTATACAGTCCATACTACAAACATTTGTAATTTATCCATAATATTAATCAAAATTGACTAGCCGTAATGTCTTACTGCAACACGGCAGGTCTATCCCCACCACCCTCTCAAGGAAATAGAACACAAATATAACAACACTTCCAGCTGATATAAGGGGTATTGACGAGCTTAAGAAATTTAAAAGCAACCTAATAACATTTTTAATTTCAAAACCTTTGTACAGTTTTGATGAATTGTAAGTTTCCCTTTTTCTACTTATTCCCACTTTTTTTGTCTCATGTTATATTATATTTTTAGTTTAGATTTACTGATGCCATTCAATGTATGCTACTGTGTACTTTATGAATAAAGTTATTTTCAATTCAATTTAACACCGAGAAATCTGTCAACGCCGCCAACTCTCTTTCTTCAAAACAAAGTGACCCACCCCCACACACACCATTCCAGTGAAAGTCATCCGCCTTCCCATCACCGACCAACCTCCACCTTACCAACTGTTTGTCTAGTTTGAGACCAACAATATGTGGAGGAAGTAGTGAAAAACCAGATCGAGCTGCGCCGGTCCGCCCTCGTCTGTAGCGTAGTGCAGTGCCGATGTACGAACTGTATATAGTGTAAATAAATATTACTTAGTTTTTAGTATCACTGAGGATGCCACACTAGTGGCAAAATGTGCATCTGATTGCAGAAAACCCTGCAGGATCAAAAGGCATCACCAAAAGGTAATTATATTTATAGTTATCTTTTAAATTTACCGTTATGTCACTTAGTGAAGGCGAAAGAATAACTCTTCTTAAGATGCGTGAATGGAGATATAATGTACGATCATATGATGCAGTTCCACATTTATTTAACGGTAATGTTCATGAAGAATTCTTATGTCCAAGTGAACAATAGTTAAAACCATTGCTCATTTTGAAGAGACTAGTAACGGTTAGAATCGTGTCAGAACTGGACGACCAACAACAGTGACAGGTGAACTCACATCATTAGATGTCCTTCAATCTTTTCTCAAAAATCAAAATGAATCAGTTAGGTTAGCAGAAAAAATACATGGAATGTCTCGTGAGTCACTCACATAAGTGTTTAAAAAATCAAGTTTTAAGGCGTACCAAGTACATCTGGTTTAGGTATTGAACGAAGACAAATTCGATTGTTGGCTTAAATGTTGTGAATTTATGATGAATATTATTGACTGAAGGCAAAATAGTATTGAAGGATAGTGGCAATTTAAATGCCCTCTTTTACCTAGAAATGCTCCAAAATTGGATCATTCCTGCTCTTCAAGCTAGTCTTGGCCACCGATTCCAAAGAATTCTTTTCCAACAAGATGGAGCACCACCACACTATGGTGTTGATGTTAGACAATACTTGGATACAATATTCCCTCAAAGATGGATTGGAGGTGCAGTAGTGTGGCTTGCTCATTCCCCTGGTTCATCTCGCTTCAATTTTTTCTTTGGGGATACCTCAAGGATAAAATTAATCATACTAAGCATCGAGATTTGGTGCACCTAAGACAACTCATATCTTGAAATATTCCTTGTGACTACCTTCAACAACCAACTAGGATATGTTCAGAACAACGGAAGGAGGACATTTTCAACACTTACTTTGATCTCTGGAAATTAAACATTGTTTTAACTTGTAATACAAATGCTTTATGGTTTTAAAATTCAAACAACAATAACTACCGATCACATCAACCTTTTGAAGTCTGGTTTGCGGCATTGTTTTACCAATACCTTTCAATTGATGTAAAACTTGACATAGGCTTTCATTAAAGATCTTCTTCTGACACTTTGTGGGCCATTCCCAAAAGGCGTCATCCGGTTGTTAATCAAACAGATATGTAGGTTACCGCCACCAGTAATGATGTGTGATCTTTGGTGTATTTTTGTTGTGGTTTAAAATTTAAACGTTAAAAGGTTCTAGACTTAATTGTTACCATGGATGTTACTGTTCTTTTTAAATATATTTTTTTGGCATATTATTACATTTTAGTTTTTAAAAGTATAGTACTTATTAAAAAAAAAAAAAAAAAAAAAAAAAAAAAAAAAAAAAAAAAAACTGCTACACAGTCAATAACATTATAGTAGAACCCCTATTTTCCGTCAGGGGTCGGGACCGTGGCCGTGACGGATTGGAGAATAGACGGATTATAGAGAATTCACCCAAACACACTTGTATCGCTGGAAACTTATTATTAGCACTTACACACGTTAAATTTTAATGCTGTACTTACAATGGGTGGTAAGAAATGTTTTCACACATTGATTAACGAAATGAGAATGAAAAGGTTAGAAAAAAAGACATGTTACAGAATGTAAATACTGCAGGTCACATTTACGCTTTTATTACATTAGGCTTAGTTTTAATGTAAAACAAAAGCTTTTACATTATGTAATGAGCAAAAAAATTAATTATCAACATTCTTAAAATTCAACTGTAGTACAGTATAATATATTAAAGCCTAGTTACCACGGCCAGTGTTTTCGCAGACATCAGGCGGCCTGATTTGTGACCACAGGCCTTTGTAGTGCCGCCTCTTTTCCCTTGTTGTACGGGATCTGTTCAGGCAGCCCCGGACGGCCTGTCCTTACATCAGGCGTACACAGGCGAGCTGTTCCAACAACCTGTTATCTGGTAGACAGATGACAGGCTGTTGGCCTGTCAATTGACAATCTAATTTTATTCCTATACAATTGATATATACTGCAATTATTTATTTATTAAATTCATTTCCGCTGTCCTAGAATAAAACTGTATAAAAATTGTGTTTTTATAATTTAGTAGTAAATTTCTATTACTAAGACATGAATTCGAGATATCATTGTGAGAGATATCTGTGAAGTAGGTTGTTATCAATATTTTTGTTAGACACTGCAAAACTGACATCACCCATCAGTATAAGAAATGATGTAAGTATTAATACAATGACTCATTGTTAAGGGAATTCTATAGCGAGTTTTACTAAAAAATGACAAAATTAAAATAGTTTTTTAAAAATAACTATTTGCTTTAAAATACATTATAATTTAATAAAATAACAATACTGTAAGATGTATTTAGTTTTTTTTTTACTAATCAATCCTAAAACTCCGCCTGATTGCTGTATCTTAAGACAATTTCCCATTATTTTTAGACTTGCATAATAATTATTATATAAAGTCTTATTTGAAATACAGTTTTTTATCTGTCTAATATATATTGCATTTACAATATTAGACTAAAACAATTGTTCATAAGTTATGATTGTAAAAAACCTAATGTATAACAGATGTTTTGTGGAATGGCAATTTCTTCAACAAATCTTCATCTGCAATTGCCCGAAAGATTAGTTTTTAGTGTTTAGTTCCACAATAGTTGATATATCTCAGAAACCAATAATGATAACAATTTAAAATTTTTATATAATTTTCAACACAATATTCTCTAACTTTTGGGGCATTTTTATTGCTAAAAATTATTATTTTCTTATTAACCCTTTGCACACGCCAAACAAATATATACCCAGCCTCTACTTTGCCTCAAACGCGGTAAACGAACATATAGGAAATTAAGTATTTCTGTCGATAGTGTAAATGATAGTTCCTAAAACTTCCCTAGAGTGCAGCATCAACTCCCTCAGCCTATCAAAAACATAAATCGTCTTTAAATGAAAAGGGGTGGGCATTAAATTAGAGCGTGCATGGGCGCGGCTCCATCTCCTGCCTTTGCACACGCGTAAAACGGAAATATCCTCCGTCTGTTGCTCCACCCGAGCACATTGTTTTCAACACTTATCGTTCTTTTTCAATTATTTTCTAGTTTTCAATTATTTTGTTTTAGTTATTATTGTATCATAAATGAAAGATACTGTTGAAAGTTTCATATATATATATATATATGTACTTTTCATTATAATTGTACATCTACTTTATATATAGTACATTATAATTGTACAATAAAATAGCGTTAAAAGTTATAATTTTAACTTTAAATATAAATTTATATATTTTTATGTTTTTAAAACTTAAAAAATTAACTTAAAAATTACATATAAGTCTAAACAAAATCCAAAGACTTACATTAATACTAACAAAAAACTCATATTTCTCTAGAGAATCCCCTTAAAGTAAAACAAATAGCTTTTAAGATCCATAAAATCTTGAGATAACAATAGGACAAGCGAAACCAATGTATACACATCTATAGGAAGCAAAAAGCCAACGTTAATAAGTCAGACAACTTTTTTCCTAATTTTGCGTTCTCCTAAAAAAGACGGAGAGGGGTAAATGGAAGAAAATCTCAGCCAGTGCTGTGTATCGGCAGCCGCGCTAAGCTCGTTTCGTCTCGTTTTGTCTGCAGAAAAAGGCTTTCCGGCCATCACCAGCAAAGTTCTTTGTTTGAGTTACATAATGTTAGCGAAAGTGCTGGTGGGGGAGCAGCAGGAGCACAGTGCCTCGTATATGTAGCCCGCCCACCCGTACACGTACAGTGTTATTGACCCACCCGCTTACCCATACACTTACCGTGGTACTGACCCACCTGCTCACATTTAGACATACTGTGGTACTCACCCACCCGATCACCCATACACGTTCAGTGTTATTGACCCACCCGCCCACCCATACACGTACCGTGGTACTGACCCACCTGCTCACCCTTAGACGTACTGTGGTACTGACCCACCCAACCACCCATACATGTACAGTGGTACAGACCCACCCACCCACCTGTACAGTATTATTGACCCTGTATGGGTGGGTGGGTGGGTAAATATTACTGTACTTATCTGTATGAGTGGGCTCGTAATACGTGTATGTGCGGGTGGGTGGGTCAATACCTCTGTACGTTTATCGGCAAGCGGTTGGGTCAATACCACTGTACGTGTATGGGGGGTGGGTGGGTCAATATTACTGTACGTATTTGGGTGAGTGGATGGGTCAACACCACTGTACGTGTGTTGGTGGATATTTACACTACCGTACATGTCTTAGTTGGTGGGGGGATCAATACCACTATACGTTTGTGGCGGCAGCCACACGGCAGCAAGATGGAACTATCGCTCACACATGCGCAGAACTCGGGGAGGGGGTTGACGTGTGGTCAGTCGTGTCAGTGGTGCCGCCAGCCCTAAGGACGTCACGCCGCGCCGCAGCCCAGGAACCGGATCGGATGAGTAATAGTTTAAGTTTCGGGCTGAAATCTTGTAATATGTTTCATTTGGGCTAAGCAATCAGGAAGGGAGGGGAGTAGAACGATAATGTAGCCTCAATTAGCCAAATCTTCTAAATGTAGGAATTACCTAATCAGAGGGCACGAGGGGATCGCAGCCAACCAATTAGTTTAACCTCTTCTTAATTAAATTATCCTTTTATTAATCAATAAATTTAGAGCTGATCACAACTGGTTGTGATTAATAGGGAATCCGACGAATAGCACTCACGAGGCTGACGCTCGTCGAACCCACGTGCTTCTAAATAGTGCGGGGAACAGGGGTCAAACAATCGTATTTTTTTACCAAGGCCTCAGCTCAATTAAAACCAATTTTCCGACCTATCCACCTCGGTCCCACACACGTTTCTGAGTGGTTGAGAGTGTTTACCACTCCGAATTACCTACCTACTTAAATACAGGTGTGTAACTACCTAATTAAATACAGGCCTACAAGTTTTTGGCACATTATAATAGTGTAAGCATCAAAGTGATTAAACATATAATATGAAAATCAACTGATCATTGTGAGCTATTTCTTGACACCATTAATCGTTATCCCGGAAATTTATTTGTAATACATTGTTAGCCTATAAGTGAAAATAACTTATACGGAAAATTAACTGTCAATAACACGTTATTCAGAGCAAAGTTATCTGCGTAAAAACCAATCTTACGCTTACGAAACAACTATTTTTCTCTTTTCAGAAAAAATGTCTGTATCCATTTGGGGTAATTAAATAACAAAGCTAATGCTTCAATAAATATGAATGTGATATGAAATGCATGGGAGAAACAACACATTGCCCTTAGGCAACTATATTTAATATTGTACAAATATTTTACGTCAGATCAACAATAAGAAAAAACATTTTTGAAGACTGACAAACAAAATCAAAGTTACATCAGTCAACTATCATAAACTGAAACCACTCATCCCTATTGAAAGTGTATTCCAGTTGTAAAATATACCTACAGCAAATGTCTTAACTTAAGCCATCTTATTTATGTATTAGGTTTACTCATACCTGATGGAAAGATAAGCTTCATAATATATCACTCAAATCATAACCATAAATAATCCGATTTCATCAAACAAATTCCAAACCATACTTAAATATAAGGTCACTAAACAATAAAAACCAAGAAATATGTATACTCCATAACCAGTAATACCCAAAAATGGTGTATGAAAATGAAAGTCAAGAAAATGCCTTAAGTAAAGTACGAAGTACTGCACAATTCTTGATTTTTCAATTATTTATCCCAGGCTTTCCTCCACCAGGTATTTTTAAATTTCTATATTCATAATGGCTATCAAAAAACTCATTTTCCCCATCTGTATCCTGCTCTAATTTCTCTCCATCATCTTCCAAGTCTCAGCTACATATGTGACAAATTTTAACAGCATATTTTTTTAATATTGACTGATAAGAAAAACATGTTCCAACACACAAACTATATTTAAATACTTTAATTAACCCTAGATCTGTCATTCAAGGCATTTACCTGATTTGTACTGTGGAACATGAAATTAATGTATATTACGTTCATTTTCTAACATGGAAATGATCATTCGGTTTAATTTGCAGTCCCATAGTTCAGTGAAGATATGCTGAACATGTTTTGTTGTAAGCCTATAACATATTACCACTGCCTAAAATGCTGTGTTACAGTTTAAGTATCCAGCACAACAAGCCTGCAATCAGCCCAGCAGTGTCCCACTGGCGAAGGGCACAGGGTTCGCCATCGGTAACATGAACGAGAGATGGAGTGTGGAGCAAGCCGTGTTACACCAGAAATGCACAGAACAACACATCAAAGTCCTGCTACAGGTGTGGTATCTGCTTAAAAAAATTATTGTATATATCAATTACTGTACATATAATAATTTATTATTGTATATAAAATGTAAAGATAATATGTACTTGACAGTCATTAAATTTAGTTTCAAATTTTATTTTCAGTTTTTTAAATAATGATTTTTATTAGAAGTTTTTTCTGTTGTCTAAGTAATTGTTTCAGTACTCTGTCTATGGTCAATTGTAAATTTTTGTTGACTTGCATTTGTAATAATTTGATGTTGAGAACGGAAAAGATAGCTCAGACTGTACATGAAATACAGTATTGTAAAAAACATTATACTAGTCTGTTTTTACTTTCAGTTATTTCAAGTATTTATAAAAGTTGTTGTATTTCTGATTTAGTATTTATTTTGTGTTTATAATCATGAGTGATTTTAGAAATCATTCAATTCGTGATTTTCTGTATGATGATTCAAACATAGACGATCATTTAGACATTGAAATAAATCTTGAATTTATTGATGTATTGAATGAAAATATTCAAGATCCGGTTCTTGACTCAGGCTCAGAGGGGAACTGGATAATGAGGATAAAGACCCCGCCATTATGCATGTCACATTGCTACAAATTATATCATACTAAGGAAAATTATTTCAATTGAAATAAATGTAGCTATTTTTGTTTGTTACATATTTTACACAGTTTTTTCACTACGTTCACACTTTTGCAATATTTATGAATGTATTATATCTATATATTTCTGAAAAGTTTTCTTTTTTTAACCCTTTGAAATTACATATAACACTTAGTATATTGCAAAATTTTTCAATTTTAATACAAAAATACAGTAGGTAACCATAGAAACTAGTGTATAAAACAAAGTATTAGCTGTGTTTGTGTGCTAATGTGTTGCATCAATATCTTCATTAGGTCATTTGTGCTAATTTCTACTTCTACTGACTCATTGTGATAGAGACCTGACTCATTCAATCAATCTTTCTTTATTGACATGAACATTAAGTACAGCCATTGCGTCAAATTACAAAATGTTTACAAATCATATTGTTAAAAGATTTACAATTTTACAAATTTATTAATGTTCCAAACATTCTGAAGGCTTTTAAATATTTACAGTTTTCCAGTTGAGGAAATCTTCCACAATATAAAAAGGATGATTCTCCAACCATTGAGTGATCTGTTGCTTCTTCTGCTTAAATGTTGTTCCTAGTTTCAGTTCTTGTGGCAAAGTGTTACTAAACTTTGCTCCAATGTACGATGGTTTCTTCTGTACATGGTTAGGCGAATGTTGAGAAAGTGCATAATTTGTGGAGCCTATGGTATTGTAATCATGTAGATCCACTCCTCTTGTAAGATTTAAGTGTTCAACATACAAAACTGTTTCTAGAACATAGAGGATACAACAGTTAAGATTTTAAGCTGCTTGAATCTTAATTGTTATTCATTGTTAACTGATTCATTAGCTAATCCTAGCACATATACAATGTCACTGTTTTTATCCATTTTGTCAAAAATGTATGTATAATATAACAATTTATTCACTGAGGTTTAATTCTACCATTAATGTATTAATTAGAAGTTCTTTTTATTTACCTTCAACCATACAAAACCTTACGTCACTTGATGCCATTTATGAACCGATGTTGAATTTTTTTTAATGAAAGTTGTTATCTTATTTTTCAACAATTAGTTCATTAAATTTATTTAATTTATAAAATACAATTGAAGATTTTTTGTAATTTAAAAAAATTTTTTGAACTCCAATATCAAGGCGTTAACGGCGTTAAATATGGTAAAACTTTGTGAGTGAAGATTAAATAAAATCAAACTCTATTACCATGTATACATTACTTTCACTGACAAAATCAAACTCTATTAATTAAAATCAGATTCTAGCCATAAGTGATCTATTGATTATACTGTAACTAAACTAAGATCTAACTCAGTTATATACTGTTGGGAAGCAATCAGGCTGCCTTACTTTATCTCAGTTTGGTGACGAAGTATCCCCATATAGCGTGTTTGTCACATCCTATTGTTGTAGCTGTCTGTTATTGGTAAATGTTATTTAATATTCTAAGTGGATAACCGAGTTACAGCACAAGGTCTACCAGTTTATGTCAGAAACTCGTGGTTCTCACAACGCATTGAATAGAATGAATCTGAACACTTGATTCATAGTCAGTTTGACTACTAAAGCTGTTGTGACTACGATCATTTTTGAACATGGTGAGTGATAATATGCCGATAGTTTAATTAGTATTGAAGCAACCAGAGTGGTCAGCCTTCATACCCACTCGACGGAAGTCATTGATGGTCGGCAGTCACTCATGACTGACACGTAACACATCGTTCACAACTTAACTTTAACTTGAATCATTATTAAGACCGATAATTAAATTGTGATAAAGATTAATTTCAATGTACTGTATGGTAACTTGCCAATTTGAACAAGCATGGTGGTGTGTCTCCATTCACCGTCACCGAGTAGAGTAGTGATCTTATCGGTCCGCCTTGTACTTGCAGACTGGCTAACTTCTGAACGTACGAATGTCTTGCAAAATGGACCCGCCCTGGGGTGGGAAATATTTCATCGGCCATGTGGCCTACTTTTGACTTAAATGTTTTTTTTTCTTCAACTTTTAAAAAATCTATTTTCAATTTTTATAAAGTTAATTTCCTATTAATTACCAGATAATTTTTATTCCGAATTAAATATAGTTACATTTTTTTATTATTATTTAAGATAATTAATGAGATAACACCGTTAAACTGTCATTGGGCTATTAATGAATTACAATTATTCATTAGTAAGATGCCAATCATCAAGATATGGGTGAGAATGAAGAATTGCTGTAAGTACAATTTCAAAAAAATAGTTGGCATTAGTTTGTAACAAATACTACAGTTGCTCATCTACACTCATCACATTCAATCAAACTCCATATTTGCTCATATCTAGACGATTGGCGTATTAAGAATAAACAAATAATAAATCACTGTATATCTCTGTAAATAAGTTTTAATCCTTTTTAAAGAAGAAAATTACCTTTCAGCAGAACTCGAAACGGGAATAATAGCAAACACTGAGTAGCTTGTGAATGTGAACGTCTTTGCCCACTCAAAATTATCGTACTTCTCTTTCCTCTGTTCAGGAAAAGAGTAGTGTAATGTTTTAATCAGGCAACCGTTTGTCATCATTCCCACTCAAAATATCGTATGTTTGCTACTATTAGTACCTTATGAAAGTTATGCGTTCTTTCTTTGTACAAACGGAGTCAAAACAGTGTTGTGAATTGTCAATATTACAAAATGTTTTAATGTTATACATTTATATAACTGTGCAATCTATAAATTTAAAAACGTTTTAGTTACCTTTTATAATATTTTTCATGTATGAAAGTGATTAACTGTGTGCTTTACAATATATGAATTCACAATAGGCATTTAATATTGAAACGTTCTTGGTTGCCATATTCCAATTCTCCATTGCTGTACGAATGGAAATAAGAAAATACAGCTCGCTATTGGCGGCACCGGACCGGATGTTCATTGATCAGTGTTCGTTTTGTTTATGGTCTGTTATACTGTTCGTTGAATCATAATTGTTCAAAGTGCTGGGCATCTAACTGGCGTGTTTTAGTGTTTAGTTGTGCTTTAAACTTTATATTTGTTCACGGAATTTCGTCAACTTTATAATTCTCTTCTAAGTCTTAAGTTACTAGGCCTATTATTACAGTTAGTTTTTGTTAGGCCTAGTGTTTGTTTTATGCTTATAGCAATTTTGATGTATAAAGAACTTTAGTACGAAATTATTGGTTTTTATTACTGTTCAAAATAGGCTTAAAATTAGTCAAAGTGATTAGTGTTTGTGTACAATGCTTGGAAAGTGCAAATTTCAGAACTTGTGGCTCAAATAAGAAAATTAGAATAAGTGGCTTCGGAAAAATGAAAGAATTTACATTCAGCATTTTGTATGTATTGCAAAAAATCATTTGATATTTTCCATTTAGGGTCATATAGTATTAACTTGTTGCACTCTCAGGGAAAAAACATAGCTCGATAGAAAATAACATAAAAAGTGGTAAGCTAATGATGCTATACTTCATTCGCCGAGTGTTTGGAGTGAAGTCCCGCCTACTGCGGCTGTGACGTCAAGGTCGGGCCAGTTCACAAGCAGTCCTGGCTGCGCTAAAAACACATGTTATTAGCAACACACGCACGCTGGTGACTGAGGATGGCTGTGAGCTGGGCTTTGAAAGTGGGACATTTGGGGTGTCGACCCTTCTCAGTATTGGCTACGACCCCTTGTCCTGTTAGGACGTAGGCGGCGCCTCGCTCCAAACACTCGCTGAATGTACTGTAGTTCACTGTTTTGATCAAAATAGACCTTCATCTGATAACCCTATGCCTTCATGCTCTATGACTAGGCCTAATATAAAAATAGAAACGGATACTGATACAGGTAATTTATTAAAAGCTTCTCCTACAACAAGCTCAAGTCATGAAACAGAATCTTCATCTTCTAAAGAACAGCCCTCACCAAGGCTTCAAAGTTTTTTTATTGTCGGAGAGTGTGACCAAGGTTAAAATTTTATGGGGCTGAAGAATTGTTTGTTTGTATGATTTTTAATTGTGTATTGAAATTTTAAATTTATATTTACTACAAAACGAATGACAATTTTGTTTATCAGTGTTTATAATAGTACATGGTGGTACATAGGAACACTTACAGACTGTTTACAAGGTAAATTAATCCACTATAAATTCAATTTACTGTTCAACTTAGGTTAGGCCTATTTCATTTGTTGATAATGCTAAATTAAGAATTGAACCTACTGCAGACATGTGTCATCATCACATAAATCATTGTGAAAATGTAAGTAGTTAATGCTCAATTTGCAGGGTTTCTGGAGTCTGAACATGTTTTTTGTTTTGTTTTCATATTAATAATGAAATATGTCTACAAATCTGTTTTACTCACACAATACTGGGTTTATTTTAATAAATAGTGTTAGCCTACTTTAATCTGTTGTATTTTATCTATATTTGGTCTATTAAAGGTTAATAGTGGTATCATTAATTTAGTATAATATGACTGAAAATAATGCGATGTTATAACATGAACCGTATTCACCATTATTCGGGTGATGAATTTTCATGTTGTAAGGTCATGAAAAGTCATGAATTTTCATTTCTATTCGGAAGTAGACACCCTGAGTAGACATCCAATGGGCATTCCACAAATCCAATTCAGCTAGCAAACACTTTTGTTTGGTGCATTGTCAAGATAGTATGCTGAAAGAAATATAATATTTTTTTTCACTAATTTCATAAGGAAATTTCGTTTTGGAAGTAAACAGTCAAAACTCTTAAAACATCCTCATGTTTTAAAAATCTGTTTTGCAAAGAGCTGAGGAAAGAGCAGTCCAATAAATGAAGATAGAAACTATCTAATAATAATTTGCAGACATATCTTTTCATGTAACATTATTTTGTTTGTGACTTTGATCATCAGTTCTTCTAAGAACTTTTACAGTGTTCCCATATGTATTTAAAATATTTACAGATTCTTCAAATAGTTGATTAAAATCTTCCTGGGCATTCTGTCGGACATTTTAAGTCACATCATTTATGAGGTTTACTGACTTTATTGCTGAAGGTAAGTAAATTTCTTCCCTTTCCAACTTCTTGCTTACTACAGTTCAGTGTGTAATAATAGGTATCTAGGTGACAATAAGGGAATAACAAGATCAGATTGCAAGGTTGCATGGAGTAATATTTGCGCATTTTATGATGTCATTATCTTTCCAGTGTTGAATTTCAATGAGAGATTGTACAAGTGAATAAAAAAAACAACAAAATAAAAACTGCATTTTGGCATTCTACCCATCTGGTTGGGCATAAATTCTTCAGCTTGTTTTTTATTTTTTTTCTTGCTTGGATTCATAAATGAGTTGTTTGAAAACTCCTGACTGTTGAAAAAGTTGTACAGTTGATAGTGCCATTTCTAATTGCTTGTAACTAAAGGCGTTTGAGACGGCAAGATTTAAATTGTGCGAAGTACAATGGACTTTAAGATGTATTACTGAGTACCATTTTATTACCACTTTTTGCTCCAGCACCATCATATCCTTGTCTACACAATATATTGTCATAATTGTTGACACAATATATACCGTACTGACAGCAACATAATATTGCCACAATGTGTATTGACGTTGATGTTTACTGGTCATTGTATGATGCTTTCTCCTATTGCCTTTCCAGTGATTCTTGTCATAGGAATTAACCACAGAAATTGCTCACACTTTGAAATCATTACCGTCTAGATTCTTCAAATACCTAACACAGAGTGTAAGTTGTTCTACATTAGATATATCAGCTGTTTCGTCAGCAAAAAAACAATACTGAAAAACATTAAGTTGCATTTACCGTATCTGCTATTGTTCTCAGTGTTATTTCATTACAAGCTTCTAGTAGTTATCTAGTAGTAAAAAGTCGGCACTAGTGACAAAGTGCTGTGACCCAGCTATTTGGTGACAAAGTGTTGTGGAGATTATAGGCAATAGGTTCTATGCTTGGTCCTCTTAATACCGACACGGCAACAGCTCAATGGTTGTCATCAACATGGATACTACTAGATAAATCTAGAGTGTCTGTGTTGGATGGTAGTCAAGGTTGTGTAGGGAAGAGAACAGTGTCAGGCTCGTGAGTTAGCTGAAAATCAGACCAACACTACGTGGTTCGGATCCCACGTAAAGCTGTAGGTCAATTAGTTGTCCTGGCTATTGGGCTATTAATAAATAACTGTAAAAGTCTTTAAAAATATAAAAATGTCTGTTGCTCCTTTCTTATCATATTACCAGTAGTAAAAATAAAACTTGATGTGTACACAAACTTCAGTCAACTACTTGTGAACCTGATGTGTGCACCTGCAATATCTCGTTCTGACTGACAGTGGCAGTTGCCGCGGCACATGTGCACTCAGCGCTCACCTACATACTGTGTCCATAGGACGATGAACATTTTTATCACAATTAGAGCTTTCTACAAAGGATGCTCTATCTATATTAGAATAATAGTTACGTGATAACATAATCACATATATCTGATATTTATTTTATGGATTTTAAAAGAATAATATTGTAATATAGATAAAAATAGAATTAGAATAAATTTATGCATATTATTTTAGTTTTTCTACCTTGCTATAGGAAGGGAATGGCCCCCTTTGGGCCCCCTCCCTGTGGGTGCGCCTTTGCTCCTTTGTTACTACAACTTATCACATTTGATCGCCATATGCTTAATTAAAAATGTCTAAACCCTGTTTTAATCTTCAAAATGACCTACTGCACAACAGGCACATTGACGAAAGACACAAAATCGTCCAAGAATTCAACCGTCTTTGAAAAAAATGTATAACAATAAAAAACTAACTCTTACAGGGTATGTCTGTTGTTTCATTTGCTTTTAGGGAAACTAAGTCAACATTGCTTACATCCTTTAAAATCTTCTATGTAAAATTTTATTCATACAGTCTAGTAGCTCATATTGAATAGTATGGATTGTACATTTGAACGTAGTGGCATTGTTCAAATGATTGCCTAATTCACCGTTGACTACGGATCATTGATAATAAATCAACAGTTTCCATGATGACATGACGAGCTGCTCATGATGCATTTTGATGGTTACAAAATTACATAGCTGAAAAGCTGCTATCTCAATTAATATTTTGACAAATTTTAATAAATTTAATATAGGTTAAAAGGCACTAGGCTAGGAGTTAGTATATTGGAGAGATAAGACATCAGCAAACTTACCTTAGAAGACAAGTCCACTAACACCAGAGTAGTAGTAACATACACAAAAGAATCACATAATCACATGAATTTTACTGAAAATTTGTGGGATAATGTGATTCTTTTGTGTATGTTACTACTACTCTGGTGTTAGTGGACTTGTCTTCTAAGGTAAAGTTTGTTGATGTCCCATCTCTCCAATATACTAATAAATTTAACTGAAATTGTAAACATTTTTGCCTATAAACTGCATATATATCAAGTCCTTATAAGTGAAGTGTTCTTTATGTTCATAGATGCTGTCGACCTACATCAACCCTGGTGGTCTGAAGACAGCTAACAATTTGAGCAAAGGCAATGACTCACTGTCCAAGTGCCGACCACTGCCTCACTTTGTCCATGATCTGTTGCTACAGTCCTGTCTGTTGCAAACACTCTCCTCATACTTAAGCAATGACTCAGGTACAACCTTGTACACATAGAGTGCATTTGGGACTACAAAAACACTTATTTTCAATCTATATAAATCTTGAGTAATTTCTTTAAATCAAAGTTTTACTGATTTGAACATAGTTTTTCTTATTTTAGTTAAATGAACACACAATAAATTAAATAATACAATAAGTTATTGTCTTGGTAAAACTTTGAATTTAATCTTAAACTACTTGCAGAGGTAAGTATGATCCAACGAACTAAATAAGAACTGGAACGTGCTTTGTCGTAAGGCAAGTGTATAGCTATCCGGTAGCACACAGCTATGTGTTGCGGGTCTTGTATCAAGTGCTATGGCAGGCGAAGTACCTGTTGATAACTGCCTCAAAAGTGGATTTGTTAATTCGTTAAGTGACGTGTATTCCATATGAATACACTAACACAAATCCACCATAGATATAAGCTTAAAGATCTACAGTTACAAATTGTACTTTTAAATCAACTCCACTAACTAACAGTCTGATGTGTACACAAACTTCAGTCAACTACTTGTGAACCTGATGTGTGCACCTGCAATATCTCGTTCTGACCGACAGTGGCAGTTGCCGCGGCACATGTGCACTCAGCGCTCACCTACATACTGTGTCCATAGGACGATGAACATTTTTATCACAATTAGAGCTTTCTACAAAGGATGCTCTATTTATACTAGAATAATAGTTACGTGATAACATAATCACATATATCTGATATTTATTTTATGGATTTTGATTACAATTCCATATGAATCATGTGACACATCAAAATATATTTCTGAAATGTTAATTTTATTTGACTAAATATGATCTGAGGAGTAACAATATCTAGCATGCTTGATTTCAAGCTGTGTCCTAAATTAGTTTTAAGGACTGTTTAGAACTAAGCCAAAAAAGACAAGACGCAGGTGTGTCGTGGCACTTGGTTACAACCAACTATGCGACTTAAGAGCTGGCATTTTGATTTTACCTTACTCTACCAATTCCCCATATAGTATTGGTCTGTACGGGGAATGTAATGTCTGTTAGGGGGAAAAACAGTAAAGTACAAGGTAAATAATCAGTCAAGGCCAGGATTTGAACTTGTGCTAACTCTAACTCTATGCCATAGACCGCTCGGCAACTGGCTGTCCCAAATTATGAAAGCTTCAGCAACCCTGTTGCGACAAAAGAGATATTGTGTAAACACTATCAAAATGCAACAAAGTTGAAGGGGTGCATCATATGAGTCTCCTACTTGTGAAAAACAGCATTATGTCCTTACCATGTTTTGAATTGTTCCACATGTTAAAAATATACAGGGTGGGAAAAAAATATAGAAATACTTTCACTACGTTATTTTTTTCCATAGATAATTTTACTTTATTTAATACTTGTGTTCCATAAAGTATAATTTTTGATCAGAATAATTTACTTTAAACTGTTAAATAGCGGATAAATAATATCATTCAAATTAGTTACTTTGAAATTCAAAAAATGCTACTCTTGAAAGGATAAACCTTTCAAAGTCCAGTTTGCGGCAATTAATTTCTCTTGAATAAATCTTTCATTTGATACCAAACTTGACCTAGGCTTACATTGAAGATTTTCGGTCAACTAAGCGTGGGCCGTCTCACTGAAAAGATGAAACATTGCTAAAATGAAATGGCGTCAAAAAGTATGTTCTCTGTAACCATGATGATGTACAAGATTTCACTTTTACAAGTCAATTCATGAGAGCGTTTCCATATTTATTTTCCACCCTGTATATATTTTTTGTACTATCTGTATAATAATTTTGTTATATTGCACTGTAAAATATCTTGTTTCGTAGTAATAACAAAAAGTGTAGGAATTTCGTTCCCCTACTCCTTTCCAGTATTTCCTTTCTAGTGCACATTTCCAACACTCCGATATGACATGATGCGTGGACGTCATATGATGTGCACTGTCTCCAACAGGCTAGAATATTTTATTTATTCTTCTATTTTAAGACTAGTATTGACATAACGATTGAGTATTGGGCTTTTCAATTAGCTGAAAATCATACCAACACTAGATTGTTCGGATTCCACATAAAGCGTATATATTTACATTGTAAGGATTGCACAGGTACCTTAGTTGCTCTGGCTATTGTGCTATTAATAAATGGCCCTTTCTGAGGAACAGTCCAACTTAGTTAGTAACCATACTACACATCCTACATTCATGTAATCATTCATATTCGTCTTGAAATACACACAAAGTTGTGTCGATTTCTCATATCTAAGAATAAATCAGATTTTGAAACCATTTTACGCTTTACAATGGTAATTTAATTTACCATGCTAGCGTACTTAGTAATGTTATAGTATATCAAATTTAATACTTATTTATGCAGGTTTACATTTTGGTAATTTTTCTTTTGTTTATAGATCTTCTGAAGGAACAATACCTGCAAATTTGCTTTTCTAATTCCATTAAATACTAATCAACAATTGCTCTGTAAGTAGTAGTGTTCTTTAAACCTGAGTATTTATTCTAATTATCATTCTAATTAAATTAATGTAAAAGAAATTTTATATATCACAGTCACAGTCAGAGTTAGTCACTCGAGCGGTGCAGTTTTTATCGCTGTGGGTGCGACACGAGGCACAAAGTTCACTCATCAGACTTGTTTGTTTGTCCTGTTTCTTCTTGAATACAGACTCTTATTGTAATAATTTGTGTATTATAAAATAAATTATGTCAGTCAACTGCAGTATCTTCATTGTAATGACGATAGTAATATTATTAAATGCGCCGGAAGTTGTAATGAAATTTTGTATATTACATGTACGGCACCAGGCAACCCGGACACGCTGAAAACAAGGAGTGCTAAGAAAAAAGATTGGCAATGTGAAAAGTGTAAGCCTGCGAAGGAAAGTCTTCTGTGAGCAGCAATAAATCACAGTGGTAGCTATGAATGAAATGGGAAAAGGGTTTAAGGAGATAAAAAAGTAAAATCAGGAGCTACGACAGGATAATGCAGATCTGAAGACCACTATTCCAGCACTGGAAACTCGAATGCGAAATTTAGAACAGTATTCACGTCAGACGAATATTGAAATAAATGGAGTACCGGAAACACCAAACGAGAACCTGGAACTGCTATTGGGAGACGTTGCGAAAGCTGTAAACATGGAGATGGCAAAGGTGGTAGCGGTTCACCGGGTACCATCTTTTGTCAGGAGGCGAACTTCTGCTATTATAGTGAAGTTCTCATCTCGTTGGGAGCGGGACATTTGGATCGAAGGCTACAAAAAGGTACGCTCCCTAACAGCTGACAGGATTAATACTCAATTTGCTAAAGAAAAGATCTTTATTAATGAACATATTCTCTCCCCTGAGAACAAACGGCTGCTGTCGAAAACCAAGAAAACCGCGCGAGCAAAAAATTATTCTTACGTTTGGTGTAAGGAGGGCAAAATATTCGTGAGAAAAGACAATGGAGTGAAGTGTAAGAAGATAGAGAGCGAAGAGGACTTGCAGAAACTGTAATCAATGTATTGTCATCATATGTAAGTTGTTTGTGTTATGTTTAAGGAAAAATAAATTTTGTTTTTTTATTATAGAGGCATATATAAAATTCAATATATATAGATGGAAGATAATAAATGTTTAACTTTTAATGGTTTAGATAATATTTTTTTCTCCATTCAAGATAAAAACTTAAGTTTAGATAAAGATAAACACTAGAATATTAGAAGTATGAGGAAAAATTTTGATTTATTTTTGTGTAATTTACTTAGCATTAGTTGTAATGTAGATATAATAGTTTTGTCGGAAATATGGATTTTTGATGATGAAGTATGTAATTATAAAATTCCCGGCTATCAATATTTCTACAAATGTAACGCAAATTACAGGGCAGGTGGAATTATTATTTATGTTAGGGATTCCATTCAAGCACGAGAAAAACAATATTATATGCAGTCAGCAGATATTTTAGTGTTAGAAATAAAATTTCACTGTATTATTTTTAATTTATTAGGTGTATATAGATTACATGATTTTTCACAACATACTTTCGTAGGAGAATTAGAACAACAATTACAAGAAATCACTTCAAATGTTGTGTTTATTGGAGATGTAAATATAAATATAATTAAATCTATTTTCTATTTAGAATAAGTAAGTAATGAGTAATTATGGTTTTACATGTCTTATTAATGAGTATACTAGGATTACATTCTTGAGGTCATCCTACACGCTCATAGTCTCAACTTAACTCGAAACAACCACCATGGAAGGGAAACCAGGCATGGACATAACTTCAATTTACCAGCTCACAGAACTGCACTATTTGCCAAAAAACCATCTTATGCTGGAGCTAAGCTGTTCAATGCTCTCCCAAACCAACTCAAGCAACTAGAGGAAAGCAAGTTGAAAAGAGGACTGCGCTGCTGGCTTATGGAGGAGTCAATTTACACCATTGGCGAGTTTCTGGAGAGGGCAATTGAACACTAAACCATCATTTATTGTTTTTTTTTTTTTTTTATTTTATGTTGTATGACGCCTGTTCTAAACTTGATGTTTGTGAATAAAGTTTTCTGTATTCTGTATTACAGATGAGTCACAAGTCATGTATAGATCATATATTTGTAAGATTCAAAAATGTCAACTTATTTACGGCCGGGGTGTTTCATGCACGTATAACAGATCATAGTATAATTGGCTTAAGAATGAAATTAGCTAACTCCCATAACACCATAAGCTCAACAGCAGAATTAAATAAATGTAATGAAAAAATTGATTTTGAAGGACTTAAAAACTATCTTCACAATGTAAACTGGAATGTAGTACTGTAGTAGATAATAATGATGTAAATGCATCTCTAGATGCATTTTATAATATTATCCTTGATGGAGTCAATAGAAATAAGCAGTGTAAGGTAGTTAAACAAAAATTAGTTAAAGCTAAAACAAAGAGTCCACGGATTAATGATTATTTGCTTCATACAAAACAAAAGGAACAAAAGGAATAAATTAGCTAAGAGATTAACTAAGAGGCCATATGATGTAGAGTTAAGGGAGTTTTATAATAACTAAAGGGAACAGCTTACTGTTGATATTGCTAATACAAAACGGGAATGTAACTGAACAGTGGAAAATAATTAATGAATTAACAGACAAACGAGAGAAACAATCCATCTCACAAATTAGAGACAAAAACAACAATGTGGTCAATGATCCACAAACAATAGCTAATCAGTTCAATGATTACTTTGCTAGTGCGCCTCTGCACCTGTTGGGGGGGCGGGCTTATCGCAGCCGAGTACTTGTCGGCTGGGATTTGCTCGCATTCCTCGACAGTTGCATTCCATATTTCTAAAACCTGTATGTAGTCAAGATATAAGGCTTATAATAAAACAGTAAAAAAATAGGAAATCAACCGGATGTGACTCTTTGTTTGTCGAACTGATTAAATGCATTGAACCTTCTATTTAAAAAATTCTCGCTGATATTGTCAACTTGAATTTCTCAACCGGAATTTTCCCTTATAAATTAAAACAAGGTGTTGTTGTGCCTATTTATAAGAAAGGCGATCGGGAACTGGTGCATCATTATAGACCCGTCTTATTGTTATCTGTGTTGTCTAAGATAGTCGAGAAGGCTATGCAGAGTAGGCTCTTAGGTTTTTTAAATAAAAATCAGTTTTTCAGCCCAAGGCAGAATGGTTTTATTAAAGGCAAAAATACGGAAAATGCAGTTTCTAGTTTCATGGAAGGGGTCTATAACAGCATGAACAATCACAAAAAAACTTCAGGAATATTTATCGATTTTGCTAAAGCTTTCGACCTTGTTGACCATAATATATTATTAAATAAATTGAAATCAGCTGGTATAAGAGGTATTTCTTTAAAATGGTTTGAATCTTATCTTAGCAGCCGTAAACAAAAAGTAAGAATACAAAACTCATACAGTAACTCAAAAATAATTAATATTGGCGTCTCACAAGGTTCCGTCCATTCAGTGTATTTATTCTTAATATTTATAAACGATTTGTTATATCAACCTTTTGATGGAAAAATAATTGCTTTTGCAGATGATATTGCATTACAAAATTCAAAATCGTGTTGGGGGAAACATGGGAAAGTATGAATACAGACTTGAAAACTCTCTATGAATGGTGTCATAATAATAAAATGATAGTAAATGCTTCAAAAACAAAGTTCATTAATTTCGATTTTAAAGGATATTCATTTGATTTTATACTGAAATTCCACCAAATTAATAAATGTATAGGTAATTTAGATTGTGATTGTGAAATTATTGACTAGGTTGAACAGATAAAATACTTAGGCGTCATAATGGATGAAAAACTCTCTTGGAAACCACATGTTAACCAGCTTCAAATTGAACTTAGGAAAAACATTAGAAAGTTCTACTTTCTGAGAAATATCTTGAACACAGAATTTATGCGTGTCCTATACTTTGCACTTATACACTCAAGAATTAATTATGCAATTGAAATCTGGGGAGGTGCGGATAAGTTTGTCTTGAAACCACTCAAGGTCACTCAAAGTCACTTTATTAGGATCATTGCCTTTAAAGCAAAACGAGACTCAGCCTTTCCTATTTTTTGTGAACTAAAAATACTTCCTTTGTCATATTTATTTGTCTTTAATGTTTTAATAGTTTTTTTAACTGAAGTGGTAATATAGGAGTCGTTAGCCATGAATATATAACTAGAAGTGTAACACATGGTTTTTTTGTTGGAAATAAAGTTAATAAATCTTTTCAGAAAGAGTTTTGTCTTCCTAGGGCCAAAATTATTTAACTAACTTCCAACATACATAAAACAGTGTACAAATAATAAAAGGTTTTTGCTGAAAGTCAAAGAATGGCTATTTACCAAAAGTGAGATTGATAGCTTACTCTCAGTATTAATTTAAAATTGTAAACTTTACTTGATTTTTTTCATAGTTTTTCTTCTTATTTTAGGATTGTAATTTTTGTTTATACATAAAAAATCTGAAACTTAACAATGAATATAGTGCGAGAAATTATCCTCCTAGTTAATAATGATTGTTGTTTTCAATACTTACTAATCTTGAATCTGAAGAGAACCTCTTGGTATGAAATCATTAATTGTTGAAAAGGCATTTAATTGTTTTTGTTTGTTTTTCTATTATTGCTACTTATTAATTGATATTAATAAATTAATTGTTTATATTTCAAGATTGATAGGTGTTGAAGGTAGGAATTAATTTACAGTATGCACATTTTATATTTTAAGTTTTTTTGTAAATAGCTTGTGTATTGGAAATTATATATGAACTAGGTACCTAAGTAATCAATACCCCTTTTTTATATGCAGATGCTCTGTATATGTTATTGTTAGACGTAAGATCAAGGTCACATGTCATTCACTGCAGTACATTTCTATTCTTGTAAGGAAATATTCTGACTGGTTTTAGATAAGGAACGTACAATACAACCTGTGCTAGCTATCCTTTACTGGATATGATGGCTAGTTATTCCTGAACTGATAATTGTAATATTATTGTAACAATTTTTGGGAATAAAATTTATTATTATTATATGTAGATTTGCTGTATATAATATATTGTGTTTTATATCAATAAAGTTATTTATACGACTACATAACCTCAGCAATTCAACAGTATTTGTGCTCGATAATTCAAACAACAATGTTTTGAGGTAGTAGATTTACAAAATTTAACATTGGATGGGAAATCTATGTGTGTATAAAATTAATGATGTTACTAAAAACTAAAACTTCCGATAACGACCACGTCAAGGTGTTATTTACACTATTTACATCACCAATTGCTTCGTCCATGCTGTAATGTGGCATCCCTGAGTCCAGAGGTACCAGTGGTATCTCGGTGGAATGTCTCAAAGATACCACAGGATGTCATATTAGAGCATGGGGAAACTTTTAGTGATATAAATAGTGTAAATAACACCTTGATGCGGTTGTTACCAGAAGCTTTAGTTTTTAGTAATGACACAGCCCGCTTAAGTCTATGAATTAAGATAAGAGAATAAGCAGCATTAGTAATTCTGTTTATTGAAACCAATACTTTTGAAAAAAAAAACCAATACTTTTAAACAATTAAACAGAATTTAAAATCAATGTTTTACTCTTGTGCCGCATCAAACACTTTTCACAAAAGTAAGCTGGCAGAGATTTGTTGCCACCTATTAAAGAAACTTTAGGGACAGTCAAGCAAGATAATTATTTTAAGTTCTGTAAACAAAATAATTTTCTTGTTATTACGTTAATGATGGAATCCCAAGAAATACATAGAGTAATTATAATAAGTTTTATCGGTGGTAATTAAGAAAGGATTGAATTAACTTATCGGAGAAGAGAAAAAAAAGTTGTATAAAGCAAAGTCTGAGGGGGAATTATACCTAACTTGGAACAGTGGCAGTAAATCAGAATTAGCAGTAAGAGAAATTCAAACAATATAGAAATTTTATTTCTAGATAAAATCCAATACATGCTGATAAACTAAACCCACTTTTGTGTTTATAGACTACTAAAACCCCATGAAACTTTCAGAATCTTCCAAATGACAATTTGCAATCCACAGCAGTGCTTCTGCAAACTGCTTCGAAGCAAGAAATAGTCTGAATCATAATCCAGGCTGACCCGAGGCCACAATCTAACCCGCCTAATGTTTGACCATTTCCATTTAGTACCAATTGCAATTCAAAGCTGATCTGCTTTTGTAACAATCTAGTTTGGAAAATACAGGTTAATAGTCCCGTATTTTCCGGGCCACCAAGAAATAATTCTGCTTATTCAGAATAGTTAAGACAATCTTTTAACTTTAGTTAAATTTTTTTAACAGCTGATGTCAAATTAGTTAATTAAATGGTATATGTTCCTTTAGATACAAAGAGGGTTCAGAATACACGTGAACTAAGTCCACTTTAGCTACTTTTGAGTTACAGAGGTTTAAAGTTTAAGCTTCATAACAAAATTACCTGTTAACAATTTTTTAAAGTATACAATTTAAGAAGGTCAATGTAACTTAGACATTTACATAGCTTTTACTGGCCAAATTTTATGTTATAACCCCAAAAAATGCAAAATTGTGGACTTGCTTCAAATGTATTCTGAAGAATTTTTGGAAGACAATGAACCAACTCCAAGTGTTGTTAATACATTTTATTTTTAAATCTGCTTAGAGATCAAATTAGGAATATTAAAAGAGGATATCTCTTCTTAGGTGAAAGGAAAAGTTAATCGACATAAAAAAAAAAAAAAAAACTCATCTTTGATGTAATTTCCTTCAGTTACTTCATCGTCCTGGGTTTGACGAGTTGTCTGATTACCTGGAAGATTTCTGAAGTATTGATGATGAATGGGGGTATGTAAGGCAGCAGAGACAACATGTCCTCCTTTTTTTTAAAGTGATTTGTCTTCTAGTTGGATAAAGCTGACCCTGCTGTACAGTCATCAAAGTTTGCACTGCCATGGGTCTTTTTTACTCGTCTTTTTCGAGATGTCCAAGGTTCGGAACCCCGATATTTCACTGAAAGATTCATTTCTTTTTATTTGGAAGGGTACTCCTCTTGCAAACCTCAACCACCGTATCGTTTATTTTTTTAACATATTTTTTACCACCAAAGCCAATTTATTTTCCTACCTTCAGTGTCCTTTTTCCTGTTTGTGATTGAATCTTTGAGGGGTTTTGTGCTCACAAGTTTTTTTCTTTGTAGTTTTACAACTTCAAACTGAGGCTTTTTCACTTTTGCAGTTTTAATGAATTCAGTATCATTGGGAAGGAATGAGATGCCTGGTAATTTACAGGAACAACAATATTTCAGTGATTTAAATTTTATCTAAAGTTCTGCCTTGTATTGGGTTGAGTCAGATCATGAGAAATGTTTTCGATTAGCAGGCTTTTAGGCGGGCGCCTCCGTTTCAATAGATCAGTCGACAGAACAGTCTTGTAGTCAGATGAAGTATTACCCTCTAAAAAAGAAAAAAAAAAAAATGAAATAAGGTGTTGACTGCAATAGGTCAAGCCTTTCTGTTGTAGGTTATTATTATTTATCATAGGCAAAGTCTGTGTCTTTTTGCGTAGTACAAATTAGACTAGGCTGTGTAATGGGATAGGTTCGAATTAAAATGTATTTAGTTGAAAAAGCGTTTGAAAAATTAACCAGTATAATTTTTGGACCTTTTATTTTTATATATTATACATTTTGATTATTACACAGGGTATTTGGTTTATGCCTACACGTTTCAACAAATATCAAACACTTTGAGTAGCAATGCTAACCTAAAATATAACAACATTGTATTTACCTGTGTCAAATTCGTCTGGCGACCACGCTTCACCTGATCTAGATGAAGTATCCATCACATAATACAACTAGCCAACAAAAATAATGTTAATAAACTGCCAAAAGATCTAAATAAAGGGTTTAAAGCATGTCAACACAGAACTGTACACAGTAAACAAACACCACATGGACTTAGTTCAGTAGTATTCTGAAAGAAAATAATAATCTGTCACTAAACACCAGAACATGCTGCTGCCTAGCGGATATCAGAACTAGAACTTGGTTCATTTTTACACTGAAATTTTACGTAGTTGGTGCATGTTATAGCGTTGCTAACTTGTAAATGACAAAAATGGACTTGGTCCACTTATATTCATTACTCTCCGATAGTCTCAATCAATAATGTCAAGATTCAACTTAGTGTGTATCCTTTTTTCTGGTTTGTCTTTGTGTTCAATTCCGAACTGTCTATGCTGAACCATATAATTTTATGTGATTTTTACTCCTCGTATTTTCAATTTATTCAAAACAATACTAATTAATTATTTTTAGTGAAATGAAAATAAACTATTACAAATTCAAAATTTGTACTAAGTTCTAAACTAGTAATTACAAGCTATAATTTTTACATTTGTCAAGCAGTTAATTTTTTAAAATAAATTTATACATTTTATATAATAATGCTGACCTTACTAATAAAAAATATATATGTTAAAATCATAAAATGTAAACGTAATATTTTTCAATTACTTCAAATATGTTAATTTTATAGTGCTAGACATGGCTAGGCGCATCCCACTCTATTGCACGGTGATGCAGTTGTTACAAGCACTGGCTCTAGACAAACAGCTGGTGAGTCTGCTGATCCCTGTCAAGTCTTGTCGCGCTACAACACCTGTCTCTATCGTCAGCCTCCTGCTCAAGATGAAGACTGTTGTTGAAACGTATGCCTCTCAACTAAAGTATGTATGTTGTTTGGTTGAATTTAATATTCAAACAGATGTTTCTATTTAATACCTTTGTGTATTGGTTTAACCTTCCGGGACGCGCGCCCGTTTATGGCACACGAGGACGCGCGTGTTGTACTTTGTACAACATGTGTTTTTGGGCTTTCATTCCGAAATAGTTCTAAATAACACTGTAACTGACCTTTATATGTATATATTAGTATTATTTTAAGTTGATTTGTTACTAATACAATAAATTATATGGTTATAATTAAATAAAAATGTATTATTACATATCAATTTATTAGTAACTAAATTAAACAATAATAATAAGAATTATAATGAAAGTAAAACAATATCAATAAAAAATCGTCGTCACATACAAAATGAGGAATTTTTAAATATTTTTTTAAGTCTATAGCTTTTCTTTTCCTTTACTCGTCACTGTTATCATCACTCCTACCTTGATTGCAGTGTTTACAGATGAGTTTCTTCTCGGAGTGGGTTTTACGAACAAATCGTGCACATGTGTCACATTTAATTGTTGTAGATGAGTTTTTTTTCTACCACACATCTAGCATGTTCTCTTCTTTCTGGCATGCCGTTCGGCAACTTCCTCTTCTATATCAGTGGTTCTGTATCTTACCAAAAAGGTAGTAATGTCAACAGGGAGTGACCTAATAGTAGCTCTCATCTCCAAATCTTCCTTCATCAAACTCATTGCCAAACGTTTTTGGAAATCTTTTCTTCTGCATGGTTCTTTGTTTTTATTAAAATTTAAAATTACCCTTGCATTGATGCTAGCAATATTCATAAAAACGAAAAAATGGGCTAGAGGCCATCGTCTCGTCACCCTGGATACAGAGTAGGCTGCACTCATTTTGTCGCAAGTATCCATGCCACCCTTGGTCTGGTTGTAGTCAATAATTATATCAGGTTTACCTGTTTCATTATCAATCACTTTTGTGTGGTGCATTGTAGACAATAATACAACACCTTTGTTTTTTTTAGTCACATAAGAAACTAGTGTTTTATTATCTTGAAATCTGTTCATTTAAGTGCCCACATCTTTAGCCTTATTGGGCAAAAATGAAGGAGGTATAGCAGCCTTATTTTTTTTTTAAAGTTCCAATTTGTGTTAACCTTTTACTCAGTAGGTAATCAGCTAGTGGGACGCTTGTTTACCAATTGTCGGTAGTTACATTTCTATTGGTATTCTCAATGGGTTTACGTTTGATGACATCTATAGCACTGTTTGAGGTTTCGTAAGGGCCCTGTGGTTGTTTTCCACAATACACCTCAAAGTTGTGACAATAAAACGTTTTGGCGTCGCAAAGAGCAAACATTTTCAAGCTCAAAACCGGCCAAGCCGTACTTGGCCGGTTTGTTAGGTATATACTGGACAAATGAACACCTACCTCTGAAACGATGCAGCATCTCATCTATTGTTACAAATTCAGATATACTGTAATTATCAATGCAGTTTTTTACAAACAAATCAACAACAGATGTAATGGGAGCTAGTTTGTCAAATTTCTTGCGGTCATGTCTTGTGGTTTTATCGTCAAACCTTATACAATTTAGTAAAAATAAAAAACGTTTGTAACTCATAGCTGCTCGTATAATTGGTATTCCTGTCCCATCCTTAGCCCATAGTTCTCTAACGTTTGCATGACCACTCTTTCTAGTACCAATCAGATACAAAACTCCAAATAATGCCATAATCTCAGGTCTGTTAGACTGTAAGCAATCTCGTTCCCTAGCAAATTTATGTGAGATAGTAACTATATGTTTATTAGTATAATCTAAAATTTCATCTATCATTTCAAGACTTATCATAGATAAAAATGCATCAATCTCATTACTCACATTCCTCGCACGTGGTTTTGATCCTGGAAGTTTTTTCACAATGTTTGTTCTTCTTGTTTTGCTAGAAGCAAGAATGTCGGATAAACACCATATTGTCTCACCATCTTTACCCAGAACAAACTCGGCATCATCACAGATTTCTAAGTCACTTTCATCATTTACCTCAAGTTCACTGTCATCCGAAATATGATTATGTTCAATTTGTTCACCACTACAATCTGTCATAAACCCATCTATATCATCATTTTCAGAACTATTTTGCAGAATATGATCAATTTCACTCGTTCTCAGTACATCACACATAGTAATGGCAATTCCTAACAGTATATACAAAATAAAAACAAAATAAACAAAGTTAACACTATTTAAATGCAACAAAATAACTATATATACAACACTAATATACACAATAGTAATATAACAATAAAATAAAACACACAAAGCTATTGTTTACGTAGTTTGAACAATGTTAACTACACTAATAAGACACTACTCGAGGACGCGCACGTTGGACAAAATACAACAACTCTGACGCGACTGGACTAAATTCCACCTGACAAAGGCGACCTTGACCAGAACAATATGCGAAGCAGTAACGGAGTAGGGGAAGGAGGTGCCTTGGTATAGATCGCGGTTACCGGCATTGCAGGTAAAAATTAAACCGGTAAATATAAAAAATACGACTACTGTTGTACTTTGTACAACGGCGCGCGTCCCGGAGGGTTAATATTTATATTTAAACTAAAGTTTAAAATTTTTATAATTTTGGTTGCTAGGCAATTGTTTTGTTAGAAAAGTTAGAAATATAGTATGGTCATTGTTTTTATAGTTAGTTCAATTTTCATCATTTTTATACAGTCTACTATTTCAAAGGAATAAACAGTATTTGTAATCAAAATAGACATGTTTTTATCTCGTTTTCGTTTTAATATCAATAGTTCATTCCAATTTCCAATACACCGCATCAGCGCCAACATGGTCCATCGCAGCCACATAGTTCAATCGTCAGAGTCCTCCCTCCTACCGTTATGACTTGTGGGAGGATGACCCTAAAAATATTTTAATTAGAGATATAAATAATGGAATTAGAGATATTGTTTACGCTAATCCATATATTCAACTTCTTGACCTTTACTTACTTCAAAGGTCCTATCAAACCAGACATGGCCTGCACATTAATCGAAGAGGGAAAAAATTTGTGGCATTTGAAATCCTCCAGCTGGTGGAAAATACTCTTCAGCAGCACAAAGAGATTTCAACAACTTCAAATAAGTTTCACAAGGCGGAGTCAACAACACCTACCTCAGTCTCACTTCCCACCAATGAATCAACTGTAGTTACGAGTGTGTGTGTCAGTGAGGCTATCCACAATGCAAGTGAATGTCTCCACAAGAATCAAGCTGCTATTTGTTCCTCCACTTACATAGAACAAAATGAAGAGACTGGCCATGATTTAAATGAATCATTTTCTTTACCCTTGGCTGATAAACTAAATCTAATTGAAAACTCTTCTAGCAGCAATGCACCTTTTTTAGCAGAAGGTTGTTTAGTGATAAGTCCTCTAAAATAGATAAGTTAAAAAATAAGATAGATTTTCCAGTAAGTTTTACTTCTAATTCTGACCAAAATGATTTTGTATTGCTTCACATAAACATTCAATCAATACAAAGCAAACTTAATGAATTACAATATTGCTTGGATAAATTGAACTGTTCTGTTGTGTGTGTGAATGAACACTGGTTGAGAGATTCAACTATTGATCTTTTTGTACCATTTGGCTATGAACATGCATCTAGTTTCTGTCGTTTAAGTAGTATAAGAGGTGGTGTTTCAATTTATATTAACAAAAATAAAAATTTAAAATTCTCTATAATTGATATAAAAAGATTTTGTACTGAAAAGGTCTTTGAGGCAGCAGCAATTAAAATTGAGTTGCAAAAAGTAATTATCATATCAGTATATAGAATACCGTCCTCAAAAGAAGAAATATTTATTGAAAAAATTGAATCTCTCCTTACTTTTATTACCAGATTTAAAAACCACACGATTTACATAACTGGTGATATTAACTTAGATATAAGAAAGAAACATAAAAGCATTAATGAGTTGAAAAACATCTTAAAATCTTTCAATTGCTACTGTCTCAATGAAAACCCTACTAGAGGGGAAGCATGTATTGATAACATAATAAGCAATGTACATAAAGAAAGTGTTGAAGTAGGTGTGATTAACTTAGGTATATCAGATCATGAGGGCTTATGGTTAAAGATAAACAATTTTTTTAAATTTTCTCAAAAACAATATATTCAGATTAGACTTGTAAATGATAAAACATTGAGTAACTTACTGAGTAACCTAGTAACTGTAAATTGGCCCGGATTGATATTTTCTGAAATATATGTAGATAGATCTTTTGATATATTTATGAAATCAGTGGTGGACCATTTTGTAACAAGCTGCCCAGTAATTTTAAAAAGAAAAAATGAATCTTATTCTAGAGAACCACAGAACAGTGCCAAATGGTACACAAAAAAACTTGAGAACTTACGTTTAATGCTACTTATTTCTAAAGGTAGAGTAAATATAAGTGAACAACATAAATTACAATATACCAGAATAAGAAATATATACAAAAAAGAAATAAAACTTGCAAAGTTTAAAGTGAATGAAGATTTTATTCTTAATGCTAAGAATAAATGTAAAGCAGCCTGGCACATAATAAAAAATGAAACAAATACAAAGGTTAATGACAGTATACCAATTCCAATAAGCCCAGATGTTTTAAACACATTTTTTGTTAGTCTTGCATCTAAACTGAAAAGCAATAATGATATACCTATTTCTCATGCTACTCTATTATCTTCAATGAAACCTATTAGTACTACGTTTGAATGGTCAGTAATCAAACATACAGATATAATCGAATCAATAAATAAACTTAGTAACTCAAGAGCAGAAGATTTCTATGGATTATCTAACTACATTATAAAAAAGATTGCCCCTTTCTTTATTGAGCCATTATATTTGCTTTTTAATAGGATGATTGAAGAGTCAGTCTTTCCTGAATGCCTTAAAATATCTGTAACCATTCCAATTTATAAAAAGGGTGATAAAATGAACCCAAAAAATTACAGGCCTATATCGTTGGTTCCGATTTTTTCTAAGATATTTGAACTGTGCCTCCATAAACAAATATACTCTTATTTTGAAAGGAATAATCTTATTAATGAAAATCAATATGGTTTCCGTCCCGGCCTGTCTACTATTAAAGCTCTTCTTGATTTGGTGGAAAATGTTTATGACTCATTCGATAACAAACTAATTACATGTGCTACACTTATAGATCTGTGCAGAGCGTTTGACTCTGTTTCTCACAATATACTGATTAGCAAGCTATCATATTATGGAGTGGCAGAGGGGTCTCTTCATCTTTTAAAATCATATCTAAGCAATAGTTATCAGCTGGTCTATTCTAACGGACTAAGATCTAATCTGTTGCCTATAAAGGTGGGTGTGCCTCAGGGTTCAGTGTTAGGACCTTTTCTTTTCATTATCTTTATAAATGATCTTGCTGATTATATGCCTTGTAAGACAATTTCGTATGCTGACGACACCACTTTTGTGACTTCTGGATGTAATGTACAAAGTGTGCTTAGTGTGAATAATTCCATGAAAATCATAGCTGAGAAATGGTGTCAGGCTAATGACTTACAAATAAATAACACTAAAACAGAAAATTTACTTTTTAACTCTAAAGTATTAAACAAGAATAACAACAGTGTAAAGCTTCTGGGCATTTACATTGATCAGAAACTCTCTTGGAGTACTCATATTAATTTTCTGTGTGGTAGACTAGCTAGGGTGACTTTTCTCTTGCACAAGTTAAAAAACAATGTAAATATGGATCTAATGCTTTATTTTTACTACGCATTTTTCCATACTCACTTGCAATATGGAGTGATATTATGGGGTAACGCTAGTGGTGCTCTTTCAGTTTTCAAGTGGCAGAAAAAAGCTATCAGATGCATTGCGGGGCTTGGGCCCTCAGAGTCTTGTAGAACCCACTTTAAAAAGCTTAGAATAATGACAATACCATCATTATATATTTTTACCTGTTTAATGTATGTCAAGGAAAATATTGATAATCTTAGTTTTAGATCTGATACACATTCACATAATACCAGAAATATACATTGTTTATCCTTGCCACACACTAGATTATCAATTACCCGCAATAGTTTTAAATATCTAAGCATTAAAATGTTTAATAGATTACCACTGGCAGCAACCACTGTTAATATTAATAAATTTAAACATGTCCTTGACACCTGGCTAAAAAATTGTGAGTTTTATACTATTAATGATTTTTTTATGAGTAATGTCAATGACCTTAAATTTTAAAAGAAATTAAGCTTTAATCACAGTAACTTATATTACAGTAGGAATAAGTCGTATAATAAGCAATGTTGTACATGTATGAATTTTAGTTTTACCTTTAAATATAAGCTGACAATGTCGATTACATGTAAAAATGTTGAAAGGCAATAAACCATTTGAATTTGAATTTGAAAAAAATCAAGATACCGATCGCTGTAATTGGGTAATATTAGCATAAGAAGATATAATACACATTTGATAGTTCATCGTATTCAAGAATATTTTCCATAGACAATCAATTTCTCTTACGAACATATTTAAATTCACATTCAGTCAAGTAAATTACCATTTAGGTCTATATATTTCTATTCATCATGGCTGACAAATTGAAAAACTTAAACTCAAAAACAAAATCAAAAGTCAAACCTCACTAGATTCAAAACTTTTATAGAGAGTGAAAAAAGTAGTAACTTATCACAACTTAATAATAGATTAATTAGATTTAAGGAGATCATGTAGGAATTTGATTCCATATAAATATCCATTGAATTGATAGACAGTGAAAATGACCACAACAATGAAAGGGAGCAGTTTAAAGATGTATACTTTGATCTTCTAGAAAAAGTGGAAAGTCATCATTTCACACCCCACAGCAAATAAACAGTTGTACACAGACACAAATAAAACTTTCTACAGTTCAGCTGCCTACATTTTCTGGAAAACATGAAGATTGGCTTCAGTTCTATGAACTTTTAAAATCAGTTATAGAGAATAACAACATCTTATCTCCTATTAAAAAATTTTACTATCTTAAGTCATCACTGCAGGGGCCTGTACTAAACGTAATAGAATCATTAGAGGTATCAGACAGTAACTATGATACGGCTTGGTCACTTCTCAAAAACCGTTTTGACAATAAAAGATCACTTTCATTGTCAACAATCTCATTACATCAATTTTTGATATCCAAAAACTTAAAAAAGAGTCTGCATTAGGTCTTTGTGCAATTTCTTTTACGATTTGGGTGGCCAGGCTTCAAACCTTGGGACTCCAAATAATGGCTCCATATACAAGCATCGGTCTGACGACCCTCGTATAAAGCCAATGTATCAACAGAGGGTTCAATCTCCACGTGCATCCAAAGGTACACCTCAGCCTCATCAATGTGGTCCAAGAGCGATCTATGGCGTGGGTGAGGTATCTATTCCAGGTAGTTTGTCATCTAGCCATACACCCAGATACTTTACCTCCTTAGACACCTGAACGCAGTTGCCAAAGATTCTTGGTACTCTGACAACCTCCACGTTCCTTTTATTTGTGAATGGTACCATAACGGTCTTACCAGGGTGAACAGATAGCTCCTCCGCTATGCACCATGTCTCCATCATGGACAGTGCCCTCCTCATAAGGTCGAGGCACGTCTCCATGTATTTACCTCTTGTTAGGATCACTATACGTCAGCATAACTGAGCATACACTCCATGCTTGTTAAGTGCCGTGAGGAGATCATCCATGACCAGGTTCCACAGGAAGAGTGACAAAACAACCCCCTGTGGACACTCGTTCGTACCTCTCTCACCGCACCACACAGGGAAGCTTGGGCTCTATGGGTGCTGAGCATGTTACTAACCCAGTGTACAACTGTTCCTTCAATGCCCCTGGACACCAGCTTTGTCACAATCCTCGTATTGTTAAAAGCTGCTTATATGTCCAGGAACACTGTCAAAACAATCTCCTTAAGGGAGATTGCCTGTTCGATCCTGCGGACTAATGCGTGTAAAGCAGTTTCATAAGTATCTGCCAGCTTGGTAGGCATGATGGTTGGAGTGCATAGGTTGATTGCTTGCTACCCCGGCTCTAACATGCCTGTCCAGCAACTTCTCCATGGTCTTTAGGAGAAAAGACTTATTGGTCGGTAAGCCTTTTCTGTATTGTAAGAGGGTTTCCCAGGTTTCGGGATGAAAATCACCCTAGAGACATCCTATGATAGTGGTATGACATATGTGGCTAGGCTCGTCCTAAAGAGTCGCAGCAGCCCAGGTATCAACATTTCTTCACCCTTCTGCAGCAAGACAGGTAAGATGCCGTCACAACCAAGGTACTTGAAAGCTTGAAAAGACTTCAATGACCATTGTACTCCCTGGTATGTAAAAACAGATCTAGCACAACGCCAGTCCTCCTGTGAGGCCCGGGGGATCAAGACCCCCCCCTTTCCACAGGGTTGTTCTGGATAGCTGGTATAATCTGCGTAGAGCCAGGAAAATGAGTATTGAGTAAAACCTCAGGTGTCTCTTCTGGGCTGTCTGTTTTGAGCCATCTTCTTTGAAAACTGTCCCACAGCGTTAATGGAGTTACGAGCCAAGCTCTTGTGGATCTTAGAGCATTCTGGGACACAGTCAATGTCCCTGCAAAAGTTCCTCCACGAGTTTCTCTTGACTTTGCGGATTGCTCTGTTGTAGTTACCGAGGGCCCTTGAGTATCTGTCCCTGTTGCCCGCACGTTTGCAAACATTGTGAAGTCTTTGAACTGTTTTCCTGAAGGCTTCAAGCTTTCGATTCCACCAACAGGCATTTTTGTTATCCTTTAACTCCATCTCTGGACACGCTTTGAAGTAAGATGTCTAGATAGCTGATTGTATGATGTCAGCTATACCATCTACCTTTTCGCCATGTCCCACATCAGGATGGTCTAATCGAGCTTTCAGCTCTTCCTGGTATACAGCCCAGTCAGTTCTAGAATTTCTGAACCATGCCTTAATGGGAGCTGTTCTAATTGAAAAGGAGATGTAGTTGTGATCGGACATGAACGGATCGTCCAGTACGGTCCAACCAATCTACATAGCAGCTTGCTAGGGTTATGTCAAGGACCTCTGTTCGCAAACCTAACCCTCTCCTCTGTTGGAAAGTAGGCTTGCGGCCCCGATTCAATATTACTAAATTAGCTTCAGCTAAGTAGTCTAACAGTGACTCACCTCTAGCTTTATGTTGGTGCTCCCCCATGCAGTATGATGGGCGTTGGCGTCTAACCCTGCCACCAGGTGTTGTTAGTGCATCATTCTGTGGTCTACGATCCTCCACAACATACGGGATGGAGGGAGCTCCTCGGAGTTGTAAAGCAGGTATACTGATGCCAACAAGATTCTGACGTCACCGTAACTTGTTGGCAAGTATATCTCAGTTACAGCCGTGTCCCTGGAATAAAGACCGAACAGTTTTAGAAATTTGATGTCTCTTCTGATGAAGATACAAGCCTTAAAGTTATTACAGCTAACATCATACATGAACTTACTTTTAGCAGTGCTGAGCCCCATCACTCTCCCTCCAACGATCCATAACTCCTGAATCAGGACCACTCTTAAATCATCGGAGAAAATCTTTTGTTGTTACCAGAACGATCGTGGTCAGCTTCACCATCTTGGCCAGTCCAAGCTTCAGTTGTACACCCTCAAAAGGGCTCATATCTGTGACCTGGTTTTCAAGCCATTCTCTGGTCATAGTATTGGTGCAACCAGTCATGACCGCTCCAGCCTCAACATAGCAACATGTGACGTTAACGTTAACTCCCTTGAGAGCACGTAACGTCAGCTGTCTTTTAACAGAGGCCGCCTGCTTTTCCGTCAGAAGCTGTTCGGGGTGCTTTTGCCTGACAACGGCCAGCTTTTCCACCGACAACTTCTCAAAAAGGACTCTGTGTTGCCTTGCCGCTTAGCTCTCTTCCTCACCTCCAAGCTCCTTCAGTGTCAGTTGCGAAGGAGACCTCTTCACACCGGGACCTTTGGAGGCGACAGAGGACGAAGCCTGCTGGCTGGTTTTGGGGTCAGTTAACAACGAGGAGGCTGCCTTGTTATCTTGGCCCCCTGAGGTGCCAGACGTAAATGACGGCTTGTTATTCGCACCGTACTTCTCCTCCCAAGCTTGTCGCCTCTGCACCTCTTAAAGGATTCTCTCGCCTCTGGCAAGAGCTTCCTCTTTCCGAAGTCTTCAGAGTTGGCCTCGGGAGATCCTCTTCTTAGGCGGACATTACCCTGAGAACTCTCATTCTCAGACCGAAGTAGCGCATCCTCCTCTCCAGCAGGCAGAGATGGCGCCAGAGAAGACAAGCTGAGGTTGTCCATAAGCAGGCCTTCGGGAGTGACGCCACCTGTCAACAAATCAATTGTATTAGTGTCAGCTTCCATACAATTCCCACGAGTACTGGGTTGCTGCAGTCTACCTCCCCAGTGACCCGTTTAGGAGGCAAGGGTAATTACGACTGGGTTCCCCCTGGTTTCCAGAAGGCTCCGTTAAAGGTATTGAATATTAGGCCCTCAGTACAACGAGACTTTCAGCACGGGTCTCTTAACATCTTAGTCTAGGGCCCACCTCACTTGCATCTGTAGTTGGACCAACACCCAGTGGCAGAGGCTAGTTCTACGCAGCTAACAAGTGAGAGTTGATACCACGTGTGGACCAGTCTGCCGAACCCACTCCCACATGCAAGGTGTAATCGGAACAGTTCGAAAGGTACCACCACTCCCTGCTATCCGTATGGGTATCCCCCGTGTAATGCTCGACACTCTACACAAACACCTTCATGCTCTGACATCATTATAGCAACCTGTCAATCACATTAGTTCACATAGTTAGTAAAAAGCTTGACTACAATAGTCTTAAGCTTATGGAAAGCCAACAGGCAACAAATGACCTTCCAAAGTTTACAGATTTAACCAAATTCCTAGAAAGCAGGTGCAATGTTCTAGAAGCCATTAGCATGAACAAACCACCTTCAACCAATAGCAAATCTAGCTTTAACCAACACAATCATTCTAAAGCACAACACCAAATGAAAAAAACCTTCACTTCATCTGTAGTTAGTAGCACTCCAACTTGTAATCTATGCATAATTCAAAATCTTGTTTTTAAATTTTAACAACTTATCCATCAATATTATTTAATATTTACAAATTATATATATTTAACACATATTTTATATTTTTGTACACTTTGTTTATTATGACCTGAAGATGCATTAACCCTCGATCCGGTCACTATATTTTTCAGTATTGGGTTGCAATTTTTGGCCAATTTGTAAGATGTTTTTATAAAATTCATAAAAATAAGTAAATTGTATTAAAACTACTTGTTTATGGTATTAAAATGATCTCAAGAATATAGGCTACCAGATAATGTATAAAAACTTAACCTAAAGATATTTTTGATTTTTTTATGGTACGTTACTTTGGAAATTTATTTTTCATAAGTCGCGAAAGGGGGTGGGGGTACCCATTGAATACAATGTTGTGATAATAAAATTTTAAATGTGAGATAGCAAAAATGTCCTAAATTTTATCTAGTTTCAGAAAATGTATACATTATATAAGTTTAGAAGTATGCAATATGTCTTATAAATCTATAAATGGATTCAATACAAAAACCTAAAAATTTGTTGCCATGGTAACAGCAACATTAAAAAATATTTTATAAATGTTCTATAAACACTACAAAGTTCATTTATATACTAAAATTTAGCTAGAAACGTGCTCTATAAAATAATATATGACCTGACACATCAAAACTATTTATAACGGATAATTACAACAGAAAAACCAAGTATTTACCGTGAGTGCAAACAAACAACGAATAGTACAAAGCGTCCAATATGGCGACAACATGAATTCAATAGCTACTTTCACAAAGCCGTGTAAATTATCGTTTTAAAATAACCGACTATTAAGTTATACAGAATTATTCGATGTTTAACGTAGTTTCCGAATAGATCAAAATCATTGCCGTAGCTTGTCATATGCGCATTCTATGAGCTGTTTAGCGAGCGCCGCGTGAAGTTCGCAATTGCGAACTTGCGCGTTTTAGCAACGCCAAAACAGTTCGCAAATGCGAACTTGCCCAGATGTAGGGTTAATCAAAAAATTTAACATTGTGGAATTATTAAAAATGTTTTATTTAAATCCATCACTAAGTACCAAATAAAGAAACTGTTTATTCATTTGAAATAGAGGACTGTATAAAAATGATAAAAATTGAACTAACTATAAAAACAAAGGCCATAATATATTTCTACTTCTCTAACAAAACAATTGCCTAGCAACCAAAATTATAGAAATTTAAAACATATGTTAAATAAAGTTTAAATATAAACATTAAACAAATACACAGAGGTATTAAATAGAAACATCTGTGGTATGAATATACTGTACATTCAACCAAACATTCTCCCCCCCCCCCTTGGAAGTTCCAAGCAAAATGTACAAATTATAACTAAAATTAATATTAATCTCAGTATTTTTGAAATTAAAGTACCTCTTTGGAACACTTGTTGATGTGAATTATGTGGTCATGCGTGATTGGGTGTTTGGTGGGACTTTGATTTAAAAAAACAGTTAAACGATTGTCACTGAAAGAGACGACAAACAACACTGGTTAATAGCCACATTAAATTGACTCATTGCAATTACAGGGCCTCAGTCATAGTAATAATCAATAATACCTTTGTTAAAGTATAAGTTTGTAATATTAATAATATGATGGAATGTAAACTTTGAAAAGGGATAATTGCTTTTCTAAGTTTAGTTTAAAAGAAAAATAATAGTTAGATAACAGATGGTTAGAGAATGCATGTCATTACATTTTTGAACCAGAACGATTCAATTTATTTCTGTTAGTTATAGTTGCCCTATGTTACAAACACCAATTTTATTTGCGTCATTAATACATTTAAAGACTTTATGCAGTATTTTTAGTTTTAAAATTGATGATTGCCTTTATTCTTTTTTAATCAGTTTATGTGGCTGCAATGAGTGCTTTAATGAATTCAAATAATTGTAAACATGATACAAATTAATTTTTTGTTTCTTTTCAGAAACAAATCACGAACTTCTATGATAAAACTTTTTCCAATCCCTGATAACATATTCTGAAACAAACTAGTCAATCTTGTGACAAAAATTTTTGAGACCTCAAATGGCCTGATCAATACAAATGTATTGACATTTTCCCTCTGATTTACTTAACCTTAAAAATAATGGAAAACCTGTGTTCAACCAATCTTTTAATCCGTGCCGACTTGTCCTTGTATGAGGACTCTGAAACCAATTTAAAAACGCATGAATGCCATAGACAATTTCAAAATAACAATCCTGGAAAAACCGTTCTGCCCTCTCTTTGCTCTACAATTTTTTCGATCATGTTACACAGTTATTAATCATTCTCCCACCATGAATAGTTTCCAACTCGAACGATTCGAATCACAAATGGATACAAAATGCCGTGTCATAATACTAGGCAAGACCACTTGTCTCAAGCGCCTTCCTATCAGACAATAATATTTACTACAAAAAAGTCTAGTATGAGTTTTCATGTATGTCACCCCCATAAGAGCCCCCAATCATACCAGCATATGAACCGGTGTCCTCTTTCCGCCGTCTACTCCCTCTCATCCTCATCATACCTGGTTCCTCTCCTAGCAGAAATGCCAGTGGCATGAATTGTGAAATTATTGTTAGTGTGATTTACTGAGTACTAGACGGTGTCATGAATGGTCTCTGGTAGTTTGTTGAAGAATATCGTCAGTGTATTGTCCACTGGCTAGTAGCTTTTACCAGTAAATTTCATGTACGTTCTATCATTGTCAGAATTCATACATGAATGATTGGGGGCCAAAATATGAGCCAAAGCGATTTTTAGGAATGTAGGGTTTATTACCAAATCCAGGAACCTTCTGAAGTGAATGCAATTGAAGATGTACTAAATGAAATAATTATGTGAATGGCTTTTTGTTATATTTAGATTTTCCTATAGCTGTTGTTCTTTTAATTGCTCTTCTTACAGTCGTTAAGTAGGGATACACTTTGTAATTTAATTTGGGAAATTGGGCATTATATAGACAATGAAAATAACGTTATGTCTACCAAGCTATAAAATTTCTTCTAGCTGCTGAAAGGGGTTCAGTTTGTAAGCATTAGTTTACAATTTTGACAATTAGTAAATCTGTGCGCTAAGTGCGTTAATGTTATCCAAGAGCTTGAGTATGTAGTCTTGACAGACTGCAAGAAAATGCATGGGTTGTAGCTAAATAGGCCTTGCCTCATGCAGTTGTCATTGATTCCTGGTGCCATAACAGAATTTTACACTTTCCGCTCGTTTGGAACACTAAAGGTGTCCAGCTACTAAAATGGCTTGTCTAGAAAGGGAATTGCATTAGATTGCATCTCTCCAGCTAAAATGGCTCAAACTAGTTGCTCTAAGAAGAAAGAAATGAGTAGAGAAGTTATGAAGAGAGTTTGTAATCGGTGAAAAACTGTTCAAAGCAATTTGGTTCTATTTCTTTGGGAACGTTTACACATGCCGTTGCGACCCACGAATTGCGTCAAAAATCACGGAAACTGAGCGCGTTCACAATATTGGTTGACACAATATGAAAAATACCCATAAAGTTTGGAGTTAACGGCTCAAAGTTGAGGTCATTTTCTTCTCCAGCTTGAAAGAAGAGTAATTGTCCCTCCGGTAAATGGACAGGGAGTCGCTCGATGGTGTGAGATCGATTGAAAAGCTTCCGTTCAAGTATGCGCCACAACGCCTCGGGGGGGGGGGGGGGGGGGGCTCACATATCGGCAGCTCAAGAAGTTATCGATTTCGTCAAAGTTTATGCATTGTTGCCCTTCATCATTGGAGGTCATATGTAACGCAGCACAGTCATAACCCTTGTACACATATTTATAAAGATATTTGACAGATTTAATTGAAGCGCAATGTTCCACATTAATGTGAGCATCGTATTTCCTACTAAACAATCTGTTGTAGGGCACAATCCATCGATTATCAATATCAAGCGATCGTACAGTCATTGTAATGCCGTCATCACGTCTCCTATAAATTGGATAACCATTGACGTTTATATTTGTTTCACTTTGAAAATTTTTAGGAAAGCCTTTGGTACAGGTTCCCTTTTTCATGCAAGGGCTATTCTAGTTGATAAAACCGCATGGTCCGTGTACCATACTTTCTTGAATGACTTTAAAAAGGCCGGGGTCGGTGTCTTTATCGGGAATTTCAGCACATATCAAAGAGTCTACATCTTCTGGAGAACGCAATTTATCTGCATCAGCCAAAATAAGCAAGATGTGACAATGAGGAAGGCCCCGTTTTTGAAACTCAACAACCGCGACATAGGCAATGACTACACCAAACACATGTTTTTTCAATAGACCATCAAAGATTGCTTGTAATTTTAGGTGAAAAACTCTTGTTACCAAGTCAGGTCTGTGTTCAACTTTCTCATATGGCTTAAGTTGAGAGGTGATTTCAGGCCATTTTGGATTACACGTGACTGTTAAAAATACATCTGGTTTGCCAAATCGGGCAACTATAAACATTGAGTCTTGATAGTTTTGAAGCATATTGTGGGGGCTGCCAATGTAAGTAGATGGAAGAACTACAGGAATTCCAGCAATCGCGCCTCTATGTTGAGCATCAGCATGAAGGTTGTCCATTAAACCTTTGTACGTATCAGCCCGCAACTCTTTTTGATGAGATCTGATAAATGCCAACCTCGAACCCTCCACTTTTACATAACTGTCTACAATATATTGATGGAATAATTTTCCTGAAGCATGCAATATACTGAAACAATCCCTCACTGCCAAACGATAACAATAATACTGTAACTGGGTTGTGGCTGTCCGCGAGGCAGTAGCATGAATTGAGACATGTTGCAGACCTGTAGTCCAACCTGAATCACCAATTGGGAAAATCAACGGGTAGCATAACGGATCACAGTGAGGATTTAAGTATGAGATCTTGGTAAGTGCACCAATTGTTTTGGAGTACATGACAAAGTCAACCTTACCTGTAGGCGTTCCATCATTTGTGACAAAAACAGCAGCAACCTCACTAACTGCAGGTGCATTTGATCTTCCAAGATGGAAGGCATTAGTTGTCGTGAACTGTATTATTAATTCTGGTGCAGAGGTGTCTAGGTCTTTGAGATATTTGAACAACTGAGCATAAGGGTTGTGCCTATCAAGCATTGCTTGCAGGCGAGACATTAATTCTCTGCGACAGTTCCTATTCGCTTCATTGTCGGTCCGATGCTGTAAGGCAGTGTCAAAATCTAATATGAAAAGGCCAGCATAAGATGGGGCAACTCCTGGAGGAGGTTGTAAACTTCCTATCGTATGATACATTTTCCATGTACTTAAAAACAAAAAGGCCCTCTACCAGAAATGTGAACAAAGCTAACTTGGACCGAAGCAAAGGCTAGAGCATTGTTAAATTGTCTAATATTTCCAAGACAGTTTTTTTTATCAGCATTATTTTGCTCTATGAGTGCTTTTAACTCATCACAAACTTGAATAGGTGGTAAACTAACCTTACCTTTATGACAGCACATAGTTGCTGTATCCGCTTCAATCTCACCTGCAAACAATTTTGCTGAACAATGAACACATATTTTGTCCATCTCACCAACCGAGTGAGTTTGCACTTCATAGACTTTTGGGAAAAGCCGAGCAGAACAATAATTTTTTTTGTATCTGTCACCTTGACGTGACGTTCATATTTAGCTGTTGTAAGTAAGGCATTGACACATAGTTATTCTCCAGGCACTGTTGTTGGTGTGCATGCAGCCTGTTCTGCCTGCGATTCCGTTGTGCCAGTCTATCCCTTTCAAGTCGTTAATGACATTGCTCTTCACTTTCTCCAGCATATCTCCTTCTGTTAGCCAAGTCACGGGTTAGGGGTTGTGCCCTTCCTCTCCGTGGTGGTCTGCCTCGGCGATGTCCTATTGCACTTGATATCATTTGTAGCTGAGACCCAAAAGGAAACGTAAAGCAATAATTGTGGCCAGGTCAAATGAAAATTAATTTTTTGAGATTGTACAATATTGGAAGTAACATTGAAACCTGTAATAAAGAAAAGATAATAGGTTATGATTGAAGATGGAATTCTTAAATAAACATAGAATGGTTGGTAGGTTTGCCAAATTAAAGGCTATCTAGTAAATAAAGCTCGTAATATAAAAGCTAAAGAATCTATGTGCTACTTACCTTTGAGTTTGGACTAAGTATTGTTCGTCGTCGTAAATGTAGCAAAAACAAATCAATAGGATTTGAGAAATAAATATTTGTTTGTTTTGATTTATTTAATTCACATGTTACAGCTGGTCGAATAATGTAAATAAACATTATAAGTTTAAATTACTTGCAGAATGATATAATAGGTCGTTTTTCCAAAAAACTATTGGAAAATGAGAGATTTGTATATTTTCATCAAGTAGTGGGTAAAAAAAGCTTTAAAATGACACCTCATTTATGAAAATTTGTGAAGAATTAAGGAAGTTATGGCGTACCGACAAAAAAAAGTACTTTAGAAATTATAATATATATAGATAACTAAAATAGTTTTTTAGTTAGCATAATATATGTTGGTATATATACAGTACAAGTATACATCAAACAACACAAATTTATTACAATATAAGCACAAATATATTACAATACTAGTATAAAATGCACAAATATTATAGTGATCGATTTTGGTGAACCACGCTCACCCTTCCTCAGACCAGAGGGATTCACAAAAGAATCAGTATCTTTTGTGAATAAAAGGATTCGTTTGTGAATCCCTCTGGTCTGAGGAAGGGTGAGTGTGGTGCTGACGTGCGGTGTATTGGAAATTGGAATGCACTATTGATATTAAAACGAAAACGAGGTGAAAACACTTGTACTTTGAGTTATAAATACTGTTTATTCATTCAAACAAAACACTTTTAATAATTCCACAATTTTTAATTTTTTGATTAATGCATTTTTGCCAGTTACGGCAACTTCAGATCATAGTAAATAAAGTATACAAAAATATAAAACATGTGTTAAAAATATAAAATTTGTAAATATTAAATAATATTGATGGATAAGTTGTTAAAATTTAAAAATGGTTTTGAATTATTTATGTTGTTTTCTAATTCATTTCTAATTACAGGTAAAAATATATTATTAAAATTAACAGATGGCTGAGAAATGCATTCATCTTTTTTTAATACCATGAACGCACTTTCAATTTTATTTCTCTTTTTCCATGATGTTTCTTTATGTATAATAGACGACTCTTCAAATTTTATATTATGCTTGTTATTAATAGCATGTTTAACAAATTTTGATTGTTCAGTATTTTTAGTTTTAAAATTGTATATATGTTCCTTTATTCTTGTTTTAACAGGTCTTGATGTTTGGCTGAAATATGTTTTATTGCTTTCACAATTAATTTTGTATATAACATTTTTGTTCATTAATTTTAATTTTTTTGTTTTAATTTAGATAATTTACTACGAAGGCTTCCTGATGATGTAAAACTTTTTCCAATACCCTGATCCCAACATCCTGACCTGTCCTAAAGACCAGCAACTACCCGGTTCTAATCCTTGTAACAAGAAATCTTGCAAAACCCCCCCACATCCCTATTCCCTATTCATTGCCCTATTCATCTCCCAGCCACATATTTTACCAGCTACAGTATCTACTTAACCTAAAAGATACCTGGAAAACACTCCTGTGATTCCACCAATCTAATTTATCAACTCCGTGCCAGCACTGTCCTGCCCAATATATCGGCCAGTGAAACCTTTCAAAAACGCATGAATGGCCATAGACATGATTGCAAAGTCCAAAATCCTGAAAAACCTGTCTCTGCCCATACTCTTCTCCATAACCAACATTTTGATCAGTGTTACACCACTAAATTAATCAGATTCCTTCCTTCCCATGCCAATAGTTCCCAACTCCGAAGCATGGAATTAGCACACCAATGGATAACAAAATCCCGTGACCCACCTAATCTGAACATAAGATAGACCACTTCCCCTCAAACCCTTCCCTATCAGCAAACTTCATATATATACTAACTGAAATACTGCATCTATACCTGAGTGTTGCTCTATGGATGTACAACCCCCACCACTAAACACCCCCACCACAGCCACCTACCCAGCAATAGTGGAAGCCGTGTCAGTCTCTCTCTCTCCCCCCCCTCTCTCTCTCTCTCTCTCTCTCCCTCCCCTCTCCCTCTTCCTCTCCCTAAAGAAAATGCCAGTGGCATTGAAAATTTGTGAGATTATGTGTTTATGTTGTGTATGTTACTGCTACTCTGGTGTCAGTGAACTTGTCTTCTAAGGTAAGTTTGTTGAAGTCCTATCTCTCCAATATACTAATTCCTGGCCTAGTGCCCTTTAACCTAACCTAAAATAGTTAAATTTATATGTATGTTCTATCATTTTGTTCACGAATTCATTCACAGAATGATTGGGGGCCAAATGATTCGAGCCAAAGATTGTTCTTAGGAATGTAGTTTGATATGCTACATCAATATCAGAAACTTCTGAAGTGGAATTGGCATATGAAGAGCACTAAAATTGAAATAGATTTAATGTGACTTGGTTTTTTTTTTTATTTTATTTTTTTTATTACTGCTTGTTCTTTTAATTGTTTTTTAACAAACAGGTCGTTAAGCTAGTGAAACACCTTTAATTTAATTTGGAGAGTTGGTGTTATCTATTAATAATACATATGTAAGGAAATCGTTGATGGATTCGGCAGTTTTTTACAAGCTTATCGAAGATTTTATTTATTCAATCATACATTTTTGCTGAAAGGAGATATTAGCTTTGTGCTAGCATAGGTGTTACACATTTCCTGAACTACATTCTAGTATCATGCGTGGGCGCTAGTGCGATGATGCTGTAATCAAGTGCTTGAGGTAGTATTTTAGACAGGACTGCAAGGAAGAAAAGAAATGGTTGTAGCTAAGGTGGTGGCTTGCCACGCAGCCGGTCAGAGTTAGATTCCTGATGTGACCATAACAGATTTTGACACTGTCCGCTACTGTGGTTTGGAAGTCACGTTAAACTGGTGGTCCAACAAGCCTACAAAACAATAATGGGCTTGTCTAAGAAGGCGAGGGGAATTGTGTCTTGATTGGGCATCTCTCCCCACTAAAAGTCATACAAATAGTTTTTAAGAAAGAAAAGAAAGATGGTAGAGGGAAGTTGATGAAGAGAGTTTTGTGAAACTTCGGAGTGATTAAACTGAATTCTAGAAAGCTAATGATGACGTATGCTGGATGTGGCTTATTAGAGGTGAGCTTACTTACTTGAATACTACATCTTTGACTGACAACTGCCAGATTGATTGCGTCCAAAATTCACAACTGAGTCGACTTCACAAGTTGATTCAGAGTCAAAATTAAAAGAACTATTTACATAAAAAGTTAAAATTATATACAAGAGGCGGAGGTCAGAGCAAAACTCCTTATTGGCAGCTCCCTTAGTTCATCTAGCCTATACAGTGGTCTCTTCACAAGATAGTCCCGCAGCGCAAATTTGAAAACTTGTCTCCATGTTTCTTACTTCTGGTAAGCAGGAGCATGGTGGTCCTCGATTCTCCAGTCTCCGTGTATGTTCCTCATGGATCACTTACAACGTTTAATTCAGGAATAAACAGAAGGTGGCTGTTATTTGTGGATGCAGTCAAATACCATACGTCCTAACCTTCACAGCTGTTGGCGCCCTTTTGGGCTGTTTTTACATTTTTTGCCTTACCCTCGAGGGAGGGTGGGGGTTGTAGACTTTTAGTGCTTTGGCCCTCGAAGTCAGTCGCAACTGAGTAGCCAAACAGACCGCTCGGCCGATTCATTGCATTTTTACAAGAGATTACACACAGTAATCTCCATTTCATATTGTTACATTTACATAGTAGTCCAACAATAAACCGTTCATTTCAAAGTCAGTTTAGTGCTTCATTTTTAAATTACACCTTTACAGTTTTTTTTATATTAATTGACACCACGTGCGTCCCAGGATCACCGGGCTTTCGTGCGTGGAGCCGATACATTGGTCATCCGAACCGCGATCGACACAGCGATCAGTGATACACAGTGCACAATTGGATTAAGTGTTATAACAGTTTAGTGAGTGAAGTGTAAAAACAGTGGCAAGTTTTGAAGACAAGTGCACACTTCAGGGCAGTTTTGGTGAAGAAGACTGCGACTCCGCCTGCACAGAACAATAGCAAGGGACCGTCCTTAGACCCGCGCTGGCCCTTTTCCATTCTCACCTTCCGGAAAGCAGCCGGCAGCCCATCCCATCCCCGGTGCAGAAGACACCCAAGGAATTCGCTGGAAGTTCTTTTGTTATCAAGGGTGAGTGGCCTGTCACTTTCGATTTCCTTCCGCCAATAACTAATTCTTATATCCCTTTCCTCAAATCAGTAGTTTTTGTTTTCAATAGTTTACCAATCCTATGATATATACCTTTTCACATATCTGGTCTCTATCATAGTCACACACAATGTCAGAAGAGAGAGAGTTAAAGGCTCTTATTAATAAGAGGGGACAAATAAAGGCAAAACTGACACGATGCAAATCCTTTTTTGACAGTTGTTTACCTGACCAAAACACTAAAGAAATAAAGCTTAGGTTGGTCAAGCTTGGACAATGTTATACAGAGTTCGAAGAAATTCAAAGCCAGATTGAAGTTTTAGATGAATCTCAGGATGGTTTTACAGAAAGAGAAGATTTCGAAAACCAGTTCTTTAAGCTCCATGGTGCTATGGAGGAATTCATTGAAAAGCACACTAACACAACAACTTCACATGCTCACTCAACCACATCTACAGAAAATGCTACAACACCCATACCTGTCAGACTTCCCACAATATCACTACCAACCTTTTCAGGCAAGTATGATGAGTGGACTTCCTTTTTTGATTCATTTAAGTCCCTCATTGACTTAAATGAAAGCCTAAACGAAGTTCAAAAACTTCACTACCTCAAGTCCTCTTTAAGGAATGAGGCAGCTGAGGTGTTAAAACATTTGGAAATAACCTCCATAAATTACAAAGTAGCTTTAAGTTTGTTAAAAGATCAATTTGAGAATAAAAGATTGATTATTCAGCAGCACGTAAAATGTCTGTTTAATCTTTCTCATGTATAAAAGGACAGTGCTGCATCCTTAAGACATTTATTAACAACAACACAAAAACATTTGAGAGCTTTAGATTCATTGGGAATTGAAACAAACACATGGGATCCAATTATAATTTATTTGGTGACATCCAAATTAGACCCAGTGACACACAAAGAGTGGGAGCTCACTACAAAACCAAATGAGCTACCTGTTCTAAAGAATCTGACAGACTACCTCCAACATAAATGTCAGATGTTGGAAAACATTCACAGTGCTCGCACACATAAAGAGCCAACAAACTCAGCTTTCCGTTCATATGATGATAAACAGAACAAACATCATCAACAACATAAACAAAAGTCGAATGTTGCAATTCATAATACAAAATGTGCCATTTGTAATGACAACCATCAAGTCTTTCAGTGTCAAGAGCTTTTACAGGCGTCTCTTAATGAACAAATAGCAAAATTGACAAAGGCTAATTTATGTTTTAACTGCTTAAGTTATGGACATAGAGTGGACCAGTGCAAATCTACATGTTGTAAAAAATGTAATGCAAAACCTAATACAGCTCTGCATCCATTTAAACACCAAAACCAAAGTAATCAATCAAGCTCGTACAAAACATCACCCTCATCAAATTATTGTAATGAAACCAAAACGACAGGAAGTACCTTTTCAAACAGCATATCATCGAATTCCGAAGTCCTTCTTTCTACGGCACTTGTTGATGTGATTAGTCCAACTGGCTACAAAATAACATGCAGAGCTTTGCTGGACAATGGCAGCCAATCATGTTTTATTACAGAAGACTTGGCACAAAAACTAAATCTAAAAAAACAGCAATTAAATCTAATAGTACAAGGAATCAATCAGAAATCAACTAATGTAAAATACAAAGTAAGTGTCTTTATCCAATCTAGACATTCAGATTATAAGACAAATGGAGATTTCCTAGTGTTACCTAAAATTACAGGACACTTGCCTTCTAAGACAATTGAAATCAGTTCTTGGAAAATGCCCGAGCACATCAACTAAGCTGATCCCACTTTCAACCGACCTGGCAAAATTGATATACTTCTAGGTCAGGAGTATTTCCTAGACATACTTGAGCAAGGTTGTGTAACAGCACCAGGATTGCCAATAATCCAAAATACAAAACTTGGATGGATTATGGGTGGAATTATCAATGGCACCACTTCAAACCAAACCAGTTGTCACTTAAATATTCTTGAGCGTCTAGACAATCATATACAACAGTTTTGGAAAATAGAAGAGCTTCCCTCAAGAAGATTTATGACTTCAGAAGAAAAACTGTGTGAACAGAACTATAGTGAAACAGTACAACGAGGTGTTGATGGTCGATACACGGTCACAATGCCTCTAAAACAACCTCCTGACACATTAGGTTCATCCAAGCAGACAGCTATGCGCCGCCTTTATCAGGTAGAGAAGCAGTTCCAACGACAGCCGGAACTTCAACAGCAATACACCCAGTTCATGAATGAGTATGAGATCCTTGGCCATATGAGCCCTATCACAATAAAGACAGACACAAAACCGGAATTCTTTTTACCTCACCACCCTGTCATTAAGGAATCTTCAACGAAGCTTCCTGTTGTGTTCGATGCGTCAGCTAAGACAACATCAGGCGTTTCGTTGAACGACATCCTTATGACTGGACCAGTGGTACAAGATGACCTATTTTCTATTATATTAAGATTAAGGATGCACACAATAGTTTTAACAGCTGACATAGAGAAAATGTATAGACAGATACGCATCAACCCCTCACAAAAGGAACTGATAAGCATCGTCTGGAGAAATAACAATAGTGAACCTATACAAACATACAATCTGAAAACTGTAACATATGGCATTGCATGTGCTCCATATTTAGCCACCAGAACACTAAACCAACTAGCAACTGATGAACAACAACATTTTCCAGAAGCCGCCAAAGTTATCAAACAGGACTTTTATGTTGATGACTTATTGACAGGAACTGACAACGTAGAAACTGCTGTACAACTTCAGACACAACTAATTAGCATTTTACAAACAGGAGGTTTCAACCTACGGAAATGGAACTCCAATGTACCACAACTATTGGAACACTTGCAGCCACATATGAGAGAACGACAACTTCAGCCACTTCCTATGGACTCCACCACTACAAGTAAAGCTCTCGGCTTGGTGTGGAATGCAGCTACAGACAAGCTAGAAGTGACTTACAGTCAATCTGTTAGTAAAGAGAAGAAAGTCAACAAGAGGACAGTACTCTCAGATATAGCTCGGCTTTTCGACCCATTAGGCTTGGTAGCACCAGTGGTAGTACGAGCAAAGATGTTTCTTCAAGAACTATGGCAACACTCCTTAGGATGGGACGAAGAACTTCCTATACACCTGCATGACAAGTGGAATAACTTCAGGGAATGTTTAACAACAATAAATAAAATAAATATTGATCGATGTACAACCTTACCCCAGACTGGAGGAACACTCGAAGTACATGGGTTCTCAGACGCTTCTGGGAAGGGATATGGGGCAGTTATTTATCTTAAGCATTCTGTTGACAATAATACACAAGTCAGGTTACTTTGCTCAAAGTCGAAAGTAGCACCTCTGAAAACTGTTTCATTACCAAGGCTTGAATTGTGTGCTGCCTTGTTACTGGTTGACCTAAGCACACATGTTAACAACGCATTACAGAAGTGGACAAAAACTAGTTATTTTTGGACAGACTCCACAATAGTTCTAGCGTGGTTAGCAGGTGATGCAGCTAACTGGAAGACGTTTGTAGCAAACAGAGTATCTAAGATTCAAGACGCTACACATACAACACAGTGGGGACATGTGAGGAGTGAAGAAAACCCAGCAGATTTGCTCTCACGTGGAACCACAACAAACGACTTGATAACATCTGAGCTGTGGTGGTCTGGCCCTGCATGGTTACAGGAAGAGTCAACGTCGTGGCCATCATACAAGAGTGAAGGAACATCATTCAGCGAAGACATCCTTGAAAGAAAAAAGAAGAAGATACATGCTAATACAATTGTAAATAAAACCCAGATCGATGAGGATTTTTGTATTGTAAATAGATATTCATCACTACTTGAACTTCAGCAACAGCTTACTGTCTTAGATTTATTAAAAATTGCAAGTCAACTGAAAGCAAAACAAAGGGGTCATTGAACTCTACAGAACTATCAGCCACGATGACAACATTGTTAAAACTAGGACAGACAAAATATTTCACAATGGAATTCAGTCAGCTACAAAAAACTAAACAAGTAAACCATAAGAGTAAATTAGTCATGTTACAGCCATTTATTGACAACAAAAGTCTTATTCGTGTTGGAGGGCGTATTAACAACGCTAATGTAGAATATGACCAAAAACATTCTATTGTAATATCTGACAAGTCTTACCTAACACATTTAATAATAAAACAAGAACATGTTCGAAATCTCCATGCTGGACCACAGTCACTTTTATGTGTTTTAAGACAACAATACTGGCCTTTAAATGGCAGGAACATATGCAGAAGAGTTGTACATAAATGTATTATATGTTTTAAAGCTAAACCAAAATGGTCACAACCTTTAATGAGCAATTTGCCAAAGGACAGGACGACACCATCTCGGCCATTCACCAATGTAGGCATTGATTATTGTAGACCTGTTTATGTACGATACAGTAAATCTAGAAAGGCTACTATGACCAAGGCATACATAGCCATTTATGTTTGCTTTGCAACTAGAGCAATGCACCTGGAGTTGGTTTCAGACCTAACAACAGAAGCATTTTTAGCTTCCTTTAGACGATTCATTGCCAGAAGGGGCTTATGTAGAAACATATATTCCGATAATGGGACTAACTTCGTGGGAGCACAGCGGGAACTCAATGACCTCTACAGGCTTCTTCGCACAGAAGAACATCAACAGAAGATAATTGACTCTACAGTTGCTCAGGGGATAAATTGGCATTTTATTCCACCCAAGTCCCCTCACTTTGGAGGCCTCTGGGAAGCTGGAGTGAAAGCAGTGAAATATCACCTGCGAAGGACAACCAGTAATGCCAATCTCACATTTGAGGAATTTTTACACTGTATTGACTATGGTAGAGGCTTGCCTTAATTCCCGTCCTATAACTCCTTTATCAGTAGATCCTAATGATCCTCTGCCTTTGACACCAGGCCATTTTCTAATTGGGCAGCCACTCACATCACTACCAGACACAGACCTGACGTCAGTGCCTGCCAACCGCCTCTCTCACTGGCAACGACTACAAGAGATCACGCAACACTTTTGGAAAAGGTGGTCTAAGGAATACCTTAACCAACTACAACAAAGACAAAAGTGGACCAAGGAAACCCTGGTTACAGGACCCTGGTCAGGTAGTGTTGGTGCGGGACGACGACCTGCCACCCCTCAAGTGGGTCACAGCTGTAGTGCAGCACATTCACCCCGGCCCTGACGGACGCGCTAGGGTTGCTACCATAAAGACAACAGCAGGACAATTCAAGAGAGCTGTCAATAGACTCTGTGTCCTTCCGATCGACAGCTAGGCAAATTATATAATAATGTTTTGTCACATATTATGTACATACATACCTATTTTAATAATTATTTACTTTAAATTGCATTTCACATATTTTTCATTTACATGCTAGTTTTTAGTCAGTGTACATACTTAATGGCTCTATACTGGATTTAAATGTAAATTTCAAATAGTTTGTCATAATATAGGTATCTCACGTAATTTTTCATTTCAATGCATTTACTGTATGTATTCTATTGAATTTTTGACAAAGTAGTATTTTCAAGTTCTTATTGTTAGAGTAACGTTTTATTTCATGTACATTTTATCAATTTCTTATCATTGTTTTAGTATCTTTATTATGCCCTTTTCTATAAGTATTTAGCTATAAATTTTGTTGATACAAATTGCATTTCAACTATGTACAACACTGTTCATTTCACTTCTTTTCATGATGATTCACATAACATAGATTATTTACTGTATATTGCTGCATAAATTGTTCAAAATCAGAAATTTATGTCCAGTAATTTAATTTTCTTAAATTTTCAATTAATTGAAATACTATCATTTGTATTGTAGATAACTTTAAGTTACATTACATTTTCAATTTGATTTGTCTATTATTTGGGATTGTAAATATTTGTTGTTATATTTTTGAGGTTACATAATTATTTTTCATATTTTATTCTACATATTGATTTTACATGGTTTATGAGTTTTACATGTTTTATTTTTCATTATAACATTAAGTTTGTTTTGTTACAATCCACAAAATTGACCATTGCATTTATGACAGTTGATTTCACACTTGTTAAAATAGTTGATTGTAAATATTTTCTTTCCTTTAATTTGTATACAATTAATTTATTTGTTTTGAAAGATGGTACTTTCAAGGCGGGCGGTATGTTGGCGCCTTTTTGGGCTGTTTTTACATTTTTTGCCTTACCCTCGAGGGAGGGTGGAGGTTGTAGACTTTTAGGGCTTTGGCCCTCGAAGTCAGTCGCAACTGAGTAGCCAAACAGACCGCTCGTCCGATTCATTGCATTTTTACAAGAGATTACACACAGTAATCTCCATTTCATATTGTTACATTTACATAGTAGTCCAACAATAAACCGTTCATTTCAGAGTCACTTTAGTGCTTCATTTTTAAATTACACCTTTACAGTTTTTTTTTATATTAATTGACACCACGTGCGTCCCAGGATCACCGGGCTTTCGTGCGTGGAGCCGATACAACAGCCATATCAATCATCTCTGTCTTCTTGGCATCCTTTAAGGTGTACTGCCATTCTGGAATATTTGCTGTTCAAAACAGTAACTGTTTTTTATCAAAAAGGTCCAAAAGGAGTAGGAAAAATATTACGTTGTAGAAATGTTTAAAAATTACTTTGTTTCAATGTCATCGTTGTATGGTTGTATCATTGGATAGTTCTCCTTTGACCATTTAACTTCATTGACATTCTAATACAGCTTTCATGTTGTACAGCGCTGAGGATCGTCAGTTTGAATCCAGCTCGAACTGGTACTATTTATCGTGCAACTGTATAGAGACACTGGTTAAATTAGCTGTATTTTTATATTTACATAGAACATATAATATGTAAAGTACATTAAAAGACCTCTAAATAACTGGACATAAAAAATTGGCAAAAAATACTAGACATATCAAGAAAGCATGTACAGTTCAATTTTCATAATGGTAGACTCAGGCTCTAGAAACTGCAGTAGGCAAGGAGCAAGGAAGAATATTTGTAAAGGGCGTCTTACAAACATTGGTTCAAATTAGGTCACTCAGTGCAGGAATGATTCATCAGACTATGCATTAGTTAAGGTTAGTAGTGCACGGCAGTCTACGGTTATAAAAATTGTTCTATAATAGACATTTAAATCAATTAAAACGTTGGACATATTAAGAAAATCACATGTCGAAGGGTTAAGGCCTAAAGTATATTAGTACTTTTATGATGCTTTATAAGAACAATTTTCATCCTGTGCAAAAGAGTTATAACTGATTAAATAAATTCCAGCTGTCCAATAAAAATTCCAGCTTACACCTACCATACTGATAATAACAAAAAACATTAACTTAAGACATTTAGTGTAGTAGTTGCCATAACTGAGAGATCACAAATTCACAAGAGTCCAGCTACCAGATTTGTTGCTCATTTATAACTACCAGGAGGGTACGTACATACAGCTTTTAAGCTTTTTAAAATTAATAACTGGTAGCTGACAACAAACCATACGATATATAGTTAACTTTCAGTGCTATCTTTTGTTATTACGGCGTGGTGGCTAAGGCTTCCGACTGCGGAGGGCAAGGTCAAGGTTCGATTCCCTACTGAACCAACGTTTGGCATTTCACTGGTTGGATAAAGTTCACGCAAAGGACTGTAGGTCTATTTGAATTGGCATTGAAGAAAAATAAAAAATTAAAGTTTCCTCCTGATGTAATCTCTGGTGTTCAGATTTTTTTTGATATAGTGATCATTATTATTACCAACCAATATAGCCTAATAATATTTTATGTTTAGGCTTTCAAAACTTGAGGAAAAGGTGAAATCTGATGAGGACCTGGTGCAGCTTATACCTGACATTCAGTCTGTCATCAGTCTGGTACAGGTACAATCTCTATAGTTCATCTATCTTAACAAACAATGTACCCACTCATTGTGTAATCTCCGGGATCACTGAACTGATTTTGATGAAGTTTGGAAGGAAGTTAGGTTTTGTATCAGAGACCCTCTAAGAAAGTATTTATTGAAGAAAGTATTCCCAATTTTAAGGGGTGGAAATAGTCTATCAATGTTCCCTTTTTTTCGATAAGAGTAAAATTGGCGTTCATTTAATTATTCATTAATTCATTATTAAGACGCTGATTGTAGATATATGGGTGAATGTGAGGAGGAAATGAGTTTAGTTATTGTTAGCAGCTAAGGTCGACTGTTCCTTAGAAAGTGTTATTTAAATAACCCAATAGTTAGGGCAAATAAGGGACATTGTGTGGAATCTAAACCACGTAGTATTGCTCTGATTTTCAATAATAATACATGGTATTATTTTTATTGATTTCATTTACATTAGTATCAAGTAAATAAAATTATATTTCACAAATCATGATATTATTTAGAAGTATCTGATTCAGTTAAAGGGCACTGGTGAGAGTTAAAGTTGGTGGCAGGGGTAACTGTCTTAGCGCTGTCGGTCATCTCAGTGTGCAAACGCTGGCTATAATTGATATAAATACCCAAAACCTAGGCATATAGGCATTTAACCCTACAAACCGCAGTGATTCTCACCTATAATAACAGACATTTTGTGACTCTTTTGAAAGCGTTTAGGAAAATAATCACTTAATATAATTAGAAGACTTGTTTTATTACTATACATAATTCTTTTTAGAAAAACATGTAGAATCATACAGTAATATATTAGTATTTTTGTTTTTGTAAAAAAATCAAAAATTAAACAAAACATGTTAAAAATATTTTTTGAAATATAATGTTTACATTCTGCCTCATGTATAACAATTTTAAAATTATGTTACCATGACAATATTCATATTTTCATAACCACAATTGCATGCCCTTTGAAATTATTTGCAATATATAGATGTATAACTTTTAGAAAACATAAATACAGCAGTAGCACTACCAGTTGTATGCATCACTAGAGTCGAGCTTGATCAGCTGACAACAAAAAAATTACGAAATTTTTTAATGTTATTCTTAATAATTTCAAAGAGTACAGAATGAAAGAAAATTGAATTGGCTTTTGTTTGCACTGGTAAATAAGTTTTAACAACCAGTATATATGCGAGAAGCGTTCGATTTATACCACTGCTGAACTCCAACGCCTGAGGCGTCGATGGTATTTCAGGTCGGGATGTAATCGACGCATCAATTCACATTTACACACCTAAGAATTCCTGTATTCTGGTTTCAGACAATGTAGTAACGTATTGATTAACTGATTACAAAATTTGTTTACTTCTACAGGCTTAAATTATAGGAAATATTAGTTTATGAACTGTGCAATATTAATTTTAATTTAACTATCCAATACTGTTATTTTAATTTAATTATCCAATACTACTAAAAGTAATAGTTTGAATTTAATGAACATTACAGAATGCCATCTTAATTATATACAAGACTGTAATACTTAAAAGAGACTGGACTGAGTTATTTATTAATTTATTTTACTATATTATTTTTGTTCACTAACCACATTACTGGAAACAGTGGTTAGTATCATTCACTTAAGTTTTATGTTCATTTAAGTGTCAATATATTGTGAATAAAGATCATTATTCACTATTCACATAGGATTAAAATTTATAGGTAATTTTTGTAATCACTATATGCATGCTTTCTGTATTTTTTGTTGCTAAACAATGGTTTGAATTTTTAGATTTTAAAAATTTTATACCTAAAATAGAATAATATAACTATATATTTTTGTGTTCCATAAAAATTGTGTATGATTTAGCTATCTCAGAATAAAGTCTCAGTACCACAGTGCAAATAACTAATTTTTTTATTAATTTTCAAAACAAACCTTACAAAATGAGCAAAAAAGGCCTAACATTACAGAAATGACTGCAGATAGTGCAAGGGTTAAACATGTATTAAGACTAATATTTATAATATGTTAGTTATAATGTATAAGACATTATGCCTCTGAAGTTACTTGGAGAGAGTTACTGAGACTGCAATATGACAGAGAAAAAAACGGAGCAGGATACTGGTAGGAGAAATTAATTGTTCAAGAGCAATTAAGAGTAAGACAGAAAGGGATAGACTTAGAAATGTATTAATTAGGAGAGACCACTAGGAGGAACTCCTGAGAAAACAAATAGAAAAATCAAGAATTAAGTGCTATGGGCATGTTAAGAGAATGAGAAAGATAGGAATTACAGAAAGACTGAGAAGTAGATGGATTAATGATGTAAGAAGGGATTTGTTGATAAGAGGAGTGGAGTTTGAGGGAGAGCTGTGGCGAGAGAGATATATGGTGGATACTAGTGAATACTCAGGCATAAAATGAACTGGACGGGAGTGGATATGTTATTTATGTTAGGTAACACTTTACATTAAATATGATAGAGGGAGAGAGGAAGGAGCTTTTTTTAATATTAAATGGACCTTAAAATCTGTTGTTTTGATTTCAGACAACAACGGGGAAATTGATCAATGAAACGGAGAGTGCAGTAAGTTGCAAGCAAGATATTCCAGTGCAGGAATCTCTAGAACAGAGGTAAAAATGTTTTAAAACCAGAAAGTAATAATAAACCATGATATATTGATGAAAATATTAATACTATATAGCCATGAGAAGATGTTTTGAGAGCTTTATTTTGTTTCTGAGTCGAAAGGAAGAGTGGAAAAGAGTAATAAGAAAATCAAGTTAGTAAAATGGAAGTTTCTTCCCTCGTGGTACTTGTATAATGCTTGTAAATATATATTTACATTATTATTACTATTTTTATAGCAATTGACACGAAAGTAAACGTTTCAAAAATACATCTATCTTATAGAGCAGTGCAAGTGGTTCTCAACCTGGGAAACGTAGTAGAATTTCAAAGGTGTGAGTAAAATTAAAATATTTATTAAATTTTATGATCTTGTATATATCTTCAAAGATATTTCTCTTTTTTTATAAGTTGTACTGCACTCCGAGGAACACAGAAATGTAACTTGAATGCATAATTATTCCAATAATACAAAATTACCATAAGCCTAAATATCAGAATTAAAAGCAGAATATTTTGATGAGTTTGAACAGGCGATCGAGTTCGGTTATCGCCGGTAAGGTTCAGTTCAGGTGTGCTTTGCCACTGTTACAATCAAAAATTGGAAAACTTGTCACGGACAAACGGTGGTGACGATTGATATTGATTACCTCAAATAAACTTGTATTTTCATGATTTTCTGAATACAAATAGAAATAAAGCAATGTATGCTATTAACACGTTGACTGCCATGAGAGCCACCGGTGGCCCACACAACAATTTTACCTCACGCCATGAGGGCCACCGGTGGCCCTCACTAGATTTCAGCCTGGCGCCACAGCTGTTTCTATGGTAAAGTTCAATATTCATTGTTCCGAGTTCTGTGTTCCATGTAACCAGAAATGACCCCCCCCAAGTACAGAAATAGCCGACATCCGGTCTTTTGCCGCCATTTTGTGAAGTTATTGATGAGGCACACCGGTGGCCCTCATGGCGTGGGGGCAAAAGTTTACATATGCCATATGATATTATGTTTCAGCTGTTTTGTTGTGATGTTTGTATTTTCTTTCCGCGCACTGATCCACTTTTGAGGTTAGGTGTTTAGTAAGTGACATTGATTCTTTTTGTGACAGAAACTAGTCTGTCTAAATGTTGTAAAAACTAGTTCAAATATATAAAAACTAATTTAGGGTAGCTTTACTTAAAAACCAGAGAACCGTTTTCTATAACATTTTATGAGCTTTCAGAATATATAATTAAAAATTACGTAATACTAAAAATGGCGCTAAAATTTCTGTTTGATTTATAAAAGACGCGGGGGCCACTGGTGGCCCACATGGCGCACAGCGGCACGTATGATGTGGGCTACCGGTGGCCCTCATGGCGTCAGGCGGACATACAGTTTTACTACGGCGGCCTCAGAATGACACTATAAATTATCTACGCTGGCAGTCAACGTGTTAATAATTGTTAGAAACTATGTTTTGCGTAGTAATAGGAAATGGTTTTTGTAAAATTAAACTGAAGTTGAACTCAATAACCAGCTTCATCTAAACCAAACCTAACCTTTAATATTCCAATTGTACAGTAATAGTGACCACATATTAGAGGGAGGGGGGCTTGACCTATTATCAATGCTCAATGGGGGGCCCACAATCTTAAAGATTGAGAACCATGGTTATAGAGTATGTATTTCTGTAAATGTTAGTACTAGTTATAGATTTCTAGTGATTATCTAACATTTTTAGCAAATTTTTGAAAATACTATTACCATGGCAACACAATGTTGCACAAGTTGTACTACATAACGTTATATTAGTATAATTTTTCAAGCCCCCTAATAACATATAGTATGTTTATATTTCATAACACTAGATAACATGTGGAATGTTTTGGCTATCTTAGAATTTGTAATTGAGCTGCATTATATTGTTCCCCAGATGGATCCCCAACCCTTTTTTATGTTTACAAAAAATACTTTCCAAGATATCAGGTCACATAAAACATATTTTTTTCTAACAGTATAATATTATTTTACTATAAAATAGCCTGATTTATTCTAAGTAAAATTATACCAAATAAAAGTTGATCTATATAATTTTACTATTTTTTATGAATTTTTGAAAAAATGTCTGGAAATTCATGAAAAGTCATCAGCTAGTATATAACATTTTAATGGCCGGTTTGAGGGTTACAAGATTTCCAACAGACAAGAGAATTTGGACAGTTCTGTTAACGTTGTGGACTTGGTAAAATAGATAAATATGTTTAATTTTCAAATTTCATTAAGTTTTTTTGTGGGAATTGATGACTGGTAACGTTCAGCGTTTTGTTGTTACAGTTGTTTGTAAGAAAACATGATTTTAAATTGAGACAGTCTTAGTTTATAAGTATGTAGGTTTTTATGCTGATATGATTTGCTCAAATATATCTAGTTTTATTTGAATTGAGGTTTAAGTAACACCTAAATTAACAGTTAATTCTGTTATGATTGGAAACGATTAATAGTACTGTTTTTTTAATGAGTCATATCGAATTTATTATCTTTATAAGTTGTCTCTTGTCTTGGGTTATACCTTTAATGCAGAAAGGGAGTTATTACAAAAATATTTGTATCACATCAAATAAGAAAACAATGAGATCTGCACTTATTACAAACTGGTATTACCATTGATCATAGAAACAAACAGACAGACCAAAGTAATGCATTTCCTGTAGACGCGTAGTTGGCGAGTGTTGCCATCTAACGATGATTGGTTTTAAATAAGGACTCAGACAACTGTTTTGCTTACTGTTAGCTCAATATTTTTTCTCGAGAGTGGGATGAAGAGAGGCATAGAGAGTGAAACCGATGGCACTACCTGTGAAGACAAAACAAGAACTAATTTCACCAAACAGGAAAACCACCTTCACGGGACCCATATGAGCGGACAGTCATCTTGTTTCTATAGTTAATGCTATTTTTAGTGTTAAAGTTTTTGTGTTTTTAAAGTGTAACATACCACTAAATTTCTTGATTGTCAGGTACTTAAAAGTGATGAAGCCTCTCCAGTTTGAGACATACGAGATGATAACTGAGTCAAGTGACGGCAACGGGTTCCAGTTTGTGGTCTCATACCACTTTGAAGCCAACCTGAGGGTCAGTGGGGATCATAGTCATCCAGCTCGGATGAAGCGGCTGGCTCAAGAGATTGTCACTCTATACAGTTCACTACCCCTTTCTTTCAGTAGCTCCGTGTTTGTTTGCTGCGATGCTGCTAGAATGGACATTATGAAGGTGATTTAATACTAAACATTGTGTTGTATTTTTGTATAATTGTAAGGAAGACACTTTTTAAAAATCAAATAAAACTGTCAATTTGTTATTTAATTTTTCTATGAGAGTCAACCTGTTAGTTTATATCCAAATTAAAAAATAATCTTAAAATATTTCTTAATATTACAGCTGTCTAATTTTGGTTCTGTATACTCATCTATTTTTTTTAGAAAAGACATAATTCCTTTATAATATCTATTAAGAGAAAAATGTACAATGTGTAAAAACAAATGTTAAGTGAAATCTATTTTTTGTCACAGCAATCGCAACTTTGAATGACATTGAATTATTAACTGGATCTAAATAATAAAACAGGCCTGGCAGTCTGTGTCCATCAATAGGCAAACTTATAGACTTGACTGTGCTGACATATGATAACTGTGCTGCGACAAGTTCTGTGTCTGTCTTGCACTATCCAATCTACTCCCCATTCAGTTTGTGTTTATCTGTACATTTTAATTTTATTTTGTATGTAGGTAAATGTAGTCTTTCATACATTTGGCAAAATGTCTCATTTAAAGCCTAGCCAAAAAACAACTGGTTAAACCAAAAATTCTTAATTAAAAGGCTTTATTGTATTATAAACACAACAAATAAAATAACAAGATAAGTTACCTAAGTGTTATTGCAACAACAGATCAAAAAATAAAGGAGTCTTGCAAATAGAAGTTTAGAAATTTCTCAATAAGATTTTAACTCGTCACAAAACCAGTAGGAGTCATATTTTAACTTGGTACATTATTGTGAACCAAAAAGCAAAAGGCAACGAATGGAGTGGAAGCTTACCAGAGCAAGCCTAGATGTCAACAAAATATTAAACGAGCATCAGCAGGGAAGTCGTGTTTACTATTCTTGGATTCTGGTACAGTTTTGCAAGATTTTCTCCATCAGTGAAAAATTTAATAACATTTAAAAATGCTGAAACTGGCATTGATTATAGATAAAAAAATTTGGATAATAGATAAAATATTTGTAGTGGCCATAGATAAGGAGCTAAGGTGCTGGCTCTCGTGGTTCTGAAGTGCTAAGCGATTGGTCCCCAGGTTAAGTGTTTCTTCATAGCCCTAACTTCACCTGGTAAAATAAGATGATCTTCTACTATTTTTAACATCGTAAATCTTAGCAGAGAAGTGGATCTCCAGCATGACAATCTGCACTCTTATGATATGAAGCATTTAATAAACAAAGCATTTTCTAAGAAAATATCTTAAGCCTAACAACTTGATTTATTTGTAAACTATTTTAAACATTCTATGTTGTAGTTCTTATGGAATTGGATTACAGTAAAACTCTGATTATCAGAACTTAGGCTATCGGAAACGGTTCAAGGAAAAAAACATTGATATAGCCCGACAATTGTTTGTTTATTTTCCCCCAAGAAGACGTGTGCATTATGAGGAAGTGAAAGCAGTTGAAATAGCGTGAGTCAACCACCCTACAGCCCATCACTGTACATCAGCTGCCCGCCCTATAGTCCTAGGTAAAAGTCCAGTTACTGGCCGAAAATAAAAACAATATATCTGGTCAGCAATCAGTTTGTTTTTGCCAACAGATAAGTGCGGTAATATTTGTGTTCAGTTCGTATACGATTTTGATAGTTTTTTAAGTTACTTTATTCTCAGTTATTTTAGTTTTTGTCAGTACGTTATAAGTGTAAGTAATGAGGAACAGTACATCCACGCCAACTGATGTACTATTAATTAAACGATGACGGCCTGGATATCACGGCCAGAAACAAACATAACAAAAACGACAAAAGAAGATTAACAATTATTTTGTTACTAAATGATTGTTTTAACAGTTTCTCTTTATATATAGACTATTGTTATGTATAGCAGTACTTTTTATTAAACATTTTTGCAATGAGTTTTTAATGTTTATTTATTTTTTTATTTTTATTTATTCATAAGACGCCGATCTTCAAGATATGGGCGAATATGGATTTCGAATGAGTGTGATGAGTGTAGATGAGCGAATGTAATCATTGTTACAAACTAAGACAGACTATTCCTTAGAAAGTGTCATTAATTAATTGCCCAATGACAAATGAACAGCCGGTTATCAGCTAATCCTTCTCAAAATGTATTATGACTCTGATTGGGTGTTAAAATAACACCTTTAACCCTTTCGCTGCCAGGGTGAAAATTGTATTTATCTGAAAACTACCAGGGTTTATGCATGTGTGTACCCAAAACAGCCGGGCTAAAATTCTTGATTTTGCATACATTTATAGAAATCTAAGTATTTTATGTAATTTTTAATATTTTGGAATGATTTTTTTTATTTACTAGTCAATCAAATTGGCTGTATGTACCAGTATAGAAATATTCACTATAGCTCTATACAAATATTGTTTTTGTTACCAAAATATAGACAAACATTTTTTTCATTAATTTTTTTTAAATTTTACACCAAAAATCCATTTTATTTAGATGTCAAAGCCATTCTGTATGTTATTTCTTAAAAAAAGTTTTGTAAAGTAAATCCTGAAAATATCAAGAGTATTGCACTAAATTTACAAAATTTACTGCGATAAATATAACAAATGGTCACTTACGTGGTGTTTGGTTATCCAAAGTATACTATCCTACTTTATGTACAATATACAGTTTATATAAACATTAGTTGCTATTGTGTTTATTGGACATTGAAAATAATTATGTTTTAAGAATAAGTAGAACATTTCAAAAATATTTAGCTTACATTATATGTACAAATGTCTTTCGCAAAATCACTGGCACAAATGTCGGATGGGGCACTCTGGGTGCAACTCAAGTCCACATCTAAAGGGCCCCATACACTAACAGTTTCACTGAGATAAAAACTGTGCATATAACTGAACTGATAGTGTAGTTGGTATCTCCAGCTTTACGCACAGTTAGCTCAGTTTTTTAAACAGTTCCCAATTTTTGTTTTGCTGTCCCAATTTTTGTTTTGTTGATGCATTTTCCTATATTGTACAATTTTCCTATACATACAATGAGTGATACTAGAAAGATGACTATTTGTTTGATTGCAACCTCATTATTAGTTGGAAAAGTGAAGAAGAAAAGAAAGAAGTGAGGATTGTGGAGCAAGGAATGGTTTCTTCAAAGAAATGTTTTGTTTTCAACATATTACCATTTACTGAGAGAACGACATGTCGCTCACATGTCGATTATAGGAACTAGTTACGAATGGAGGATCGCACATTTAAAATGTTGCTTAACAAAGTTGCTCCATTGATTAAAAAAAAAGAACATGCGTGAGGGAAGCTATTTTGCCAGAAATAAGACTAATTGTCACATTATGTTTTTAGCTACAGGAAGTAATTTCAAAGGTTACATTTAAAGTTTTCGATGAGAATTTCACCTCAAGCAATAGGAAAAACTATACATGAGACTTGTGCAGCAATATGTACAGCACTAAAATCTTTCATTCAGGTAAAATTATTACACATATTAGTGCAATTTTTATAACCGTACACTTGGTCATGCACTACTAACCTAAACCAATGAATGCAGTCCGATCAGTCATTCCTGCATCGAGTGACCTACTTTGAGCGAATGTTTGTAAGACTCCCTTTACAATGATACTCTTCCTCGCCTACCAGCGCTTCCGGAGGCCATGTCTACCACCATAAAAATTTAACTATAAAAAGTTTAATTTAATAAAACAAGATATAATAAAGCAACATAAAATATTACTTTTATTCATTATGCCTATAAAAATAAAAAAATTAAATTAAAAATAATGAAAAAATGGTCTAGATATATTGGCTAAATATACCTACATACCAAATTTCATAAAAATTGATCCCTCCATCTCCAGTGAAGTGCACATACACACAGCAGACACACATACGGATAGACATCAAATCAAATTTTTTTTTTTTCGAAAAAACACTTGGACTCATAGGACCCTAATATGGACCTTTAGACCAACTTATAAAGAATTTTTTTGGAAGATCACAATACTTTCTTTATGCTAATGCATATGGGAGAAAGTAAAAACAACAAATTAAAGAAAAGCTGTGTGAACTGAATGTTTACTTCAGTTTATCGTTAAAAAGACGGTCCCATAGCTCAGGCCTGATACCGGCATAATTAATTGTGGAAACTGTGCAGATACCAAAGAATATCGCACAGACATGATGTCACAGGTATAAACTGTGCAGAAAAACTGTTAGTGTATGGGGCCTTTAACACACACTGTGCGTGATCTCAAGTTCTTCAATCACTAATTGGTGTTATATGTCCACTCATGTTGAAGGAAACAATAAATAAAACAACTCGCATAAATAATAAACAAACATCGTAATGTTTACTTCACTACACCGCGCCTGACGTCAGACACCACGGCGATCAGCTGATCAGGTAGACATTTTTTTAAACACGCATAGTATAAAATAACATTTGTAATTAGGTATTTAAACTAATATAAATTAAAATGAAAGTATATTTATTTCTGCTATTTTTAAAGTAAATTTCACAAGAATAACTCGAAAAATAACAGCGCTACAAATTAATTATGCAACAATGATATATCGTTACAAAGCAGTTTTGAGTAAAACTATATTCAACGAAATATCCTTGTGAAGCAGTGTTTGTTAAAAATTAAAACAACAATATATCGTTGTAGGACAGCCAAAGGGTTAAAATGAAATCTTGGATTATCGGAAATTTTCGTTATCGTTAATAGCCTCAGCCCCCTTTATTTCTGATAATCGGGGTTTTACTGTAGTCAATTATCAAATTTGACTATATAAAGCTTTGTTTGAACCTTTTTGCTTTCATGCACCCCTGTCTCAGTGAGAGAATCAGTAAGTACCACTTTCCTAAATAAATAGCTTTAATAACCTAAAATCTCAACTGTTATGGTTTGGCTATTGTTATTTGATATAAATTAAGTTTGTTGTTGTATGTTATTAACACATTCACTGCTGATAAAATATTAGGTCCTTTAACATATGCTTAAACTATATGTGCCATTTCTGAATAATATCTAATATATAATACAAACTTAAAACTAAAAATAAACACCTCTTAAGTCACATAACCTCCTAAAAAAGATGTCCAATAAGAGAAACCACCACACATCAAACAATAAACCACTAATTGGCGGAAATCAGCTGTTATAGCCTACAAGCGTGTGTTTTCCATACATAGCTCAAGGTGACCTCAATGCACAAGCACATTTGTCGGAGAGAACGTATTAATCCAATATATACATACACTCCAATGTTAAACATACAATACACTTTGTTTGATTTTAAGGAGATGAAATGAACAGATTATACTTTACAAAAACATGCATTCAAAAAATGTACTGATTAATACCAAAACTGCCTAAAGTCGGACATTTTCAAATGAAAACTAATAAAGAGAAGAAAATTCTAATGTGTATTCTCAAGATAGATTCATTTGAACAAAGCCACCTGATTTTAACATTTTTCTTGAATTTAATGTAAATTTGTAAAAATAAATCCCCAGTAGCTTTAAAAAGTTCACCTGGATTAAGCTACTTTTCTTTATAGTTGCCTTTTAAACTGAAGAACTTCCTTACAAGACTCCTTCAAAACTTGCCCACCCACCTACCCATACACGTACAGTGATATTTACCACCTGCCCACCCATACACATATGGTCTTATTGACCCATCATTCATAAATCTGTCTGAGATATTAACTACTGTTTTTCTCTGGCATACAGTTCAGTATCACTATCAGAGCACTTTGTTGCAGCGAGCCAGGTTTTCATCACTGGAAAGAGGTGGTATCTCTGGGCAAAAGAAGTAGACTGTAATGTTTACTGAACATACTAACACCTCTGATCCCAAATACAAACTGTAAGAAATGATTTACCCCCTGTTTGGATGTGATATTTTACCCCAATGCCTTTAGTTATTACTGATTCCTCTGCCCTAGTAATAACTTCCTTGTGTTAGTCGCTAAACTACATTAAAGAAAGCCAACCAGACACTTCTTTAGCCTATCAGATAAATTTACCACAACCCTTCACATTGACAGAATTTCAAACATTTTCTTTAGCTTCTAGGAGAATAATTGTGTGTTCCTTTTTTTTCACTGACCACTGTATCTCTGTTTTTTACATTTAACACATTCCACCACATTTTATCTTCAGTTACCTTGTGTACCACAATCTTTTAGGAAAGTCAGCAATGTAGCCTCCCTGATTCTTTGTGATTATCATAAGGGTTTTCAGAACACATCAGCCACAAATTTCCTGATAACAAAGGGACTCATAACAATTTCATGCTCTAAATTAATGAAATTGGGGGGAAACGGAAAGTTCTATAATCATGAAATAACGTTGTTTATGATTTTCATTTAGAGTTTGGTGACTAGACTTGTATGACCACTGCAGTCTTTTTCATTAACATGTTCTCTGTGGCAATATTAAGCTAATGTATTGAGCTATCCTAACATATTGCGTCAACTTAACTATGTTGTGCACTCTCTTCAACAGGCTAATAGAATATGTTTTTATTTTAAGAGTAATATTGACGTAACGATTGAGTATCAGGGCTTGTCAAGTTGTTAATTAGCTGAAAATCATACCAACAATATGTGGTTCGTATTCCACATAAAGCTGTTGCCCTGACTATTGTGCTATCAATAAATGGCCCTTTCTGAGGAACCGGCAACTTAGTTAGTAACCATACTACACAGGTCATCCACATTCGCCATTAAAATTCGCACAAATTTTTGTTGGTGTCTCATGTCTAAGAATCTAAAAACAATCAGCATAGTACAATTACACACTGAAACAATCTTTAAAACAAACCCAAACATGGCCTGTACATGCTTTGCACTAGATCTGATCTTTCTTTCCTGTTATATCATGCCTCGAGCCTCGAGGTTATGCAAGTGTTAACATTGGGCCGCCTCTTTATGCTCCACTGCCTCACTCCATGATTTTACTGATTGTGCAATTTCCATATACTTTACAAATTGGGCAATGGATTTCAAAAGGTTTGTAATCTTTTTCAACATAAATCTGATTTTTTAGTACAGGCCATAAGTTGCAGAATTTTCTGTTGCAGCTTACAGTGCAAAAAGTTGTAGTAAGCAAAGTCATTATCATAGCTCGATATGTACTAAGTGTAGAAATGTGTGTTAGATTCTAGAACTAGCCATAATTGTATAAAAAGTGTACAGACCTGCAAATTAGCAGACTCCAGTGGGAATTGCATTCTACAATAACCCTCATCGGTGAAGTTACTAACTGGAGCTATCAAAGTGCTGTTATATCATAGAAAAGGGATCTTATAATATAAGTAGTGTGACTCTCCATTTTAATGGCCTAGCTTATTATCAAATTGACCAATATCAAGTTTGCTTAGTTTATCAGTTAGCATACTATATCAACATGCCAATACTACCCAATATATTAAAATTGAATCAACATTTTATAACAATTTATAAGTAATCGTTTCTCCAGTTATGTCTAGCTATTTACTATAAAATAGAAAACTTTTTTATTTTTCTAAATTTGGTCTGTAATTCTTCAATCTTTTTACCAAACAGGCTGTTGTCTGGGATTGTTTAGTCTATTCAGTTAACTCAAACTTTTGTTAAGCATTGATTGTTTTTATAACTTGTATGATTTCTTTTGTGAATACCTTTAGCAAATTTATATTCTTTGTCTATATTTTGAAAAGTAATTTTAAGCTTCAGATCTAGTTATAAAATTTAGAATAACTAGACAAGATATTGCGATAATTTTATGTGTATTTTATACAGTTTATTTCTGTCTAATTTAATTTTTTATAAAATTGTAAATTATATGCTGATTCTTTAATACCAGCTTAAAATGAAATTTCGGATTCGTTTTTTGGATTTACTCATATGTCATATTTTAACAATCATGATTGTTCTTTCTTTGTAAGTTGTAGCTCATATAATTTTTTAACTGGGAGTAAAACTGTCATGTAATAATTTATTATGTATATTTTGCACAAATAAATCTGAATTCAGATTTCCAGTTGATTTTTTTACAAATTTACTAACTTATTTTTTTACACTGAGTATCTTGTGATTATGATGTTTTAGGTGCTGATAATGGGTCCAGCCGACACACCATATGCTAACGGATGCTTTGAACTGGACGTTTACTTCCCTCCAGACTACCCTAACACTCCGATGCTCATCAACCTGAAGACAACGGGCGGACACAGAATTCAGTTCAATCCCAACCTATACCCTGATGGTAAAGTGTGTCTCAGCATACTGAACACGTGGTTCGGGCAGCCTGAAGAACAATGGAATCCCCAACTCTCCAGTTTGTTGCAGGTAAAATTCATCATTTTGGCAACTCAAGATTTTAACTATAAATGTTAATAGACAACACTTAATACAGAGCTTAAACCCATCTGCTCTACTATCACTGAAGTACTCTGAGTTGTCCATCTTGGACCATTTATTCCATCACAGAATCGTTCTTTGTTGATCACTTGACTTTCATAATAACTTTTTTGTTTTGGTCAATGTAAAATTCGTTGAAATGAATATTCTAACAACAAACTGAACTGGAGGTTTCTCTTTTCAAAATGTATTTAGAATGTATGCGAATGCGAATGTAGAAATATATGCGATATTTATAATTTAAAAAAATTTGTTTTATGATAAACAATCTGGTGTTTTGATTTATTATATAAATGTCAGTCTGTAATGTTTGTTTTATATATATATATATATATTTTAATATACATAGTGTATATTAAATTTGTATTAATAATATATAAATACTTCTAATATGTTCCACTGACAAATTATTTCTTTAACAGCATTTTTTTTTTGGAAAAATCAAGTGTTCATATTTCTTTAAACCTATTTAAAAATTAATTTAAATAAAATTGATTGCAATATAATTTTAGCTTAGATGGGCATTGCACATTTTTACAAATAAAAGTGCATTTAAATTGTTTTGATCTTGTCCAAGAATAGCTGCATTCTATATTCATACCTCATTTTCTTGTGGTTGACAGACAAAATCACATTATCAAAATTAATCCCAAGTGGTAAAATTAAAAATGTATTACAGCGACCTTATGTAAATTGAGTGGTTTTTTAATGAAATTATTGATGACCTTTTGACAAAATATACGGCCAAATAAAACTTATACTCGACAGCATCATTACTTGCTTTGATGAAGAAGAAGATAATGTGTTATATTCCTGATATTCAGTTCACTGTCTGTGTGTTGTAGGTGCTTGTGTCAATTCAGTCTCTAATAATGGTGCCAGAACCATTTTTTAACGAGCCTGGCTATGAGTATATATATGGAACTTCACAAGGTAATGAATGTTCGTATTTATACAACTCAGATGTCAGGTGTGCCACACTCAGATGGGCTATGCTGGACCAACTCAGAAACCCGTCCCCTTGCTTCAAACAGGTATCTTGGAAGTAAACCTATCTAGATCACAACAGTTATATTTAACGGGTGGTTAACCCATATATCGGACGCCGACATCGTAATTTAGCCATTCCACTTGTATGTCGGACGGCATCCAACACGGCAATGACGCAAGTTTCGTTTGGTTATCGTTGTTCCCATTCATGCTCTATCATGTGAAAACTAATTGAACTACAATTGGTCGTCATGGGAACTGGAATGTCACGTGATGTTAGTGTTATTCTTTCTTGTTTATTCTAATCTTCAGTTTGATGTTTCTTTAGTTGAAACTTGACAGTAGTGTAAAAATGTCGGCTCATTGTTGTCCAAATCTTACGGATGCTGAAGTAATATAACAATTACAACGTGATTTATCATATGTTGAATCAAGTGAAGATGAAGGTTTTAGTAATGATGAAATAATTCTTGGAACACCAGAAAATATCTAAGAAAGTGACAGAGTTGTACAAGTAGGCCAAACTGTAAATAGTGGTGATGGTGATTTATATTGTATATATCATATTACCAAAAAAAAAAAAACTGTTTAGTTAACTTTTGTTTTCTTTCCATTCTTTCACATAAATATACATTTAAGTGTTTAAATTAATTTTATAAAATTGAATTATTGCATAAACCTTACAAATACTGAACCACTTCTTACTACCTTTCATACTTCATAATATTACGATCTGAGGGGGCAAACAAGTAAAAAATAATCGAGTGGAAAGGGTTAAAGACTCTTGTTAACCACCCATGATGAATTTGTTAAAAAAAAAAAGGTAGAATGAATCATAATTCACTTGCCTAATCTTTCCAACTAGAACATAGAACTTAACTATATTTATGTTTTAATTGGGACGGCAGAAGGCTTACTATTTTATACATGAAAAATTATTTTTTCCCATTTACAATAAACATGTACAATAATATAGAAATTATTTGCTAATTTATCTAGCTACTTTTACTAGTATTGTAGCCAGCTGTTATAAAAATTAATAAACATTAAAAATCTATATACTGTATGTGTAAGAAAAATAATATTCACTCATAATCACAAAATATCCAGCAACACTGAACAGATTTTGAAGGGAAATTAGCTTTTGTATAATAGAGACTCGCTAAGAAAGGGTTTCTCAAAATTCTATTCCTCTTCTCAATGTTCAATTTTTTCCATAAGAATAACATTTTTCCATAAGAATTAATTTAATAATTTATTTAAAACAACTGATACAAAAAACATAGACATGACACAAATCTGTTACATTTATGATTAATTTATGTATTATTTTTTATTTGTTGACAAATTAGTTTGATTTAAAAATTTTTAGTTGTATTGTACCGGGTCATTTGCCCGGTACATTTTTGGTCTTGTCGTCGTGATTTGCCAGGCTGCCTGAGACCGCTCATGCCGTGCGTTTTGCTTACTTTGGTGGCCGTTGGCTCGGACTCGTTCGTTCCTTGTTCCAGCTCTAGTCTGTCAGGTTGGCCGACATTCGACTTGTTCTCCGCCTTCGTCAAGACATGTTTGTGGGCTAGAGACTCAAAAACTCCAGGGTCCTTGAGTGGGACGTTTTCCCTCAGCCTACCATCCGGGAAAAGTTCGACCATCGACACTGCTAGCCTGGCCTGAGGACCATGTATAGAGGCCGTTTGCGATGTACTCCACTAGGCCACACCCTTCATAAAAATGAACTGAACGTTTTTGTTGAACTTGAACGCAGCCAAGTAATTTTTATTTTGGCCATATATTTTTTTAAATAGTGTATACTTGTTAATATTTATTGTTATTTATCTTAGATTAGTTTATTTGTTGTTATATGTTTCTAAATTTTATCTTTGTTAGGCACTCACGTTAAATTTGTTTTGAACCATTAGTATCAGTAATTATTTTTGTATTCCTGTAATTATTTTTTTTACAGTTTAAATTAAGGGATTGTTCACATTGTTGTTAGGCCTAGTGGTTAAGTTTGTTTGAGTGTTATTTATTTCGTTAGTTGTAGTATGTTTTGAAGTGAATTTTTACTAGAATGGTACCGTGCTATATTTTTTTCCTAATTGTTTAATTTTTAAATGTTCACCAAAAGGGGATTATTTATTGTATTTTTACTTAACTTTCTATTCGGAGCTGCCTAGGGATTCCGGCTTACTCCCTGCCCTCGGTGGAATCATGGGATGTGGGCTAAATTGCCGGGTTAATTGGTGTTGCCAAAATTGTTTTCTAAATTTTTCTTTTTAAGTTTTTCTTAAAATTTTTGTATCTCTAGTCTTTTTCTGCAGATAGGCACATATGTTTGTAATTTTTGGTATTTAAAGCGTTGGTTGTTTTGTGTTAGTTTGTAATTTCTTGTTAATTTTGTGTAGCTTGTTGTTTCTTAAAGTGTATTATTGATATTATGGCCTTCTGCCTATTGATATTATGGCCTTCTGCCTATTGATATTGTGGCCTTCTGCCTGCCAGGTTTTGCAGATTATTTTCTTTAAAATAAATTAGTTTTTGCTCAGCTGCCGAGTTGTCATTTGACCCTCCGACTGCCACCCTTGATCCTATCGCCCGACTGGTTTTGAGCCATCCCCCAGTTGGCACGACTTCCAGTTTTGGTGGGGTGATGGGTCTCAGTGTGTAAATGATTCTTTATGAAGTTTGTGTAATTGAAGTTACTGTGTACATATTAATTCCCTGGAAGAGAGGTTTCATCATTTTCATTTTTTATATAACAAATTTTCTTTTTTCTTGCCTTTTTTCAAGACATGGTTCAAGTTGTGAATATAGTTGTAGATGGCGAGGATGTTCCTCACTGTGTGATTAAGGTTCGAGGAGATGGTGCATGCCTATTTTACTCCCTTTCTTATATTGTACATGGTTTAGCGTCTCAAGCATCTGAGGTATGGGTAGCTATCGTAAATCACGTGAACTGGCAGAGGTTCAAACTGTGCACTATGATCCGGGTAGGCTAACAATACTCCAATAAGCTACAATACATATCTGATAAATCCAAATGTGAGATTTAGGGTACTTCTTGTGAGCTCAAGGCTGCAGAAAAGATTTTCCCATTCGAGATTAAAATATATTGTGATGGCAAACTTCTGACTAAGTATAGAGAGAATGAAAGGGACAAACAACGTCTCCGGCTTAGGGGAAACAATTTAGAAAGCCATTTTGACGTCTTACTTGCCCCTTCACCTATGAGAACATCTCCACCCAGTAGCTCCTCCAATGCTATGGACTGTCAATCATCCTGTTCATTCTACACCCATTCTACAATTCCTCAAGCTTCTCTGTCAGGCTCTGTTTTTTTGACTGATTCTGATGTGTCTCCTACCAAGTCTCCTACCCATTGTCAAGAGAGAGACGGCAAAAAACGAAGGAAACAGTTTACAAACTTAATACGTCACAGACAACAAAGATATGCTGCGAACAACCCGGATAGTAACAGGAAAGCTGTAATGAAATCATCATCATCGGTTTAGCAGCTCCAGTATCCCGGGTGTGCTGACAAGCCTCTTCCATCTTCTTCCATGTATATTCTGTCATCCTCAATTTGTTGCAACTGCTACCCTTTGAGTATCATGTCTTCCTTTATAACATCAATCCATTTCTTTCGTGGTTTCCCAACTCTTCTCATGCCATCAACATCTCTTTCCAACCACATTTTTGCCACTCTTCCTTCCTCCATTCTTCTTACATGCCCAAACCATCCTAACTTTGCTATTTTTATCTTTTCTCCAACTGTCCTATTACACCCAAACTGGTCTCTTATATCTGTATTTCTGATTCTATCTTGTCTGTTTGTCTTCAAAGATGTCCTTAGAAATTTCATTTGAGATGTCTGGATTCTGCTACGGTCTTTTTTATTCAGGATGCAAGTTTCTTGGCTGTAAGTTAAAATAGGCATAGTATTGAACATTGTTGATTTGGCTATTCTTGGTACTTTACCATCCCATAACAAACTTCTGACTTGGTGGAAAAATGTGGCTATAATGAAATACAGTTCTAAACACCCAGTGATCAGTAAATCAGCAAATAAAAATATGCAAAGGACAACCCAAAAGTTACGAAAATTTTCTTTTTATGTAATGATATTACTGCAAAATAATATAATGCTAGTACATTATAATTGTGAGTTTAGCATAATATACAAAACGTAGTACATGTCGCCATCTGCAGTGTCTGTATGACATAATTAATCAATAAATAATAAATATCTTATTATCTAAAATAAGCAACATCCGGAAGAACTTTTTTTTTTGGCTCCAGGGATTTTTAATTTTCAAATATTTATTGGGGTTTTTGACCACAGGAAATCGATTAGCACCAGTCTCAACCCTGGGAAAATTCTGATTTCTGCCCCAGAGGCTCCTAGATTTCCCGTGTATCACGAGTAGACTGTGACGTTACATGGGTGAAATCAGCTGATTGGTTTATTCTATTAAATACTGGTAACTAAATATACCAATTGCATAGAAACATTCAGTTAAATGGTAAGCAAGTTATTTTTCACTTGTCAGCTGGAATTGTATTTACGGGAATTAGAACAGTATTTTGCCATTTTTTAGCACATGCGATGTCATGAGAGATGCGTGTAATACCTACCATCTTCTTTTCTAGGTACCGTGGTTTTCGTGTGTTGTTTATAAGCTACTTATAGTTACTTAGCGTTATAATGTTATTTATTTTGATTTTTGTAGAATAAGGTTAACCCTTATAAAATCAGAGTTGTTTGCCTGAACTAATGTATCATGTTATCGGCTTATAGCAGAAAGTGGGGTATCAAAATATAGGTATTCATCTCCTAAATTACATTATATCATTACATTTTGGAAGAATACTGGTTAAGAATCCTGGCCAGGCTGTAGGCTGATCTTCCTCACGAGGCCGTAGGCCCAGTCCCACAAAGGGGCCTGTAGTAGAGCCTCTTGGCGAGGCCATAGGTTGAGCTCCTCCACGAGGCCGCAAGCCGATTTCCACAAAGGGGCTAAAGGTAAAGGAAGACCCCTGAAACGAAATCTTAATAATAACCTACAAGGTAGAGAAACAACAAACGATCCTCAGGATTCTCTGGGAGATGAGGATACTACCTCTTCAGTTTGCTGAATTCAACTGAGCGAAGCTCGGTCTCCCGTTACTTTGTTATTAAATGATATTGTCAAAAAATTACAATAGTATGAAGAATATGATTTATTTTAAAATTGTTTAGAGTAAATACTTAAGAAAAGTGAAAACTTTAATTTGATAAAACAATATTACATTAATATGAAGCATATGATTTATTTAAAAAGAACTTTTTTAATTAATCATGTATCTGAGAAAGCTAGGTAACTTTGTTTTTACTAAATTTTCTAAGTGATATAATGGACTTTAGTGGCAGCTGGTTTACAAAATTTAGGACCCAAGTATTGAAAGCATTGACAAAAAATTGCTTAACCCTTCCCACGCGGCATAAAATCAGCCTAATTTATGTGTAACGCTGAATTAACATAAAAAAATTTATGTTTATTTTTTCAAATTTAATTTTTGTTTTGGTTTTGTATATATAATAGTAGTAAAAAAATATTAAACTTATGATACTTCAATTGTGTATGCCTATTATAATTTAGGTGAAAGTTATAGGTTTTTAACAAAAAAATCAAATTTTTGACTAAAAATAATTTATTATGTACCGGTTTACTATTATAATATAGGCCTATGTCAAAAATGTAAAAGGAATACAAACTACAAGAAAACTAAACAAAATTTGTATAACACATCTCAGAAGTTTGGTAACGTGTGATACGCTCCGAAACACTTGTCCGGGTGTAGCGCCGGTTTCGCTGCGCAGGTCTTACAGAAGTATATTGTTTCCTTCCGCATTCCTCTCTTCGAACACACTACGCATCTTACAGTTCCCTTTTCTTAATGTTACTTTGTTGAGTGACAAAGAAACGATAGTGCGTGTGCGGATCTAACTCAGAGCATGTCGCTAGACAGACTGACTAAAAGCGCGCGAATATACTCGTCTGCCACGCCCTGAAAGGGAGGGGAGTGGCCGGCCGCCTGGCGCCTGGATACAAAATGGTGACTCGATCTATTGTTGACCAGTGCCGATGAGAAAACAACACGCCCACGTCCTTTTGAATACACGGAGAACATATTCCTGCATTCTAACGGGACTTATGTGAACTAGTTACCTCACCAGCTGACTAAATAACGAGTTGCGAGTATACTCGTTATTCGCGTTTCGGTCGAAGTCATGTTTGCGGATATAACCGTTTGCCGCGTGGGAAGGGTTAATTTACTTTAGGGAGCCGGTAGTTCTTGTTGTGTACAAAATGTGTAAGCATAGACCATGTTGGCTCACCTAGTAACTATCATTGTTAACAACCAGCTTAGAGAGTGATTTTACAATGTCTGGGTTAAGGAAGTGGTAGTGTTGTGGGTTCCTGGACTGATTCAAGTTGCAAGAGACAATCTGTCAAATATATTACTATTAGAGAGAGCTTAAAGAACTTGAAATACATTATCGAAAATGGATTCAAATGTTAGGGGCTATGTGAAATTTGGTTAAGGCATTAACTTTAAAGTTTTAATATAAGGTTGAACAAATTCTATTAATATAATATAAATTCACAATAAAACTGTACAATTACTAATTCAACTTCAATCCTTTTCATAATTTTATGATAAAGTAGTCCTCACTTAGTAAGAAAAATGAAAATAAAGTGTTGGAAAGCCATCGTTCATGTTGCAAAGCGATAAGAAGGTTTAATGTCCAGTCAGAAATTTTGGAGACACCACGCCACAGCAATTATGATTAGGTTAGGTTATTATATTGTACAATGAACCTGTATTAAGGTATTTTTACAGTCGCAAATCACTTTTCAGTCAGTAGAAATTGTAAAAACATATTCTACAATAGGCTACGCTAACCTAACCTAACCATAACTGCCGTGGCGCAATGTATATGTATGATACTAACTCTATGTTTCTAACAGCTAAATTTTAATAAATATTGGAATTTAGTATCATGAAAATGTACTATGAAAGTATAAACAGATTTGAAGTTGACTAAGTAATAGTGCAGGATTACCAATTCGCATTAAATTCATGTTCACTCATGCACTGCCATTGGCCACATTTATCTTTGATAAGATAGTTTTTTTTCATTTTTTCATGGAATCAAATTTCTTGTTAGGTGATACAAACTCACTTCTGGATGAAGCGTCAGGAGGTCAAGAGTCAGATCGAAGCTTGGATCAAGGACTTGGAAGACAAGCCAGCCAAGAGAAGACCAGATATGTTAATTGAACTTCAAAAAACTGATTTTAAGGTAAGAGACCAGTAGAAGATTTAGACCAGAGGTAAAAAAAGTTAAAGGATGTATTAAGTTACCAGGAGAAATTAAATGCCCTCTCTAACACAACCTGGAGATCAACGGCTTAAGGGTGACTTCCAAACCACCACTAGTGACCGGGCTACATCCAAGAACGGAATTGCTCAGACTGTCACCCATCCAAGGAACAGCCACGCTCAATGTTGCTTGACTTTATCTTGAGACAACATCAGAACTCTCTGGTTAAGGCCACTGGCAAACAGTAGAGGAGGGTTATAAAAAACATAGTGTCTTCAGCCCTCTCACTGATCCACGTGTACAACAGTAATTGGTGCAGGCCTCTCCCACCCACATATATACAACAACAAAATGACTTTTTGTTATGTACCTTTGGACCAAAGTTGTGAGTAAAAACCAAGAGAAAACTGGATGCCATCAACTTTGCAAAAGTAAAGCAAATCCACCATGATTCGTTTGTCTTTGTCTTCTACTTTATCAATGAAAACACATCTTAGCAACACTTTAAATATACCATTAAATTAGGCATCTCTCTGTAATTGCAGTGGTGAATAAATCATAACAATACTGTTAACATGAGTTTGATGATAAAAGATTAAATTGCACACAGCGTAACTGACAGAAATACGTAAGCCGCCGCTTGGCGCACAAACTTAATCGACAGAAATAAGCAAGCCATTTCAGTAAGGTTAAATAATATTTTTTGTCAAAATTTGAATGAAAAGGGTAGTTTTTAAGTTTAGTAACATCTCAAAGTGCCACTATTTGTCATACTATAAAAAACCATAAATATGTAGTATATTGTAGGATATGCATCTTACACAATGTATAAAGACGGTTTTAGTCAAAATTTTAATAAAACCGTTAGTTTTTTAAGGGTATTAATATCTTTAACGCCACAATTTACGTTGTATAGTCTAAAATTATACATTTTTAACTTATCTCAATACAATTATATCCTATACAATGCATAAAATCATTGTTTTCCAATATATTACAATAAGGGGTGGTTTTTACCCCCTTAAAACAGAAAGCAGAACTTGCACTTATATATAACTTATGAAGTAGACGGTAAGACGATCTCAATTCCAAAATTTTAGAAAATTTGGTCTTTCTTGAAAACTTTTAGAAGTATTATCTTATTTCCATCTTCAGCAACTAGACTACAAGGAATATTTACATTTTCAATCCAGAGATTGTTTGGGTTTTTACTCTGAGTTGATATGAACAGACTGCTCAGGTTACTTCTGACCCTTCAGTAGTTTGCATGAAGATAGTCACAATGACCTTAGAAAACTGACTAACCCTTTGAGTGCCAGGTCATTTTTCATTTTGCTATGCTAAAAGTGCCGGGTTATTTTCTATAGGAGTATGCATAAAGTGCCAGGCCTAATTTGCATTTTTTGTAAGAGTTTGCTAAAACGGTTATTTCTCAAGTATTTATGAACCAAATTACTTATTTCTTTTTTTTTATAACCAATAAAGACTGCTTTAAATGGAAATGTTACACTAGACAACATTATGTGTAATTAAAAACTTTTTATAACATAAAAAACTACTTACAAAAAATATTTTTTTCAAATTTCCAAGTTTGAGCATTATTTTTGATTTTAAAAAAATTCCATAAGCATCACTAGTAAGCAGGGTGTCAAAGTATATATGTTCATGAACAAAATAAAAAAAACACACTGAAATTCACTGAAAAATAAAAAAGTTATTGCCGTTCTTCAAAAAAACTGTAAAACTCACAAATTCACACTTTTTGTGTCCTGTAGGTACTCAGAGAATATTATTTCTAAAAATAGCATACATGAATAAAAACACTTTCTTTTATAACGTTTATGAACCTAATACATATTTAGATCTAAAAAATATAAAATGTTCCCTTTATTTACAATATTTACACATTATATTTTATATATATGCCATTATTTGACCTTCTGTTCCATCACTTATTGGTGAATTAGTTCTAACTCTTTTCATTTTGTAATGTAAATAACAACTTATAACTAAACACAAATAACTAACAACTGTGTAAAACTAACAAATAAAAGAATAAGAGTGATATTTATACTGTTTACACAAGAACACAAACGCCGACTGAGCAATACAGTAGACTCGTGATTATCCGAGCCTAGATTAACCGAGCCCTCGGTTAACCAAGGCAAAAGTCGGAGAGGGCGGGTCACAACCGTGTTGGTTATCGTAGAGATTAAATGCGTGTGGATGCGAATTTACGCGAATATAGCGATTCACGCATCAGGAATGCCTCTACCGGTCGCTGCTAGGTCGAGCCGGAGTTCTCGGAAGTCAACCCACCCCCTTTTATTAGGAACTGAGTTTATTGCAGAATTGTTCTAATTTTGTCAGTCGTCCTCGTCAGTCAGTCTGAGTTGTCTATCTAACGTGGTTGTTTGCTGCATTTTTATTGTTCCAAAGTAACGGCGTATTACAGTATTTTAAAACCGGTTAATTTTTAAGTGTTTTAATTTAATGTTTCTTAGTTTGTAGGCCTATTTAATAAGTGGTTTTTAGTTTTGTTTCATACTTTTAATTATTTTTTATAAGTTCATTTTTGTGTGTGTGAAAGAGAATCTTACTGTGCAAAATGAGTTTAAAGCGGAAGCGAGTAGTGGTTTCCTTAGAAACAAAATTAAATGCGATTAAAAGGTTAGAAAAAGGCGAATCTATAAAGAAGGTTGCTGCAGAGTTGGGTGTCGGTGAAGTGACTGTTGGAGATTGGAGACGAAAGAAGAAAGAAATCGAACAGTGGGTTAACCAAAGTGCGAGTAGTGGGAGTGGCTTAAGGCGGAAGACAATGAAGAAAGGAGATCATGGTCAAACATCGGAAGCGCTATACTTGTGGTTTTCGCAGTTGAGAGGTATGGGCAGCCCTATAAGTGGACCCATGCTCCAAGCTAAAGCTCTTGAATTTCATAGGAAATTTAAGGATGGGGAGGAAAATTTTTGTGCTAGTGAAGGATGGATGGATACCTGGAAGAAAAAATATGGCATCCGACAATTAAATATTTGTGGTGAGAAGCTTTCTGCCGACCCATCTGAAATTGACAGTTTTTATTCAAAACTTGAAACCATAATCTTAAATGATGGACTTACGTCAGATCAAATTTTTAATTGTGACGAAACCGGGCTCAATTACAAAATGCTTCCATCGAAAACGTTAGCAGCTAAAAATGAAGCAAATGCACCCGGTTACAAAAAAAATAAAGAGCGAGTGACAATCATGAACTGCTGCAATGCTTCCGGTTCATTAAAATTAAGACCCCTATTAATAGGGAAAGCCAAAAACCCAAGGGCATTCAAAAATGTTCAAGTAAATTGCTTGCCAACAGTTTACAAAAACCAACAAAATGCATGGATGGACTGTACCATTTTTAAAACATGGTTTTTTAACGATTTTGTCCCAGTTGTTGAGGCATATTTAAAGCAGAAAAACTTGCCCCAGAAAGCATTGTTGTTGCTAGATAACGCGCGATCTCATCCGGATGCAAGTGACTTAGTTAGTGGTCAAATAAGAGCAGTTTTTCTTCCACCCAACGTGACATCGCTCATCCAACCCCTAGACCAAGGTGTTTTGGAAGCAATGAAGAGAAACTATCGACGAAGGCTTCTCCAAGTGTTGCTAGCCAAGTTAGATGAAGGACTGACGGTAACGGATGCACTTAAGAAAATCACTGTCAAAGACGTTATTGTTGGATTGCATCTGCGTGGGACGACGTAAAAGTGTCCACGATTCAAAAATCGTGGAAAAACATATTCCAAATAAAGCACAAAACAAACGACACGCAAAAGGAAACTGACGACTGTGTAGTCGATTTAGCCAACCTAGTTAATCATTTACCAGTTGAAGAACCAATCATAAATGAAGATGTAATCAATTGGATTAATGGAGACGAAGAAATGGAATTGTCAGACGACGCAATTGCCGATCTCATTGTAAACAAAAACAATAATGAAGAAGAAGAAGATGAAGACACAGATGATGCTACTCCAAAGATTACTCATTCCGAGGGATTGAAGTTACTTGAAGGAGCACTCGCATACGTTGAGCAACAAGAGGAATCAACTCCATTCGATGTCCTCCATTTTCAACGTTGGCGGAACATTGCGGCATCAAAGAGAGGCACGAAACTTACGCAAAAGTCAATCAAAGACTTTTTCAAACATTAATATTTACTGATTAAGGTAAATGTTTTTGTATTTTATATAGTTATATGTGTTAGTTTATTAGTTTGTACTATTAGTATGTTAATGGTAACACAATTATCGATTTTTACGCGTTTTTCTTATCAGTACAACCCATCTCGGGATTATCCGAGTTTTTTGTGTATCCGAGGTGGTCTCGGTCCCAATTACCTCGGATAACCGAGAGTCTACTGTATATATAAACAAAGCCAGTCAGCTGACTCAATGACGCAAAAGCAACTTGATTTTCGTCAACAGAGCTACTGCATAGAATATCAAATAATATTCGAACATTATTTTTTTCGATATAAATACATCTTTATCTTTGCAACGGACCCAGAATGCAATATATAATGATATAGATGATTTAGATAATATATAATGATAGCATTAATCGAAAACGAAACGTCCGTATATACAGACGTTGGCACTTCTCGCATAAATTGCCGACTTCCGTATATACGGACGTTGGCACTCAAAGGGCTAAGTAGAATCTCTGCACTTCAGAATCTAATGACTTGAGGAGACACATGTTTGAAAGGTCGTCGTGTTACAGCTGGCACCCTTGCTGGGTGCCTCAATCTGGCAAGTGAGTAAAACACCAGGGGTGTATAGGTGTGACAAAGATTAAATTAATTACTTTGATGTGACTGGAAATATCAAGTTCCTCAGCTTTACTTAATTTTAGGGTGAACGTCAGGTAGGAATCAGGACTTGTGTTTCTCACATACTAATATTAGTACTTGAGAGTTTCCGGTTATTGTTAAGGTAACTTTATTCTGGCAGTAGACCCAAGATTTAGTAACCCTGAAAAATCTTATTCATCCCATAGTATGAGCCATAATCGGGATTTTAGTACTGTTTCAATCTCAAGATAATTAGATCACTCCCTGCAACTGCAACAGCTCCCAGCTCAGAAGGATGGAAAACCAAATCTAGTAATCCCAGCTTCTTCCACTTTAACAACAAAATACAGTACACGTTATCATTGATAATATAACCTACAATAAATAGACCATCTAATAGGAATATTTGTGGCAGTAATTTTGTTAGTTTGTGGTAGGCCCACAACCACACTTGGTTTAAACTGCATTACATTTACATGTAACTACACTAGTGCTCCACAATAGACCACAAATACAGTTCATATTTTGAGACTCAAAATCAATGACGTTATACAATAGTGTAGAAGTGGAAAAAAAACAGTCCAGTATCAAGTTCCCTACAGTTGGCAATAACTCATCAACCAACTCCAAGTGTGACTGTATGTACTTCCAGTGTCAGTTGCCTTGTGACTGAAGAAGGGGCCAGTGGCCCTGAAATGTTTCACTATACACTCAACTCCCGATTAACCGCGATAAAGTAGGGTTAAGTCTTCCCAGGTACGTAAAATCGCGGTTAATCCGCAAAATACTATAAAATGAACAGGAAAGGTTATTAAAATGCAAAACCCTATTAAACGGTGGTAATTAACATATTTATATTGCATTAAAACATACCTGAATGTTGTATTTGACAGGAATCACAATGAATGAATAGGGCCTAACACACATATTTGAACACAATAACACACGTTAATGTAAATACAGTACAAAGAATATGAACATTTACAGTACTTAGGTGCTCAAATCACGGCAAAACTAAGATCAAATAAAAAAAATATTTACAAGTCACAAAATACCGTGAATTACTTTCTTTGAAAATAATCCGTAACAGTTTTCTGTTTTTGAACAGAGAAACATTTCTTTTTGATTCTACTTCTCATGTTTCGTAACACAATTTTGTCTGCGATTGAAGCATCTTCTTGACTCTCACAGTACTCAAGCAGCTGTTCCACACTCGCCAGTGCAGCACTGTGCAACACAGTTGTTTGTTGTTGATCACGTGACCCACCCTCCTCATCACTTTCACTCTCGTCCTCCACGACAGGTGGACCTGTTATCTTGTTTACAATCTGCTCATCTGTCAGCAGCTCATACCCTTGATCTTCCGCATCACAATCCAACCACTGCAGTATATTTTCTCCGTCCACTTCCTCTCCTCCTGGCACATCTTTTATAGCTTCTGTGATTTTTTCAACAACAAAATCAGTCTCGTCGAATCCAAGAAAGTCATTGTCTTCACAAATGTCGGGCATGATTTTTTTCCAAGATCGTTTGATAGTCAGTGGTTTGGTTTTTTCTCAAACAGATCGCACTTCGTAGATGGCATCTAAGATTGTGAAGTCCTTCCAAAAGCTCTTGAGGTCGTTCCCTTCTTCTATTCTTTTCTGAAGGATAGCTGAGCGATAGTTGCGTTTCAAAGATGAAATAACGCCTTGGTCCATTGGTTGTATCATTGCCGTAACATTGGGAGGCATATATTTCACGAAGATATTTCCATCAGGTGATCTCAAATTAGTTGCACTAGGGTGGGAAGGTGCGTTGTCCAAGAGAAGAACAGCTTTCTGAGGAATGCCATGAGCTTTCAAGTGTTTTTTTACCTCCGGTACAAATGTTAAGTCAAACCAAGTTTTAAATATTTCGCAATTCATCCAAGCAGCCTTTTGATTGAAATAATCCACGGGTAAATTTTTGGCCTCAGTGCCCTTAAAAGATCTAGGTTTCTTGGCTTTTCCGATCACAAGTAAGGGCAATTTATGTTGTCCAGTTGCGTTAGCGCAGGTCATAATTGTAATGCGCTCTTTGGAAGCCTTGTGTCCCGGTGTACTGTGTTCCTTTTTAAATGCTAGGGTCCGGGTGGGTAGACATTTCCAGTACAACCCGGACTCATCTGCGTTGTAAATTTGTTCCAGCAACAGTCCCTCGTCCTCCACAAATTTTTGAAATTCCGTTTTAAACTGATTAGCAGCGTCAATGTCACCACTTAAGATTTCTCCTTTCGTAGACACATCCCGGATTCCGTGTCTCAGTTTGAATCGCGTGAGCCAACCCGATGATGCATCGAAGTCCCCTTCCATTCCGAGAGCTTCAAAAAAAACTTTGCTTTCGTCTTGCAAATCGGTCCTGACACCGGAGTTCCCTGTGCGCGTTGCTGCGAAAACCACTCCAACATGCACTGATCAAGTTCGTCAAACGTTGATTTTTTCATGGTCTTCCGATTGGCCATTCCAAAATTCGAGTCCGAGGAACATGCAAAAGTTACGAGTTTATCTTTATTTTTTAAAATATCACGCACTGTGCTATCGCCAACATTGTACTGGTTACACATCTGTTTAACCGTGGAACCACGTTCAATATTTTGAACAATGTCCAACTTTTGTTGGATCGACAAAACAACACGTTTACGTTTAGTAGCGGTAGCCATAATATGCACACTGTGTGTCACACTTCACTGCTCTACTGATCAGGGGCGTGGAACGCGGGTGAGAGAGTGTTGACGTATCGGGAGGGGTAAGAGGGAACGGGTCTATGACCTTGAGTGAGACCGGCTGCCGGCTGGAGATGAGTGACTCCCCTACCGCGCTTCCTTCCGAGAAAAATGCCCTACAGTCTCAAAAACATCGACCTACATTTACATTTTGAAAACATTGACTTGTATCGGTAATTAGGACCGCATCCGTCTGCATTTAATTTTATGTATTTTTCCCGGAACGTGTCCCGGTTAAGCCGCAACGCGGTTATTCCGATTACGGTTAATCGGGAGTTGAGTGTACATGTTTTTTTTTGTTGTGTCTGTCTCCAGTTTACCATATTTTACAAAAAATATACTTTATTCATTCATTTTTGACATGGTAATTACATTTATGGAGAAGGACATGGAGATATTGTATTTATTTAACTTTATTTTCATGTGAAATTATGATTAAAAATGAATTTAAAAAATAATTATTAATTGCAGGATGACTATCAGAAATTGTGTGAGGAATTGGACAAGTTAAAATCTCTATCTGCCCTTGAAGACTGAGTCGCCAATCAGAAAATTTGTATCACTTAATGTTCCTTATATTTTTAAGAAAATAAGTACTTTAAATTATGAGTTACCCTTTTTTACTGTAGGTTTTAAATATAGTTGAAGTGTTACATTAAAAGTAAGAGTAACAAGTTATATTATATTAATAATTGTAAAGAGCCAGATCGGCAAGATGAAATGATAAATAACTATGTTTATCTTGTATTAATAATCAATATGTCAAGTATAAGTTACTTGTTTTAACAATAAATTCAAAATAAGTTGTTAAGTTGAGAATATAATTACATATTCTATGTAAGCTAATAATCTTTATTCTTTTACCAATTCTCTGTCCTTCTTAGAAGTAGTTATATTTTATAAGTTAAATTCTATCTTGTTTCTTGATTATGCTAATGGGAGAGATACATATGTAAAGGAGAAAAATTGGGGAGGAGTCAGAGAGATGTATTATACAATTTATTAGTAAAATAATAAAGTAAAAATTATATTATCACTTTTATCATTAATTTTAAAAGATCTTAGGTAGAGTGGCAAGATCAGATATCAATACTTAGCAGGTCTGAGAAGCAATACTCTTTCTTGCCCCATTTAGGTAGTTGATTAACTTGCGATGTTCACCTCTTATTTTTATTTGAATTTGATTTACCCACTCCCACTCCAAAGATGAACTACAAGATAAATTAAACTTATGGAACGACAAATTCAATTTAACAGTCAGCAAAGAGAAAACTGTAGTAATGACGATAAACAATAGAGGTGACACAGTAGCATTAAAGTTAGGGAACAGCGTGCTTAGAAATGTAGAACATTTTTCGTACTTAGGTAGTACCATTACGAAAGATGGTACAGGCTCACTTGAGGTCTCAAATAGAACTAGTAAAGCAGCCGCTTTTTATCATCAAATAAACTACCTACTGTGGGATGTGAATATACCCCTAAAAACTAAAACAATATTGTACAAAACATACTTCTTACCAATCCTAACTTACAGCCTAGAAACATGTACATTAAATAAAAAAGACGATAGTAGAATACAAGCAGCAGAAATGAAATTCTTGAGAACGGCAGTGCAGAGAACTAGATGTGACAGAATAAGAAACACAACTATAAGAACCCAGTTTGGATGCGAAAAAACGGTAAAAGAGAAAATAAGAAGCTTAAGGCTAGAATGGTTTGGTCATGTGAAGAGATTGGAAGAAGGAAGAGTGGCAAAAACCTGGCTTGAAAACGAAATAGTAGGGAAGAGAAAAGTCGGAAGACCACGGACGAGATGGATGGATTTGGTAAAAGAAGACCTATTCCTGAAAGGGACAAGCATTCAACAGGCGGAGGAGAGACAATTATTCTTAGACAGAGACAGATGGAAGAGGCTTGTTAGCACACCCGGAAGACTGGAGATGCTGATCAGATGATGATGATGATTACCATTCTTATTATTTATATTATTAATCTGTAAGAGAAACAATTATGCCTTTATCCAGGCCCTATGTTTAGTGTGAAGAAAATATTAATGGCAGTTGGACAATTCTTGTTCACAGTACTTGTGACAGCTACTTACTGTCAGCAAAGACTTCATTTTGTTTAAGGTACCAGATCTGGATTTTTTTTCCAAGCATGTATCTGGTGGCATGAACTTTAAGTTTTCTTCTAATTACTTTGATTATTAAGGTTGTTGGTCAAACTTTACTTCATGAAACATTAGATCTAGAAAAACTCGTTAAATTTTTTAAGAACATTGTGAAAAAAGTCTCAAAAGAACTATTAATATTTGTGATATTTAGGCTTCAAATTAATTAAGGTTTTCTAGTCTCAACTTCCATTTTAAGGTTTATATATATATATATATATATATATATATATATATATATATATGTGTGTATATATATATCTCGTATGGCTTGTTGTCAGCTACCATTTATTAAATTTAAAGCTGCGATGTATATTTGGATAAATATCCAAAAGTTATGATGATATATTCATTGATTTAAAAAAGTGATCTCCTGTCACAAAGCTAAGTTCAAGCTATCTAAGAGCTGCCTCACTGATTCTGTGTATGCTGGCTAATCCCTCCGTAAAAGAGCACAGGGGGCACTCTGTAACTATATGATCCATTGCTTGGATAGACTCCCCGCAATCACATGACTGATCTAGTGTCAATCCCCATTTATACTTCCAGTAATTGCATCTGCCAACACCAGTTCGGAACCGATTCAAGAGTGTCCACTTCCTATGAAGGAGGTTCATCCCACCAACAGGTATTGACGGATCGTTAATAAGGAACCTATTTCGTCCATCATAACTGTTCCCCGCTATGGCCCAGCTAGTATTGGGCGAGAAGTTTGATCAGCTCAAATGGAAAGCAGTACGTAGAGATGGGTTTCGAGATTTTAAGCGACCGTTCTGATATGGGAGATCCTGTATAATGGGGAGGTGCAGGGCATTCCGTATCTTATTTAATTCTTTGAGTAGTGCCTCCTGACGCATCTCTGCAAGGACGCAATCTCTGGAGGAGCTATATTGCACAGTACCGGGAGACAAGGAAGTGGAGTTGACATGAGAGTGCCACTAATAGATCTCATAACCCTATCAAATTGGACATCGACTGCTTTAGTATGAACACAATTTAGTCATACGGGAGCACTATACTCAGCAGCTGAATAGACCAGTGAAAAATCAGTTGTACGCAGGACGTGTGCATTAGCTCCCCAGGTTGTTCCGGTAATATGATGTAATACAGGGTGACCACCGGGAACCGGACGTTTTTGGAATTGCTAGTACACGCTCAGCCAAGATGGGATAGGGGGGAGAGTGTGGTGAATGACCTCGCTATACAATGCCATTTCAGTAGCCATGGAGCAGTGGACAGTGGAGCATCGCATGTTTGCATACGACGCGTATGTGCAAAATGGCGAGTCTGTTACAACGCTACAACGGCTTTTTCGCACTCATTTCAACCGTGGACGCCATGGTACGGTTCCTACCTGCAATACTATTCTCAGGTGGGTTCAAAATCTGAAAACGACAGGAGTTACTTTAAAGAAAAAATCTCCTGGCCTAAGGAAGACTGTAAGGACGCCGGAAAACGTAGAGAGGGTGAGACTAGCCCTCATTCGGAGCCAAGTCGTTCAGCAAGAAGACATGCAAGTGAACTAAGGTTAAAGCGTGAATCAGTGCGGAAAATTTTGCAAAGTGATTTAAAATTTCATCCCTTTAAAATGTGTTTTGTTCAGAAGCTGAAGGAAAGAGATTACGCTCAGCGAGAGGACTTCGCCGTTCACATGCATGTGTTGCTCGCAGATAATGACAGCACAATAATCATTATGAGTGATGAGGCACATTTTAATTTAAACGGAGAAGTTAACAAGCAAAATCTATGTTACTGGGCAACCGAGAATCCTCGCATAATTCACCAAAAACCTCTCCATTCAGAACGTGTAACTGAGTGGTGTGCGGTTGCCACTTTTGGAATAATTGGTCCATATTTTTTTGAAGGTGAAAATGGAGCCTCAGTAACAGTCAACTCCGAACGTTACACTCACATGCTGAACACTTTCTTACGTCCACAACTGAGAAGACGAGGTCTAGACAGAAATGAACACGTTTATTTTCAACAAGATGGTGCCACACCGCATACTGCTTGCTTGTCAATGGCTGTGGTCCGTCGGATGTTTCCAGGAAGGCTCATTTCCCGTTTTGGCGTCATCCAGTAGCCCTCAAGGTTACCAGACTTGATGACTTGTGACTTTTTTTTGTGGGGGTACCTCAAATCACGAGTCTACAACAACAAACCTCGCACCTTGGCAGAGCTAAAGGATGCAATCAAGACCGAAGTGGCAGCAATTGATCAAGAGCTTCTCGAACGTGTACATGCGGATTTTCTTAAAAGGTTAGAAACCTGCATTCAAGAAAATGGACACCATCTATTTGACGTTATATTCCATAAGTAACATTGTTCTTAAATGGCATGTAAGTACAAACATTTCTATGTAATAAAATAAGTTTTATGTTAAAAAATAAGTGGTTTATGTTTATTTAAAAAACGTCCGGTTCCCGGTGGTCACCCTGTACATTTACCCTGGTTTTGATTGTAGCTGCTGTTTTTTGAAGATGGCTTTTTAAGGTCAGTGATCGATCTAATATTACTCCCAGGTACTGTGGATGATAATCAATATCATATTATCAAAAGGTCAGAAAATATTTCAAAAGAGGGTAATTTCATATTGTTCAAGACATTTATACTTAACTTTTTCCTTGCAAATCTTCAACCTTTAGTAATATACTGTAAATATGTCTTACTATCTGGTTCATGTAATAGTCCTGTCATTGAAACATTTCTCCTCTGAAAGTTATCAAGATGCGTACATTTTTCTGAAAATTTGACATAAGTTGTAAAATGGCCCATACAACAAAAGTTATATAGTGTCAATATATGCTACCTCCCTGGGGGTGAATCTTCCCCCCCCTTTTTTTGGGGTTGGTTAGTAAACAATCCCATACAACAACAGGAATCAATAGATTTAACGTCTTATTGAAAAAAAAAATTAATGAAGTTACAATGAACAGAGTCAAGATAGCTAAAATTGTTATGAAAAAAATACCAATAAACTGAAGCCATTACTTATAAAGTTACATAAGTATGAGGAATTTAAAAGGCATATATATATATATATATATATATATATATATATATTATTATTATTATTATTATTATTATGTGCGTATAGACCCTGTTGGATCACGCAAAGCAATACATCAATTCAGCTTCGTGTTCTTCTTGTTTGCCCACCATTTCTTCATCTTTTCACTGAATGCTCTCTTTCTTTCTTCTGTCCATTTAGGTATGTCTCTTTTTTTCTTCTCATTCTCTGGTTCTGGCTTCCACTTCGCAATTCTGTTCCTGTACTTGTTTCTGTCAGCTATGTCTATTTCTTCGATCTGTGCATTCTTCATGTCCTGTTTGACCTGTGTAAGCCATGGTGCTCCTGTTTTCTTCCCATGTATGAAGGTTAGAATCTGTTTTGTTAGTCTGTGTTCTGGTAGTCTGTACATGTGTCCATAGAATTGTAGTCTACGTTTTCTCATATCTTCTGCTATATTTGAAAGTTTTTCTGTTATTTTTCTTGGTTGAAGTCTGTAACCTTCATCCGTGTGTTTTGGTCCTAGGATTTTTCTCATTATTTTCCGTTCTTCTTTCAGTATGTCTTCGAGGTCCCCCTTCAGGTGCAATGTTAGTGTTTCGCTTGCATAAAGTGTTTCCGGTTTGATAACTGTGTTGTAGTGTCTGACTTTTGTGTATATTGAAATGCATTTTTTGTTGTATATATCTTTTGTTTTCCCTAGTGCTCTCTTCATCTTCTGTATTCTTATTTTTTGTGCCATTTTCTCCCTGCCTGTTGGCTCTATCATCTCTCCTAGATACTTAAATTGGGTTACTCTATTGATTTTGCCGTATTTGGTGTTTAGGTTAGGTATGTTTAGTTTCGTGCACATAAATTCAGTCTTTTCATATGATATCTGTAGTCCTACCTTTTGTGCACATTCCGCTAGTGTTTCTATTTGTTTAATTGCTTTGTCTTCTTCATCTGTTAGTATGGCGAGATCGTCTGCAAAAGCCAAGCACGCTGTTTCGATTCCTTTCTTCTTATTTCCTAGTCTTATCGGTTTCCAATTTTCTATTTTTTTAAGCTCTTTCTCCCATTCTTTTATTACTTTATCAAGAACTAGGTTGAATAACAGTGGTGACAGTCCATCACCTTGCCGAACTCCAGTTTTAATTTCGAATGATTCTGAAACTTCTCCCATGAATTTTACTTTGGATTTGGTTCCTGTTAATGTTTGTTTGATAAGTCTCAGTGTCTTGTGATCTAGTCCTTGTTCTTCTAGAATGTTGAACAAGGATTGCCTGTCTACTGAATCGTATGCCTTCTTGAAGTCTACGAAGACACATATTATTGGTGTTGCTCTTGTTGCTTTGTACTTAAGTATCGTTTTCAAGTTGAATATCTGTTCTGCACACGATCTGTTCGGTCTGAAGCCTGCTTGGTACTCTCCTATCTTATGTTCTAGTTGTTCTTGTGTTCGTTTTAGTAGGCATGCTGATAGTATCTTGTATGTGACTTGTAAAAGTGATATTCCTCTATAATTGTTTACATTTGTTTTGTCCCCTTTCTTGTGTAGTGGGTGTATTAGTGCGCATTTCCAGTCTTCTGGTAATTCTTCTGTTTGCCAAACTTTCTGTATTATTGCTGTGAGTTCTTTTGTTGTTTCCTTTCCCAGATGCTTGAGTAGTTCAGCTATTATCCCATCTTCTCCTGATGTTCTATTGTTTTTGAGTTTGCGTATGTGTCCTTCTATTTCTTCTTGTGTGGGTCCTGGCTCGTCTTTGGGTTTTTTGGTGTGTTCTTTGGTAAATCTTTCTTTTGGCTCTATGCAATTTAGGAGGTCTCTGAAGTATATTGCCAGTTCACTGCAATTCTCTTGGTTAGTTATTGCTAGATTGCCATCTTTTTTCCTGAAGCACAGGTTTTGTGGTGTGTATCCTTTAATTTTCCCTGCAAATGTTCTGTAAAAATCTCTTGTGTTGTATTTTCTAAAGTTGTCCTCGATTGAGTCTAACTGTTCTTTCAAGTATTTCCTCTTTGTTTGTCTTATTCGTTTCGATGTTTCTCTTCTTATCTCATTAAATTCTTGCAATGTTTCTTCTGTTTTCTTACTACTGTATTTTTGGTATGCCAGTTTCCTACTTTCTATTGCTTCATCGCATTCACTGTCCCACCATGGATGTTTTGTGTTCTTTTTCAGTGGTATCATCTCTTTGGCTTTCTCTATTATTTTCCTCTTGAACATTTCCCAATCGTTTGCTTGTTCTTTCTCCCATTCTTGTGTAATTCCTGACTTTTTTATCATTTTAGTGTCGAATTTCTGTATATGTGTTTTCTTTTGGTGTATACTCTTGGGTGTGAGTTTGATTTTGATTCTCGTGAGGTAGTGGTCCGAGTCTATGTTGGCTCCTCTTCGTACCTGTACGTCATGTACTTGTTTCTGATCTGTATGTGTAATTGCTATGTGGTCGATCTGGAATTCACCTAGTCTTTGTATAGGTGATCTCCATGTCTTCTGCTTCTTGGATGCCTTTCTGAGAGATGTTGACATGATTTTAAGATTATGTTGCTGACATATGTCTACTAACCTCATGCCATTCTTGTTGGTGTGTCTGTGTGCCGGGTATTTTCCAATTGTTTTCCTGTTGGTTTTCTCTTTCCCTAACTGTGCATTAAAGTCGCCTATTAGAATTGTTGTGTTGTTTTTTGGTATTTTACTCATTGTCTTATTCAGTGTTTGCCAATATTTTTCTGTTTCTTCTGGGTTCTTTTTGTTGTCTGCATTTGTTGGTGCGTGTGCGTTTACCATAGTGTAATTTCTGTTTGTGCTCTGAAAGTCCATGGTCATGAGTCTGTTGTTAACGGGTGTTACTTTTTTTACTGAGCCTATCACATTCTTATGTATGAAAATTGCCATCCCTAGCATCGGTGTTCCTCTTGCCACTCTTTTTTCGGTTTTACTCTTGAAGATGCGGTAGTTTCCGTAGTCCATTGTGTCTTCATCTGTGAATCTTGTTTCCTGTACTGCGAGTATCTGTATTTTCTGTTTGTCTAGCTCTATGACCAGGTTATGCAGTTTTCCTGGTTGGATTAGTGTGTTAATGTTCAGTGTCCCTATAAAAGTTGGTCTTTTGTGTGGAAGTCTGCCAGAGAACTCCGATTTTCCCTGTTTTCGTGTAAGTCCATGCCCTCCAGAATCCGATGGCATGGTTGCTGCCTCTTGGCAGGTGGATTGGTTACCACCTGGAGTAATATTGTATTTACTTGCACGATTCATGTTTGCTTATCATCATTTGAATGTTGTCTCAGTGTTGTCACTGAGTTGAATAGAACCAGAGATTGTTAGTTTCTGGAGCTTGTTGTTACGGCCGCATCCTATGGATGAACAGACGCCGACCAGAGTACCGGTGGTTGCCACACAGACGTGTCTGGATTTTGGGTGTTCGCTATTAGTTTCACCACGGTGATTCATGGTTACTCACAGTCTGCGCCCCGTGAAGGCTGAACGAACTTAGCAGACCTATATATATATATATATAAAGAAACAGAAAAACCACAAAAAATGAAAATTGAAATAATTATTTTAACAAAAAGAAAATTTTTGTAATTATTACTTGTTAGTAAAAAATATTTAGTTTTTCCAACTGAATGTTTATCAATTATTGGAACTGCAGTAACATGAAAACAAAATGAGATATGGCCATTCAAACCCTTGCCTACTGTGTGAAAAGTACTCATTTCGAGCCCCCTTTAGTGTTTGGACATCGAAACTCAAACATCGATATTCATATCGGCAGTTGAGTATTGATACCAAGAAAATATCAGTCATAAAATATTGATATATTTTAGAGGAAGTACATTAAATATTTATATATACATTAAAATTGGTACAAACATTAAGCTATAAATATGAGTTTGCCTAATAATCACACGGAATTTGTTGGAAAGGCCGGAATTAGAACTTATGATCATAAAGGATAACTGCTAGTCTAGTAAGAGGTCCATGTTATAATTTATAGGCTTGAACATTTATTTATAATTGGTAATAATTAGAATTTACAAATAAATATTAAATACTGAAGATAAAGTAACAATGCGCTGCAGTTTAAAACAATATTTGATCAATTAAAAAACATATGAGATATGGCCATTCAAACCCTTGCCTACTGTGTGAAAAGTACTCATTTCGAGCCCCCTTTAAACTAGTGTTTGGACATCGAAACTCAAACATCGATATTCATATCGGCAGTTGAGTATTGATACCAAGAAAATATCAGTCATAAAATATTGATATATTTTAGAGGAAGTACATTAAATATTTATATATACATTAAAATTGGTACAAACATTAAGCTATAAATATGAGTTTGCCTAATAATCACACGGAATTTGTTGGAAAGGCCGGAATTAGAACTTATGATCATAAAGGATAACTGCTAGTCTAGTAAGAGGTCCATGTTATAATTTATAGGCTTGAACATTTATTTATAATTGGTAATAATTAGAATTTACAAATAAATATTAAATACTGAAGATAAAGTAACAATGCGCTGCAGTTTAAAACAATATTTGATCAATTAAATAACATAGGCATATATTTTACATAAATTCTACTGAGCTAATCGGCTACTCTCCATACTTAACCACTCAGACTTTGCAAAAATAACAATTTTGTCAGCTATTTCGCCTTTATTCTATTTCGTTTCTCGTTCTTAATGTCTCCTGCTTTTGAGAAGAGTCTCTCTGAAGGCCCAATGTTGCCATTGTAGTTAGATATATATAGTGGCTAAACGTGACAGCTTGGGGTAGGTAGTGGCGTTGTTCCGCCAAAATGCCAATGGTTTAGCCTCAATTTTTTCAGGTGGTGCTCCTTGAAAATAATCATATATTTGTAGCATACTAGTAGTTTGGTGTAAAACAAATGATTGCATAACTAATTATTATTTTAAGGTTAAAAAAGTCAAATTTATTTTACGTTCATTATATTTACCTAGGTAAAGAGACAGTTCTTCGGTCATGGTTAATGATGTAGCAAGGTTTTGTGACCATTTTTGCCAAGGTTTTTCAACAGTTTCGTTGTGCAGTGCGAACAAGTCCTTCTTTTTCTTTTTCTCAGGAAGATCAGAAGCGTCTGAAAATATTTAATTTGTTGTAGATGATAAATTTAAAAAAAATTACTCATATACCATATTAATTTAATAAAATGAATTCCTTTTATTTCTCTTAAACTTCCCTTAAAATAAATATTATGAATGTACAGAACAATATAATTTTTGTTTTTACTATACATATTATTACACTCACCTTCATTTCCTGATGATGAGCTACTCTGGCCTTCTTGCTCTGCTATTTCTTTAGCATTTTTTCGTATATTAACGCTCAAAAAGTTTATGATTTTGGCCAGCAAAGTACATCCGTTTAAATCAGTTGCTATTGCAAGCAAAAAGCTGTATTCAATACAAAATCTGTTCACCATCTCTTTCTTTGTTTCTGTTAGAGCAGTAATAGCTGTTGGCATGATAAATTTCATTTCGTTTAGCTCGTATGTCGTTATTGAGACTATGGGAATGGCTAAACTAGAGGTTAAGTAGGTCTCACCACTCATTGTTTTTGTAGTGGCTTCAAATAGCTCATACTCAGCTTATATCTTCTAGCTTAAGACACTGTTAGCATGGGTAGTGCTTTTGGGCGTCTATTTATTATGTCGTTGACAAATGGTTTAACTTCAAGAAGGCGTTGCAACATATAAAATGTTGAATTCCATCTTGTGGGAACAGATTGCTTCAGTTTTTTGCGAGTCATTTTCCAAGTTTGTCACTTGCGACAGTACTTTGATGGAACCATTTTACTATGGCTTTTGCCTTATTCATGGTAGCTACCAATGCAGGAAGTTTTAAGCAATTTTCCACTACAAGATTGATCGTATGAGCAAAACATTGAATAAAGTTATTGCTGCCAAACGCTATATAAATTTCCTTAACTATGTTAGCATAATTGTCCGACTCAAGAGCTGTGACGTCATCTGTGTTTTGTTTTATGCCCCATTCTTTGCACCACTTTATCAACTGCTTAGCTAAATACTCGCTCGTGTGACGTTCTGACATAGTCCACACACCAAGCTTTGATGATTCAATCCTGTCATCACCATCCAAATAATGAATTGTCAAGCTTAAATAGCTTTCCATGCTACTGTCAGTCCAAACGTCAGTTGTCAATGTGCACTTTTTGTCCTCGAATCTTTCTTTAATTAATGAGGCCATCACATCATACTTTTACTCTGTGTACTTTTTCATAGTTTTCCGGGTTGGCACTTTGTATTGAGGTGCAAGAGTTTTCATTAGATGCAAAAATCCTTTGTGTTCTACCATATAAATTAGGTTCAACATCTTTACAAAGCATGTAAATAATGGCTTGAGTTATCTTTTGATTCAACGAACCTCCTTCTTTAAATGATTCCCTAGTTTTAAAGGCTTCCTTGATAGTTTTTGGGCTGTGAGGCTCTTTGAGGTTACACTCAAAGTTTTATTAATCAATGAATCTTCTTCGTCAGAATTCTGGAATATCTAATTGTTTGTCTGGAATAACAATTTTTACTTTTGATATTGTGTTTGAGGGTTGGTGTTGTTCACTAATTGATGAATAGGAGCAAGGGGAAACAAATGTTGGTTCTAACACATGTGGGTGTTTTGATTTTAAATGTGATTTGAGATTTGTTGTATTTCCACTTGTTTTCAATCCGTGTTTACAGTATCTGCAGGTAGCAGACGAATTACCGGTTTTATCAAAATGTTTCCATAACTTACTTTTAGGAGCCATGGCGGTTCTCTGTACAAAGAAACTAAAGTAATCACAACACAAAGCTCACAGAATACTGACTCTTAAATTAAACTAATTAACTGATAATGATTAATCGTAGAGTGAGAACAGCTACAGAACTTTTACAACACAAAACACACGACACAACACCTGAATCTCACACTGACTGAACGGCTGAAACAATGTAATGAACTGAATGAAGCAGTGAAGGTTGAGGTTGTGTTGTGGCGCAGTGCACAGTGCAGTCTACCAACTGGCCAGTGCTGGCAGTGTATCTTTGTTACCTTCTCAATACTAGATTTTCCACTTTTAGCAACTTTTAACAAAACTATCATAAACAAGACTACCAATCCTAAAATATTAATATTTAAAACTTCTTATATTAATATCACAAAAATATTGGAGGGCCAATATCGATGTCAAAAATATTGACTATCGACCTTTAAATATCAATATTCGTGATATATCGGATATCAATATGAAACACTACTTTAAACAAAAATTTGTTTAAAGATAAGGTTAAAAAACTAAATTTATATGAGGTTAAGTACATGAAATTCTTTCAAAATGTATTTTTAATGTATAAAATATCTTAAAATGCAACAGAGTTATGACTAAAAAATTATTCGTATGATTGTGGACCAAATATCAGAGCATGGAGTCTTTTAATTTCAGAGCCCTCTCTCTTCTGTTTGTTACACAATATACACTTTCCCCAAAATACCGTTGATATCAAGGATATACAAATATATGAGGATATGTACTTAATCAAAAAAGATGTGTAACAAAAATCCATGTGTAGTATAAGTCACAAAATTTGGTTCCAAGGAAACCATTGTGTAAATAAATTTATTATTTAACCATTATTTTAGGTTAGGTTAAAGGGCACTAGACCAGGAATTAGTATATTGGAGAGATAGGACATCAGCAAACTACCTTAGAAGACAAGTTCACTAACACCAGAGTAGTAGTAACAATCACAAAATAAACACAATCTCACAAATTTTCAATACCACTGGCATTTTCTTCAGGTGAGTAGAGAGAGAGAGAGACTGATATGGCTTCCACTATTGTGTAAATCCATAGAGCAACACTCAGATATAGATTCAGTTTTTCATTTAGTATATATATATATATATATATATATATATATATATATATATATATATATATATATATATATATATATATATATATGAAGTTTGCTGATGGGGAAGGGGTCGTGGGGAAGTGGTCTATCTTATGTTCAGATTAGGTGGGTCACGGGATTTTGTTATCCATTGGTGTGCTAATTCCATCCTTCGGAGTTGGGACTATTGGCATGGGAAGGAAGGGATCTGATTACTTTAGTGGTGTACCACTGATCAAAATTTTGTTTATGGAGAAGAGTATGGGCAGAGACAGGTTTTTCCGGATTTTGGACTTTGCAATCATGTCTATGGCCATTCATGCGTTTTCGAAGGGTTTCACTGGTAAGTCTGATATATTGGGCAGGACAGTGCTGGCACTGGAGTTGATAAATTTACCTGAGCAATGAGTGAGCATCTATACCTGAGTGCTGGTCTATGTATGTACAACCCCCACCCCTAAACACCCCCACCATAGCCACCTACCCAGCAATAGTGGAAGCCATGTCAGTCTCTCTCTCTCTACTCACCTGAAAAAATGCCAGTGGTATTGAACATTTGTGAGATTAAGTGTTTATTTTGTGAATGTTACTACTACTCTGGTGTTAATGAACTTGTCTTCTAAGGTAAGTTTGCTGATGTCATATTTCTCCAATATACTAATTATTTAACCATAATAAATTTTAAAATTTATAAAATAAAATAATTATACTATTTTACTAAATTAATAATTATAACTACTCTTTATGTAGTTATTTATACATGTATAAACACTACTCAAAAACACTAATTATTTTCAGAACACATGATGAAATATATAAAAACTAAAGACTAATAAAACGTAAATATTAAATTTACTTACAAACATACAGAAGTTTGGGATTAGTTTACTATTCACTTCCAAAATTTGTTTGTGTTTGTCTTCTATTTTATCGATGACAACACATCGTAGCAATCATAAAATTAGGCATCTTTCTGTAATTTAAATGTTTAATGTTTACTATTTCAACATGTGATTTAAGATTTTAATTTAATTTTTAAATAACACGTTTTTCTGAATCTGTTCAAATGTAAACAAACCAAATATTATTGTATCTTTCTTACCTATGTCTAATACATACACTTCAGTTCTTCTCAAACTTTATTTCATTTTTATTATAATTTCAACGCACCGCAACACTTACACAACGCATATTTATGGTCCTTCAAGCCGGATTACAGCAAATAAGATAAATTTACAGTTCATTGATAAAATAACAACAACAAAAATGTCTGAAAAGTTGAAGAAAGAACTTACTGCATTAGAGTACAAACAGAAGTCATTAATGAAAAAAATAGAATGTTTACTCAAACTAAGTGAAGGAATAACATCAGATTCTCAGGAATACTTTCAATTTAAAATTCGATTTGATAATTTAGAAAAGGACTTTGAAGAATTTGGAAGTGCACATGAAGAAGTCGTCAAAGTATTAATTATTATGAAACAAACATCAGATTTAGAAGAAGAAAGGAAAAAATGGAACATGTTGAAGAAATGTACTTTCAAATCCAAGCTACCAACCTCAAAATGCAAACATTGACGCCCCTGACATCTTATAAACAATCTTTAGGACAAAACCAGCCTCAGGTAAAACTTCCTAACATTGAATTACCTAGCTTTGATGGTAACTTAAAAAATTGGTCGCATTTCAGGGATTTATTTTTGTCTTTAGTACATGATAACAAAAATTTGTCTGAAATAGAAAAATTTCATTACTTGACCTCATGCTTAAAGTTAGAGCCTCAAAATTTAGCTAAAACTCTCCCCTTAGTAGAAGAAAATTACAAAATTGTATGGGATTTGTTAGCTGATCGCTATGACAACAAAAGCCTTTTAGCTAGTCATTACTTAATGAAATTTTAAATATTCCATTTTTAAAGGAAGAGCCATTTAAGTCCCTTAGACACTTAGTCGATGTATGCACAGAAAACTGTCTTGCGTTGAGAGCAATGCAGTTCCCAGTGAACTTCGGTGATTTTATGCTTTGCGATATTGTTATTCAACACCTTGATATACATACTAGATAACTGTTTGAAAGAAAGTATTCTAATGTAGAGTTCCCTTCTTTTGACCAACTACTTGGTTTTTTTAAAAGACCATTGCAAGTCTTTGGAGGCCTGTCAACCTCAGCTTAAAACAAGCACTTCAAACAAATTACGTGCTTCTGTTAAATTTCAAAAGACATTTGAGAAAGCTTCCAACCAACCTACTGGTTTGAAAAGTATATTTGTTAGCAATATGGGCTCTCGGAACTGTATGTACTGTAATGAAAGTCATGTAGTTTACAAATGTCAGAAATTTAATGAACTTTCAGTTTTAGAAAGATAAGAATGTATTAAACGCAAAGAAGCTTGTCTGAACTGCTTGTCCTCAGGACATACTGTAAAATTTTGTAAGTCCAGTACTTCATGTAAAGTGTGTTTCAGACGTCATCATACTTTGCTACATTACTCACCTCGTAATGATAGTTTACTTACTCAACCAAACGAGTCGTTAAGTCTCAACTGCAACACTCTACAAAGGAGGTTCAGTCCAAAACTACACATGCCACTTCTCAACTACTCTTGCCTACACATCAGGAGGAAGTTTACACAACCATTCTAGGCACAGCAGCAATTCAACTTATGAATTTAAAAGGTGATTACAAAACATACAGAGCACTTTTAGATCCTGGTTTACAAATTTCTTTTGTTACAGAAGATTGTGTTCGAGAGCTGCAACTACCTCTTCAAAAATGCTCAGAAATTATACAAAGTATATCTCAGACTGTAGTACAATCAACAAAAGGAATAGTAAAATGTTGCATAAAACCTCGCTTTAAGAGTCATCCTAATCTGCACACTAGTGCAATAGTGTTATCTTGTATTACAGCTCCACTGCCATCAACTTCAATACCCATTGATGTAAGAAACCACTTTAAGAACCTCGAGCTTGCAGATCCTCACTTTGACACTCCAGGTAAAATAGATTTCTTACTAGGAGCTGATTTGTTTCCTGATATATCTGTTGGAGGTTTCAAGCATTCACCAAAAGGTTATCCTTCTGCATATAACACTATTTTTGGCTAGATATTACTTGGTAAAGCTATTACAAAACACAAAGCACCTGACACTAGATCTCATCTCACTTTGTCTTCATCTAAAACATTAGAATCATGCATTAAAAGATTCTGGGAATTAGAAGAACCACCACAAAAACACAATCCAACACCTGAATAAGTATTTTGTGAAAAACACTTTGAAGAACATCATTCAAGAGACCTATCTGGCCGTTACACTGTTCGGTTACCATTAAAAAATTCTCATCCTCCACTGGGTAACTCGGCTGACATAGCAAGAAAATGGTTTCTCTCCTTCGAAAAATAACTAAATTCTGATACAATTCTTAAATCCTCCTACATTGCTTGCATGAATGATTATCTACAATCAGGATTTATGGAAAAGGTACCCCATGAAGAATTGAATTTAGATGGTAAAAAGCTCTACGTATTACCTCATCATGCAGTTCAGAGAGAGGAATCGTCTACTACATAGCTGAGAATTGTGTTCGATGCCAGTGTAAAAACCTCCACAGGTCCCTAAATAGCATCCTTCATTCAGGGCCAAAACTGCAAAACAACATATGTGATATTTTACTAGATTTTCGATGTTTTCCAATAATATTTTCATGTGATATCAAGAAGATGTTTCATCAAATAAAAGTTCATCCTGATGACTGCAACTTTCAATTACTTTTTTGGAGAGAACATCCCACACATCCCTTAAGTATCTATCGTTTTACAAGAGTAGTTGTTGGATTTAGTTCATTTCCCTACTTAGCAATCCAGACTTTGAAGCAGCTTGTGAAAGATGAAGGAGCGTTGTATCCATTGGCAGCCACAGCAATAGAAAAACAATCATATGTTGATTATCTGTTATTAGGCGCAACATCTGTTGAAGAAGGAGTAAAATTAAAGCAAGAAACTGTAGCTTTATTAGAAAAAGGAGGCTTTGAATTACGTAAATGGAAAACTAATTGTCCTGAACTAATGGATACATTACCAGAAGAGCATAAAGAAAAACCTTTGTATTTTCAGAACACAGAAAATGCAGTCTTCAGTTTTTTAGGCATAAAATGGGTATCTGAAGTAGACAGTTTTACCTTTCATATAGATATTCAAGAAAAGCATTTTACAAAACGGAACATCCTGTCCACAGTTGCAAGAATATTTGATCCATGTGGATGGTTGTCACCAATAACCTTTTGGACAAAGTGTATTATTCAACTTCTTTGGAGTTTAGGTCTACAATGGGATGAACCAGTTCCAGCAAACATAGCAGATAAATGGAAGAGATTTCTTGCGCAACTTCCAGAAGTGGAGAAATTATACATTCCTCGCTGTTTTCTCGAAAACTTCAAAGGACATTCAGTTGCACAGATTTTGTGACGCTTCTGAAGCTGGCTACAGCGCAGTTGTTTACATTCGCATAGTCTATTCAGACAATGAAATTAAGACTCACTTACTGCTTGCAAAATCAAAAGTGGCTCCACTAAAAAAATTATCTATACCACGACTTGAGCTTTGTGGAGCTCACTTGTTGGCAAAACCTTTAGCTACTGCACCCGTGTCATCACAAAACATTGTCAAATAAAGTCCTCAACTGCATGGTGTGACTCAACTGTGGCCTTGTCATGGATTCACACTCCACCTTATAGACTTAGTCTATGTTACAAACAGAGCAGCTGAAATACAAGAATGGGTTCCAGCTCACTCTTGGTTGCATATTTCTACAAATTTTAACCCAGCAGACTGTTCTAGCAGAGGCATGTTGCCAGATTCACTTTTAACTCATGATTTATGGGGTCCATCGTGGCTACAATCTCCAAAAGACTCTTGGACTGTACCACGTTTCAGTCAAATTGATGAAAAGGAATTGCCTGAGATTAAAACAGACCCATTGCAAGTTTTAACTACTATGGAAAACCAAACCTGTTTTCAAGATTTTCTTCATGGACTAAATTGGTAAGGATTGTGGCATACATACTACGTTTCAAGAAAAACACTTTACACCAAGAAAAGGAAACATGCCACTTAAAAATTTGTGAGCTGGAAACGGCAACAACAACTATTTGCAAGGTCATACAACAGGTTCATTTTATCAGACTTCAATCTTTTAAAAGCAGGAAAAAATTGTACAATTCGCTTGCGTTCCCTTTCACCTTTTATTGACGAAAACAATTTAATTAGAGTTGGAGGTCGCATCAAACATTCGCACCTACCTTACAATGCAAAACACCCTATACTACTACCTAAAAAGAGTCAAGTAGCTTCAATGACATTAACTATTTATCTGTTTCTCCACCCTTTGCTTTTTTTGATTGTTTTTTTTTTTTTGTGAAACTGTTGAGCTTTCACAGGCGGGGGAATGTTTAATGTTTACTATTTCAACATGTAATTTAAGATTTTAATTTAATTTTTAAATAACACATGTTTTTCTGAATCTGTTCAAATGTAAACAAACCAAATATTATTGTATCTTTCTTACCTATGTCTAATACACACACTTCAGTTCTTCTCAAACTTTATTTCATTTTTATTATAATTTCAACGCACCTACGTTTAATATTAGAAAACGATGTTTGGAGCAAGTGTATACATCTTAGTTACCAAACCTAAATATTTCCTTAATGCTAAAAATGTTGTTGACTACAAGGAAAAATATGACATGGTCTTCACACAACTAACAACAGATTTTACATCTTGAAACTTAAAAGTGCTCATTTGCCACCTATGGGTGGCTTTAGAGATAAAATACAACCTGCTCATTTTGTAGATAACTTGCTTAATACAAAAAAAGTACAGGTGCAACTGTTGTAGTTGTCACATTTAATGACACCTCTAAAAGATATAAGTGGAATGGGCTGACACATACTTCTTTTGTATACTTCTTTTTTTCTAAGAAAGGGCTGCTTAGCAAAAAAAGTAAAGTATATTGATAGCAACTGACTATATAATGAACATTACACATTCATTTCAGGAAATATCTGTATTGAAGCATATTCATTATTACCACTATTGAAGAAGTAGAAAAAACGAAACTGATCAGAAATAGTAGGATTGATGCATCTTTATGTGATATTGGTGATGTAAATTTTTTGTGATTTTTGTTGGGATACCTCTGTCCTTCCTCTTTTATCTCTTCCAGTCTTGTAATGAGCATATATTAGAGTCTACTCCAAACTTGTTACAACTCATCTCCAACAAAAAACAAATCATCATGTATCGTTTTAAGGAAATAACATACAATCTACTATACAAGTCATAATCATCATTTTAAAGATAGTAAAACGTAAATTTCATTCTTTTTCTTTTGACAAATGTGCCTTTTAAAATTTGGTACCACAAACAGCTGAATGATGATGCAAGGATAATATCAGCTAGCGGACTACTGTGGTCAGAGGAGTGATGATCAGGGTGTAAAAGTCGGATGGTCCAGATCTCGGCCACCACACATAAATATAGTTTTCATTATAAATTATCTTGCTTTATAACCAATTCAATCCAAATTCATTTTTAACATCAACAAAGTAGGTTGCATGTTAATCAGGTTAGATTCGCATCTTCTGTTTTCTTATTCACAATCTAATTGGTATTTAAAAGTTAAGTGTTTTGAACCACCTTTCAATCCAAATTATCATCCCAATTAAGCTCTAATATCCATTGCAGGTGAAACCGTGCTGGGCCCATACTCAAAGAGCTGTGTGGGTTCATATTTAGAATATGAAGTGTACTATACATTTTTTTGTGTCTTGTACTTTTATTTATAATGATATACAGAGCTGACACCCTGGGGTAAAAAGAATCAGAAATAGGTTGCAGACATGTGAAATGAAGAATTTAAGAAACAGTGACAAGAAAATAGAGGGTAAAGAATAGGGACATTTAAAATAAAAGGTTACGTAAGCTTTCAAAAACATGCAGAGAGGAATCATTTTTAAAATATGTCAAGAAATATAAACAAATACTTAACCCTAGATCGTAAGTATCAGGTGAACCAATGTGTGCTCCCTACTGCTAGGTCATTTTTTCTGCGCTGCACAAGCCTTTTTTGTAAAAATCATAAAAAATACTAAATGTGCTCCAAATGTAAATGTTATCATCGTTTTTCTTCTCAAGAACTGTACTTACACATACTACCATCAACACTTACAAAAAGAATTAGTAAATAATTACTGTCATGAAAAGATTGAAAACATTTTTAAAATTTTGTACATAAATTATAACTTATAACACTCCTTATGAGCACTAATTTTTTTTTAATGATTTCAAGATAGCCAAATTGTTTATTATTTAGTGCACTGTAATAATATGTTGTTACATTTTAGATAAAATAGTAGTTTTTTTTTTAAGTGTTTGTTTACATAAAATGCAAAATGTGCAAAGATACAGTATGATCATTGTAGGTACCGGTACATGTAAAAATTCAACAAAATCACATTGAATAGACAAGAAAAAGTTGTTTAGGAAAACATACTGTGTCCATTCACAAATTTTTATATTTTTAGTTTATTAGGAAAAATAAAAATTTTACCACGGAAACGAACAATTTCAGTGAAAAATTACATAAACTAAAAATAAGGGGTATGTATAATTTTTTATGAATTTTTGCTACATGTACTTTATTAGTACAATCTATTAGCTACAAGAAAATGTTAAATATATGAAAATATTCCAAAAAGTATAAAACTTATAATATCATAAGTCAGTGTGCGCAAATTGTGTAAATGACACTAGAAAAATAGTACATACAGTAAAGTCCCGAAAACTCAACATTCCGTATAACTCGACACGCTCGGGGAACAAATAAATCAACCCCTGTCGTCGCTCGTTGCCCGCCGGCGAGAGGCCGGGGGTGAAAGCGAGGTGTGAAAAGGGAGTAAACAGAAGTGGAATGACCTCTCTATTGTTAGCTAGCACGTTCCAATGCTAGTGTCACCTGTCACAGCTTTTGTCATCCCTCTGCCTGGCCAATGTCTCGTCCCTTCCGCATGTCAGTCAACTCAGTTCTGTTCCGTTCGTCTTGGCGTTGTGTTGTTCATTATGACTGTGTTTTGGTGGGCTATTGTGTTTATTATATAGTGCAGTTTCGCGTTTTATTTTTAAGTAATATTTTTTTAGTTTGAAATTTACAGTGCAGTGATTACGTGACTATGGCATTGCAAATGAAAAGAAAACAGCTTAACGTGTCAATGGAGATGAAGTTTGAAGCGATTAGATAAGGGTGAAAGTGTCAATAAAATAATGTTGGAGCTAGGTGTTGGGAGAACAACATTGTTGGGCTGGAAGAAAAACAGATCGAACATTGAGTTGTGGTGCTCAAAAAGACTATGCAGTGAATCTGTAAAAGGGAGGAAAAATATGAAAGGAGGAGAATATGAAAAAGTTATTTGTGGTTTTGGAGTCACAGAGAAAGCGGAACTCCTATTTCAGGCCTTTTGCTTCAAGAAAAAGCCCTCAAGTTTTATAAAGAGTTTAAGGAGGGCAAACCTGGTTTCACTGCAAGCATTGGTTGGCTTGACCGATGGAAGAAGCGGTATGGTGTCAGGCAACTCAACATATGTGGGGAAAAACTTTCTGCAGAAATCGAGTGTAAATGAATTCAAAAAGAGGTTACACTGTTTGATTGAGAAAGAAGGTTTGAGAGGTGACCAAGTTTACAATTGTGATGAAAGTGGTCTGTACATAAAAGCGCTTCCTACACAGGCACGCATCACAGCACGAAAAATCTGCTCCAGGATACAAGAGGAGTAAAGAAAGACTGACAATTTTGGCGTGCAGTAATGTGACTGGGGAACACAAACTGAAACTCTGCCTGATTGGTAAATCTAAAAACCCTCGTCCTTTTAAAAATGTAAAAAAATCTTCTGATGACAGTTATGACCTTCCTGTGTGGTATAGAAACCAAAAAAGTGCGTGGATGGATGGATATACGTTTCAGCAGTGGTTTTCTCAACAGTTTATCCCTTCTGTAGAAACATTTTTAAAACAAAAAGGTCTTCCCAGGAAAGCGCTCTTGGTGCTCGACAATGCTTCGACTCATCCTGATGTTGAACACTTGCAAAATGGTGAAATAAAAGCACTATTTCTTCCACCAAACGTGACATCTTTATGTCAACCAATGGATCAGGGTGTTTTACAAACAGTAAAGAAAATATACAGACGGAAGCTTCTCTCATCTATAATCCAAGCCATTGATGGAGGAATGGATGTGATTCACAAACTGAAGAAAATTGATTTACTGGATGTCGTTGGTTGCATTTCTCAATCTTGGGAGGAAGTTCCAGCGATGACCCTTGTCCCGTTCATGGAGAAAGCTGCTTGATCATGTGGGAAATGAGTTTGAAGAAGAAAAAGATTCTGAAGGCGGCTTGAACTTGGTGGATTTGTTGAGGAGGGTCCTGGGCGCTGAAGAAGCAACAGAAGAGGATGTGGAGAATTGGATGCAAGAGGATGGAAACAGTGAGCCTTTAGGAGACAGTGAAATTAATAATAATAATAAATTCTTTATTTTTCTCTCAATTAAAGGAATTATTGTTACATTCAAATAACATTTAACTGATGGATTAAACTTATAACAAAATAGTATGTATAGTAATAAATAAATCACAAAATAGTATGTATAGTAATAAATAAACACAGTTGTACTTTTTTTTTTTTTTTTTTTTATACCTATCCAACAATAGTATGTATAGTAAAAAACCAAACAAATAAATACACAGTTATAAATTTTTTTTATATACCTATCCAGGCTGACCAAAATAACTAAACATTTACTGTTTATAATTTACATAAGAGAGAAAAATAATAGGGCCCCTAAGACTGATAAAGTCTGTTCAGGGGGTCCTTCATTCAAAAATAAAAATATATTTGGTATATAGAGCTCAAAAGCAGAATACTTTACTTTGTGTACACTGAATTGGACTACTTAGAATTATCTTTAAAAGTGTGCTTTTACCCATGTTTAAAACTAAATAAATTTTTATTAAACGTTTCTGCAAATTAAACTATTTCTAACATAGATATATACCATACTATCAATAACAAAACGAAACAAAAAAATTGACATGACAAGAAACAAACAATACAATATATTGCTAACTTATAATTTGCAACATTTCCCCGATGTTTTGTTGCGACAATAGCCATTCACGTAAGTATTTTAAAAACCTATGAACATTGCTTTCAATTTTGATACTATATGGTAATTTATTATAGATACGTGGTGCTATAAAATTAAATGTTCGTGTATAGAACGTTAAATTTGGTTTAGGTACAGAACTCAAATTAGCATTTCTTAATCTAATCCTACAAGGGTTATCATTATTCAAGAGCCTACCATTATTGTAATATACTTTTAGGACCTTATATATAAAAAGAGTCCTTATGGGTAAAATCTTTAAAAGCACAAAACATGGGGAGGACGGTTCAAATTTGTTCTTCTTCATAATTACTCTAACAAACATTTTCTGTAAGGTAACAAGCGGTTTTAAGTTTGTATTGTAAGTTCCTCCCCAGCATATTATCCCATATTCTAGCCTACTATTAATCAGCGCAAAATAAAGAGATCTTAGCACTACCAAGGGACAAACATCCATCAAAAAATAAAACAAACGGATACTAATAGTAATCTTACTTTTCAATCTTATGATTTGCGCTTTCCAGTTTAATTCACTATCTAAAATTATCCCCAAGTATTTTGTATTTGAAGTCTGCCGAATCTTGGAACATTGATTGCAAAAGGCTATTGAGTTAACTAAACACTCCATGCATTTGTAGTAGATATCCCCTTCGAATTGAATGCTCTTCCTTAGTGAAAAATTTATGTACATTGTCTTTTCTATACTCAATACCAATTTATTATTTAAAAACCACCAATTGAGTAAATTTGAATCCTCATTCAAAAGCTGTAACGTTCCCCCTGAATTTACCATTACACAAGTCATTTATAAAAATTAGAAAAAGAATTGCCCCCAACACTGATCCCTGTGGGACTCTACATGATATTTCACCCATTTGACTAAGTTTACCATTTATATTTACACATTGCTGTCTCTTATTCAAATAACTTCTAAACCAATTTTGGGTTACACCTCTAAAACCACAATTATATAGCTTTTTCAGTAATATATCATGATTTACCGTATCAAAGGCTTTTTTGATATCAATAAATAATCCACTTACACAACTACCATTCCTGCATTAATCTTATCCATAAATGTATACAATGCTTGCTCCGTATCCAAACCCAATCTAAATCCAAACTGGTTTTCAGAGAAAAAATTTATTTTGTTTAAATATTTTAACATTTTTTCCTTCATGATTTTTTTATATACCTTTGCGAACGTAGAAATCAAAGATATAGGCCTGAAATTTGAAGATAAACTAGTCGATCCACTCTTGTAAATTGGTATTACCACTGCATTTTTTAGCTTTGTTGGAAAAATCCCAGTAGTAAAACTTAAATTAATTAGAAAAGACAAAACATCCAATATTGCAGGGGAAATACTCTTTAACATCACTGAATGGATGCCATCCAGTCCCGGTGATTTACCGTTTTTCGATGTTTTTATTACTTTAGCTACATCTTCTCCAAGCATCACTGCTGTTGTTTCATGATATTCAGTAAACGAATCCTTATAAGACATATTTGCAACAGCCTCATTAACTTCATAATTACCTACAACTTCCCTAACTACAGTCAAAAAGTACTTATTAAACTCATCAGCTACTATCTCTGGGCTATCTACTAAATTACCATTTACATTCAATAAATAATTCCTGTCACATTTACTTTGACCCGTAATTTCATTGACTGTACTCCAAATTTTTTTGGGATTGTTCAAATTAGCATTAAGTTTATTTGCATAATAAGACGATTTTACGAGTTTTATATTCTTTCTTAACTTATTTTGTAAATCGTATATAATATTGTCTAAACTTGTCATCATTAGGCCGATTTTTAACTTTGTTATATAAACTATTTCTCTTTTGAATACGCCTACAAATATTATTTTAATCCACGGTTTTAGTTTTTTGTGCAGATAATTCTCATTATTTATTTCAATTGTGCAAGCAGAAATGCAAGTAATAAGTTGAGTCTCAAATAAATCATACGCCACAGATGCGTTTGTCTGTGACTTCACTATTGACCAGTCAACAGTGCCAAGCAAGCTTATCAGTTTATCATAACAAACCCGTGTGCGGGCGGGACGGCTTGGGTCGGAGGAGGAACGGTCAGCCGACAAGCTGGCCTCCCCCCCACCACCCGCCCCCCGCAGGACTGTCATGAAGTGATCTGTTATTTGTGTTTGCATTACTTGAGCTTCACATTCAATTTTACGCTTATTAACTAATCTAACTAACACATGGTCTATGCATGTCTGAGAAATATTTGTAACTCTTGTTGGTTCGTTAATTAAGGATTCTAAACCTAAACTTGCCATTTTAATTTTATAATTATCCACTTCGTAACTTTCTGTATTAAGCAAGTCCACGTTATTATCCCCAAGTATTAATAAACTTACATTTGGTTTACTCATGCTTTCTGCTTGCAAATACTGAAAAAAATTCGTCAACAAAATTATTTATAGTAAACTGTAACAATCTGTAAATAGCCAACAGCTGAAACTCGCTATTTATATATCTAAACTTAATTCTTACTATATCTGCCATCAAAAATACAAGACTTTCTTGCTCAATTATATTCAAATACCTATTTGTTGAGTAAAATACTGCTACTCCCGCTGAACGATGGTTTTCATTGACATTAGAAAATAATTTATAACCAGGTATACTAAAATAATTTATCTCATTTGATTTAACCCATATTTCTGTTAAAAAAATTATATCTGGACTCTTATCCCAAGTAGATATCTCAGCCAAAAAACAATCAAAATTTGCCCTCATGCTTCTAATGTTCTGGTGCACAATAAATAGACTATTCAGAGATTCATCTGTTATCATTTAAATATTGTATTAAAATATTTATAAAGCACAAAGTTAATTCATAATTCCAACTATACAAAGGTAAAAATAAAAATACATAATCCCTAATATAAGTACTTTGCATCAAATAAAAAATAATTTTACTATTCTTACTTACAAACATATCTACAGATTATCGAGGTCAGCCTGGTTTCTTATTTCTACCACCTTCGCTCCATCTTCCCTCCTCAGCAGGATGCTCCTGTTCCTCAGCCAGAGATACTTGTAGCCCTTCACCTTCCTCAGCTCTCGGGTCTGGGCCAGCAGCCTCCTCCGGGACGGTGACAGGGAGTCGTTGAGGTAGATGGGGGTGTCTGAAGCCATGCCCAGATGACGAGTTGATAAACCCTTTTTCTCCCTCCTCTTGTTCATCAGCACCTCCCTGTCAGTCCGGCGGACAAACTTGACGATTATCCCCCGTGGCTGGTTCCTCTCAGCGTTCCTCTTACCAAGTCGGTGACAGGTATCAATCATCTCCTCCTGTATGTCCACGTTCAGGGCTTTTCCGACTTGCTTCACGACCTCTGCTACTTTCTCACCTTGCTGCTCCGGGATTCCTTGAATTTCAACGCAGTTCCTCCGTGAGTAGTTTGCAAGTTCTTCAACTCTAATTTCCAAGTTAGCAGCTTTGGACTTGAGCGTTGCATTTTCTGACTTCAGTTTATCTATCTCCTTCACATACTCCTCAATTTTCTCCATGCTGTTCTTTAAAGCATCGGTATTTTCCTGAATTTGGCTATACAGGACCTCATATGATTTATTGAAGTCTGCAGTACCATTTTTCTGCGTTTCCTGCATTTCCTTAAGCATGCTCAAAATAGTCTCAAGCGTCACTCCCTCTTAAGCATATTCCAAGCGCATACTCTTCCTTCTACTCTATTACACTGTTCACACCTGAACACCAAACCTTGCTCCGCTATATACTCCAAATCCGCTTTAGTAGTGTTTACACACCTCCCGTGGAATTCCTGCTTACACTCTCCACACTGCACTTTTAATTGATTTTTCCGGAAAACCTCCAAACAAACTTTACAACTTGCCATTACATATATAAGAATATTCACTTGCCAAGTATGGAAAACAGCACAATCCGACACGGTACAACAGGCACAAGCACACAACACGGCACTACAGCACAGTCCCACTGATAAGGTTGGCTCCGCTCCAATAAACGTCTGCTCTGCTTGAACTCTGACTCATGACTGTGATTATTTTGGCTGTGACCGAAAAAGATCGAATTGAAGATGGTTCTGAAGATGAAGATGGCGATGATGTTGCTAAAGAGAAGATGAGTCACAGTGATGGACTTCAGGCTGTGGAGGGAGCGCTGCGGTACTTCGAGCAGCATGGCGCATCGGCAGCAGACATCTTGTTTTTAAGAAGATTACGTGATGATGCAGCGCATCGCAGATCTCAATCGGAGAAGCAGGCCAAAATTACACGTTTCTTCCCCTCACAATGACATTTTGCATACAACTGTTATCAAGTAAGTGTTTAGGCTACATAAGTGCATTATGTATTTATAGTACAGTATTACGGTCTAGTATTCGATTTTAGTTTATTGATATATTTACTGTACTTTTATTCTATTTAATCTTTTATTAACGTCATTATTGATTGTGACTTTTCAACTTTTTCAAATAAACATTAGTATGCTTTTAGTTAATACGTAGCCTATTTTATAACAGCATTAAAACAAGAAACAACATTATAGACCTGTTATATTGATGTAAATAGTTTAAATTGTAAATATTAAACACTTTTGCAAACAAGTTTGTGTTTTGATTGATTTTTACATTGAATTCCGGCAAACTCGACATTCTTAAAACTCGACACCCTTAAAGTCCACATTGTGTCGAGTTTACGAGACTCTACTGTATTGTAAACATTATATAAAATAATTTTTGGAATTTTTAGAACAGTAACACTTGATAGAATACATATTTCTGAACAGAAATATAAAAAATTTATTATGGTAGTGCCATAAATAAGGTTTTCGCGCTATATATACTACATCATATTGTTTTCGCGTAAATAAAATAAACAATCTATCTAGATTGCATAGAAATAATATATACTATTTTTTCTAGATTATTATAAGTAGGCTACACTAATACCCTATCCGTACACACGTTGTTCGCTGAAATCGGATAAAAAATAAATGTTTAGGCTAGTACCTACATAAGTATCAATTTCTGATTATTTTAGACACTAAAAACCGCTATAACACATTGTACTATGACTACACTAAACAGAAATAATATATTTCATAACAAGAGTGGAAAATGGGATTTTGCATGTTCGAGACCATATGTTTGAAGTGTGAGACTTGTCGAGCACTTCAATTGGTCGAGAACATGCATTTTCACTTGAGTTTTGAACATATTTTTCACAACACTACTGAATAAAAAAGCACTTGGAAACTTCATCAACGGTAAAAAAGCTTGGATTTTGTTGGTTTATAACTCTCTGATTTTCGTTTCAAAAAAGAAATACTTTTTGAAAAGGTAAAAAAATCTATATTTTCAAAGATGTTAAAATTGCTTTTTATCATTGAGAATTTGCTCCACATAGTCTTGGTATAGTGCTACACATACATTGGTAACGACCCACCCGCCCACCCATACACTGGCATCCACCCACCCATACACTGGTATCGACCCTCCCGCCCTCCCATACACATACATTGGTATCGACCCACCCGCCCACCCATACATTGGTATCGACCCACCTGCCCACCCATACACATACATTGGTATCGACAGCTTGTTAACTTTTGACAACTCTGACAAATAAACCAGCATAATGTAATCACTTACAGAACCACGTTCTACATTTTCCTTCTCCAGCCACGAACAATACTTCTTGTACTCTACATTGTATCTTTCCTTGATTTTTTAGGAAGATCATGTATCACTTCCTCCCCTCTACTTTTTAACGACAAGGGCACAGGCACTTCCATTTCAGTTGGCGAAACGATAACAAGAATGTTTTTAAAGCTTTTGAAGATTATTAAGTTGATGATAGTGGAAAATTTTCGAATGTTACTTTCGACTGTCAACAATAGACAGCTGTGGGAAATATGACATTTTGCTGGTTATAAACACTTAACGAAAACAGCTGAACTCGTAGTAGTGTTGTGAAAATATAATTTTATTTATTCAAATAGTAATTTATAACACTTACAGCGGATAAAACAATCACAAAGAAAATCGGACGCGCAACAAATAAAAATGGCTATGTCTACTCTGGCCGTGTCGTTGACGGGCTTTGCAGCTCTGCTTCTTCCTGTTAAGTGAAAACTTGTCACGTGACCATTGCCAACCTACTTCACGAAATTTGATCGAAGCGGCACTGATCTAATCAAAAACTCTACCTACCTAACGTTTTTTTTAGTTGATATCTCAATAAATTATTAACTAAACTTTTATCAACAACATAAATTATGCCGTACCTCGCTTTTGGCAAATCATGCTAACAAGGGTATACAAAAACATTTTTTGTAATATACCCAATGCAGCTAAGAGAATGAAATTTGTTTTGTTGGATAGAGTATTTCATTCTTTACAGACTGACATTTGGTATGACTTATTCCGTCTTCTGGTTATTCTTCAGTGATATGTCAAACATCGGCAATTTTACTCCCTCCAGATCTCCGCCGAGTGGGAATTGAGCGGGAGTTTCGAGTTCTAATTTTATTTCCTACGTTTATAAATTGACATAAACAAATTACTAAAAATCTGAAATTTATAGAACAGCACATTCTGCGTTGATTGGTACCAACATTGTAGTGATTGCTTGATAGTAAACATGTTTTATTTATTTCAATGCACAGCATAAATTATGTTGTTCCTCACCATCTAGGGTTAAAAAAGTCGTAGCCCAGGCTAAAAGATTTTATGATAGTAATTACATTTTTATGTCAAATAACAAAAGTAAGGCAGTGTGGAATGTGGTTAGGTCTTAACACTACGCCTTGCACCATGGCCGCACGTTTACATATTTCAGCATAGTGACAAGTAAAATTTATAAATGTGCAATTCATGCAATATTTTTATTAGTTCAATTGTAATATATTTAAATATTAAATCCCCTTCAACCCAACGGTTAATACTATTCCAGTCTATTTATTCATCATCAGAAGCCGTAATAAACAAATCTAAATATTCCGTTATATCTTCGAACTCTAAAATCACTGTCTACTGACTAACTGCTAGTCACATTTTGGTCAATAACAGCTAGTCTAGATGGTCCAGCCATGTTAAAAACAAAACACTAACAATAAGAAATATACACACTCAACACTTATTTACATAAAGTACACTTCAAACACAAAACAAAAACTGTCACGCCAAAACTGCGACACAGCAAAGTTATACGCAATGTTTGGACCACACTGCGAACGAAGGACAGTCACCTGTCCAATGCTAGACCAACGCTGAAACAGAACAGTTCAGATTGCCTAATGACTACGCAATCATTAGGCAATCTGTGCGTGCACCTACCTCTGTGACGATGTAAGGCGTCGCCTGCAGTGAATATGTTAAGAATGTAAAATCGAGCATTGCTGCAGTGAAAGTATTAAGTAGGGGAGAAGGAGAGAAAACTGAATGCGAGTGCTTAAAGGGAAAATATGTGGAAAGAAGTTATTGGATAGACATCTGTGCACAGATATATGTGACCACAGGATTTGATAAACATTTAATAATATATGGAACTACTCAAGAGTCATTGGAAGAGATAGGAAGTTATCTTTCTAGCTGATTTAAATAGGTTGTGCGGATAAAATCTTAAATTACAAATTTAATATAGGAAATGGAAAAATTTATGAAAAATAAAACCATTGTCAAATATAAAATATAACTTAAATAATTTTATTTTCAAGGTAACAGTTTTGATTTCAGTACACAAAGTCAAATGACAGTCTGTTAAAAGTATGTACTAAACCAACCTCCACTTTTTTGGCAAATAATATATATGTACAAAATATTATTTAAACAAGTAACTTACGATAACAATATAAGGTTAAACATACTGAATATTGACAAAATCACATTTTTTTATTATTAATATAAAGATAAAAGCAAACAAGCGTCCAATACATAACAAAATTTATTAATCTCGTTTTGTATTGATTTGGTTCTGCTGTTCATACAGAGCTGAAGTCACTTATACATAAATGTACCTTAATCAAAATAAAAATCACAGACAGCAACATTCCTTGTGCCGCAAATACTTTATACATTGTTTCATTCAAGACTTCTGTACAGAGGAGATACACGACGTGACGATGAATGGCTGGAGCTTTGAAGCATCATCTTGCTTTTATTTTAATTAATTATGCTAGCTAATTTTCACGCTGTACATGGAATTTCAAGTTACTAATTAAAAAAAAATATCGTAAGGTTATTCACAAACTTGTGAAACAAGTTTTTCCATATCTTGTTGCCATGTTGGCTCTTCGGAGTCGGCCAAGTCTTCTAAACCTGATGGCGGTTTTAGCTTGGCCAGCTCTTCACATAACTGCTGATAATGCCTCTGAAATCACAATATGAAAAAGCTGTATAATATTTTGTATTTAGTGATATGAGAACAACACTAATTGAAATAGAACAATAAGAATTGCTATGGTTTAAAAATGATTGACATATGACAAATATGATGCTTGTAAAAAAAAGGTGGGAAAGAAAACTTAAAAACGATAATGCTTTAATGTAGTGAACAATAGTTTTTACAAACATTCACTCAATAACACACACACACATATACGAGGGCTGTCCAGAAAGAAATTACATTTTGGTAAAGACAAAATTAAGGTGAAACAATTATTTGCTTGAAAGGTTAATTAAACTACTACTTTTCTACTCAGCCACTATACAAATATTTAAGCACATTATAGTAGTAATCAAACTTTAAAATTCAATTGTTAAAAAACTCTGAAGCCTAAGACTTGAACCAGTTGGCTTTGCCTCTATACAGTTACATTTTGTTGTCACACAGAGTTGTGTTAGGAGCACCACATCTTGGTTGATAAAAATAGATGGTATGTATTTAGTGCAGGGTCAGGAATGTTCAGCGGTTAAGGATATTCCTTTCACTTGAAAGTTCCCAAGATTTCTCAAATGGAATTTGCCATGTGTGATCAGACATTGTCATGCAAAAACAAAATATTTGAACTCTCTACCCATGTTCTAAACTGCCTTTCTTAAATGTTGTAGAGTTTGACAGTACATCTCAGAAGTTAATGTTTTGCCAAGTTCCAAGAAAATTGCAATAAGAACCCCTTTATTCTTATTCTTATATATGAGACGCCGACCAACGTTGTTGGTATTTTAAGGCGAATATGAATGGTTATATGAGTGTAGGATGAGTGTGGATGAGTGTAGTCTGGTTACTATCTGAGTTCGACCGTTCCTCAGAAAGGGCAATTTATCAACAGCCCAACAGCCAGGGCTTTTTTTTTTTTTTTTTTTTCAATTCAATTCAAACATTCTTCATTCAAAGTTTCAAGAATCAAGAATATTTATTTGCCATTAAATAAACAATAGGTTTACAATAGGCATCGTCAGTCATGCCAACATTATTAACCTAATTTAAAATGTCCATAAGGCCCATATCACAGGTTAAGTATTCTTCCAAAGTATAAAATGCTTTTTTCTTGAGCCAGCCTGATACAACTATGCTAAACCTCTTAAAAGGTAATACTCTTACAGCTAGTGGTAACTTATTGAATAAGAGGAGCCGTTGGTATTTGTGACTCTTATAATATTTAGCTAGTCTAATGTTAGGTTTAGTTAGATTCTCTCTTTGTCTAGTGTTGTAACTATGTACAGAGCATTGATCAGAAAAAACATCAATATTTTTCTTTACAAAGATCAGATTAAAATTTATATACAGACATGTAAGTGTCATTATGTTAAAATGAGGGAAAATATTTCTACAAGAGGCAGTTAAGGATAATCCAGCTATAATCTTAAGCGCCTTTTTTTGCCATACAAAAGCTTTTTTTGCTGATGCTGAATTGCCCCATAAGCATATACCATAAATCAAATTAGTATGAAACAAACCAAAATATGTCATAACTAACACATCTAAACTGACACAATTTTTTAATTTTCTTAAAAGACAGGTTACTCTTGCTAATTTTTTACATAGATTATTTACATGTACATCCCAACAGAGTTTACTATCCAGATAAATACCAAGCAACTTAACAGGTTTAAACAAGTCATCATCTAAGTTCGTGATTTTTTAGAGAGAAAATTAGATGCTCAGTTTTACTATTATTTATAACTAATTTATTGGCTGAATACCAGGTTTCCGCTTCTTCTAAAGATCTATTGAGTTTTTCTTTAACCTTAAAAATATCAACATCTGAGTGGACCAGCGTAGTGTCATCAGCATACAATACAGAAAACGAAGAAACATTACAGCTAAAGTCATTAACAAAAACAAGAAACAGAAAAGGACCTAGAACCGATCCCTGCGGAACACCTGCATGAACCTCACAGAAATCTGAACAATTGTTTTTTATCTGGACCATTTGTTTTCTATTGTTAAGGTAACTTTCTATTAGATTCAACTCATTATTTACAATTCCATAAAATTCCAATTTTTTACAAACAATCACATGAGAAACGGTATCAAAAGCTTTGCTTAGATCTACTAGGCTAGAGCCCACAATTTGCTCATTCTCAAAGCCATTTAATATACAATCTACAACTGTTTCAACTGCATTAGCAGTGGAGTGATCTACTAGTGATTTACTAGTGATATGGGCCGGGCAAATGACCAGTGGACAGGACATTTATAAATTGACATTTGCCCAAAGCAATTTTAAGCGCCTAAATACTGGGCATTTATGAAAAAAGGAAGTTTTAAAATTTAACTGCTCATAAATATTTATTTGAGTGCCTACTGCGAATATATTTCTTCAAGACCACTATTGAGTTCCTAAAACTGACTTTGAGACCATTATCAAAGGTGTAATTATTGAACAAACCTTGAACTTGTTAAAATATAGTCCTTAAAAATTCTGTATAGTATTTCCAAAAACCTAGTGTATCATAATTGAGCGCCTTAATATATTGTGGAATTGTTAAACATATCTTCTAACTACTACTTTACATTTGCTCCCTATAAAGTCTAAAAATGTGACTAAAGGGAGGTTTACACACAACGTCTTATTGTACGTTTAGTTTGCAAGAACAAATCCTATCAGCTAAAACGTAGCGTGTAGACAGCAAAAGGTACGTTTTGTCAAAACGAAATGAAAACAAAAGACGGATATGAAACTGACGAGGCGAGCATTGTTTTGTAAAAACTGCAACGATAAAATGGAGGGTGTGAACATCTTTCCTTGTTTGTCATATCGCCAGAAATAGGAATCACTATTCACTATACAGTACTAACTTTCCTGTCCTATTCTATTTGGTTTTTCCCTATTTTTTTTAAGGTTGCCAAGATTAAGAGATTTTTTATTTTAAAAAACACAAAATTATTTAGTTTCTTTTATTACAAAAAAAATTATCCTGCACATATATATCATCAGTGTACTCCTTAATTTCTTACAGATTTTATTGAACTGAATAAGAGTTTTCTTGTTTGTGTCAAGTAAAAAAACAAGGATTATTGTGACCGTAGTAAAAAACACGAACAAGAGTTAAAATAGTTGAGAATAATATAAAGCGCTTCTTCCATTCTAGAATTATAATGTAAACATAACCTAGACGTTGACCGAACTGAGCTCAGCTAAAACGTAAGAAAAGACGTTGCTGTGTAAACATAGAAGAAAAGGGACGTCTTGACGTACCTTTAATATGAGCGATAAGACGTACAGTAAGACACTGTGTGTAAAGCCCCCTCTAAGGTTAGTTTATAATAAATTACATTAGTAGGATGGAAATTATTTTTAAAGGTATGAACAACTAAAATATAAACTATCGAAAAAAGATACTTCCAATAACATTGAGAGGCAATTATCAGACAAATATATTCTCATTGTGAATTCCTTAGGCCTACCCGTATTGTTTTCAATAAAAACATAAAAATATTTACTTTTCATTCAAGGAGACTGGAAAAAGAAAGAAGCTAGGATACAAATAATGGAGGGATGATTAGAGGCAATGATTTCATACGTTACATTTTTGGATTGCAAATAAAATTTGCAAAAAAAGGTATTCTTGTGATTTTTTTGTATTCCTAACCTTTCAAAAGTTATTAAGGATAAAACATTCCTAAGTGCCGCCATTTTGAAAATAATCAAAAAAGGTTTTTGATTTTCTTATTTCAGTAAGAAAATGGTTTTAGTAAAGTGTATACAAAATTTTAACTTTGTAGGTTAAATAGTTTTAAAAATTTAAAAAAATTTGTAAAAAATACAAAATAGCGGCAGTACAGATACCAGAGGTGATTTGGAATTTTTAAATATGATATTATGTCTTGTTTTTTACCTACAATCAATACCTAAACAGATCCTCATAGAGTTCTGGAACAACCTGTATAATGATTTAAATTAGGTTATTAGGCATATTTTATAATAATGTTTAGGAAATTTATTAATCGTGTTACAATAAATAATTAATTAGTTTTGGTGAAAGTAATTTTAAAACAAATATAAAACAGCTCAGTGTGCGTTCTATATTATCTCTAACCCATCAATAACTCAACTGAGGTGGACAAGGCGGGCGTGTGACTCGTTTGGGCCTTTCACTCTTGTCATCTTATCTGTTCATGCAAAGGAATAAACAAACATTCCCTAAGAAGGAAGTACTGTACAAGCCTACATTCAGCGTTGGAAGGAGGTTTGTAGTTATTGCTTGTGTTTTTCGGAGTGTTTGAAAAAGTGATCGAATGAATTCAATAATTATAATTTTAGTGATTCAGTGAGGGCTTTAAAAATGCAAAATAAAGCCAAAAGAAAACAAAAATACCTCGAAAAATAAAATATAAAACAAAATATAAAAGTTAATTTTGTATCTTAATTTTGATTATGTTATTCATCAAAATCCAAAATCACTTCCTCCAGAGGAGATATGGTGATAGCACTTAATTGATTTCAAATTCTTCGTATGCTTAAATAATGAGAAAACTAAACACAAAATAGTATTTATAAATATTTAAAAGAGAGTTAATAAACAGTAATAATTTAAGATCAACAACTAAACTTTTGGAGCGGGTGGGTTACTAAAAAATAACACCTATTGTAAATGATTTGATAACTGGCTTTATGCCTGCAATTTTCATTGCCTAACATACAAATTCAACTTTAAGCAACATACTTTTAGTAGAATAGGTTTTATATAAACTAAATTACATTTCTCTAGGGTTCATATTTTAGCATAACAAATACAATCATGGATGGTTCAGTTTGAGGCCAGCTCACCAACACAATGACCACTGTGTGCGCCGAACAGTCATGTTTCTTTATTTATTTATTTTATTTATTGTATTATACATCACATTACAGTCTGTTTTTAATCATAGACCCAGTGACTTGTCCATACATACATTTACACACAACAAAATGTTAACAGAAAAATTCATTAAGAGAATAATATGCTTTTTGCAGAAGCCATTGTTTCAGTTCCTTCTTAAAAGTTGAGAAAGTAGTTATGTTTTGGAAGGTATCAGGCAACCTACTAAAAATCTTAGGCCCCAAATAATAAGGAGAATCTTCATACTTGGACAGTCTATGTTGATTTGTTGGTAAACTGTTTTTGTAACTTGTATAATGTTCATGAATATCTTTCTGAGATAAAAAATAGTTTTTATTTTTGAAAGTAAAACAGGCCAATTCCAAGATGTATAGAGAATATAGGGTAAGGATGTTCAAGTCTCTAAATAATGCTCTACAGGGGTAATTAATTGGTTTGTAGGCAAGTATGCGGACAACACGTTTCTGTAATAAAAATATCCGGTAAGTGCCAGTTGAGTTACCCCATACAAGAATGCCATATTTTAATAATGAAAAAAAAAAAAAAGCATAATATACCATTGTCTGTACATCCTTAGACGTAACCTTTTTAATCATTCTAATGGAGAAGCAAGCAGAGTTTGATTTTTTCCCAAGTTCATCTAAATGGTCTTTCCAGTTAAGATGTTGATCTATAGTGATGCCAAGAAATTTTACACTATTATGCAATCTAAAATGCAGTCAAATAACAAGAAATCAACGTGTATATTTTCATTAATATCATTTCTAAAAGTTAGTAAGCATTACAAATCATCCCTGAGTATTACTTTGAGAGCAATCGTATTTAGTGAAATGGTCCTTCCTGTTCGCCTGTCGGCTGACTGTGATTCTAGGTCCGTGATCCACGCTTCGATCTGACACTTGATCTCCTTACGCTTCATCCAGAAGTGCGTTTGTATCACCTGAAAACATTTGATGAATATCAGCAAACAGTTATAAAATACATACCACACCTAAGTTTTGATAACTTTGACACATGAATCAATTAATTGTTACAGGCTCATATGACTTTATGAGAGAAAAAAAAAAAAACAATTACTTATTATATGCTCAAGCTATAATATGAGATTAATAAGGTTTAATCAAGATTACACTTAAAGTTACAACAGTTTGAATGTGGCCCAACCAGAAGATGAAAAGCTGTCAAAAGGTGTTTTTAGATGAGTTGGCTTTGTTTTTGCACTCAAACTAGTCTCTGGAATTTAAAGTCTGTGATAAATGATGGTAGATCACACCACTTGAAAAATTTCTCTTCCGCTTGTATACTTTTTGTTGTGTCAGATGATACATAAATAAGCTAACTAAACATAAATGTTGAATATCATCAACTTCATTTTATTTATGGTTGCCAAACAATAAAAAAGTGTAGCTCTAAAAATCTTAGAACTTAGGCTTAAGCGGCCGGTGTCATAACTAGAATCTACAGTTTCCGGTAACAACCGCGTCAAGGTACTATCTACAATATTTACTATCTACATACACTATCTACAATGGTCATCTTGTAAATATTGTAGATAGTACCTTGACGCGGTTGTTACCGGAAACTGTAGATTCTAGTTAGCTCTAAAAAAGTTGAGTTAAATTGTGTAGAAAATAGTGAGGTAAGTATAGTTCAAATCTTTATTTTTAAACATCCCAAACAAAATGTTATTAAGTAGTAACTAAGCTATATTTTATAAATATTGATGGAGCAAGAATTGAATATTAAAAAGAAATATGTATTTTTAAATCTACTGCCTGCCTTGTTTGATTTATTTGAATGTAGTTCTTTATATAAGCCAAAAATGTCCAGCCTACGGCTACATTTAACACGTTGAGTGCGGACTACGTTAATTAATGTAGCACAGCAGTGGCACGCCTGGCAGACTACGTTAAATTATATAGCGCTCCTGCTTCAAATGCATTGGTTTGGCATGAGTTTAGCTATTGTTGGAAAACGTTGCGTCACTCACTGCTTGTTGTACCAGTTTTTGTGTTCCAGAGTAGTTCGTATTCTTTTCCCGCAATTTTTTTGTAGGAGGGATGACTGTACTAAATGATAGTATTTTGTGGTCAGCCATTAAGGTGCGCAATTATGTAGTCATTCAACATTCAATGTGTTAAGTGGCAAGTCCTTAAAGCAATCTCATTAGCATGTTTAAAGCACAATTTAACTCATATAGTCAAATGTAAAACCAGGTAAGTATGTATGTATTAATTTTATTAGGAACCTATTATCGATATAGTACCTGTTTGAAACATGGAGAAGGATTCCTGAGCTGTTCTAGCATCGCCCACTTGACTGTTGCCTGGCAGATGTTGGAATTGTACTCTCGGGAACTTTGGTTTCCCGCTTGCGTGCCACGTGACCGCTCATAACCAGGCTCGTTGAAGTAAGGCTCAGGTACTAGTATCAGTGACTGAATGGACACCAGCACCTGCAGGAGACACAGTGAACATTATTGTATGGGAGTATTTAGAATGAAGATGAAGGTTTTCCACTTGCATGCCAAGTATATAAGGAGGACAGTATTGATGACTGGGTGTAAGCAAGCAATTGTTTCTATCAATCAATATCAAAACACCCAATAAATTAGCTAAAAGCCAATTTCACTAAAAATTAATGCTTGTTGCAAAAAATTGTGTACCTTTACTTAAATTTTAATATCACAAAAAATATCTTTCTCACATTAATGTGTGTTATGAATAAAATGAAACGTTACATTTGTCTGTTTTTTTATTTGTGTTATTAAACACAACATAACCATACACAATAACTGTAGCAATGACTATAGAAACAAGAAGACTGTCTGCTCATATGGGCCCTGTGAAGCCGGTTTGCTATAAATTAATTCTAGTTTGGTTTTCACAGATAGTGCCAGTTTCATCTCTCTCTCTACCTCTCTCCAGCACATGCTAATGTGACTGTTAGCTAAGCTAATAGTAGGCCAATTAGTCGTTCAAGCCCTTATTTGAGGCTGTTCACTGTTAGATAGCAGCATATGTCTAAAACAAATGCATTACCTTGATCTGTCTGTTTCTATAGTCAATGACTGAAGTTAATGAAGTACTCCTTAGAGCCGGTGTGGTGATTCAGTGTCTAAGGCTTTAAATTGCAGAGGGCAAGGTCCAAGATTCAATCTCCAACTGAGGTAACGGTCAGTACTTCACTTGTTGAATAAAGTCTACTCACAGGCTTGCAGATTCATGTAGTTTACAAAAGAAAAAAAAAAAAAAAGAATACACTTATATTGAGTCATACCTGAAGGAAACTGGATGTGTGAGCATTCCACTTTTCCTCAGGCCGGCCATGCCAAGTGTTAAGAACGCTGAGACATACTTTGCCATCATTGTAGAGGTTAGGGTTGAAGCGAATAGTGTGGTGGCCCGTCGTCTCCAGGTTGATGAGCATTGGAGAGTTGGGATAGTCAGGTGGAAAATAAACGTCCAGTTCAAAACAGCCGTTGGCGTACGGCGTCTCTGCTGGACCTGTTATCAGCACCTGATGGCAATGCAACTTCATATTATTTGTGGATTCCAGGATGAATTATGTTTACAAAGAATATGTAAATCACCCTCACAGAAAACAAAGATCTGTGAAAATGGAGGAGTAATATACCAAAAATATAAATATAGATTACAAGATTATGGTGAAAAAATATAAATCTCACAATTATAATCATATTTGTATTGGAAACCCCCTTTCCCCACAAATACAGTACATAACAATCAACAAACACAGGACATATGAATAAGCCCTTGGCCTTTTTTAAACTGGCACAGCGTCTGCTCATTGGTTGCTACAGACACTACTTGAGAAATCTTGGGTGTCCAAGTTAGGTGGTGGTCAGTATATTTTGTAGAGAAGAGAACTGAGTATCAGGCTTGCCAGTTAGCTGTAAATCAGACCAACACAATACAGTTCGGACTCCAGGTCTCTTTTAGTTGCACTGGCTATTGGGCTATTAATAAATTACTCTATGGAACAGCTGACCTTGATTAGTAACAGTGACTACACTAGTTCATCTGCACTTAAAACATTCATCCACCCCTAATAATCGACTATATCACTATGATCAACATCTTAATCATGAATAACAGACTATTCGACAAGCTTCCCTCTATCTACAGTAAATGTTGTGTAACTATTTGCATGTTGGAAATTTAATTTACTGTAAATTTAGTTGGTTCAGTGGTATTATAAACAAAATTTAACATTAAATGCATTTTTAAATGAGCGAATCAGTTACAAATATTGAATGCAGATCTACGGTTTAAGTCAGAATCCTTAATTGGCATACTAGGTTTGTTATACCAGGATTATCTTGTGAGATCGTGAATCAACAGTAGACAAAAGTGAAGCTCAGTAAAAAGGCAACAGAACATATTAAGCTGACTTTGAAAACATGGAACAGAAATATTACTAACCTTAATAGAGGACCGACCAACACTGTTGATCAACCAAGACAAATATTAGGCCTATACCTCAGTGACAAGTTCAAAAGCACAAATTTAGGATCTTTTCCGTTATACGTATACCACTATTTAATGTCGGATCTTTTCCGTTATGTGTCAGCAATCCCAAAATATTTCTATATACATCGCGCCGCGGCAGTTATGGTTAGGTTAGGTTAGCATAGCCTATTGTAGAATGTTTTTACAAATTACAGGTTCATTCTACAATATAATAACCTAACCTAACCATAACTGCCGCGGCGCGATGTATATGGGCGGCCTCAATGTATTGGGATTCTAAAGGTTGAAAATGAGGAAAACATGTTTTAAATCAATAAATTGAATACCGTGTTCCGTTATTTATACCAAACAATGGTTAAAATGTATTATTCAATATATTTAAATAGTGGTATACGTATAACGGAAAAGATCCCAAATTTATAAATATTCAAACTGTATTAGTTTACAATTAAACTTTTAAGTTTCAGTTTACCTTCATAATATCTAGCCTATCAGCATCACATCGGACAAAGACCGAGCTGCTGAAAGAGAGAGGAAGTGAGGTGGATAAGGTGACCGTCTCTTGAGCCAGCCGCTTGACCCGAGCAGGATGACTACGGTCTCCACCAGCCCTCACGTTGGATTCAAAGTGGTATGACACCACAAACTGGAACCCGTTGCCATCACTTGACTCAGTTATCATCTCGTACGTCTCAAATTGCAGGGGCTTCATTACTTCCAAATACCTAACATTCAAGTATTTTAACAGTTATTTACATTCAATATAAATACAACTTTTTCATTGTAAAATATGTTATTTAAAACAAGAAATTACTCATCCTAAAAGATGCACCAATAAATATTATTAATTAACAAAACTGTTTTTCTTACTAATTCATCCTTTTAGCACATTAGAATATTTATGAAATAACGCTATAACTGACGAATTGTGATATTTTCAATGCATCAAAATTTTGGCTAGTTCTTAATCAAATTGAATTGCATTGATTTTTCCATACATCACACACCTCTACATATATGCTGATATCAAAGTTAGTTTGAAAAAGTTAATGAAAGTCAATTTTACTAGACTAAATTGGGGCTAAGATTAACACTTAACCTGGGAACCAACAGTTAAGATGACTTCCGAACCACCACCAATGTCAGGGGAGGCAGGCTGCTTGCAAGGACAGGATCGCTCATCAGACCCATCCAATGTTATCTTGCAATAATGTCAGAACCCTTCAGTCAAGGCCACTGGTTAACATATAATCTTTGGTACTAAAACCTATCACTAGGAGCCAGTGATAACCACAGTTACCAGCTGGTGAGGAAGACTGTCTTTGGGCTAGCGTAATTGTAAATCATAGTAATTAACTGTAAATGTTCTATCTACTACTATATACCTTTGTTCTAGTGATTTCCTCAACGGTAGATCCAACTCATGGCCTCCCACACTCTCTGAGTCTGACTCCGACTCATACACCAGTCTGTCTGTTGCCATCTGAAACAAACAAACACAGCTTAAATGACAACATAGTCTTACTTTTAGATTGTTTCATTGGTTACTATTATTTCATAAAAAGTTCAAAACAGCTTTTCCATGTCATACATTTAAAGTATTCTGTTAGAAAGAATATAAAAGCATTGCATTGTTGTTAGTACTTACGTGGCTAGAAATCAATTTCTCCAATATCCACTTGTTTCCTTTACAATTTATTGGTTTGTGATACTTTTAAAAGGGATATGAAGTTAAATTTTTGTTATATTCGAATTATTCTATATGTGATGCAATCAATTAAGCCCTTTGAACAGACTGAATTTGATATACAATTTCTCTTGCTATTGGTGTAATATGTCATTCTAATTTTGTAATATCTAGATCACGAATATCATCAATCTAATTACAAGCATTTTTTTAATCAACCATGTGTTTTCTCAGGGTTCATTGAGAGAATGTTATTTTAAAATAGTGGCAGCACTTTCTAACTATGAAAATACTGTTAAATGAAGTTAGTTTTGTATGAAACATTTAGAACAATAAATTACTGTTGGCTTCAAAATGCAATGTAATCGAGTTTGAACCTGTTGTAAAAATCCAATATTAATCTAATTTATAAACATGATACAATTTTTAGCTAATTAAATTCTGTTTCTTCATGTAAGTTACAAATTTTTATTTTTATATTAAATATTTTTTATTGGGATTAGAAGACAAAAAAAAAAAAAAAAAAAAAAAAAAAAAAAACAACTGATTTTTAGTACTTTTAAAACAAGGTTTCACTTTAAAATCTTATACAAAAAAACTATTAGGCTTGGAACATTGAAATTTTAACTACGTTTCTTTATAGGATGAGAAGATAGTTCTTTATAGGATGCGTAGTTCCTGAAATTTTTAGTTTGATAAAACAAATGTTTTTGTAATTATTGTAAACCCTTTCTATCTCAGGATCAGCTAATCATACAATCTTCCAAAGTGGCTTATAAATAGGTGATTGAAAAATGTAATACAAATATACAGTTGGGGTTACCAAGATTATATCCTGTGATTTTAACGCTTGATAAATCAACACACATCAATGTACGTTCAAACGTAATTGATACCCGTTGGCGGCCAGGTCACAGAACACGCTGATACAGCTTTTTAATTGTTTCACTGGACCTTTCTCTACTTTATTTTAAAAAGTTTTACTTTGTCCAGAAAGACATGTTTACTAAGTTAATAATTGTTAACTTATTCAATTGAATAAAACTGTTGACTAATGAACGCATGAATAAGCGAGTAACACTGTTTTAATTTTCTACTTTCTATTATTTCATGCATTTTTAGCTCTGTGCCAAGATTTTCTATTGTACTTTGTGTTGTACTGTTAATTTTTCAGTCTTCATAGTGTACAGTGAGAGATTTTACGAGTGTGCAGTGGTTGGCACACAGTTGAATTAAAAAAAATTGTAATGTCTTTTCTGATAGCAACTTAAGTTGATTGATTGTTTTCTTAGGATACAAATTTTAGTCTAAACACTTCCTTCTTTAAAAACTTCTACCAAATGACTATTTTTGTGATCAAACAGAAATGTTTGTTGTAGAAAGTCACTTTTGTAGCGTCTTAATTCTGGTTTTCAATTTCTTTAAAGAGGGAAATTAGCGCAACAAATTTGTTTTTGCACCAAATACCAATTTTGATTACTTTTTCCAGATTTTTGAAGATGGATTGGATAGAATTGACTGGATATTTGGATTGGATTTGAAATAAATAAATGATTGAAGAATTTATTGTCCTACTTTGGTTCCAACTTAATTTTAAGAATAAATGTCCAAAATTTCTCAAGATTATTTGACTCATTACTAAGCAATATACGTATTGATATAACAAAAATTCATAACTAGCTTTGACATAAACTTTGTTGGGAACCACGTTACACTGTTTGGAGTAGACATATGATTTACTGCTGCGCACTTCCCTTTAGACCTAACTTTCAGATTAATTTGTTTACTTACCAGTTCTGAGCTAGTCTCTGATTTTTCTATTTAATTAATTTAACTATTGGTTTCTAGATTCACAAGGACTGTTGCTATACACTAAAACCGATTATGTTACTCCCGACAGCCTTTGCAGAGTATTCTACACTGAATGTATTAATTTTAAATAATAAATATGTAAATAAGAAGTATACATGATGTCATTTCACATGGTACAATCATTGACTATGGAAAAAAAAGACTGTCCAAGACAGTAAATTTTCCGTAGACGGGTACTGCTATCTAAATTAACTTATAACAAACAATGCACATGTGGTGATTGGTTTTAATTAGGCACTTTGATGACAGTTTGGTATACTGTTTGTTATACTCAGCTACTAGTTACATCAGTGTACTGAAAAGAGAGATGTAGACTGCTGACCCTACCTGTGAAAACCGAACATGAACTAATTTCACTTAACAGAAAAACCAACTTCACAGAACCCATACAAGCGGATAGTATTCTCGTTTCTACAGTCAATAGTACAATATAGGAAGAACAGTTACATTATGCAGTACTTATAGAATGTATACTCTAAAATGTATTGAAACTGACTCTCAAGAAGATATTAAACAGTAAATGCATCTGGCCTGTTGTTACCTGTACGATGTTTGCAGTCTCTTGGATGTCAGGTATGAGCAGGGCCAAGCCCTCGTCTGATTCCACACTCTCTTCATGCTGTTTGCTACTCATCCTACCTACTTTCTTAGGATTCTTGGGCTTGTTTATTCTGTAACATCGAGATAGTTGATGTTGGTAAATAACTGTTCAATATTATTTAACAAAATGTATCACACCGTATCTAATAAGACAAAAATGTTCAATTGTTATTTGTTACTGCTATATCAGAGCAATAAAGGAGGCATTTTATAATACATAAGTGATTTACTTTTAACCCTCCAAGTGGCGGTATTAAACCCCTTAGGTTGCAGGACAATTTTACTGGTTGTGTGTGTGTGTGTGTCCAAACTAAAAAATTCTTTTAAAATATTCCAAATCACTCAAATATACCATTTAATATAGTAAAACATGAGATACAAAGCACATTAATGTCATACTTGAAGCAGTAAAACTTAATCGACTGAAACTTAACCTTAAACCAAATCTGGTTTAAGCATTTTTTTGTTTGTTAAATTGAAAATTATTCAAGAAAATTAGGCACTTGAATAATTTTAAAGATGCACAAACGCTGTAAAAGAGTGCTATACACAGTTTTTGATATGAATTCGCCACATATGTGAACTATAAACAAAAGTTATTATGTTAAAATAATGAGTAATATAAAATCAAAAGTAACATATGTTATATAAAATTAATATTTACAATCTAATATTTCCAATGATTATAATTATTGTATTCAACGAACACGTAATAAAATTGTGATGATAGGTATAAAAAGGTGTCTTTGTCACACGTGGAAGGTCGGAGATAGACGCTACAGCAAATTAATTTTTTTGTACAGCAAAAATGCTACGTATTTGTTTTATCTGACCTTAGGTATAATCATTAGCATCTCTGACGGCAAAGATTTTTATTTTTGGTTGCAATTGAAAGTCTTTACATATAACATTTTAAGAATTTGTTTCAAAACTATTCCAAATCAAATTTATTTATGTTAAATTTATAGTATGTTTAGTTAATAGAATATTAATTGAACACATGTATTTTCTTATAGCATCTGAACCAAAGTGGATAATGAGAAAAAAGTACAAATAGGCGAGCCTCGAGTATTTCTGTATTTTTCATGAGTTTTTGCATCTTGATGTTGGGGTTTCAGACAGGATTTATTATTTAAGTGAAATAAAACAGTTTCTGAAAATGCACAACATATCCTTAAATCAAATTCATAATTAGCACAGAGGAAAGAAAAAATTGTGCATTTTCAGAAATCGTAATATATTATCATTCAGGTAGTATTATCGTTTATCACTGTAATATGTTTTTAAAGATTACAAAACGAAACGTCTCATCAGAATCAGGAGAAATCTATTTAACTAGAAATTAACTAATCATTAATATATGCATTTGTGTTCCACTTGTCATGCATTATTGACTTTGAGATTAGCATGGGAAAACATTGAAAGAATGATGGGAAAAATAAAAAGTCCTGCTCAGTATATATCAATTTATCTGAAAAATTCACCTGTAATAGCTTTAGTATCCATCATAAGAATAATTCATTGATGTACCATCGTAACACATTTTGTCGCAACTGATATTTTAATAAAATCCAAGGAACTATCAGCAAGCATTGATGTAGCTCTGGAAAAAGTAATCAAGAAACGGAATGAGAATCTTCAATCTCTTCATCTCCTCTATCTTTAAGGAAAATCTCTGGAAGCAAAATACAGTAAAACCTCGCTAACTCGACACCCACTAACTCGACACTCGACAGATGGGTGCAAATTTATAATTAGCTTTCATTATTTGTATGTTGACTCAAGAACGGTGGAAATGGCCGAGGGGGAAGGCGAGTCGATCTAGCGCGTCTTTTAGGCTGCCTCGGGTCAAAGACCCGGTCTCGTCTACCCTCGGCTAGTGGTGGGGGGGGGGAGGTAGCTCGCTATTGTTTTCCTACCTGCTGTCGCCGCCTTCACATTCCTAACTGTTTACCGCATATTCTTTTTGTTTGCTCAGTTTAGCATTGGTGGTGAGCGTGATCGGTCGCTTTGTTTGTGCTAGTCGTTTTGTCGTTTTAGACAGTAAGTGTCTTTCGTCAAGTTTTGATTGAAGTGTTGAAGTTGTGAGTTTTAACAAGAAAATCGGAGACATGTCATCGCAAAAGAGAAAGCAAGTGTTGGTGTCAATGGAACTGAAATTTGATGCGTTGAAGAGACTGGAAAAGGGTGAAAATGCGAATAAAATTGCGTTGGAGTTAAATGTCGGGTGTTCTATAGTGCTGGGTCGGAAAAACAAAAAATCGGAGATTGAATCGTGGTGCTTAAAGAGAATTTGTACAGACTCAATTAAGGACAGAAAAACAATTAAATGTGCCGTACATGAAAAAGTCAGCGAGGCTTTGCATCAGTGGTTTCGTGTGCAAAGGGATAAAGGAATGCCTATATCAGGGCCTATTCTTCTAGAAAAAGCACTGAAGTTTTTCGAAGAATTAAAAGAAGACGGAGATCCTGCGTTCACAGCAAGTGATGGATGGTTAGACAGGTGGAAACAGCGGTATAGTGTTAAGCAAATCAGCATCTGCGGTGAAAAATTATCTGCTGACCCTGAAATTGTTGGTGAGTTTAAGAAAAGATTTCAGGAACTCATAGAAAAAGGAGGACTTACTGGTGATCAGATTTATAATTGTGATGAAAGTGGCCTAAATTATTGCATGCTCCCAGCTAAAAGTTTAGCTTTAAAAAGTGAGAAGTCCGCTCCAGGTTACAAGAAAAGTAAAGAACGAGTCACTATTCTCGCGTGTAGCAATGCAACTGGAGAACACAAGTTTAAGCTTGCTATAATTGGAAAACCAAAAAAGCCTAGATGTTTCAAACATGTAAAGTCTACAAGCGATGGATTTGATTTGCCTGTATGGTATAGGAGTCAAAATAACGCATGGATGAGTGAATCAATTTTTAAAGAGTGGTTTTTCGAACAATTCGTACCCTAGGTTGAGCGGTTTTTGGAGAAAAAAACTCTTCCAAGAAAAGCAGTTCTTCTACTGGACAATGCCACTACTCATCCAGACACTCAGTATTTACAGGACAAAGATAGTAATGCAATATTTCTTCCACCTAACGTCACATCTCTCATACAGCCAATGGATCAAGGTGTTCTGGCAGCTTTGAAGAAAAGATATCGACGTAAGCTACTTTCATCTTTAATATTAGGCATGGAAGAAGGTTATGACTTGTTGTCTAAGCTAAAAAAGATTGATTTACTGGACGTTATTGGCTGGTTGAATCAATGTTGGAATAAACCAGAACCAATAGCTCTTGTTCGCTCGTGGAGGAAACTTTTGGGTCATTCGGGAAATTAATTTTTGGAAAAGAGAGAGGATCATGAAGCCTCTAATTTGATCGAACTTATGAAGAAGATTCCTGGATGTGAAGATACCGTGGAAGATGATGTCAGACAGTGGATGGATCTAGATGGGGCCAGCAAACCACTAGAAGAAGATTAAATTATTGCTGCCGTGAAAAACCAAGAGGCAGAGAAGGAAGAAGGTGACTCAGAAGATGACACGGAGAGGAGTAATCAAGAAGAGAAGATGAGTCATAGTGACGGTGTGAAGTACCTCGAAGGAGCCTTGCGTTATTTGGAGCAACAAGGATCGTCTGCGATGGACATTTTATTCCTCCGGTGACTACGTGACGAAGCAGCTAGGTGCCAAATTCAGAAAGAAAAACAATCCTCAATAAAACAAATTTTCCAACGAATTTAGTTAGTGTATTGTAATGGTTAGACATTCAAGTTTTCTTTGTGGATTGTTCAAACAGCAGCTGCATATATGTAAGTAATAAATTTATGTTTATACTGTAGTCAAATTCATTGTGTGTTCATTTAGTAAAACCCATTACAATTACTGTACATTAATGTTCTGGATAACTCGACAACCCCCAAACTCGACAACGTCTGGGTCCACAAAGTGTTGAGTTAGCGAGGTTTTACTGTACCTGCATTTCCCTAAGGGCCTCGTCCACTTAAATCTACAATTGGGTTGAAGTCTCCATGGAAAAAACTGCAGGAATCACAATCACCAGAAAAATGATCATCTCGTAGTAAGAATCCGTCTCTCAGACAGCACTTGCACAGCCACGTCTTCAACATGAGGGTTTGGAAGAGCTGTCACCTATGTTTCTCGATGTGCCAGAACCAATACAAGAGGACTTGCCAAGCTTAGATATAAGAGATGCATAAAAAATCACCTTAGATGAACCCTTGCCAACAGGAAGTACCAGTGAAGACTTGACATGGAGTTTTGATGAACCCGCCGGCACTAAGCCTGTAACTAAAATTAAAATTGCTGAAATAAAATCTAAGTGATAAAACAAAGCTTGTTTTCAACTGCCACTCCATCAGTTAAAGGGCCTCTTTTTCCTCTAAATGCAATCCATACTGATGACATTTAATGCCTTTACTGGGAGACGAACTTACAAAAAAAATTGTGGATGCAAGGTCTCTACAAGATGATATCAAGTTAGGTCTTGACGAGCTCATCATAGTAAAAGAGACAACCAGAAGACACGTCTTGTTTTTCACCTGTTCGAAAGGCACAAGTAAGACTATCCAGTCATCCTTTTACTTCCACTAAAATCGCTGCACAGTCATCAACTCTACTACCAAAGAAAAGTGCAACTTCAGATGATTTTAAGTATGAAGCTTTGTCTCCTATACTCCCTCCTCTGAAAACTTAACCACAGCAAGAGGACCATGAGAATAGTGTGGTTGAATCTGAATATTCTGCATTAGACTTTGATGATAATGCTTTATATAGTGAAGAACATAAAAGAATGAACAGAAAAAAATTTTGAGGAAAAGTATTTGAGCAAACTTACTTGAAAGTATTTGGAAGTTTGCTTAAATACTTTTCCACAAATTTTTTTTCTGTTCATTCTTTTATGTTCTTCAATATCTAAAGCATTATCATCAAAGTCTAATGCAGAATATTCAGATTCAACCACACTATTCTCATGGTCCTCTTGCTGTGGTTCAGTTTTCAGAGGAGGGAGTATAGGAGACAAAGCTTCATACTTAAAATCATCTGAAGTTGCACTTTTCTTTGGTTGTGGAGTTGATGACTGTGCAGCGATTTTAGTGGAAGTAAAAGGATGACTGGATAGTCTTACTTGTGCCTTTCGAACAGGTGAAAAACAAGACGTGTCTTCTGGTTGTCTCTTTTACTTTGATGAGCTTGTCAAGACCTAACTTGATATCATCTTGTAGAGACCTTGCATCCACAATTTTTTTTGTAAATTCGTCTCCCAGTAAAGGCATTAAATGTCATCAGTATGGATTGCATTTAGAGGAAAAAGAGGCCCTTCAACTAATAGAGTGGCAGTTGAAAACAAGCTTTGTTTTATCACTTAGATATTATTTCAGCAATTTTAATTTTAGTTACAGGCTTAACGCTGGCGGGTTTATCAAAACTCCATGTCAAGTCTTCACTGGTACTTCCTGTTGGCAAGGGTTCATCTAAGGTGATTTTTTATGCATCTCTTAAATTTACGCTTGGCAAGTCCTCTTGTAATGATTCTGGCATATCAAGAAACATAGGTGACAGCTCTTCCAAACCTTCATGTTGAAGACGTGGCTGTGCAAGTGCTGTCTGAGAGACGGATTCTTACTACGAAATGATCATTTTTCTGGTGATTGTGATTCCTGCAGTTTTTTCCATGGAGACTTCAACCCAATTGTAGATTTAAGTGGACAAAGCCCTTAGGGAATTGCATGTATTTTGCTTCCAGAGATTTTCCTTAAAGATAGAGGAGATTGAAGATTCCCCATCCCCGTTCATACTTCCCCGATTTTATAAATAAACTCCTCAATCCCCTCTTTACTGAGATGAAGTAACTGGAAAAAGAACTTAGCTGCATCTTTTCTTGAACACTTTCCAGGTTTACAGTAATCAGAGAATCTCATCAAATGATTGAGATCTGTATTATCTCTAAGAATTTCCAAAGCAAATGTCTCATTCATCAGCAAATTTTTTTTCTTAGGTAGGATTGGTTGGTCGATATTTAAAATTACAGGAGCCTCAACCATTTTCTCAGGTATATTTGTCAAAGGAGGTGGAGGCAAATTCTTGAACTTCCACAACTGGCTGAGAACAGGGACGTGGCACATGATGCACTCTCAAAAAACTCTCCTTCAGTGACGAGTGGGTGCCATAAGGTTTTCATAAGAAACATTTAGTGTGATCTGTCGTCTAGGTCTGTCTTGAATACTCCTTGGTTGTTCAACTACGACTGGATTTGCTGGCTGAGTAATGTCCTCTAAAACTGGAGCTTGCTGTGGAATCTGAGGTTCAACTTTAGCAGCAGGTGGTGCTTGGAAAGTTATAACACGTTCTCCATCTAGTACAATTTCTAATGGCGCTATCGTTGGAATGCTAGTTTCCTTTGGCATTAAAGCTGGAACATTATCGTCCTTTGGCTTTTCCCTTGATGGATCAACATCCTGCACTGTTTCAGGAACTGGTAAAGTAGCAGTAGATTTAGAATGTAAAAACCTTTGAACAGTTTTACATATTAGATTGCCAGTTTTTGTTTGATCCACACTGGGTCTGTCTGACGTGAGGAGGGGAACTTAAGTCAGTGAGACCTGAGTTTGCAGCCCTCTGAATTCGCCCAATATTTGTAAAAAGAAAGTGCCTTGAACTCAGAATGGACTGCAGGGTTCGATAATGATGAGCGCCCAGTTACTTCAGGTGTGGTCAAAGCTAATGCAAATCTTAACCCAGCCCAAGCTCTTAATCATGCCTCTTATTACCTCAATTGCAGAGAACTACTTACAGTGACTCCAATAGTTTCTTCCCCAGGAGCTTTAGGAACTTAATTATCAGGGGCTGTAGTGGTTTCAACAGGCACAATAGCCATTCTATCAACAGTGGCTTTAGCAGTTTTATCAGCCATCTTCATGATTGTTCTACCGTCTCTTGCTCTGATTGATGGAGTTGGGTTTTCCAATCAGGAAATTTTTGTCTCACTGCTAGGCTTAAAGATGGAGTGCGGCGGCTTCTAAATTTTGCAGGAAAATCAAGAAGTGGCAATACAGTCTTTGGTTTTGGAAATGTTTTCTCCATATAATCTGCAAACTTATCTGCATCGTCAAGCCAACTCCACGATCTACTGTCATGAAAGTATGATACCTCTTCTACTTCTTCTACCTGGGATTCAGCTGGAATACCTTCCCCGTCATCTTGATGAACCCAATCGTTAATCACTTTGAATCCCATTCATGCCATATCTAGATCTCCAAACTGTGGATAGTCCTGTGCCCCATCCTCTTCTCCAGGTGGTGGAGAGTGTACAGCATACAGATTGAACTTGCCATCTTCTCGGAAACATTTCCTATCCATCACAAACTCATACTGATCTTCTTGTTGGAAATCGAATATAGGTGCTAAGTCTAGGAATTCAGGTAAACGTACTTTATAATCTGTTGCAAGAATTCTTCTCTTAATCCTTGTGCTACTGTAATGTGTAGGCCCTCTAGTTGTTCTGGCCCAATCTGCAACTTTTGAATGTTTGATCCAACACATTCAAAAGTTGCAGATTGGGCCAGAGCAACTAGAGGGCCTACACATTACAGCAGCACAAGGATTAAGAGAAGAATTCTTGCAACAGATTATAAAGTACGTTTACCTGAATTCCTAGACTTAGCACCTATATTCGATTTCCAACAAGAAGATCAGTATGAGTTTGTGCTGGATAGGAAATTTTTCCGAGAAGATGGCAAGTTCAATCTATATGCCGTACACTCTCCACCACCTGGAGAAGAGGATGGGGCACAGGACTATCCACAGTTTGGAGATCTAGATATGGCATGAATAGGATTCAAAGTGATTAACGATTGGGTTCATCAAGATGACGGGGAAGGTATTTCAGCTGAATCCCAGGTAGAAGAAGTGGAAGAGGTATTATACTTTCATGACAGTAGATCGTGGAGTTGGCTTGACGATGCAGATAAGTTTGCAGATTATATGGAGAAAACATTTCCAAAACCAAAGACTGTATTGCCACTTCTTGATTTTCCTGCAAAATTTAGAAGCCGCCGCACTCCATCTTTAAGCCTAGCAGTGAGACAAAAATTTCCTGATTGGAAAACCCAACTCCATCAATCAGAGCAAGAGACGGTAGAACAATCATGAAGATGGCTGATAAAACTGCTAAAGCCACTGTTGATAGAATGGCTATTGTGCCTGTTGAAACCACTACAGCCCCTGATAATTAAGTTCCTAAAGCTCCTGGGGAAGAAACTATTGGAGTCACTGTAAGTAGTTCTCTGCAATTGAGGTAATAAGAGGCATGATTAAGAGCTAGGCTGGGTTAAGATTTGCATTAGCTTTGACCACACCTGAAGTAACTGGGCGCTCATCATTATCGAACCCTGCAGTCCATTCTGAGTTCAAGGCACTTTCTTTTTACAAATATTGGGCGAATTCAGAGGGCTGCAAACTCAGGTCTCACTGACTTAAGTTCCCCTCCTCACGTCAGACAGACCCAGTGTGGATCAAACAAAAACTGGCAATCTAATATGTAAAACTGTTCAAAGGTTTTTACATTCTAAATCTACTGCTACTTTACCAGTTCCTGAAACAGTGCAGGATGTTGATCCATCAAGGGAAAAGCCAAAGGACGATAATGTTCCAGCTTTAATGCCAAAGGAAACTAGCATTCCAACGATAGCGCCATTAGAAATTGTACTAGATGGAGAACGTGTTATAACTTTCCAAGCACCACCTGCTGCTAAAGTTGAACCTCAGATTCCACAGCAAGCTCCAGTTTTAGAGGACATTACTCAGCCAGCAAATCCAGTCGTAGTTGAACAACCAAGGAGTATTCAAGACAGACCTAGACGACAGATCACACTAAATGTTTCTTATGAAAACCTTATGGCACCCACTCGTCACTGAAGGAGAGTTTTTTGAGAGTGCATCATGTGCCACGTCCCTGTTCTCAGCCAGTTGTGGAAGTTCAAGAATTTGCCTCCACCTCCTTTGACAAATATACCTGAGAAAATGGTTGAGGCTCCTGTAATTTTAAATATCGACCAACCAATCCTACCTAAGAAAAAAAATTTGCTGACGAATGAGACATTTGCTTTGGAAATTCTTAGAGATAATACAGATCTCAATCATTTGATGAGATTCTCTGATTACTGTAAACCTGGAAAGTGTTCAAGAAACGATGCAGCCAAGTTCTTTTTTCAGTTACTTCATCTCAATAAAGAGGTGATTGTGGAGTTAATTCAAGAAGAACAGGAGGGTAACCCATACCACATTATAATAAAGGGTCTTGACAGCTCAATTTTTTAGAAAGATTAGAACTTGAATAAAATACCAGAGTTTCAATTAAAACAGTTACCTCAATATGTTATAATAAAATATATTAAACCAAGGCCAAAATAAGTAGAAACTTAAATTAGTCAAAAATGTGAAAACTAAACAGGTCATCTCCGTTATCTATTACCTTCAATACCACCTTAGTTTACAATTTTGTTTTTAACACACTATGATTTTTACTGATACATTGGTATCTTGATTTCTTTGATATTCTATCTCAATCTAATATTTCATTGAGTTGTTTACATTTTAAAATATTTAGTATTTTACGTTGACTTGGAAACTCTTTCATAATAACTATTAATGTATTATAAATAATCTTAGCTTTGTATTTATTTATAGTTGACAATGTATTTGTGAATAGTACGAGGGGTATCCAAAAAATAAGTTTCCCACATGTGTGTGTGTGTGTGAGACCAAGCATGAGTGACTGAGCATCTTTCCGAGAGCGGGGACTTTTAGTTTGGGTGTAGTGGTACCGATTCCCGCTGCACGCTTGACTGTGCGCTATTTGACCTTGAGTCACGGGCCGTTCGAAATGGAGACCACTGCAATCTGCCGCCAGTTGTGAAGTGCGGAGTGTTATTCGTTTTTTGACTGCAATAAGTGAATCTGTTGTTGAAATTCATCGTCAGTTATGTGAGGTGTATGGTGAACATGTAATGACTGTACAAATAGTTCGACGTTGGCGAAAATTGTTTTTGGAAGGAAAAGAAAATGTTCATGATGAACAGCGAGATGGACGCCCAGCTACCGCTCACCAAGATGGCGTCATTTCTGTGGTGCGCGACGTTATGATGCTGACCAGTGATTGACACTTGACGAAATTATGGATCAGCTTCCACCAAACATTGAAATTTGCCGGGCATCTCTTCACAACATCATCACTGAAGAGCTTCAGCTGTCGAAAGTGTGTGCAAGGTGGGTTCCTCGTTTACTGTCTGACGGCCATAAGCAACAACGTGTGGCAACTGCACAATCTTTCTTACAATCTTTTACGGACGAAGGTGATGATTTGTTTTCAAGAATAGTCACTGGTGATGAAACATGGATTCACCATTTAACACCTGAAACAAAACGACAGAGTATGGTGCGGCTAAAAAAGGGGAGAAACCTCCTCAAAAAGCGAAAGTGATTCAGTCGGCAGGGAAAGTGATGGCTACAGTGTTTTGGGACTGCCATGGAGTTTTATTGATCGATCACCTACCTCGGGGTGAAACAATAAATGAGGAACGGTACTATGACGTTCTCCTAAGACTTTGTTGGGCAATCCAAAACAAACGACGTGGGCTTTTGTCACGGGGGGGGGGGGGGGGGTTTCTTCACAACAACGCCCGCCCACATGCCGCTCGTGCAACAAGGGAGCTTCTCGAAAAATTTAAGTGGGATATCTTTGATCACCCTCCATACTCCCCAAGCCTTGCTCCTAGTAATTTTCACTTGTTTCCTGAGCTCAAGAATCACCTTGGCGGTCGACGCTTTGCTAACAATGATGACTTGGAAAGTGAAGTGAATATCTGATTTAAAAGTATGGCGGCTGAATGGTATGCAGATGGTTTGAAGAAACTAAAGCTTCGGTATGAAAAGTGCTTAAATAGGAATGGAAATTATTATGTAGAAAAATAGAATACTATGTGAGATCATAAAATACATGTGTTTATTTTGGAATTATGTCTTTTTATTTCCCCCAAAAATTAGGGAAACTTACTTTTAGGACCCCTCGTATTTTAAGGAATATTAAGTTTTACACACATGCAACATAAATATTATGTTACTATAGTTAGATTGAAACATATGACTTGACACAATATTGCTTACTCTATGTTTTATTTTGCTGTTGTTTCAGCTTATTTTACAATGTTCTCAACATAAAATAAGCAAACGTCTCTCAGTTTTTGCTCCTGGTTTTTTTTCACTGTTGCCATCCTCCCACAACATTTTATGCCTAATAATATCACTTGGGTGTTAACGTTTCATAATATAATTTGGTCTTTTTTTACTGGTTAACTTTTAAATTCCTAATTATTCTCTAATTAGCATAGTAGGACAGATATGGCATCAGCAAATTTACCTTACAATACAAGTCCACTAACACAACATACAAGAAAAACAATACAGACAAAAAACAACATGAGTATTTGTTTTCTTGTCTAACATGTATGTGGATTTGTCTTCTCAGGTAAATTTGCTGATCTATCTTTCCTATTATATTAATTCCTGGCCTAGCGCTCTTAAGCCTAACTTAGCCGATGTATTTCTTAGCTGTTAAGGGTTTATATTATTCACACCTATAAGTGAAGCTTACGAATAAGAAAATCCACTCAAAATTTTGAATCGTGTAAATTATAGTATACTCACTTGAGCCGAGAGGCGTAGGTGTCAACGACCGTTTTCATCTTGAGCAGAAGGCACACAATGGACAGCTGCTGTGTGGCGTTGCGGGACTTGCGTGGCAGTAGTAGTGACACCAACTGACTATCTTGGGCCAGTGCTCGCAGTAACCGCAACACAGCGCGATACAGAGGGATATGCCTAGCCATGTCCAACACTAGAAAACAATAATTTATTATAGATTTACATATTTAAACAAACAATCAAATTTTACATAAAATTTTTCAGATACAGAACCACTGTACTGAATTTTTTAATTTAATTAAATGTTGACAAACTAAGGATAGCACTCATTATATAGCTAGTGGTTGATTTTATTTAACCCATTGTAGATAAAAAAAAGCAAGTGCATTAGTTAAATCATCGTCTCCTGTTGCCAGGAAGACGGTTTGGCCTGGGTTCAAATCCCAGTCAGGCTGAACAAAAAAAAAAAAAAAAAAACCCGAAGATTGATGCAATTACATTAGAACTGCCCTTCTACAGGATGCGAGGCTTTACATGAACGAACAGCAAGGCGAAATGACAGAATAACAGTTGGAGGTTCAAATGAAATGTTCAGAATCAGTCACTGCTACGGTTTGAAAAAAATTAATTTAGTCACCAATGGGCAAGATAAATGACTCCTATTATATTACTGTCAAGTTTGGAACCAATGACAGATCTCTTGGTAATATTATCATAGTAATGAGATAGCTACCAGTTAGTTCTTTATTTACTGAGCTAATGTCATTTGTTGACATCCATATTACACACACAGACACGCAACTTGCATTCTCACTGCGGGTACAACTAAACACTTTTTTACATAATTGTTTATCAAATGATTGATCTTGGTTGGTTTGGACATGTTTCACCTCAAGAAAGTGATCAATATAAGTAATTTGCATTTAAATTTTCATTGGAAAAATCGTGTTCTAAAAATCACTTATTACACCAAATTTAAGATATTACCAAGGTAACTGATTTAAGTATTTAAGGCAAATTAGTGTATTTTCAGTTATCATGACTTGAAAAGACAATTTAACCCATTGAGGATCGATTTATTTAGACACGTGCGCCCCAGCGGGTACGAATTATTTTGCGCACCCTCGCGGCAAAAGAACAATAACAGCACGCCGCAATAAAACTGCAGGTAATTTCTTAAATGTAACACTGGCCTGCTGGGGTATTGACGATATAGCAGTGGCAACAAGTGGTGAGCCAGGTTATAGGGTGGTGGGGACGATGTGGGAGTCATAATCAAATTATAGTGTACGCAGTTCGGGCGAAGAGATAACAATGTCTGAGTCCTTGAATAGACTAGGCTTAGTAACAACAACGGCCTCCTCTCGGTCCTCTGTCTGTTTCACTAATCTCAGTGTTACTTACTATATCGGTACACCGACGTGGACAGAAACGTATCCAAACTAAATACAGTATTATATTACTGAACAAAATATAAACTACTTCAAATTCAACGTACTAATGCGATCTATTGGATATTAATGAAAGTTTTTATAAACGAAATCCGTTTAAAAAAATACCCAGTTGATTAATAGAGACGCTTACACAACATAGTAGAGTCTATTGTAAAAATTTGGAGGTAAAAATAAAAGCAGATCACTTTAGCGAGCTGAGGTTGTCAGTGATCCGCAATGGGTTAATGAGATATATAGATCCTCAGATACTATCATCCCTTACAATAAATGATGATGACTGTACAGGGGATTATTGTTATCTTTGCAACAGACTGAAATATAGATTCTTTTGCTGAATAACCACACAACAACAAAAAATTAGATGGTAATAAATTATTGTATGGATGAAAACTAGTTAGTTTTGTATTAAATGAGAGTTGCACTTGTTACAATCACAAGTTAAAACGGCAAGCAATTAAATATGACTAATTTAAGTGTATTTATAGAGATTTAATATATTCTGAAGGCATAAAACGAATGTCATGTTTGAATGTGCAAGCTTTAAGAGATCCAGTTTTTAAAAAATCTTTACACATACAATGATGAAAGCCCACAGCAGCAGCTGTGAAAGGGCATATGTAAGTTTATTCAATTTATATATATATATATATGAGATGTGTACCTGAGTCATTGCGTAGGTACGAGGAGAGGGCTGGCAGCAGACAAGACTGTAACAACAGATCGTGGACGCAGTGAGGGAGTGGCTGTGGCCGCGGCTTGGAGGAGGGCTCACTGTCATCGTCTGAGGAATCAGCCGTCACCAGCCCACCGGGGTTGATATAACTCGACAATACCTGAACATTTACAAAATATAAAATACTCTCAAAAGTACTGTTATCATTTAATTTATGATATTACCATAAGCGTACAAATCACAGGTTTTACACTAACCTTAGCACTCTCATTTCTGAATCACTTAGCTTCAACAATTCTTCTGGTAAATCATGGTTTCAACTTAAGCAATTTGATCATGAGTACCCTATCAGATCTGATCCATCAACTTTAGAAGAGAAGAAGGAAAAACTGTCTCCAGTGTCTACTTATATCTGTCAATTATAATTCAGATCGTTCCGCTCTGTAGGCCTCAAAGGAACAGCACTCCAGCACATTTATGTACAGCACTTCAATTTACTTACAGTATGCTGATAAACCCTTATTACAGTATGCTGAAAAAATTCTTATAAAGGAAAAACCGGTCTTAAAATGTTAGATAAACAGTACTCACAAACAAAATCTTCACAGAAAAGATATTACACTGATAAATTTAGGAAAATCATATATTTTTATTTTGTAAGCGATTTAAAAAAATAACAGCCTGGAATTAAATATGAAAACACACTTCCAACAAACTAATGTAATGTTTAATCATGAAAAGGATGGCAAAGTTAAATCAATAGGTAACATGTGGTTAAAAATATTTCAAAATAAAAATTAATGTCATTAGTTATTCATGTAACATACCTGGAGCAAAACTGTAACATGTTGTTCTTCACTCCTTTGGCGTGACAGAGCTTGTTCCACATTCCAGCTCTGGGTCGTACTGCCGGTGCCAAATCCTGTACCCTTCGCCCAATACAAGTGTGACTTGTCATCTGACTTGTTACGTGATTGTGCCAGATTCTTCAGCTGTAATCAATTATGATTTTGTTATTACTAACAACTGATTAAGGACTAAGATCTGATAACTCGGTTAGAGATTCTTTTGAACACTTCTGATTAATACAAATGTGTATGAATATATCCATTACAAATTAATGTAAGAGCATGGCGTACAGGTGGGCTGATTGTTGCAGCTGAGGAAAAACTAATAAAAGCTCTTTTTGGAAATTCTATTTCCTTAATCTTATCATTAAAACATCAAAAGAGCATGGACCGTACCGGGTTAGGTAATAGTGGCTGGGTGGCGCACGGCTGATGAGTGAATACTGCAAGACAGGACAACAACAGATGCAGGGCTCCCTGGTCTAGGGCTGTCCGCCTTAGCAGCACTCCGTCATCTGTGCTGAGTGGCATAGACTCCAAGAGCTGTTTCAGCACCTCGAATGGCAGTGTTGGCAAACTGCTGGACACCGGGTTGCTCAAAATATCTCCTGTACAGTAAAAAGATCAAAGTTAACTACATTTAACCACTATATTTCATAATAATATTTGCCTCCACCTAAACACTAAGCTTGCTTCACAGGCCAACAATAAGTTCTTGCTAATAGGATCTTCTTAGTGTAGGTAAATTAAAACAAATACAGTAAACTCCTGATTATCCGCGGGCGGTTTATCCACATTGCGGAAACAACATATATGAAAAATCAAACAATTTGTTATGTTTTTAAGTAAAGTAGATTATTAAAAACAACTAGATCTACGTGTTTTATTGTAATGTAATTCTAGCGTGGGCATTGATGGTGGAGCCTATTGGATCGTAGAGAGAACAGAACCTTCCAAAATGTCATCAAAATGTAAAGAGGTAACCTCACACAACCTTTTTCAGAGTGCCAGTATCTGCGCGAGGCTACAGTACACGTCATGACAACGAAGTCGTTCCACCGCATTGGCTAATGGTTCGTCACGGCACGATGAGCGCTGAGGAAGAGGAAGATCACGTGCAAAAACAAGTGAGTCATCACGCAGCACTAGGACATGTTGATGGACTTATACAATATCTTGAAGAACAAGACAATGCATCACTCTGTGACAAATTGTTATTGAAGAAACTTCAATCACAGATGAAGAAGAAGTGTTTTAATACGAAAAAACAAAAGCGATTGACAGAATTTTTTGTGAAAAATACATAAACAAAATTTAAAGTAAGTAATCAACATATGTAACATACTGTAATTTTATTTGTTCTCATTTATCACATATTATTACGTTGTTGTTTTATTTTATTTGTATTCATTTATCATGTATTATTATGTTGTTATATTATAGTATAAACCAATTAAACACACTGTTGAGTTGTTATTTAGTACCTATGACCATTTCTTAGACTTATCATTCATGTTACCACTATTATTGGCAATTTTGAGGCTTATCCGCGGCAATTACGCCAGTCAATTATGCGGATAATCAGGAGTTTACTGTAAATATTAAGGTACTTTACACGGTACTCTACATGTAGCCAAATATTTTGACCAAGTTCTAGTATTAGTGCAGCATTCAAAATCATTTATAAAATCATAAGGCTCTCTCTGTCCATGTTAAACATAAATATGAAATGACTAATAGTTAGACCATTGACTTTACACAACTTGCAGATGGCGAACTGGTGATGGTCAACTTGCAGACAATTACTCTGGCTTTCACCATCTCATGTTACACACACTAGTGTATGAGACTTACAGTATTTTTTCCCATCAAATAGAAAAAAAATGTATGGTTAAAGCCTGGAGATTTTCAAATGCAGATTAGTGGATATTTTTTGATTATATCCGATATACAGCGAGGAATGTTGAAAAACTGTTAAATAAAAACTTGAAGTAATTTTAAGTACTGGATTATATCAAATGTTATATTTTACCTCCATCGCCGTCATCTGAGACACCAAGCACCAGACGCAACAGACACTGTGCTTTCCGTTTATCTTTCAGAAGTACTTCAGCATAACCCGGCAGTCGTAAAAACAGGCCAAAGGCAGCTAGTGAGTGCAATGGGACTGAAGGAGTGGTCACTTCAGTGTGCTTGTTTCCAGGTCCTCCACTCTGACCACTGGTCACATACGGCGCGGCGATGCTCTCAACTACTTCCTACAAACAATTTGAACAATTTTGCAAAATATTTTACAAACTGGAAAATAAAATTATTACTATCTTGATTGGCACATGCAAAAATGTTGTACAGTAATCAAAATGTAGATTCTGCCATATTATTGTTAAAAAATGAAAATTTGAATGTGGCTATAAATTCAACATTTACTGACCAAGTCATTACAATATGTGTTATTTTATTTCCTATACCACGGGTTCCAAAACTGGGAAGCAAGTTGGAAATAAGACAGGATTTAAATTATGATATGAGACCACTGAAAATAAATACAAGTTCATTCATCTCACCAACAGACTGACTTCTTTTTCTTTTACATTCTATACAATTTACTGTGTGAAGGGGGGTTGAGGGTGACGGGGTGAGAGGCTTTAATTTCCACAGGAGGGGGCGTGGTACAAAAATGTTGGGAACTATACGAGGACGTACTATATACAAGAATATTGAATTTTTAAGATCACAATGAGGCCCATTAGACAATACAAGATGCACAGGGTCTTTTAGAGTGCTATTTCCAAAACTCTCAAAGATCATGAACATCAAGTTAAACTAAAATCAAAGAAACCAGTTTGTAAAACTAAAATCATTCAAGATCACTTTACATAAATGTTCATTTGTTGTTGCTATTCACGCCTGCCAAAACTCTTGATATGATAAAGTTCCTAACAAACCTCGTAGATATCATCACTGGCCTCCACTTTGACCCAGTCCGCGTCCACCTGGTCGGAGGAAGGGGGTAGTATGGGTGGTGGTGGTGCTGACGTGGAGCGGAAGTACAATAAAGTCTCTGGGTAAACGAGCGGTAGATGCTCGGCCAGCAGTGCGAGTCCCCCTTGCTGGGTGAACACTTGTAAGGAGCTGGGGAATGCTGGGGTTGTCAGCAAGGCCTCATTGCACTCTACACTCCCTGAAACCAAGCATACTAGTTTAAATGTTGTTTTAACTGTGTTCACGCATCATTACACTCAGCCATATATCTACATTCATCTACTAAACACAGTAAAAAGTAGAGAAAAACGTTTTATTTACAGTCAGGGCAAAACTACCAGCAGCTAATAACCTATCAGGGGTATTGCCTGCTCTTTTATACCCACTGCACTTTAGTTTTGGTACATAGTTTATTTGCCTCAGGAAATGCTCCCTCTCCTTCTTTATGTTCAAATGAACTCATCCATTATCTGATCACCAAAACCCCAATCTCATCTCTTCACTTATTGGAGTTGCAGTGAGACTGAACCAGTCTCTCACACCCTACGCAACACTTTGTGTTAGTGATTTTTTACAAATTACTAGGTCAATAATTACACCTTGTGTCACTCTTCGCGTTATGGACTTTCTAGTTTTATTAAACAAATAAGAAGTAGTGTATAGTATGCAAAGTAAAGTGAAATAATAAAACTATCTGTTTTTCAACTTTTTTATAAGTAAAACTAACATTTTAAAAGCATTATACAGTAATTTACCGGGTTTTGTTAAAAAATAAACACCAGATTTGTCAATTGTAGCACAATAAAACTTTTTAAAATTAGCTATATTTAATTTAAAGATGAGAAATAATTAACATTATATACAGTAAAAATAACTGCTTTATTTAAATGTTCAAACTGTAAAACTAAAATTTCTTATTTTCCAGCTGCATATTTTCTTATACATGTAATTAAATAGAAAGGTTTTGTATTAAGACATTATGTTATAGAATGATATTATAAAATAAAGACTTTTTTAATATACCTGGTCTAATCCAACCACCGTGACCTCTCACGCAAAATATTTTACGCAGCACATGACGTGTTTACAGCTACTCCACATATCCAAGTTCAAGACATAAATAATATAATTTGCACAAATATAAACTCACATTTTGTTTCAATTCATGTTCAAACAAGCAAATTAGGAATGTGTGCTGAGAATTACTTGTAGGTCTGGGGTTAATTTTAACCACTCAAGAGTGATTTCAACAAACGTTTTTATATGTTTACATGGCCCAAAATAAAAACAGCTAACAATTGTCCCATACACAAGAAGTTTTGTAGATATCATGGTGCTACTTTCTATTTAACACTGCTGATAGAGTTAAGGCATATAACATTAAGGTAATTGACCGAGGTTTACCTGTGATTGGATGGATGACTAGAGTCAGCTGAGAGCTGAAGGACACACCTCTGTGGGTCAGCAGAGTCAGCAGCTGTGACAGTGTGAGAGTGGGTGGCAGAAACACTCCAGGTAAATCTGGGTGTTGCAGACCTTCATTGCTGACCACAATGTCTGTAAATGTCAGATGCCAAAGTTAAAAATCCAAACTCACACATCTCTAGACTGTTTATAAACACAATATTCACACAAATCTATAAACTAAATTTTAAATAGCTTACCTAATGTAGACGAACTAGAGGGATGTGCCTTTTTCCCATACACCTTGTCCTTGAACATTGAGAAAGCTGCATTCTTCAAGTCCTTAGTGCGCTTGTCCTTAGCTGTGACTCCAGCGGCTACAAACAGCTGCTCTGACGCCTCAGGCCATAGGCACTCACGCAGGCTCTCTTTGCTGTTATCACTTGCTTTGCTCTCAGCTGTACCATTTCCAGTATCTGCAAATTTTTAACAAAGCTGCTTGGTAACTAATCCATTGTGATATTCTAATAGTGATATATATGAAGGGCCGTAAAATTTGATTCTTGATTCTCAAGTTAGTTTTTGGATAGTTATCGTTTCATGTTGTTATGTAGTTGTGTAACAACAAGCTCAAGATATGTCCAACATACAAACGAAACAACATGTGTATTGTTACTTGTATTGTATTGTGTATCTTCAGTTTTTTTTTTTTTTTTTTATAATAATAATAATCTTTATTTTCTCAAAACATCTTACATATATGGTACATATTTACAAAACAGGTTTGAAAATGCCAGTTCTGACTTTACAAAAATTATACACATAACAAAAATATAATAACATTTACAATCATTCCAGCTACACAAGAAATTACACAGTTATGAGTTACGTTTGAGAAAACAAAAGGAAAAACCTCCAAGGCATAAGCCTGATAGGAGGTCTAGGTGAGATACAAATTCAAAAGTGGCTAAAAATAAAAATACCAACATAGAAAAAAGAGCTTCCAAAAGCGTACTGTACTATACAATAAAATAAATTGTAAGTAAAACTAATGTGACTCAGAGCCTATATAAAATAATAAAATAAATACAAAGAAAAATTGAAAGACATTATTGAACATTTCAAATGTCTTCAACCGTGTTTTTTGTAAGCAACCAACTTCTCAATAATTTAACGAATAAGTGAGAGTTACTGATGCTTTTAATTTCCATTGGCAGTTGATTAAACATATAAGGTGCTAGAAATGCAAAAGATTTTGTGAAAAAAGTTGTAGCTGGTTTTGGAATATCCAGGTCGCTGGCATTTCTCAGCTTAGATTTATACAAATTATTTTTATGCCCCTTACTTCTAACGAAGAAAACTTGTAATACCTTGTACACGTATAAATATCTCAAAGGTAAAATTCTCAAAATCGTGAATAAAGGAAAAGATGGTTCCCTTTTAGCTTTCTTGGATATGATTCTAATAAACTTCTTTTGAATATTGTAAAGGGATTTTAAATTTGAAAAATAAGTTCCCCCCAACAAGTAATTCCGTATTCAAGTCTGCTATGAACAAGTGAAAAATATAACATTCTTAAAATACTACCGTCACAAAGATTTTGTAGAAAATAAAATATACGTATAACATTATTCAACTTAGATCTTAATTCTAGTACATGCTGCTTCCAGTTCAAGTTACTATCTACGACTATTCCTAAATATTTTATATAGGGTTCACTTGTAATTTCTTGACATTTTATATTACAAACATTTCTATTGCATACACATTCTATACACTTATAAATAATCTTATTATCAAATTTTGATTCTCCTCGAAGGTTAAAAATTATGAATTTGGTTTTAGGAGTACTCAAAAACATATAATTTTTTCAAAACCACCATTGAATGGCTTCAAGGTCATGGTTAAGCTGAAATTCCAACGTATTTAAAGATTCCCCAAAATAACTAATGGCAGTATCGTCTGCAAAGGAAGACTGATTTCCAAATAGATTAGCATTACATAAATCGTTTATATAAATCAAAAACAGTACCGGACCTAACACAGAGCCTTGCGGCACCCCATGCTTTATTATAACAAACTGACTTAAAACTCCATCAATCTTCACACATTGTTTTCTGTTTTGTAAATAACTGTAAAACCATTTATAGACTACTCCTCTTATTCCACAATTATAAAGTTTTTTTCAGTAAAATTTTGTGATTTACAGTATCAAATGCCTTAATGATATCTAGAAACAATGCACACACCTTATCACCCTTATTGATACCTTGGCAAATTTTTTCCATGAATGCAAGAAGTGCTGTTTCAGTATTAAGTCCTCTTTGGAAGCCAAATTAATTTTTACTAAAAAACCATCTATTTTTAAGAAAATCCAATAACTTTTGTTTCATAATTTTTTCGAAAACCTTTGAGAAAGATGATAAAAGAGATATTGGCCTGTAATTATTGCAATCTTTCTTTGATCCCTTCTTACATATTGGAACAACCACTGCAGTCTTTAAGTTCTCCGGAAAAATGCCTGTTTCAAAACTTAAGTTAATAATATACAACAAAACTTCACTAAACTTATTATAAAACTGTTTTATAATATTAGAACTTATGCCATCTATTCCTGTTGAAGAGTTAGACTTTAAAGAGTTTATTGCTTTGCTTAAATCAGTTATAGACGCTGGTTTTAAGAACATAGAACTAGGTTCACATTTTTCAGGAAAAATCCTTTTGTAACATTGACCGTTAAAATTGAAAGGTTGTGTCTTATTTTGAATTAAATTTGCTCCAACACTAGAAAAAAATGAATTAAAATTATTTGCAATTTCCAGGGGATCTGTGATAGTGGTGCCATTTAGTTCCAATTCTATTTTCTCAGAAGACTTAGATTTTTGTCCCGTGATTTCTTTTACTTTATTCCAAGTTTCCCTAGAATTCCCTCGACTCTTCTCAAAAACCTCTCTATAATAATTTTGCTTAAGCATTTTTATGTTTTTTCACTATTATGACAATTCAAATTCCTTATTCCTCATTAGGGATAGTCCTATGTTGAATCTTCGAGTTCTCTAGATTCAATGCTTCAGGCGAGATAACTTTCATTTTGGGAATTTAACAGGTAGAATTATTTATTTGGATGACATTTTTATGTAAAATCAACCCTTCCATTTTTATAATTTTATGATAACTAAATACTATCTAAAACTGAATAGGAATGAATTTGCAAAAAAAGTTCTTAATAAAACTGGCCACCCTACTTGTTAGTGTTCAGTTCAACTTTTCATCTTTCAAACTGTATTATTTATTACCGTTCACTTAGGAAGTATATTTATACCATTTTTGAGTAAGCTTTTCTTTGTGCCCACACTTGCTTCATTCTTTTGAAAAGAGGTCTATTTCTTTCACTAGATCAAGTTTGTCTAGCTCTTTTTCCTGATACTCTCTGGCCTGGTTTCCTACCAAAATTGGTTGGTAATATAGTTGATTAAATCCCAGCTTCATAAACTGAAGGTTCTCAGTTCGACCAGTCATAACAAAAGTTGAAAAGAATCAGCTGATAACCAACGACTGTTCTTTGTCATTGGCTATAAAATAATGACACTTACTAAGAAATAATCGTTCTTAGTTTGTAACAATGACTACAGTCGCTCAACTACACTCACCACAATCAATCATAATTCATAATCATCTATATATTACAATCGCTATCTTAAGAAGAAATAAAAATCTTCTAACAGAACCTATTTCTATTATAAATATCAGTTTATGTTACACCTATCCATTTTAATTGTTTTTGTTTTGGCCACAATTTTCCATAATTACAATAAATTGTTATGTAAATTAATTTGACCCAATTTAAGTAGATGTTTTTCTGGAGTATCTTCTCAGATATGAATAAAGTCCACCAGGAAGTGTCATACTACAACTTGTCTCTTCACATAAATTAAAATTTACAACAGGTATGATTCTTTTGGCATAAAACATAACTTAATTAAAAAAATAACAGTTTTCAGCTTGTGAATATGAATGTAATGAGCCAAACAACCCAACTTTATGTGTTTAAATATTGTCGTACTCACTGGCAACTAGTCGAAGGATGTCAGCGCAGGTGGTGTGGACACTGAGGTACAGTAGGAGTGAAGTATGGCCAACTCCATGGCGAGGGTGTGGTGGGGGTGAGGAGTTGGAGGCAGAGCCCCGGATTCCTGCTGGCACTCGTACACACACTGCCACACGCTCACTCTTCAACAACAGCTGGAGGATGAGACGTCGTGTGACCCCTGAGATTCCAGCCTCACCTGACATGAGTACTTTTTAAATAAAATGTTCCATATTAACAAAATGAATTCTTTATAAACACTTTAAAGCCTCTCTTTACCCTCCGATAATTTTTTATGAAATATACAAACAAAACCCTCCAGTAAAGTTAATCGCAAATAATTATTTAAATGTACAAAAAAAGATTCTCTGCTCAGTTAATAATCAAATCTAAATATACACATGCACCGACATTACAAACAGAAAATGCAAGTGTTTTCCTGCTTAAATCCACTTCTTTACTTAGAATAGAATAGAATAAGTTTATTCCAAAAATTTTACATAATTATGGCCCCGCTAAGTAACAAATAATACTTGTCAGCGGGGTCCATCTTAACTGTAACATGTGATACATCAAATAAATTAGTATATAGTACATAGTAATGTAATAAATTTAACATAATCTTAAGAATAACTGTATAGAAACAATGGCAATTGGCGGGCAAATAATTTACCTAGTGTATAAGTGGCAAACTTAAACAAGTTAACTGATATTACATAGATAGTTTATAATAACAAGTACTATGAATATATTTATAAAAAGGTTGTTCCCAAAGATGGTGCCTTTGTAGTTTGTACATTTCATGAGGAATGGGTGGAGCTGATTAACTTCCCTTACCCCAACTCAAAAACAGGTTTCTCTGCCAGATGTGATTTAACATGTTCTCAAACTAGCATCTGCTTTAACTAGTCAGTTCAATATCAGCTCCAACCATGTGCACTATATGCTCCAAGCTTACAGAAAAATTTTCAATGATGAAATAAACAAGAAATCAGCTTAATTAACCTATTCAACTGATAATCCCAAAATTTCTCATTTGTAATGTGATTCTTACAGTACTAACACTACCCAATATTATGTATTAATTGTTATGTACCATGGAATATATTCAGTGTTGCTATTGTGTTTCAAAGTGTTTGGTGTTATATGTAATCCATATTTTAACTAACTTCATAGTTTTGGTGTTATAAGTGTGTAGTTTACTAATTTACTAACTCCAAACTAATAAAAAAAAAAAAAACGAAAACTAAGGCAGTCAGTACTATTCACGAACCAAATTGATCAGTAGTGATGCGTTTTGTTGAATGTAAGTACACTAACAGTATACATTTAATAAAAATTATATGTATCTAACAATGAATTGAATTAACTCCAGTATTAACAACTTACACTACCGTAATATTTAAAAGTAAATACAAAAAACACAATTCCACTAAATTTATTGAGAAAAACCCATACTTAATCATGAACTTATAGTACATAATATTTATGCAGTCAGATAGACTGTCATATTGTTAATTAACTGTACAAACAATTTTATTTTGGTGAGTGACCTAACAATTTGTGGTAGTAAAAAGAAGTTGCATCCCAACTGTAGGTCAGTGAAATATCACCATAAATTATACAAAGTAATTTCCTAGTCAGCTAGGCTGCCACACCTTTATAAGTAGTTTTATGTAGTTAATAGTGAAATTTAAGGGGATAACAATTAAGCACATTCAATTAAAACTATTCATAATTACAAAGTACTATGATGATAACTTCCAGTATAACCTACTAGGCTACATTCTTAAAATTAATTTCACAAATATTATCAGCACCTACTACTATAGGTTATTTATAACCATATTAATTTTAAAAATTAATACTGCAAAACAAGTGTGCTTTTTCATGAAAAATAACACAAACAAAAGATTTGAAGCAGCCCATCGAGGTTGATTGTACATCAGAAAATATAGTATATGGTTAGGCTTTGCCAAAATCTGTATAGACTACAGTATTTCATAAATTTATAATAGTTAGGCCCTAAAATACTTTACTAGCTATCATTTAAAATATAATTTAACTAATCAGTAATACAAATATATCACTTGTAAAGAAAATAACAATGATTAATTGTCAATGTTTTCAACAATATTAACAGAAATAACAAAAATAGACTATAGCAGATAATAAAACTACTAAAAATATAAAAATAGGCTCAACTAACATAAATATTTAATAATAGACTATATAAAAAGAAATAAAAACAATAACAAGAAATTAAATAACAAGAGCTTAAATAAGTTAACAAGATTTAGGTAGAATAATAGCAGTCTATGTCCAGCAAAGTCAACCAATTAAGTTATTATTTTCAAATATGAGCCACTGATATACCATCCTTTTAAATTTGCAAAATTCCATTTCACTATAGATTTCCACTGGCAATCCATTGTATAGATTAGGCACAATAAAACCTGGTACTCTCTCTCCAAAAACTGAGAACGCTGTCTGTACTTTTAGTTTTTCTATATTTCTTAATCGAAAAGAGGTATTTTTTAAATTAGGAATTTTATGAGTCTCATCAAAAAAATGGGCAATAATAATGCTGTATTTATAAAATCCCTTTGGTGTAAGGGACTTTTGAGAATACATTCACTTCATTGTGTTTACCAAATAATAAGTTCAAACATTTACGCTGTACTTTTTCAATTTTGTTCAAATGACAATCAGCAGCTGTTCCATATAATATTATTCCATATCTTACAATAGATTCAGTTAAGGCCTTATAGACAGATATCTTTCCTTTCTCATCTAGGACATTTTTGAGCCTGAAGAAGGTTGCTGTACATGAGTAAAGTTTTCTCAGAATTGTCTCAATATGATCATTCCATATCAGACCTTTGTCTATAGTTATGCCAAGGTAGTGACATTTATTCTTTATTTCAATTTTAGTACAACTACAATCTGTAACTTGGGTGTAAGAAAGTAAATTTTGGCAAGTACACTTATGGTGCTTGATTACAGGAGTCATTGTTATTTTTTTATTTCTCAAATGAAGAATCATCATAAAGGTTTTATTTGGATTAATTATAAGTTCCGTGTCATGCATCCACTTATTAATCTTATCAAAACTTATCTGCAATCTCTTTTGAGCTGTAGCTAAATTGCGATGGGACACAGCTATTAATATGTCATCAGCTTAACCCCATATATTTACATCCTTTACCTGACTAAATATTTTGTTAATGTAAATGTTGAATAGTATTGGGCCAAGATTACTACCCTGTGGTACTCCAAAAGGGCATGGCGTACTTTTACTATATGTATCACTAATTTTAACCTTAAATGTTCTATTTTCTAAATAGGATTTAAACCAATTCAAAACAGTCCCTGTGACACCTATATCTTCAAGCTCTTTGATCATAATTTTGTGATTTATTGTGTCAAAAGCTCATAACTTTCAAAATACTGCTTAAACTCATTCTACCAAATACTTCTCTAGTCCCTTCCTTTTCAAAGCATCTGCATCTCTACATACCACTACTGTTCTTGCCTCATTCTTATATTTTATCCTGAAAAGCTTAAAAATTATGATTGACAATATACAATACAGTATTGATAGAAATGGAATACAAAAAATCTCTGCAACATTTCAACAAAGTAATACAGTAACATATAATATTTCAATGAAAAAATATGATACTAAGTGGGTTAATTGATGTTTGAATGTTACAGTAATTGTTGGTATTGCAAAATTAATATTTAAATTGTAAGAATTCCTTCGGCAAGTGCTTAGAAAGTGACATATATATAAAAAAAGGTAAAACATGTCATTGCATTAGGATAGATTAATTTACATTCAAATGAAAAATATTTATCTAAGACAAAGTCAAATCACACTAATATCAACAAAACCTGAAACAACAAAATTATTTTTCATACCTTAGGAAGTCTCTAGCAAATTGAACAGAATATCGTAAGATAAACAGAACCTACCACTGGATCTTTGCTGGCTGATGACTTCACAAAGCACATTTGCAAGTAACTTCTGGTTGGTCGGATGGCACCAGCAACAGCGAGACAGAAACTTGACAGTGGCTGACTCTAACGAAGACAGCGACTCACTCATCATTTCACACCTTCAGTGCACACAGAGATAAGGGTCTTTAAAAATACTGTAACTTTAGTATTGAAAACGAATTCTTACTAAGAAAAATATACAATAACGTTAAAAATAATAAATAGATTTTATTTTCCAAAAAAATTCAATCAAAATATTCAGTAAAACTTTTATCATCCTGTGAATGTTGACCTACTCACATTCGTAAGTGATGCATCTTATATTGGAGTACATACTGAGTAAATCATGTGAGATATTACTTGTTTTAGGTATGTAGAGTTGACTGTCAAATAGGAATACATTTTCACTCATACCGAAGTAAATGTACAATATTTAGTATCAATACAACAGAACTTTGTTGAATTGATTACAACTAATATATATAGAATATAGAGATTCTTATGATTAATTAAAAACTTCACATATCAGTTAACTTGAACCTATAGTCCTGTGCGTAAACTTTATTAAATGAGTGAAGTACTGACCGTTAGCTCATTTGGGCATTCAAACCTTGGACCTTACCCTCCGCAATCCGACCCTGCCAGCATCTAACAGCATATAGCTTTCAACCTATAAATCAGGGGTCAGATTTAGATGGCTAGTGTTTTACATGTTCTATATTTCGTTGTTCAGATGTTCATTTTCGGTTATTTACATATTTTGGTTATTAAGTTCTACAAACCAACGACTAACTACTGGACCAACACCCTGCTGGACTACAGAGGTGTTGGTTTACATTCTGTATGTTATATATAATGTATACAGATTAAAATTAATGTTCAGGTTGGGCTATAGTACTATTGTATTGTTGAAATAAAAATATATATATATAATAGACCTTTTGACATTTTAAAGGAAAAGACAAAACAATGTAAATACTACAAAAAACTAATCTTATCATGAAAATTCTAACTTTACTACAAGAACAGTGCATACCATACTGAAAGAGAAAAATATTTAATAAAATATTGTAAGTTTTGCAAAATCAGTTAATATCTTTTTTTTTATGTGATGCGCACTTCAGAACAGTACTACATCTTTAACATGTTAATGATTAATTAAAGGGTTCAGTAACTATACTACAGTATATACACTATTATTTATAGTACGTATATACAGATTGATGAATACAATTGACATTATGTAAAACATTTTAATTACTTTTACTGCAATAGTACGAAAACTGCAAATCAATACACATAGCATAGCAGGATAACATAAAGATTTACAGATGACACAATATTCCAAGTAACTTTACGATTAGCTGGCAAGACTACTGAGTCTGATGAGGTAGAGAGCATCTAAATATTGAATTTCATTTTGAATAATATTTATTTAGTATAAGATATTTCACCTCAGGAAATATTTCTTGGATATTCAAGTAATTACATCAATTTAAAACAATTACGCTGCAATTTGTATTCTAATTTTGGACATTATATTATTTTATTAGTTTATTAATGTAGCTTGCTGTACTTTTTATCTCAGTTTTCTTTCTGCTAAATATTATTTATGGGTTTTAATGACTGAATTGTGAGAAAATTATTCTGTTAGATAAAGCTACTACTCAACTACTGTATGGTTTTGACACTCAGAGGAAACTTTTACACAAGCATAACGTGTTTTTGTTTATGGTTGGTTCACGTTTTGTTTCTTCACATAGCGTTGTCCTAGTTTTATTGTGGATTGAAAACTGAGCAATCATTATGGTGGCAGTAAAACCACAATGAGCATGACTTCTTCGTAAATTAGAGTTTGGATTATATTTTATTTTATTATGGCTTAGTTTGAATAAAATTTAAATGTGTTTTGATTCTTTATGCACATACATATTTGTGCAGTAACCATTTTAATTGTACCTGGAGTTGTTGACTGGTCTATTGCACAGAACAGTAAGCAGAGGGAGCCAAAACTCTGAGCCTTTGGCTGAACCGAGCCAGTCCCGCATCACCCCCTCGGAGCACACTTCGGCAAAGAAGTGCAGGATGGTAGTCACCACTTCCAGCTGTACCATGGGACGGCCTCCTTCTAAAGCACATTGCAATTCAATGCAGAGGCGTTATAAGACAAATAATTATCACTTTTGCTTAGTATTTGATTCTATTTCAAACTTATCGTAAAATGAATCACATATATTTTTGATTGCCTTTTATAGGTCACAACACAGAAACTAGAAGATGAGCTGTCAAATGATGCCACAAAACTAAGTAGCAATCAAAAGGAAAAATACTTTTAACACATATTTTTTAAAAGAGGGTCTTCTTACTTTTGAAAAAAGTACAGTTATATAGTTATACATTTTTTCAAATAAAATAGATCACTTCTTAAACATTTCTTAGTTCCAAATGTCATGTACCATTTAACTTGAAGAATGGTAAACTTGGAAGGTAAATGCCAAGAGCTACAGCTGACATGAGATATGTTGGACTGAGGTTAGGGCTAAGTTAAGCAAGCACAGTAATATAATGCACAGGCAAGTAGGGTGTCTCCTAATACTTTGCATAATGTTTACAATAAAATAGGAGTGAAGAAAATAAAAAAAAAAAATAGAATTGATACATTAAGAAAATATTCATACTATTTAGAAATTTGACTGAAGAATCGTCAAAAAACAGTTTTAGAAATCTGTTTATCAGTGTACGGAAATTGAGTTTTGGGACATCAAAGGTGTTACCTTTTCTAGGTGTCCAAGGGATTCTATGATGTTCGTTGATTACTTAATTCCTGACCTACATTGCCAGGTAATAGAGGTAGTTGTACTCAATTTGCTTTCATCACAAGGACATTTACAAGCTTTAGTTACTTCAATAATTCAGTTCCTGCTTGTAAAAACATTTTTTACAAAACATATATGCACTAGGCAAAGTGTATGTACATTACCTGATATGACATGGTTCCGGCTAAAGGCTTTATCTGAGTCTGTCAACCGTGAATGATTGTTGGTCTGTTTATTGCATCTCCTCTCGGAATGCTTTCTTGTGCAAAACTCTGTAACAAATCTTTAAGCTAATATTTTTTATGTAGTCATATTTTTATACTTTAGCTGCAGTTTAACTTGTTTTCGGGTTAATTCACAAACATAATTATTTCCCCATTGGAAAAAACTTTACTTAGTAAATAAGGGATTTATAAATGAGGGTTTATTTGAAAAAATAAGAAATCCTGAGGAGCCTACTTCATATTTAATAAATACCTCATCATCTATGATGGCATTAAGTTGCATCATGGACAGTTTTACAGGCATCACCATTAACTTTTTGAAAGTAACATTAGAGGCACTCATTTTTGGCTGAGGATATATAATTCAAATAGAAGTTAAGAGAATTATTTCCTACAGTTACATACATAATCATGTTTTTTTACACTCTAAATAAATAAATCAGTCTTGTCTCAACAACAAAATTACTCTTGACATAAATTTGATGGGAGTGCTCTATATTAAGTAAGAGAAAGATGTAATTTCTAAAATGTTTGTGTCATTTGAGGGATTCTCTCTTTAAGCAAATAAAACAGGGGAGAATATATAAATAAATGACCTGGGAGAGTCGGTAGCCAACAATCTAAAGCATGAGGACTTCAAGCCTGAGTTAGAGATAGCACAGGTTCAAATCCTGGCCTTGTCTGGAAGTTTTTATCTAATATTATACCATTATATTTGATTTGTTATCCCCCTTACTCTGTCTGAATAAAATCCCCACACAGATCATTAGTCTATGGGGCAGAGTAAGTTAAAAAGGAAATCGGCTCTTCCTTTTATAATTGAAAGTTTTGGATTCGTTAAGCAAATAAAAAAAAATCACATTTTCTCATTTCCTCTTTGACTTAAATAAATATAAAGCATAATACAACTTGATACAGTAACAGCATAAGCATATATAATAAACTTTGATGCAATAGACAGATTAATAAGGCTATGATGTATTCCTTGAATTCTCTGTACTCAAATACCCAACAGTGATTAGCAGTCTCTAAGTGCTTCTAGTGTTCCTTCAACCACTAGATAAATATTCCACAGCACAAATTTATAACTCATTGAATGTTCACTGTATGATTCAATATTAATATGAACTTTGGAGGAAATATTTAGTACAATTTATCTAATTAAAAAATGCCAGAAACAATATTTCCAGTAAAGATTTTAACAATGTTTGTTAAGATCCAGAACTTCATTTTTTTTTTAATTTCACAGCGAATCAGAAAGGTTTAAGACAGGCAGTTGGAGATAGATATGATTATTACATTTTAAAAAAATATCGAAAATAAGCAGAACAAAAGTTAAAATATGCCATAGGGCGGGAAGTTAAAAAGGATAAGAAGAAGAGAAAGACCAAATATGAAACAGAAAGATACGAAAACAGCAACACCAAGAAGTTAGTCAATAAATAAGGAATGAAAGGCAATAAATGGAGGAACTATGGAAGCAAGTCCACAAAGTAACACAAAACTTGTTTTATGTAAAATTCAACAACACAAATACATATAATACTGAATGTATCATTTACTATATAAAATTAAACAAACCTAGGATGGCTCCAGTGAGAAGTCGTGGCAGACCAGAATCCAGCAGTTGTAACGTAGCTGGCGGAGACTGACACGCTACTGCCACTGTCATCAGTTGGTTCTCTGTGAGTCGGAGACTACGCAGATCCTGCAACACCAGCTGGTGGTACCACTCTGACATCTCCGCTTCTTCTTTCTTGCTGTCGTCTGTCTGACTGCCACTTCCACTTTCACTGCTGTCTTTCCTGCCGACCCACGTACAGAATGACTTGCATTGACTAGTGTTACCTTACCTTTTTAATATCAACTGTCAGTCAACTTAGTCTATACCCATACTGTTTTCTAAATCATGAGCAACAAAACAGCTGATTGTTTTATGGTTACATGTTAAACAAAACCAACTGATTTATAGTTTTTGTAGTAGCATTTATCTCCTTGAATTAGTCTGATTAAAAAAGAATGTAACAATTCACTATAAGAAGCAAACAGTGGTAAATATAAATTAGGTATGACAGTCCTATTTCGTAAGCTTAAGCGGCTGGAGTCATTATTAACAACTAGTTCTTCCGGTGTCAACCGCGTCAAAGGACTATTTACAATATGTACAGTTCCAGACGTTTCGCCCATGCTACGATGTGGCATCCTCAGTGGTTCGGCTGAGACTGAAGGTCAGCAGTCGCTCTGCCCAATACCACTGAATGTGTATGGGTGGGCGGGTGGGTCAATACCACTGTACGTGTATGGGTGGGCGGGTGGGTCAATACCACTGTACACTCGAGAGAACTGGGAATGTATCCATTCCACTGGGCATTGTGTCCATCCCAACATAAAGTTCACCATGGAGATCGAGAGGGGAAAACAACTGGCGTTTCTGGATGTGCTTACTACAAGGAAGATAGATGGATCAATAGGCCATGCAGTATACTGCAAACCAACCCATACGAACAGATATCTGAATGCCGCCTCACATCACCATCCATCCCAGAAAAATTCCGTCATAAATACCCTTATAAACAGAGCAATCCACATATCGGACAAAGAAAGCTGGAATGGAGAAAAACACCTGCTAAAAACTACATTGAATTGTAATGGATATAACAAGACGGACATCAACAGGGCTTTCAAGAAACAAATATCTAAATCAAATAAAGAAGCACAACCAATAGGAAACCAGCAGACCAATAATAGTTCAGCCAATCAAGATGGAGGACAGCAATCGACCAATTCAAGAAAACCAATGGCGTATTTACCATATATCAAAGGAACAACAGACAAAATTGGTAGAATTTTAAAGAAGAATGACATCAAGACAATATTTAGGCCACCGAATAGACTACAAGATTTACTTCCACCTTATAAAGATAAGATACCTCTATCTACGCCTGGCGTCTATGAAATACCATGTGACTGCGGTTCAGTTTATATAGGAGAAACGAAGAGACAAGTATCAACAAGACTAAATGAGCATATAAGACATACTAAGAACAAAGATGTCGATAAGTCAGCAGTAGCAGAACATAGTGATCTTACTAAACATGGAATTTTATTTGACAAGACCAAAGTATTGGCCAATATCCCGTTTTATTATCCGAGAAGGGTTAGGGAAGCCATTGAAATATACAAAATAGGGGATAATTTTAACAAAGAAGATAGTATGAAGTTGCCAAGAACGTGGGGACCAGTTCTTAAAAAGTTAAAGATATCATAGTTTACGTGGAAGTGCGTACGTGACCTCAGACTCGGGTCAAGTTGGCCTACGTGACACATGACAGCTGCGCCATCACCATATATTGGGCAGAGCGACTGCTGGCCTTCAGTCTCAGCCTAACCACTGAGGATGCCACATCGTAGCATGGGCGAAACGTCTGGAACTGTACATATTGTAAATAGTCCTTTGACGCGGTTGACACCGAAAGAACTAGTTGTTAATAGGTGTGACAGTTTTTAATCGTTTATTCTTAGTTACCTCATTACATGTTGTTAGGCATTCAAAACATATAACCGCCACATAACACATATTTATTATAGTATTAGTATTTCAACTATTTTTACTTGAATTTGTTACGTGATATTTGTAATGTTTCGTAAAAAGGTTAATAATATTGAATTTCAGTAAAATAAATACATTAAACCTAATATTGCTAATTATGGCACCACTTTAAAACTAATCATGGTTTTATAAAGAAATTAATTAAATATTAAGGACGTGGATCGTAAACATAAAAAGAACATTTCAACGTCACCTCAGCAAGTTTTTATGTGAATAGGAAAACTGAGCAAAAATTACTAACATATATTTTATTTAAAATGATGGGGTGAATTTCAGTTGGTCTCAGTGGTCATTGCACTATTTGCTTGGCTAGGGAAAGGTGTGAACATTTTCTTGAAATTAAAATTTGGTATTTTTAAAAATTAATTATTGATTACACAACTGTATTTTACTTAGTAACACTATCTATTTGACATAAATTGCACTATATATTTAATTAAAAAAATATTATTAAAGCCAAGTTACAAAATCAAAGAAAATCTTTTAAACAATTGTTAATACTTAATTATTTGTTAATACTTTGTTAATAATAATTATTTGTTAATTATTTGTTAACAATTGTTATTACTTAATTATTTGTTAATACTTTGTTAATAATAATTATTTGTTAACAATTGTTAATACTTAATTATTTTACAGAAGTACTTTATTATTATTATTCATTTGTAAGATGCCGATTGTAGATATATGGGTGAACATGAGGGACAAATGAATGTTATGAACGAATGAAGTCTTTTTTACTAACTAAGGTTGACTGTTCCTCAAAGAACTAATTATAGCCCAATAGACAGAGCAACTAGGGAACCTATAGCATTACGAGGGATCCGAACCACACTTCATAGTCTGATTTTCAGTTAACTGACAAGTCTGACACTCATTTCTCTTCTCTACACAACATCTGAACTTAGACTAAATGTAAGAATGAGGTTAAATGTAAGAAAGAGCAATTTTGGCCTAATTTCGCCTCAAAAAAGAAGTGTTTCTATTCAAATCAATAACACCCAACATGGACACCCCAGACATTTCTAGTTGTTTTCAGGTTGATGACAACGATTGAGCAGACACTATATTAAGAGGGCTGAATGTAGAACCTATCGCCTACAGTATCCTCAACAATTTGTCTCCAAATAGCTGTGTACTTTGTTACAGCACTGTGCCACTAATGCTAAAAATATTTTGTATAATTTTCCACATTGCATCAAAGTTCATTTGTGTGATAAAGTATAATTTGATTTTAAAATTCTATTTATAAGTATATAATTGATGGTATACATAATTTGAGGATATTTTATGGATATTTGTTTTCTATAATAATGTGTTAACCTAACTTAGGCACCACAGGGAACTTTTATCAAGTTGAATAGTGCTTAACTTGCACAGCAATTTACAAACTAATCTATTTTACAGAATGCATTTCTGGATTAAGTTGTTACTGAATTACCTGATAATTTATTTACACTAATTTTGATAACAATTACAGTTTATGAACACTTTAGATCGCCAAATCTGCACGTAACATTTGCAGGGATACAATATTTTTTCTGTCAAACTATTTCCTAACTAGGTTAGAAAGTAATAGTCAATAGTCAATTTTTTATTCACATAACGTTTACAATACAGCAAAAGCTGAAAAAAACAGGTGAATAGTAAAAAATTATAAGAACAAAGTTATATTCAAGTTCTCTTAAAACTACAAATAAATGACACAAATTACTAATTTTAAAGTATGATACTGTAATATAATATTACAAAACATCTTCCAAGAACTCTTTTACACTATAATAAGCTTTACTGACAAGCAGTTTAGTAACTTCTTTTTTTAATTAATAAACTTTTTCAATAGACTTAATTTTTTTTGGGATTTTATTATATAATTTTCTTACCAAATAATGAGGCAGTTTTTCTAGAGAAGCAAGCTTGTGAATGGGCAGCTGAAAATCGTGTTTGTTTCTAGCCAAATAATTATGGTGGTTATTTTCATTCATAAAAATTTCAAAATTATTTTTGACAAATAGTAAACATTTTAAAATGTATAAAGAAGGTAGTATTAAAATTTTAAGTTCAGTAAATATTGTTCTACAAGATTTGTTATTGTCAGAGAAGGTCATTATTCTAAGAATTTTGTTGAATTTTGAAAATGGTTTCAGCATTTGAGCTGTTACCCCAGAACTCTATTTCATATTGCATCTTTTTAACAAATAACGAAAAATATACTATTAACTTTGTTTTAAGGTCAGTTATATTCTGTAGAATTTGCATTTGAAAACAGATTGTATTGAGACCTTTTGCTAAACTACATATATGCTCATTCCAATTTAAATTATTTTGTATTTTCATTCCTGAAAATGTTGTAGAATTAATGTTCTTTTTATCTGTACTCTTAAAACTTATTCGTGAATCATAATTTCCCCTATTTTAGCTCGTCTTAAAATGCATTATTTGAGTTTTTGTGCAATTTAGTGTAAGACCATTGGCCGTAAACCAACTGTTAAGTTCTTCAAAAATACTGTTTAATAAATTTTGTAATATACTAAAATTTTTAGATTTCAGTAAAGCAGTGGTATCGTCTGCATATAATATGAGTTTGGAAAGAAGGGTTGAAGTCAGATCATTAACATATACTAGAAACAAAAGAGGCCCCAATATTGATCCCTGGGGAACACCACAGTGACATTTTTTCCAATTTGAAAAATATTTAATGTTGTTTTTAAATATTACTGTTCTTTGGAATCGATGTGTTAATTAAGATTTCAGCCAATTCAAAGATGTTTTAGAAATATTGTAATGTTTGAGTTTTGACAATAAGATATCATGCACTACACAGTCAAATGATTTAGAAAGATCACAGAAAATCCCAGCTACACTCTCCGATCTGTCCAAGCCACATCCAACTTCCCACAGAAGATCTGCTATTGCAAAAGCTGTATTTCTCCCTGACCTAAATCCATATTGCTCATTTACAAAATATTGTTAGTCTCAAAAAATCAGATAACTGCTCAAAAGCTATTTTTTCAAACACTTTAGAAACTGCTGGCAAAACTAACACAGGTCGATAATTTTCGGGTAAAGTTTTATTTCCCTTTTTAAAAAGAGGCTTAATTTCTGCAAATTTTAATTGATAAGGGAAAAACCCACTTTGAAAAGACTAATTAATTATCACACTTAAAGGTTCAGCAACAATTTTACTAACACTTCTAAGTACTTTTGTAGGTATTTTATCCCAGCCTGCAGGCATTTTATTTTTCAGACAAAATTATTTTTTTCAGTTTGTTTACTTGAGATTGGTTTGAAAACAACAGGTGGAATACTGATGTCTAGGGTAATATTTTTAAAATTATCCTGAGCATTACTTAAATCAAAATTGGGCATATTTTTGTTTGCTACCTGAGTAAATTTTTCATTGATATGATTAGCTATATTGAATCCATCAGAAATTATTTTATCTTGATCACTAATGCTACAAAAATCATTATTCTTATTTCTTAGTCCAAGTTCAGACTTAACAACTGTCCATACAGCCTTACTTCTATTTTCTGAATTTTCTATATAGGTAGAGTTTGACAAATTTTTCGTTAAACTACAAACAGTCCTACATTTTTTTATATCTTTTAACATACTGTAAGAAAATAATATCATTTGAATTTTTAGCCACTTTGCTGAGCTCCTTTTTTAATACTGGATATCCTGATACCCTGAGTAACCCACTTTTTAGTACTATTAACGTTGTCACCTTTAGTTTTTGCACCTTTTAATGGAAAGCACGATTCAAAATGTAATTTGAAGTTATACAAAAAATTATTAAAATTTGTTTGAGTGCTATTATTTAGAGATACATTCCAAAAAGAAGTATTCAAACTCTTCAAGAAACTGACCATATTTGTTTTTGAAAACACCCTTTTTTTAAAAAGCAGCAATAGACTTACTTATATTTTCTATGTCACCTTTTTTTGCATTATTACCTAATCTAATGAATAAAGCCCTGTGGTCGGACATACCTAAGTCTATATTTACAAAGTTCAAAGTATCTGTTCTCATATTAAAAACAATACTATCAATACATGAAGCAGTTGTAGGAGTGATTCTAGTGTATTGTTTAGAGTAGTATAAATAACCAAAAGATTTACTAATTTATTCTTTTGGATTCCTTGTTTACTAGAGGCACTAACATCCACATTAAAATCTGCAGCTAAATATAAATATTTTGTTTTATTTTCTTTCTTTAATAAAATAAATAGGCTTTCTAATTTTTTCAAGAAAATATCGAAATTATTATAGTCAGGTATTTAATATAGTGAAATTACAATTAATTCTAGACTTGATATCTCAACACAACAGCCCTCAAAAACCCAATCCTCAAAGTAAACACTTAAATCTTTTCTTTCTACATAATTTAAATTAGATTTTGACAATATACAGGTTCTCCCACGTATGCCTTGCTGTCTACAATAAAACGCAGCCAAACTAAAATCATTAACACTGTTAAGTACATGCATTTGGTCAGGCTTAAGCCTGTGTTCTACTTAACAAATGATCTCTACACTTGCCTCATTTAAAAAAAGTTTTAATTCTAATAATTTAGATTGAATACCCCCCTGAATATTATAATGCATAATCCATTTAAAATTCCTATTTCTTAAATATAATAACTCTAGGTTTCCAGATTGGAAGAAAGTCGATGGTAGTTGAAAGTAGCTGAAATGGTGGGGGTAGCAACAGAGTTCAGTTCATTTGGACCTGTTACACCTTTTCTATTCTTAGTAACTAAAGAATTAATTTTATTCAGCTTATCTCTATCAGTTGTGGGAGTGTTCCATCCAAGATGTGGGCTGTCTGAGGGCGAATCCATACTTGATTGTTGGCAATCCTGCACTATGATTGGTGTACTAGTTAAGGAGCAGGTCATCGTTGGTATGCTGCTAGCAGATGGTATATGGTACAAGGATGACTGGTTTTCTTTGATTGAGGTTGGAACCGTAGACGGTACCACGATTGTGGATAACAGTGGTGAGCTGAATAACGTTGTTGCATTGCCAATAATAATTGAGGAATTTCCTGGTGTTGAAGGGCTGGGGCGGTTATCTGCTGTTGAAGTAAGTATTAAGCTTTCTTGTTTCATCTTGTCCTGGTTTATTGGAGTCATTGGTTCAGACATCCTTTTGGAGAAAATGTTAATGCTTTTCTGAACAAACTTACAGAGTAATTTTTCCTTTTCGGTTTAAGTGTAATCCATGGCGGGTGAAGTGATGTCTATATAAATTAAACATATCTATTACCTGAACATGATTAAATTTTTGGGATGTGACCTTAATGAAATAATTTAACTTAAGAATTTCATTGTTTACTGATGATTTGGCTTTAAGTCATATCTGTAGGGAATTGTACATATATGTAAGTTAGTTTTGTCAAATTTACCAAGTACAGTTTCCAGATCTTGATAGACAGAGTATGGTTTCATATTATATACATCATTCCCACCACATATCAGGATTACATCTTCACCATCTTTTGGAGAGAATGCTTTTGTTATTTTTGTGAAATTTGCACCGGGCTTGACAGTTGCAGATGCTTCACATATATTATTTTGTTTACAATTATTTATTTTCTCGGCTATCCCTCTTCCATGGCTGTCTGAAAACATTTTTATTTTTTTCCTGCCTTTAGGAACCTGTGGCATGAGTTTCTTCTGCATGCAAGAGTCTGCTTTTTGGCTGTGACCTTTGTAATTAGCTAAAGGTGTAAGGTCATCTTGTTTATTTGTTAGGTTAGCATTTTCTTTAATGTCAGGTGTATTCTCTATTGGCAAGTCTTTGAGAATGTCAAATTGGTTTTCATTTATAATGTCTCTAATTTTATTTTGATTGTAATTACTACTTATTGATTTAATTTTTAATATTGTTTGGGGTTTTTCAAACTGTTGCAAGTTTTGCATGCTATGACTCATGAGAGATTGTAATACAGATCTACTGCAAGTATTGGCAAGAGTAAATGCAAGTAACGCTAATTTTTTCATACAGTCAAGTGCGTTCAAAGAGGGAATACAAAGATCAGAAAAGAAATTTGGAGTTGTACATCCATCTAAAATTTATTCAACAGCTAATATTAAAAAAATTCCACAGTCATAAGAATTATCTTGACGAGGTCCTGATACTGTAATTATGTCACTCCTTGAAAGTAATAAATGTTGTTCTAATTTTGTTGCAACTACTTTGGATTGTGCATTGTTTTTTCCTGGTATTGAGTCATAATGGTAAAAAGAAGACTTTTTTGTTATAAATAAGAAGACTCCAGTGACTTCCGCTTTCTTTCTCAAAATCAGTTGAGTCATTAATTGGAAGGATGATTGTATCCATATGGAGTAAGTTTGATGGGGCTAAAAAATGGCTGGTGTCTTCAAGTGATTTTATAGCACGTACTATTAAAGGGCTTATAATGCAGGTTTGAGATTTAGTCCCTAAAACTCTGTCACTGATATGTTCAAAGTAACTATTTATGTGATAATCTGTCAACCATGTGGGTTTCAGTATATTATTTATTTGGTCCTTTTTATTTGATTCATTCAAACTAATAATAGCTTCCTCAAGTTTTATTTTTGTAGCTTCATAAGTTTCCTTTAATAGGGCGTTTTCTGTATTTAGAATATCTGAGTATCTTTTAAGTTCATCTATGTAAAGCTTTACTTTTTCAATGCCTTTATAATTCTGTAACTGTTCAATGTGTGTATCAATACAGTCATCTATCTTACAATCAATGGTTGTAAGTTTTGTATTACATAAGGAATTATTTTTTACATTTTTTCTGTTACAACTTCCTGGTGTAGGTGGTGTTGGACTTTTTGTAATCACATTTTGAACAGAACTAGTGCTTAGCTGCTTTATTTTATTGTTGACATAAGACCTTGTTTTAATTAAAGGACTGTTTTTTCTCAAAGTCATATTAACAATTTAAAATTAATAGTAAAATATTCTGTTTTATGAGAAACTTTTGTATAATATTTATTATAAAACATCAGCTAATCAGTTCAGACAGCAAAAGGTTCATCACAACCCAATAATTTGTTTGCATTTAAACAGTTGATATCTGTCAGACTACACAGCTGATTGTAGTGCCAGTGACAACCTGTAGTGATCCTAGTGACAGGAAGATAGTGAAGTACTTTAGTTTCTTTTAGTCTTTTATACTTCCTGTCAACATTTCAACAAAAACAAATTTGAAATACTTTTAAGTGTTTTTAAAAAAATGAATAAATAATATAATGAGTTCCAAATTAATCTATATAACTGGCTTCTTTTAATGTGGTCAAAATGTTTAAAAACTCATATCACTGCTCTTCAATAAAACATGTGCACCTGATGAAACAAAATGAAAGTAAATCTGTTTTTGTAATATTATTTTAAATATCTTAAGAAAACAAAAGTCTAATGCAGTAACAGGATTTAAATACTTGGTTGCACTGGTTTAGTCAGTTTATAATCAAATAAAACATTGTTAACTATTAAAACACTTTAAATAAAACTGGTTTAAATTGCCCACTGTTTTATCACCACATAGCAGACGACCTTGTAACACAGAAGAAGTGTAAAATGTGGTCCAATACAATAATTTTGAATTGTAAACGCACTGAACGGTTTCCTGCTTGAACTACTATGTCGATGTTAAATCCAAAACAATTCAATCCAAATCTTTTCTGATTGTAATACGGACAGATTTAGCTGTAAGGAACATAATAATTTTTAATAAACCGAATATTATCGTATTTCTTGTTTCTAATTCATAAATTTATAATTTAGCTGCACAATATCTTCGTTGTCTCACCAGTTGGCACTTAGCTGATATTTCAGATTGCTTACATTATTTGCCGATTACGTAAACGTTTTTCATTCCAATATGTATAGAAATTGCTCATGATGAAATGATTTATCATTTGTTCAATATGGCTATCAAAGTGGTTTCAAATTGCACTCATTTCATTACCGATCATAATCTATTTAAATAATTGATCCTAAATGACTTACAAATTTATTTTTAGATTTAGGTGCACAATTATTACTATCGATCGACTGAACTATTTTGACATCCAGATTTTTTAAATTTGATTACATAATTCACAGCTTATTTTCGGTTAACCGTAACAACGTTATTACTGAATAAAATAACTTTTTCATGGCGACTACAAAATCCATTTTATGTTGAGAGGCAATTTTGGAAGCAACCGACTGCATTGGTGATGAAGCCTGAATCGTAGAATGACTTAGGTTGTATAATCCAGCTTTTGCCTAAAATCTTCACTACTGTGAACTACCAGAACTCGGAACTACCAGAAAAACCAGATCAGCCATCTGTGTGGTTAGTTGACAAGTCATAAGTCACAGAGAAGTAACAGAGGTTGCTTTGTGCCGTTGCTGTCTCTCTCTCGTCGTCTCTCTCGGACAGCTCAGTCTTCCTTTCTGTGTTCCATTTAGTTTTAGTGTCTTTGTTTTTGTTTTCTGTGATTTTGTTTTTTGTGTTCCATGGCGTTGTCGGCAAGCTCACCATTCTAGCTTGGCAGCCGACTATGACATGTTTTGTGGCTGTTTGGTTAAACATATTGTTTATTGATCTCTCTTGTGTGTGTTGTTTCAGAAATTAAAGCTGTTGCCTGTTTGTGGAAATGTTTTTTTTATTTTCAGCAGGTCTAGATTAGGCCCATGTGCCAATGTAAAGGTTATGTGATATTTCATGTATTTCTATTTACTATATTATTTTGTCCTGCTAACATTGATTTTTAGATGTAATTTAATTTTGTATTTTAATTGTTTTATAGTAAAGTCAGTATTCATTTACACAATACTATAGTATTCGTTTTGTCCGTAAATGTTTTAATTTTTTTTTTTGTAACTTAATAATTTTTTTAATATTTTTTAATTTAATTTTTTTCATTGTTATAAAAAATATTTTTGCCATTCAACTTGTTTTTTTTTGTTCTGTGTAGTCCTCCTGAGTCCGGTACCTTCGCACCTACTCTCGATGGGTCCAGCAATGTTTTGATAGTACGGGGATGGGTGCAGCTTTTTATGACCACAGCGTACGCATCAGTGGCAGTTATCTAAAGAGGATTAAAACAAATGCAAATCTCTACATGTGCAGTAATAATTACTTTGTTTATCGTTTAGGATTTCGTGGGAATAAGGAAGGGACTGCCAAGATGCTGGCTCTGTGTCTAATTTCAGTTCCTCATTATCATTTAGCTCAGTTAATTAATTGAAGAATTCATCAATGTCTATTTTTCTGGTGATTCTAATTAAAATTGGCATGTAATAAGAAACTACTATTCTTATATTTCACTTGTTACAATTTTAAAAGTTAGCTCTTAAAATATTTATTAAGAATTATATCTGATAAGATTGTTTCATTTATTAAGTGTGAAATCTGCTATTGTATAGTCTAAACCTATTTGAATTTATTTTCTGTTTTGTAGGTAACAGGCAAATAATAAAGATATTTTAAAATAAGGAGTGCATAAATGTGCTTTAACAATAATGGTTCAATTTCTCACTAGATCACATAGTAATAAATTAATTATTATCACTATAAAATGATTTGGTTTATTTGTTGTATTTACTAAATTTGAAAATTATTGTATGCTAAGCTGAAGAAAATTCCCTCTGAAAATTTCTCGAAATTTGGGAGGAAATCAATTTTCCTTTCGTATCCCTCCCAAACCTAAAAATCTCCTCTTGTCCATTCCTATAAATAATATCAACACATATCAAACTGAATATACCTGTCATCAGAGACGGAAGCGGCGTGACCAGTGTCAGAGATAGGGACAAGGGCGCCCACTCGCTGCAGCATGCTGGGAAACAGTGCTGGACGTACGTAGCACATGGCGCACAGTACGGTATCTATGGCCCTCTTGAGGGCACTGCCTAGTCCTGGTGTCAGCGCCCATCCGCAAACCACACTGTAACAGACGGTCATCAATGTTTATTAAGTAAAATACACGTTTGGCTTGGAACTTACATTGCACTAATTCTGTATTCATTCATTCAAATCATTCATAAAACAAATTGTTAAAGTGTCGGCTGTTTTTGTCATGTTACTTATCCTGCTCCTGCTACCGACAGAAGCCAACAACGTGGAGAGGGAAATGCGAGACTATGACTGATAATAAGAACAATATGTGTGAAAAAGAGAAATATGAATACAGAATAAAATTATGTTATAAAAAGGAATATGAAGTTGATAGCTGATACATCAATTTCACCTATATCCTGCATTTTTGTATTTATTTTTTTGTTTTAAACTTCACTTGAAAATTCATATGGGTCTGTGTGTGAGCTTTATTCAGCAAGATACCAACCGTTAGCTCCATGTATTCGAACCTTGGACCATGCCCTCTATAGTCCAAACCTTAGTCATTGAGCCATCACACCAGTAAATTTAAATGTTGGGGGAAATATCAGTGGTAAGATATAAAGAATAGCAGATTTATATAAAGAATTCTTTATTCTTTATTTATATAAAGAATAAAGAATTCAGATTCTAGAATTGACATGCAATAAGAAAGGGTTCTAGTTAGCAGAAATCTGAAAACAAAAACGTACACCAGATAGTAAGTGTCATGTATTAACTCTGAAATAATTTGTCAAAAATTAATACTATTCTTGGACAAGTTGTTGCATATAAATTAAACAAAATGTCAGACAGCGACTGCTCTTACACACTTGGTACCAGCAAGCCGACAAAATCATAAATTATAAAAACAATGATTTAAAAAGTGTGGTATTTGAAACAATCAAACATGAATCTACAATCTCGAGAAATTTAAATAGTCAAGACGTTTTTATTGTAATATCTCGCATTCACTGATAGTTTACCTATTGCCATTACATTTTCTATCACTCTTGGTGGGTAGTTGAAGTCTTGTGTAAGGGAAAGAAATAATAATTCACAACAATATTATGGATTGGTTAACACATTGCGTGCGGGTCACACGCACGCGGGTGATAGCAGTGCTTGCGCGCGCAGCAGATTGATCGCCGGCGGTGGACGGATCAATACTGGCTTGTAGGCTTCAGTGTCGCCTAGCCCTTTGGCTTAGAAGGGTCGGATTTGCACCGCATTATAGCCTGTTTCTCGTGTCACATTTCCTTGTTCTTCGTTCGTGGATCGCGCCATTTTGAGCCAGTTGGCGGGGGTTAGCGTGCCTGCGCGCGCAGCGGATCTGTTGCCGGCGGTTGACGGATCAATGCTTGTTTGTGGAATTCAGTGTGGTCTAGCCACTTGCCTTGTAACGGTCGGATTTGCGCTGCATTGTTGCCTGTGTCTCGCGTCACGTTTCGGTGTTCGCCGTTCGTGGATCGCGCCATTTTGAGCCAGTTGGCTTGCATCGGAGTTTTACCATTTTATTTTTGTGTATAATAGTGAAACATTAGTATCGTGTTGTGTTATATTGTATTGTGATTTGTGTTATATTGTAAATATATTTGTATAGTGCGTTTTATTCTTTTCTGCAATGTTTCAACCAACTCCTGGGCCATCTTCAGCTCCTGACTTTGTCAATGAACCTGCCGACAGTGATGGTGAAGTTGATGACCCAATCCAACATCAGATGATGGGAAATGCTTCAGATGACTCTGATTCTTATGAATCTGATGATTCTGATATCGGAAATGATACTCCTGTATGGCGTATTTCAACTTCAGGAATGCGACCTGCCGCGACTAATTGCGGCAGGCGTCTCGCGGCGCATGGGTTTCGTTGCGATGTGCGGCTCGGTCACCGGCGGACGATCACTTTGGAAGCCCTGATCTACCAGAATTGAGGCCATAAACTGGATTTGGTGTATCAACCCTGTTTCCCGACTATATAAGGTATTGTTTTGGTACAAAATATTATTTTAGTATCTGACATGTTTTAACTTATTTGTTCAGCATCGAATGTGTTAACAAATTTTGAACTACTCAAACATTTGTTCTAGCCTTAAGCTCAGGCTTGAATTTTGAGTAGCGGGACACACCAAATACACATAGGTGTACATGTTGGAAGAGATACCTGAATAGATGATCGGTGACAAGGTGTGCCAGAGAGGGATTGGCCCAGAGGATGGCAGCAACACATTGCACATAGGCGGCTGAGGCGGGTGGGGTTACCAGCAGCCATGACAGTACCGCCTTCACCCTGTCTTCAGCATGGGGGTCTTCAGTGGAGCAGAGCAGGTACAACAACCCAACCACCGAGTGTACACCAACTGTAGACAGTCCTCCTGCAACACAATGTTTGTCCATTAGACTTGACTCTACACTTGTTAAGACATACAGCTATTTTCAAGAATATTAGTTTGTTTATCAAAGTTCCCTGTTCTATTATTTGGAATTAAGAATTGATTTTTCAATTCTTTAAATCTAATATATTCACTTGTTAAAATGCATGCATGTATTAAAATTAAATACATTTATATTGGACTTGAACATAAAATTTAATACAGTCCAATTATATAAATTATTCATTACTAAAACGCTTATTGTAGAGATATGGGCTAATATGAGAGGTGAATTTGTGTGATGAGTGTAGATAAACAAGTGTAATCATTGTTACTAATTAGTTCAATTTAGCTCAGAAAGGACCATTTATTATTTATTAAGTAGTCAGGGCAACTGAGGGACCTACAGCTATACGTGGAATCTGAACCACATAGTATTGGTCTGATTTTCAGCTATTTGACAAGCTTTATATTCACTTCTACTCCCGTGTCAGTATTTATTAGATCAAGCATAGAACCTATCGCCTACAATCTCCACAGCACTTTGTCCCCAAGTAGCTGGATTACAGCACTCCACCACCAGTGCCGACATACAGGGGGGCGCACGAAATGATCCAACATTTATTTTTATAAAGAGGATTTATTGTGAATGCAATACAGTAAAGTTTGATATAAATTGTCTAATGCATACCTGGACATTAGTTTGAGGCCATTACATGTTCAATGTGGCCACCTTCTTGTCTGACAACTGCTTCAACACGAACGCCTATATTATTGATGACTCTGCGACACATATCCTCGGTTATCTCGTTACATGCCTCAATGATTAGCACTCACAGATCCATCATCAGTGTGTTAGGATGTTTAGGGAAGATCTTCTCCTTCAGAAATCCCCAAAGAAAATAATCGCACAGATTCAAATCAGGACTGTTTGGGCGCCAGTTATGGCTACACGCAAAACGATTAGAAAATCGGCTTGAAATGACAATTTTGGTTGAAATTTTCATGCAGAAAATCTAAAACAACATTAGCCGTGTGTGGTCTGGCTCCATCCTGCATGAATCACTGGTTCTCTAATTGAAACCCTTTTGCGATAAGTTGAGGTACAAAATAATTACGTAGCATGTTTAGATAACGCTCACTATTCACAGTATGTTAAAAAAAAGAATGGCCCTATTAGCCCATGGCTCGAGATGGCTGCCCATACCGTAATTCTTGGAGCATGATGCACTTTTAAATGTAGCACGAGTGGATTTTCGGAAGCCCAAAAATGCTCATTTTGTTTGTTTACAGCACCGTCTAAGTGAAAATGTGCCTCATCTGAGAACCAAACATTGTTAATCAATATGTCTTGATTAACAGCCTATTCTGCGAAAACCATTCGTTGAAGTTTGTTGTCAATCGTTAAAGGTAACACTGTAATTTTGTATGGATACAAATATTTTTTTTAAATTCTCTGCACAGATCACCTAGAAATCTGGTGCCGCTTTTCTAGTCGACTTGCCTGGACTCCTCACCAAAGCTGCTCTGACAGCTTCAACATTCTGTGGAGTACGGACAGTGGAAGGCCGTTGACGTTTCCTCTCTAATACTGAACCATCACTATTAAATTTTTCATAAAGTCTATGAATAGTTTTAAATGATGGTAACCAGAGAGTTCGAAAATGAGCACGACACTGTCTTTGTGTAAGCACCGCACTTTTTGTTTATGCGTTGCACAACACAGTCTTTATGCGTTGATCCACAGACAATCTTCCTTTGTCCAAACCATCTTGCAACAATAATAATAATGGAAACAGAGTGAACTAATCTCCATAAACAGCTGATAGTTTTGCCAACTTACAACATAGTAATAATAGGAAACCGGAATGAATACTACCATAACAAATGTTGGATTATTTTGTGTGTCACCCTGTAGGTAAAATGTTTCATGAATGATCATACATTTCGACCTTTTTTAAGTTTATAGTAACATCATAATTGGAATCGATAATTTGGAATCAATTTTCTGGAATCCGAATCGATACAGTTTTGTCATAACCCATCCCTACAATTAAGATTCCATTTAATTGGAGAGCTAGATAAGGTTGAACTGGGTGCGATTCAAGTCTTTTTTATAAAAAAAAAAAAAAAAGCCAACCACTGTTAGTATACAAACAGCATAAAGCAATGGTCTTTTTCACTGTACCAGCAAACGTTAAAATGTATACCAGCATTTTTCTGACATGTGTGCTCACCTCATTGTTTGGCCTGATACATCCATATAAAAGCTGGCAATATCAATCTCTATAGTACACTTTAATCTAGATTTAACAATCAATAGTAAGAAATGTTCACTGCAAATTATTGTAAAAGTACAATCCAGTTTGAACTAAAGTGAGTTTGTTTTATGTCATGATCTGGCTAATAACATGAATTCTAATTTAATATAAAGTGGTTAGTGTGATAAATTGTTGAATTTTTAATAATGTTCCTCTTAAGACCTTTACATCTAGACTTTCTAGATCTAGATAATAGACCTTCTAAGATCTAGAAAAATTATCAAGCAAAACCAAACTTGGACAATAGTTACCTTGGTGAAACTGCATTGAACCATTGGTGAGTAGTGTGGTGATAGTCTGCAAGCCGAGGTCAGGGTGATGAGTGCCTAGGGTGTAGAGCACATGTTCTAGGCAGGGGGTGTACAAGGATGGCATTGGCACCAAGAGAAGACCACAACAGACCTGCAGCACCCCTGGCACTCTGGTGATGGCAGACACCACAGTAGCCTGCAGCTGGGGTTCAGGGCATACTGTCATACAGTGGTGGACCAGCCTCACCCACACCACACTACTGAAACATACACACACTGTAGAAGAACATTGGCACCAAGAGAAGACCACATCAGACCTGCAGCACCCCTGGTACTCTGGTGATGGCAGACACCACACTAGCATGATGCTGGGGTTCAGGGTACATTGTCATACAGTGGTGGATTAGCCTCGCCCACATCACATTACTGAAACATACACACTGTAGAACTTTGGCACCAAGAGAATACCACAACAGACCTGCAGCACCCCTGGTACTCTGGTGATAGCAGACACCACAGTAGCCTGCAGCTGAGTTCAGGGCATACTGTCATACAGTGGTGGACCAGTCTCACCCACACCACACTACTGAAACATACACACACTTTAGAAGAACATTGGCACCAAGAGAAGACCACATCAGACCTGCAGCACCCCTGGTACTCTGGTGATGGCAGACACCACACTAGCATGATGCTGGGGTTCAGGGTATAGTACGCACGCTGAAGGTCCGGCCTCCTGGCTGGCCTACTTGTCATATAAAAACATCGACTCTGAGCGAGGCGGTCACAGACAGATCGTAAAGGGTGATTGTTTACGTGTTTACGGAGTATTTGTATTTTGCTATTTCTTATAATTAGACCAGTATTTAAAATAAAAACGTCAAATAGGTTAAGAGTTTGAAAGTTAACAAATTAAAACGTACATCAATAAGAACAATTAAATATATCATACAAAATTATAAATCAGTTAATAACTTTAATTGAAATTAAGTAACTAAGAAATATATACTTCTTACTGTCACTAACAAAAATATTTCTGTGATTTCCCGAACCGTTAAAATACATATAATTTTTATTTAAATTGTTTTAAAATAAAAATGACGAGTTGGGAGTGACTCGTCAGTTTTATAAAACTCATGGACGGTTCTTCTAACGACACATTTGTCGAAATCGTCTAGTTCTGTCACTGTTCTTTTTCTCTTGCTTTTTTTTTTTTTTTTTTTTTTTTTTTTTTTTGAGTTGTGAACGAACACTCTTTCCGCTGAAGTGTCCAATAAACACTTTTCACGCCGAATTTCCTTTATAAGAGTTTTTGAAACGCCACATGCAACTGCAGTTCGTTCTAACAATTTTTTATGGGGATTCGTTGTTCATCTCTTAATTAGGCCTCATTCGCCATTAACTCACTTACTCTCCAAATAATTTCCCTACCCTGACTTCTAGTAGTTTTTCCTTGAGCTAATTTAGGAATTAAGCGAGCCATAGTTGAGGCATGAACCAGTAAAGGAATAAACTATTTAGGATTTACGTTCACTAATTTTACAACCTTAAGAGTCTGCAGAGGCTGTCGGCCATGTTGGTTTTAATCTCATTAGAACGATGTTTTTTCGAACCGGACAAATGATCACGCGTGTCCAAATTTAACAGTTATTTTTAAACGGTCTTTTCCAAACAAATTTTATTTGATCAAGAGTAAAATTACTCGTTGAACTGCTTTGTGGATTCATAATTAGTTTAATAGAATAAATATAAAAATTATTTTGTTTGAAGTTTTTATTTTCACCTATTTTTCAAACCTAGGCGTATGTATTCATAATATCACAAGCAAACCCAATGCGCAATATTATATCATTTTAAATTACACCTCATACACAACTTTTGGTAAATAAATAATGATAAATATATGGATTCAAAATAACGTTATTTTTATGAGAATTAAACCAGTATGGCCGACAGACTCTGCAGACTTAAAACACACTTAAGGGACAGACACAAAAAAATACAAACTGACTTATTACACTATAGTAGTTAGATAAAAACAAACATATAACCGACTAAATAATTGTTTATCTTACACTTGAGTAAAAATTCTTAACACGCTAAACCACAAGCCAATAAATTGCACGCAGTCTGGAAACGTACTGAATGTGCATCCGTAGGTAACAATTAACGTAACTTATTTTAGAAGCAAGCATGGAAAAGACTCCTAGCGTGGGAAAGTCTGACAGTAGCGAATGTTTCCAGGACTGCATGCATATTGGGCCCTCCACCCGTCTCCTCCCTATCACCGCTCGGCGGGCTCGAGGCCGGACCTTCGCCGCGCGGTCTATACATTGTCATACAGTGGTGGATTAGCCTCGCCCACATCACATTACTGAAACATACACACTGTAGAACTTTGGCACCAAGAGAATACCACAACAGACCTGCAGCACCCCTGGTACTCTGGTGATAGCAGACACCACAGTAGCCTGCAGCTGAGTTCAGGGCATACTGTCATACAGTGGTGGACCAGTCTCACCCACACCACACTACTGAAACATACACACACTTTAGAAGAACATTGGCACCAAGAGAAGACCACATCAGACCTGCAGCACCCCTGGTACTCTAGTGATGGCAGACACCACTCTAGCCTACTGCTGGGGTTCAGGGTACATTGTCATACAGTGGTGGACTAGCCTCGCCCACATCACATTACTGAAACATACACACCGTAGAACATTGGCACCAAGAGAAGACCACAACAGACCTGCAGCACCCCTGGTACTCTAGTGATGGCAGACACTACAGTACACTAGCCTGTAGCTGGGGCTCAGGGATCACTGTCATACAGTGTTGGACCAGGCTCACCCACACCACATTATTATAATTTATTTACTAATATTTTAATTAATACAAATCTTAATCTTGTTTTGTAAACTAGCCAAAAATGGCTTGTTCTTGGCTCTTTTATGAATACACACTTCTAATATGTGTTTATGTTTATTGCTTGTTTTGCTTCTATAATAGACACTTACTTCCCTCTCCTTTTTATACAGTCATAAAAATATCAATGAAACAGGCAATTAGTTGTTTCGTTCAATATTTCTAGAGATAATTGCTCAATTTCTTGAAGGAATACTTGTATTTTTGCTCTGTTTTTTCATGTTTAATATTATTTTATTAAAATGGAAAAAATCTGTCTCATTTGTCAATATAATCTACTGCTAATGCTATACTGACCTAGAGTCAATGTTATAGTCCTCTTCATCCACATGGGAACCCGAAGAGTCGCTAAAGGTTGTGTTTCCAAGTAGCCGGACTTGTGAAAGACCAATGTTGGATGAGTCCCGAGGCTTGTACAGGCGTAACAGAATGGTGGTGACAACCTCCGGCTGAGGGAGCTGGAGGCGTATGAAAGTCAGACCGCTGGAATCTAGGGGCAAGCTAACGGGCACCAGGGGACTGCGACCATCACGTGATATCTCTATACCCACACCACTCGGACATGCTATTGGCAATAAACAGCAGTTCATTATCATGCATCTCTTTGAAGTAAAATAGATTTTAGGCTAGGCCAGGAACTAGTTTAATAGTTGAGCTAGAGCAATAGCAAACTTACCTCAGAAGACAGTCCACTTACACACTACACAAGAAAACAAATACATACACAACACAAATGTACAGTACCAGTGGCACTTTCTTCACTTTATTACATGGATTTTGAATGAATCTTCGGATATGACAATATTTAGTGGATTCATGTGCACTAACTTAAATTAACTTGAACTCGAATTGAGCTTAATACAAAAGAGTCCTGATAGTTCCACCTATTTAAGCCTGTTTTACTTCTTTACCAGGAATTGTAACATGTTTGTCCAAGAAGTTATAACAAATTTAAAAGGATTAATGAAGAAAAACAACACACAACAAAAGGCAAACATTATAAATCAAATATAAGACATATGTTTTGGAGCAACTTAGTAAATTGTACTGTAACACCTCACAGTGAAGTTGGCTGTTTCCCAAACCTCCAAGTCACCGCTGGAAAGGTGATAGGCCCAGACAGCCCTATATCAGCCATGCAATCTTACTATCAGCGGCCAAAACGTGTTTTTCTATTTAAACTGTACAGTTATGTTTATTATTATAATTAGTTATAGAGAACATTTTATGATTACAAAAGGTCCATTCTAGTGGACCATAAATTGGTATTATAAGTTTCTTTAATGCAAAATCGTTAAGAATGACATTTAAAGTTTCATATATTTAACTGTGGAAAAAGAATAACAATAATTAATTTTATTCACTTGAATGTCTTCACCTTTCAAATTAATATTACAAACATAATCATTGAAATGGAAACCTGTGTTTGACATTTTTCATGAAGGGAAACAGCCCGCTTAAAGGCCATGTCACACATGGCGATTTCATTTGCCGCTACTCGACATAGTAAGTGGCGGCGACTAGCAGTAGCCGGCGAGTAAAATTCTAGTCTAACTTTTACAGGGAAGTTGGTGATGCTCAACTTTTGAAGCGACTACTCGCCGGTAGCTGACCTTCAGAGTCAGCTGATCTAGTCGCCATATGACAAAATGAGCGAGTCTTGAAGCATAAATCTTCTCGAGGTTGCGTAGTGCATTTGCCGGCCTCATGTTTTATTTGATACTACTGTATTAATACTAAACTGTGACGGATAATTTAAAATGGGGCAGTGAGCAAATAGTTATATTTCTAAATATATAGCAAGTATCAGTGTTGTGGGAACTAGAATCTACAGTTTCCGGTGACAACCGCGTCAAGGTACTATCTACAATATTTACAAGATGACCAGACGTTTCGTCCATACTGTGATGTGGCATCCTCAGTGGTTTCTCTGAGACTGAAATCGGCAAGTGACTTTCCAGCTTTATAACAGGTGGTGGGGTGGGGACTGGTTGGCAGGTATGCTGGAGAGGGGGGCGGAGGCACGACCCACGTGACCTACGGTCATTGGCCGAAAAATCAATATGGCTGACTCTTCCATTTTATTTCAATTTACTTAAAATGGGTTCCCATGTCTTTGGCAGCCGTATACTATCATCCTTATTAAAATTATTTCTTCTTTTATACATTTCTATGGCTTCCCTTACGATTCTCGGGTAGTAATGTGGGATGTTGGCAAGGACTTTAGTTTTGTCAAATAAAATTCCATGATTACTTTTTGTGCTATGTTCAGCAACAGCAGACTTTTCCGTATCTTCATTCTTAGTATGCCTTATATGTTACTTAATCCTTGTGGAAATTAACCTCTTGGTTTCTTATATGTAGACTGACCCGCAACTACAAGGTATTTCATATACTCCAGACTAGTGGAATTTTATCTTTGACTGGCCTCAGAAAATTCTTTAATCTATTTGGTGGCTTGTCAATGGTTTTTATATTTTCTTTACTTAATAGCCTGCCACATTGTGCTTGCCAAAAGATTGTGGCGGTGGTTAGAAGCAGAAGAATAAGATGGCTTGGTCATGTGAGGAGAAGGGAAGAAGAAAAAATGATAAGAAGGGTATGGATGGGGAAACCAGCAGGAAGGCGACCTCTAGGACGACCAAGAATAAGATGGGATGACCAAGTGGAACAGGATGTGAGAAGTCTTGGTGGAGACATCGAAATGGCAGAGGATTGTGGAGGCAACTTGTTGGCGAGGCCAAAAATCACCTTGGATTTGAGTGGCCACAGGAGTAAGAGTAAGTAAGAGTAATAGCCTGCCAATCTTTTCCGTTGTTCCCTTTATGTAAGGTAGATACACCTTTTTTGAGGTATCCTTATCTTGTCTTGTATCTACAATATTGTCTTGTTCTTTCCTCTTCAACTGTTTTCCAATAGTATTATTGATTTCTCTAACTGAATATCCATTCTGTTTTAATGTTGAATGTAATATTTGTCTTTCTTTCTTCCAACTATTTTGGTCTGAAATGTGAATGGCTCGATTGATTAAAGTGTTTAAAACTGCATTCTTCTGTGCCGGATGATGATGGGAAGCAGCATTTAAATATCTATTGGTATACCATAGATACTTAAAACATACCAAAAGATATTTAAATGCTGCTTCCCATCATTATTCGGCACAGAAGAATGCAGTTTTAAACACTTTAATCAATTGAGCCATTCACATTTCAAACCAAAATAGTTGGAAGAAAGAAAGACAAATATTACATTCAACATTAAAACAGAATGGATATTCAGTTAGAGAAATCAATAATACTATTGGAAAACAGTTGAAGAGGAAAGAACAAGACAATATTGTAGATACAAGACAAGATAAGGATACCTCAAAAAAGGTGTATCTACCTTACATAAAGGGAACAACGGAAAAGATTGGCAGGCTATTAAGTAAAGAAAATATAAAAACCATTGACAAGCCACCAAATAGATTAAAGAATTTTCTGAGGCCAGTCAAAGATAAAATTCCACTAGTCTGGAGTATATGAAATACCTTGTAGTTGCGGGTCAGTCTACATAGAAGAAACCAAGAGGTTAATTTCCACAAGGATTAAGGAACATATAAGGCATACTAAGAATGAAGATACGGAAAAGTCTGCTGTTGCTGAACATAGCACAAAAAGTAATCATGGAATTTTATTTGACAAAACTAAAGTCCTTGCCAACATCCCACATTACTACCCGAGAATCGTAAGGGAAGCCATAGAAATATATAAAAGAAGAAATAATTTTAATAAGGATGATAGTATACGGCTGCCAAAGACATGGGAACCCATTTTAAGTAAATTGAAATAAAATGGAAGAGTCAGCCATATTGATTTTTCGGCCAATGACCGTAGGTCACGTGGGTCGTGCCTCCGCCCCCTCTCCAGCATACCTGCCAACCAGTCCCCACCCCACCACCTGTTATAAAGCTGGAAGGTCACTTGCCGCTTTCAGTCTCAGAGAAACCACTGAGGATGCCACATCACAGTATGGGCGAAACGTCTGGTCATCTTGTAAATATTGTAGATAGTACCTTGACGCGGTTGTCACCGGAAACTGTAGACTCTAGTTATGACACCGGCTGCTTAAGCCTAAGTTTTAAGAGTGTTGTGGGAGTTAACATCGCCAGATTACCTAAAACGTGATGCTAACAAGGTGGCATTTACAAACATCCAACATGAACTGGATCGTCCTAGTTTGTCATCTAGGACGATCCAGTTCATGTTGGAGGTTTGTAAATTGAACGTATTGAAGAAAAAATAAAGAACTTTCGTGATGCATATGGGAATGAACTCCACAAAGTTCAGAAGTCTAAGAAGAGTGGTGTTGGGGTGAATCAAGTATATAAACAAAAATTAGCTTGGTTTAGAGGAACAACAGCCTCCCTAACTTCTCCTGTCTAATACCCACAAATGACATTCTTCACACTATTTGTTAACACACAGCACCTTTCGACCTCCGACACTCTGTAACTACTACTCAACATGTGTGACCGTAAAACGTATTGGCGACCAAATCATTGGTGTCTATGCATAATAGCCGCGAATAAATCGCCATCTGTGACATGGTTTTAAGAGCATTTATTGATGTTTTAGACCAAAAGAACTTACTGAACAATTCTATGAGGGACTATTTGTTAAATGAACAATATTCCACTCTTAGCTTAGTTGCAAGTTAACTCCTAAATGTGTGATTATTATATAAATTTTATCATTTTACAGATTGACAATTTTGTAAACAGAAAAAATTAAATTAAATATTCATATTCTTCAGGAGATAAACTCTTTGGAGTATTACTTACTGGCGAGTGAAGTAAGGTGTGGCTGTAAATGGACCTCGCGCAACAAAACGGCACAAGGCAAAGTAATAGTTAGTTCCACCCAACTCTCATCTGGATAGAAGTGGTAAGACCAAGCTGGGGTGCGAGCACGCCTGTGTGGAGGTGCTGACTGGATCAATACGTCGGCAGGCTGTGCTGTAGGGTTACTGGAACTGATGCACCCTGTATACATAAACGTCAAATAATTAAATTTGTGACAATTAATTGAGAAATCATTTCCTTCAACAAAATAACATTAAGAGTGCATACACATTAGAAAACATAAATAGACATAAACTTCAACCTGTTTTGTATTGGCATGTTCTCAATATACAGGGTGTTCCCAAACTAAGTTCCGAAACTTAAGGATATGATTCATTGGGTAAAAATAAGTAAAAATCTTCCTATACATATAGATCCTAATATGCTTTGTTTTCAATATGGCAACCATTTTCGTATTTTCATTAAATTATATGTAATTTCATAACTCCTTTCGGTACAGTGCTCAAATTTGGAATGGAGGTACCTGTTATGCTTCTTTTAAAGTTGTAATAGTATGATTTTATAGTTTTTTAATTAGCATAATACGTGTTGGTACATATACAGTACAAGTAAACGTCACACAACACAAATTTATTACAGTATAAGCACAAAATGCACAAATATTATGGTGATTCAAGATATTAATAGATTCTTTTGTGAATCCCTCTGGTCTGAGGAAGGTGAGCGTGGTTCACCGAAATCGATCACCATAATATTTGTGCATTTTGTACTTGTATTGTAATATATTTGTGCATTTTGTGCTTATATTGTAATAAATTTGTGTTGTGTGATTTTTACTTGTACTGTATTATTTTATTGTGTTCAATATTTTCAAAATGGCGGCACTTTAAAACCTTTAATTGTAAATTATGAAAAACGCATTATCTTAAAAAAATGTGCCAGGTATAAAAAAAATACATAATGTAATAACAAATCTAACAAGTCCTAGTTGAATAAAATCTGTTCATAAATAAAGAAGTAACACTAATTTAGGCAGTGTAGGCAGTAGGCATGTATGCTCTGTTTCATTTTATTAGAAATTGAATTGCTGGTATTAAATGCATATATAATCAGCTGATGAAGTAACTATTAAACAGCTGATATTTTAGCATTTGTATTGCAGATTACTCATTGTTGACAAATTAGATTATTATATGTGAATAGTTTTTGTAAGTTTTAGTAAAATAATTGTTTCTCCATTACTTGTTTTCAAATAATATGGTTGGTATCTTTGCGATTAGTTTCTTTTCGTTTATTTTTATTATTTGTTGTCTAAATAATGGCAGGTAATTATTATGCTTACTCAAACATTGAAAAAGCCGATATGCATTTGATGTATAGTAATGCATAATGTTATGAAGCTAAACGGCTGTATGAATTACATTTTCCTAATATAGTTGTTCCATGTCACAAAACGTTTTCAGCCATACATGCTCAACTCAATGAATCTGGAAGCTTTTATCGTAATAGAAATGACACAGGGAGACCTAGATCAGTTAGAACTGTTCAGTTGGAAGAGAATATCCCTAATGAGATAACAAATTGCCCAGAAAAAAGCACTAAGGAAATAAGCTTACAATTTCAAACTCCAAAACACATTGTATAGAATATTCTGAATGAATAACAACTTCGTCCGTACCATGTTCAAAAGGTCTGCTCTCTTGCCAGACGATTATCCACGCCGGATTAGGATTTGTCTGTGGTTTATTCAGAATTATGATCACAAACTTTTTATGTAACGTCCTGTTTACAGACGAGGTGAATTTTTGCCGAACCGGTCTTGTAAACTTAAACAATACGAACATTTGGGCAGATGAGAACCCGCACGCCATAATGCGGCACTACCATCAACAAAAATTTTCTCTTAATGTTTGGGCTGGTATTCTTGGTGACAACTTGTTCTTTTGTTTCCTTCCTCAGAGGCTTAATGGCGAGCGTTACGTGGATTTTTTGACAACTGATCTTCCAGCCTTGTTAGAGAACGTCCAATTACTTGAGCGTATGAATGCATGATTCATGATGGATGGGGCACCAGCACATTTCAGTCGGGATGTTAGGAATCACATTGTTAATACCTACGGAGAAAAATGGATTGGCCGAGAAGAAGGTCCAGTGCATGGCCTCCAAGATTACCTGATATTAATCCTCTTGATTTTTTCCTGTGGGGACATCTGAAGGAGCTTAGTCTATTCTTCTCCAGTAGTTTCAGTTGAAGATCTAAGACAGCGCATTGAGAATGGGATTGAGACTATTCGGCAAATTCCTGGCATATTTGAAAGAGTACAGTAAGCTTCATTTGCTTCATGGAGGCGCTTAGATGCGTGCGTACTAACCGGGGGCTGTAACTTTGAACAGTTCCTGTAGTTTTTTTGCTATCCAGTTTTCAATTGTAACGTATTGTTTATGTATTAGTTATTATATTATCTTGTATTGTGAGTTATTACAAATGTTACTACATCTTCAGTATTTGGTGAGTTTTTTGTATACATTACTGAAATAAATATTAAAATTCTAACTGGCAGTAATGTTCAACTAAACATTGTTGCCGTTGAGCAGACTAACAGAAACAGAGCATACATCGCACCGCCTAAATTAGTGTTACTTCTTTATTTATGAACGGATTTTATTTAACTAGGACTTGTTAGATTTTTTATTACATTGTGAAACATTTTTATATCTGGCGCATTTGTTCTATGATTACACATTTTTTCATAATTTACAATTAAAGGTTTTTAAGTGAAAAGGTTTTCCATTTTGAAAATATTGAACACAATAAAATAATAATGTTACACCCTTAAAAATAAGCATAACAGGTACCTCCATTCCAAACTTGAGCACTGTACTGAAAGGGGTTATGAAATTAAATATCATTTAATAAAAATACGAAAATGGCTGCCATATTGAAAACGAAGCATATTAGGACCTTTATGTATAGAAAGATTTTTACTTATTTTTACCCAATGAATCATATCCTTAAGATTCGGAACGTAGTTTGGGAACACCCTGTATAGTAATGTAAAAAGAAAGAAATGGCAATAAATTAGGATTAATGTAATCTTTAGTGAATCTGCTGAGATAAATAACATCTATACATTAAAAGAGTGAACAGAGTTGCATAAAGAAAACTAATAGCTGTTCGAGGACTCAAAAGTTAAAGATGAGCTCTGCAGAGCTTATCCATATTTGAGATTGAAAAATTGTTTGCCCTTTCGAACTTGTGCTCTATTATAAATACACACTTTTAACATGTATGTATATTTATTGCTTGGTCTGTTTCTGTAAGACACTTATTTTCCTCTACTTTTTATTGTAATACAAAATAAAATATGGCGGTATTTGGCTATTTCATGTGAACAAATAATTTTCTGAAACAGACACTCTAACTTTTACACAAAATTCAAGACATCAAGCACACATAAGGAGTAATAAGAAACATATTGGCAATGGTGAGACAACTAATGAATGCAGGATTATTATGAGCAAAATGTCTCAATTATTTGAACCACTCAATATTGTTATTTTCTATGGCTTTATCCCTGAACGTTAAACTACAACTGCCCTAAATGAAATTATTGAGAACATGAACGACAATCTGGATGCTGGAAAAACCACTATTAATAAATTCCTGGATTAATAAGAGGCTTTTGACAGTCTTAACCACAAATTGATCCTGGAGAAACTTTATGACTTGGGGATCACAGACACAGCTAACAGGTGGTTTAAGAGGTATCTAAGCAGCCGCATGCTGATATATGAACTAAGAGAAACTGTAGATGACTAAAGATCCGAACCAATATTGTGAAAAAGGGAGTGTCACAGGGCTCCGTGCTGAGACTGGTCTTGTTTTCCCTATTCACCACTGATCTTTCCACACAACTAAAACACTTCTGTAAGACTGAGTTGTATGCAGATGACACTGTCCTACAGACTAGCAGCTACTTGTATGACCAACTGGAACGTGGCAAACTTTATCGCTGTTCGCCTATCTCAAGAATACTGCATAAACAATGACCTGCTTTTCAATGAAGATACGACCACAAAACTGATTCTCGGTAGATGTGTCTGGCTCCCCCAACATCCAGACACTATCTTCAAAAAAACATCTTGGAGTGATCATTGACGACTGACTCTGATGGCATGACCATATTGACTCCCTCTGCCTTAAACTAAGATCTGCAATATCTATATACTATAAATTTGCAATAAAGCAGATACATCAGTACACCAGAAGCTATTACGCTTTATATGAGTCGCACGTCAGATAAGGAATTGTATTTTAGAGTAGATCTTCTCAGGAAAACATTTAGAGAGTGCTAATCTTGCAAAAACATGTTTTAAGAGTCTTAGCCAACCTTCTATCTAGGCAAAGCTGCAGGGATGCCTTCAAAACAATTGGAATTTTAACAATTGTATTAATTTACATCTCTGAAGCTGTTTTACACAGCTGCACTCTGTCCCTTGATCCGTAATAGTTAAATCCACAGGTATAATATCGGGTCTGCAAACGACTCCAATCTGCTTGTCACACAGAACCACACAATACTCAAAGAAATTGTCTTATGCAGGAAGCACACTTTTTAACCTCCTTCTCACAAAAGTAAAGGATGGTCCTACAGATAGATTTCGGAGAAGGCTTTGTCAGTGGCTACTTCAACATACAGTCTATAGTTTGGAAGAGTTTAAAATCCCATGCAAGAGACTCTTATTGTGATTTAACTAAGAGTTACTTACATCATTCTCATCTCGATGCTGTTGAATAAAGACTTCTGTATTCTGTATTTAAATGAGATTGTTCAAAATAATTCAGCTCATTATCATAGTAAAATACTCCTTACACTTCATAGTAAAATTATGGGTATTTTTGGGCTCGTTAAAATAAAAATCAGATCCTATTTTGTGGCTTTTGAAAAATAGCTACAAAATAGGAAAAATTAACATACAAATTTTTATAATTCTTAGTTGAATATTACTGGTTATTATAAGTATGAAATGTCAACAGAAAAGTAATCCTGAAGGAAGGCATGTCCCTGGAAGACTGAAGCAAAGACGGTGGAACCAAATGAAAGGTTATGGGAGTAAGATCAAGTATAAATATGGCAGTGACACTAAATATTTATGTATACTGATATTTAGTGATCTTATTTTCGAGGAAAATTGTTTATAACTTATTCAACTGAAAAAAATTAGTAATATTCTTTATTTGAGTGTTTTGAGTGCAATAACGGTTTCTAAAAACAACCAGAAATACAAAAAAAAGAGCAATGTACCTAGAGGAGCAAAGTTGAGAAGACCCAGAGTGAGATCGTTAGCCTTCTTGTTGGTGGAGGCTGCAGGTACTGTAGGTGAGGTGGGCAGCAGCACTGAAGGGGCATGGCTGAGGTGTTGCATTACTACTGACACAGTGCTAGGTTGGCAGTTGACAAGGCCTCGGTTGTTTCTGACCAACTGTTCGCATACCACCTCCAGAGCTCCGAGAGACACAAACTCCTGCAGTGCTTCTGCTGAGTCAAGCAACCGCAGCAACAAGGTCAGCAATGGCTCTGACACTCCACAATCATCTGTAACACCAATCAAAGTTGCTTACAGCCAAACTTAAGCAAGCAGAATATAACACATATAAATACAGACATTTGAATGAATAATTACATACTAATATATATAGTACTGTATATTATGTACGGAGATATTTGTTCATGAGTCTGTGCTAGCTAGTCAAAAATGTGGCTCGTAACAGTTGTCATCAAACTAATTCTTTTGTTAGTTTGCCTTTCCATCTGTAACCTCATTCAGTGGGTTTGTATGCTGTATAAAGCAAAAATAATTTTTCTCGATAATAGCAGCTAAGTAGCTGCCTATTTGTTTACATTTTATGTAAAGTTCTGAAAAAGTGGCTTTTTCTGTTCTTTTTGTTGCACCTGTCACCAGTTTACCATTTAAACATATATGCTGCTCTCCTCTCCTTTTATTACTAAAATCCTTAGCCTAGTGCCCTAAAGTAACCTGTAAATGTATGTACTGTTGAATGTTGCATGAGGCTATCTTTTTCAATATTTTTAGTTCTAGGAAGGTTTTGCATTTTACTTTTAGAAATTATTTTTTGGGGCTACTTGTGTTTGATTTTCAAATCCTAATAATTCAGATTTTGATAACTGAGCAACTGGTGCAATTTACGTTTTTTATTCAATTACAGAGACATTGTTCGTCCTTCTGACTTTGAAGACAATTTGTTGTGTAGAATTAAGTCTAAAAACACCCTCCATTCAGACGACTGAATAGTTACGTTCAAGCTTTACAGTTAGTATCTTAGCAGTTCACTTTTTATTCCTAACCATTTTTTATATACCAACAAAGTTACCAAGTTTTCTTTGACACATTCTAAAAGAATACAGAACTAAGAACCAATTTAGTAAAGAACATAAGTGAAAAAAGATAAATCCACCCTGAATGTTTTGATTATACTAGTTTAGGTTATTCAATACTTTTGTTTGTTCAGTACGTTCTCACTACTGATGAAACAACCTAATAAGATTAAACAATTTTTTCTTTTCCCCCTTCCCAACTGTTGTTTGAATGAAATAAAAGAATAGAAGGTACTAATATATAAATGTTAACTTACTACTGGATATGTAAGAGAAGACAGGTTTGAGAATGAGCTTTGGTGAAGTGGCTTTGCGAGCAAGCCTAGACAGCAGCAGGAACACAGCTTGACCAACGGAGGTGGGATCATAGTACGTGGAGTCCACCAAAAGAGCTGTGGTCGGCCCAAGGGCACTTAGCAGCCAGTGTATTGTCTGCTCCTGCTGGACCACTACAACAAGAGTTTCTTATCTATATTTATTTATCTTAATTATAGTTCATGATAATAAAACAAAGTGTTGAAAATCATAGAAAAATTAATAAATTTACTACAAACAACATAATGTACACAGCATAAATGTACTTCAGTAACCAATATATAATGGATTTTGGTGTGGAAGCAAGATAGTTTATATCAGTAAAAAAAACTTTCCTTTTATATGGTTTTGAATGGAAATTAGGGGTGTGTGAGTATTCGAAACTTCAAGTATTTGATCGAGTATTTTACTACTCGAACTTGGCTCAAAGCTCCTAAAACTACTCAAAGTTTGATCGAGTAGTTTTATTTCACGAAATATCAGATTTAGATCTTAATTTAGTTTTAAGAGTAAACAGTTATAATTTATCAATAAAAAATGTTTGTGTTTTATTTTACCCTTAATCATACGTTATCAGTTTGATACGCATAATTATGAACTGAACAATACGCCTAAGAATAGGTAGTACCCGATGACAGTCAAATGAACTAGTCGACGCAGTGAACGAGTTCGTTCATTATGATTTGAACTAGTTCAGTTCAAAGTGATTACCAGAGCTGAGAAGTTAGCGATCACTGAAAATAGTTACCGTAGTAGCGATCACACATGTTGGTTGTCGAGTCTACTAGTTATTTGTAACCTAACCTAAAATAGCGTGAATAAAACAGAAGTGCTGGTTAGTGTCTTTATGACCCAAGAAAGTGGACGAGAAATCCGTCTCAAGATGCTCAAAAACCTGTTACCAATATAAATCTAACAGTCTGTGCACTGTGGAAATTATGCATATTTTCGTTCATATCAATAATACCGTTCAATCAAAAGGGCCCCGCAAACGGGTCACTTTACATCCCAAGAATAGAACTTCCCATCTTTTCTAGGCGAAAGTTCATCTCGGTTGTAGTATACGTACGTGCAAGGAACCGTTCAGCTCCTTTTCAGAAATGAAATTATAGTATATTTCTTGCGAGTCGATTGAGGTCTATTTTGTTTTTTAATCTGAGCAGGGAATCGTCGAATGATTTGACGTTAGAAAATACTGTATCATATCATATAAAATATGGTAATGGTGTTCTAGCAGCGTGTGACACAACATTATTGATTTATTTTCCGTCAAATAAAAAATAGATATATATCCGTGGCGAATGTCTATTAATTATTATTCCGAAAACGCCTTAGATCGCCAAAACTGTGCGCATACAATATTTTTTCCTGTCAAATTGTTGAACGGTTTTCTGACTAAGTTAGACAATAACAGTTGGAGTGTAAAAGGTGATAAAGTACGATAATTTGACGTCCTCTGATCACATTGACGTCGATGTTGATGTAAACTGTAAAACAATCACGAATCAACCAAAGGGAGGGAGAAACGTGTTGGAAGACCTTTTCTAAGCAAAATACGACAAATTTAGAGATTCGGAAAATCATTTTTACTGAACCGAAGCCTTATCAAACGTCTCGTTTTTTATTCATAAGTTTATAATTTATCTGCCCAAAATCTTCACTGTATCACTAGTTGGCACTTGGCTTATATTTAAGACTGCATCTCGTCACCAATATCGGGTAGACCTAATGAATTTAATTATTTATAAGTTGTTCAGTGTAGCCTCATGTACCGAAGTAGTTTCAAGTTGCACATATTTCATTACCGATTATAATTTAAAAACTAATTCATCTTAAGCGACTTTAAAATTTATTTTTAGTAAACCTGCTTAGTTATTATTATCAATTGATTGAACCACAGTCTTTGTCATCCAGATTTTCAAATTTGATTATATAATTCATGGCTTATTTCCAGTTAGTTGCAACCTTGTTATTACTGAATTAAATTCCCACAGAATACAGATCCACTCTTCTTGGCGTGTACACAATCAATTTTTTGTTGAGAGGAGGAAATTCTCAAAGCAAATGATTGTATTTGGCGATGATGCCTGAATTTTAGCATCAGTTTGGTTGGATGCAACTTTTGCCAACAAGCTTCACTACGTTTTCGCGGTACACTTTGAACTGAACCACCAGATAAACATATCGGCCGGCTGTGAAACAGTATAATTGGCTTGCATAGAAAATCTGATCTGTGATATGAGTGAACAGATTAAATCTTTATAATCCACGTTGTTTCAATTAATAATATACTTTCTTAATTTCTTACATAATATTAGTTCTGAAAAAAGGAAAAAGGTTAAAAAAACAATGCCACATAAAAATGTAGGACTTGGCAGGAAGTAACATGTTTTATTTATCAAATGTTACAGTTACAAACAACAAATCAAAATTATTTTGTTCAGTTTAGATGTATATATTTACGAATCTGGCAAAACTTAACATAGGCTTAGGATGGTGTCTGCCTTTTACAGTTGTCTTGGGTGAACAGGAAATCCTTCTGTAAATACTCGCTTGAAAAATACTCGATACTCGAAAAAATACCAACTACTCGACTCGACTCGACTCGAACTCAAAAATCACTACTCGCACACCCCTAATGGAAATTTAAAAAAACTTATGTATTCTGTCTTATGAAGAGGATATTCTAACGTGGGAAACTTATAGGTAGCAAATCAATATAGTGTGTAATCATATTTGTGACTCCACTAAAAGAATATGTGTAATGTATAAAAATATTCTCACAAGAGACATAGCTTTATAAATAGTAAAGTAGGACTATTTATAAAGCTAAAAATTTGAATGACAAATAAACTAAAAATTTGAATGACATTGTATTAATCAAAATCTTAATAAAATCCACTTAAAATTAAAAAAATTCAACAACTAAACAATGGATGACAAATATGTATAAATCTTTATAACCATCCAAATATTAGTATCAGTTTGCCTGTAGCAGACAAGCAAGATAAAAAAAGGCAAAAGATTAAATAGTTAAAGGCTATACACTGAATTAATTAGCTTCTTGTTTGAACATGTTCACTTTTTCTACTATTACTCCAAATAAAACAAACTACTAATAGTTCTGAAATGGTAATCTACTAAATGTATTTTTACCTCTATACAAAACTGAGGCCCTATGTTTCCTTCAAAGTTCTTCTGCTATGGTAATAGAAGACATATACTCTTACAGATCAACAGCAATGTATGTCTATCTGGGAAAACAACAGCAACCCTCTGCCAGCTGACTATAGCGAAATCAGGGCACCTCATTGGGGCCAATTTGGTTTCTAATTTATAAAAACAAAATATCAAAAATTGAGATTTATGGAGAGTTATTTTTATTTGCAGATGATACTTTGCTCTTGCTTAACGGCAATAGTTTGCAAGATGTCCAAACTAAAGCTTTGAGCGATCTTGCATTATTTAAAAAGTGGCTAGACCAAAACGAAACAAATGCACACCTATTTCTTTGAGAAATATCGCTGATCTCATGATCTCTTTGAGAAATATCACAACATCCAATGGCAGAGTAGGATTAACATAAACAAAATAATCACATAATCACATGAATGTTCAGTGCCACTGGCACTTTCTTAAGGTGAGTAGAGTGAGAGAGACTGACATGGCTTCCACTATTGTTTGGTAAGTGGCTGTCGTGGGGATGTTTAGTGGTGGGGGTTGTATATCCATAGAGAGACACTCAGGTGTTGATGCAGTTTTTTTTCAGTTCATGTATATGAAGTTTGCTGATTTCGAAGGGTTTCACTGGTAAGGCCGATATATTGGGCAGGACAGTGGTGGCACTGGAGTTGATAAATTAAATTGGTTGAATCACAGGAGTGGTTTCCAGGTATATTGTAGGTTTAGGAGGCAGTGGAGCTGGTAAAAGATGTGGCTGGGAGATGAATAGGGCAGGTTTTGCAAGCTTTCTTTTTACAAGGATTAGATCCGGGTGGTTGCTGGTCTTTAGGACAGATCAGGATGTTGGGATCGGGTAACTTAGGATGGACCAGGATTTGGCGGAGGTTTCTGTTTTGTCCGAAAGTCACAGGAGGTTTTTCAAGGAGATCTTTGTGAAGGTATTGTTGTATATTGGTAGGCTTGATGTGAATATCAGTTTGAAGGAGACCGTCCTCCAATCCAACTTCAACATCAAGGAAGACTGTGCGTTCAGAAGAGGATTGCCAGGTGAAATTCAGGGATGAAAAGTTTTGTAGGCTTTGAAGAAAGGTTTCAGGATTGGTTTCGGAGTCAGCCCAGATCATGCAAATATCATTGATGAAACAGAGCCAGCAGAAGGGTTGGTCGGGTTGATTTTGAAAGAAAGTCTTCTCCACCTACAAAAAACTTGACTTCGACCAAACCGAAAAACACAACCAAGAACTGAAAAATCTCCTCCTTCATCATGAATATCACCAAAAACCTAATCACCGTCAGCCATATCCTACTTATCAATGAACAACCTATTCCACCCGTTTTATATCCTACCCAAAATCCACAAAGGCACCATCCCTCCCCTGGTAGGCCTATTGTGGCCACTATAATTCTGTTACCGACCGTATCTCTGTCTTTGTCGATGACAAATTCCAACCTCTAGTACTACAACTTCCTTCCCACGTCCAGGAAACCAATCATTTCCTTATTCTTCTTTCCAATCTTCCCCAACCTCTACCCCTTAACACCAAACTGGTTACCATTGATGCCACTTCACTGTACACCAATATAACCCACGCTCATGGCTTAGCTGCTATTGGATATTTCCTCAATACATGCCCTCCAAACACCAAACCTAGCACGTTCTTCCTATTTCAGCTGACTCAATTCATCCTTGAAAAAAAAAACCACTTACAACGTCTGGCATCAACTACCTCCAGATCAAGGGTACCGCTATGGGTACCCGCATGACCCTTCCTATACCAACCTGTTCATGGGGAAATTGAAGAAGACTTTCCATCAAAAACAACCCGTCCAACTCCTCTGCTGGCTCCGTTTCATCGATGATATTTTCATGATCTGGACTAACTCCGAAACCAATCTTGAAACCTTTCTTCAAAGCCTACGAAACTTTTCATCTCTGAATTTCACCTGGTAATCCTCTTCTGAACGCATAGTCTGATATTCACATCAAGCCTACTAATAAACAACAATAAACAACAATTGGTCGGTAGCGTAGTTGGTTCAATCCCAGCTCCAAGTGCTAAAGGTTCTCAGTTCGATCCCAATCAGATTCATAATACATTTTGAAAAGGATCAGCTGATAACGACCGGCTGTTCATTTGTCATTGGGCTATTAATTAATGACACTTTCTAAGGAGTAGTCTGCCTTCGTTTGTAACAATGACTACATTCGCTCATCTACACTCATCACACTCATTCGAAATCCGTATTCGCCCTTATCTTGACGATTGGCGTCTTATGAATAAATAAATACCTTCACTATAACAGCTGTTACCCCAACAACACTAAACGCTCCCTACCCTATAGCCTAGCCACCGATGCCAAACATATAATTTCCTCTCCCAGAAACATAAATAAATACAATAACCAACGTCAGTGCATTCCAATAGAGGTTATCCTACCAATCTTATTAAAAACCAAATCCGTTTAGCCCAGTCCCAAAACCACCCCAAACCAGAAGTAGTTCCCAATAATTACCCCTTGTCCCGATAATTATCACCATGGCCTACAGACACTCAACCAAATCCTGAAAGATGGCTCCAACATCTTAAAAGCTTCCCCACACCAAAGATCTCCTTGAAAAACCTCCTACTGTGACTTTCAGACAAAACAGAAACCCCCGCTAAATCCTGGTCCATCCTAAGTTACTCGATCCCAACATCCTGATCTGTCCTAAAGACCAGCAACCACTCGGCTCTAATCCTTGTAACAAGAAAGCTTGCAAAACCTGCCCTATTCATCTCCCAGCCACATCTTTTACCAGCTCCACTACCTCCTAAACCTACAATATACCTGAAACCACTCCTGTGATTCAACCAATTTGATTTATCAACTCCAGTGCCACCACTCTCCTGCCAAATATATCGGCCTTACCAGTGAAACCCTTCGAAAACGCATGACTGGCCATAGACATGATTGCATAGTCCAAAATCCTGAAAAACCTGTCTCTGCCCATACTCTTCTCCATAACCAAAATTGTGATCAGTGTTACACCACTAAAGTAATCAGATTCCTTCCTCCCCATGCCAATAGTTCCAAACTTTGAAGGATGGAATTAGCACATCAATGGATAACAAAATCCCGTGACCCATCTAATCTGAACATAAGATAGACCACTTCCCTTCAACCCCTTCCCCATCAGCAAACTTTATATATATCATCTGTGCCATGTAGGCTAGTTTCCCTTAGTTTCAGTGTACATATTTTTGTTTCATTTATTACTGTTTTAATTATTTTTGTATTACGTTTTATATATACTTATCTATATTATTTTTGCATAAATAACTGGAAACAATAAACGAATTTCATTTTATACTACTTACCCCTGTCAGCTACACAAGGCACCTTGGTGCTGGCAGCCTTGTGCTCGTCAGTCTGACTTGATGCATTCGGCAGTGGGGCCTCCAGGGGGATGCTGACCAAGTGGGTGGCCAGGCGGACAACACTGATCACCAGCATGTCCCAGCTGGCCGGGCGGGCTCTGCCGCCACCTCCATTACTGCCGCCACTACTACTGGATGTGCTGGGATTACTGCCTGAGGCCAACACAGCGCCGTATTCCATTAAACTGCGCCACCGCACACTTTCTCCACTCAGAGTATATGAATGTACCAACAGAGCTGTAAAACATACACAATACTCACTGTTACAAATAATAAAATTGACTGAAAATGGATTTTCTAGATAATATTTTTAATTGTTAATTTCAGATGGAGTTGATGATATTGGTATTCTTCGATTTGTTATAAATTGTTATAACCAAAAATAAATTTGTGTTGCCTGATGATGCCAACTTTGCTGGCGAAAACGGCTAGAAAAAAGCGATTATATTGGTGATTTAAAAGGGGGGGGGGGCTTTAGGTATCATTGGGATAGCAAACAATTGGTTTGTAAGCTATCTATCAGGGCGATCCCAAATAGTTGAGGTGAAGAGTACTGACAAGGGCCTTACAAGCTCATATCAGTCTAGCCCGATGCCCATTGAACGTGGAGTCCCACAGGGATCTGTCCTAGGCCCGGTCCTCTTTATTCTGTTTATAAATGACTTCCCTACTTACATCCAGAATCAAAATATAAAATGTGTGATGTACGCAGATGATACAACGCTCTTGATAAGAAATGATACAGCTGAAGGAGTATATGACACTGCCACTAGCTCTCTCAATAAAGCCCTAAAATACTGTAGGAAGAATGATTTGGTAGTAAAGCCATCGAAGACAATACAGATAAACTTCAGCAAAAGAAAGGACCACACTCCTAACATACCAGAAGTATCAATAGAAGACCATGCCAAATTTCTTGGTGTTATTATTGACAGAAAACTAACATGGACTGAGCATGTAAACAGCCTCTGCAAGAAAATTAGTACAGGCATATACGTAGTGAGACGAATAAAATGGATTGGGAACCTGGATGCATCAATAACAGCCTACCATGCCTTAGTGGAATCACACATAAGGTACGGACTTGTGGTCTGGTGTGGATCCTCAGCCGGAAACCTAAACAGAGTTCTCCTCATGCAGAAAAAAGCCATTAGATCTCTAGCCGATCTTGAACACCAGGAAAGCTGCAGGGAAGCATTCAAAACTCTGAAAATAATGACTGTAACTGCAATTTATATACAAGAGGTGATCATGCATGCAGATAAACTGAACCTGCAAACAGGGAAAGACTCATACAACACACGCCACGCAGCAAACTACACTCTGCCTCTTCATCGAACATCACTCTATGAAGAGAAACCTTCCTATATTGGTCGAAAGCTGTGGAACTTCCTACCGCAAACAGTGAAAGAACTTAAGGGAGCTGCTCTGAAAAGAAAACTCAACAATTTCTTTATAAATCACCCAATATATACCCTAGATGAATTCTTAGAAGCAAGAGAACAGGACTGGATATTCTGAAATGAATGCCTTTCATTTTTTTACGCTTTATATGTTTAAACTTATTTTGACTTGTACTGAATGTATGTAACCTGATCCATGTGACCCTATTTCTGTTCTTGAGGAATATGATTATAAAGAAAATTTGTCTATTGTCTATTGTCTAAAAAAATGTATAACAAAATACTTTAAATTTTTATAATGTACAGTGGCCATATGCACATTCAACTCTTAAAGTGAGTTACACAAGAATATATTTCAAATAATATATTATTGCAGTTCTATAACACTAAGGCAAAATTTAAAATGTTTGATTGATCTTGAAATATACAAATTTCAACAAGTTAATTTAGTCAGCTTATTAGCATTATCAATACAGTACAGATAATAGAATTGAAGATTATTTTACAACTCGAAAGCTGCTTCCATCAAACCAAGAGACTGGTTAATTATACATTTGACATCCTGTTAGTTTGTAAAAATGATTAAAATCAGCTCCATTATGTTAGATTAAGGCTCTTTCATGTTTTAGGCTCCCCAAGACTCTTTACTGTTTTAGGTTTAATTTTCAAACTGAAACAAATGTTATATAATCACACTAAAGATTAATCTCAACAATACTCAACTGACATAGTCAGTTTTATTGTACTTTGACCAATATACATACTACATTGTAGGCAGTCAACGTACCAACAGAATTGACGACACTGACACAAAGATCGATGGCTGTGTTTGTGAAGTCCAGGTGCAGCATGAGCTGGACCAGCTTAGCCTGTGCGTCCAATGGTCCTTGTTGTAGAGCCAAGACCCCTCCAGGCCTTACCAGCCTGTCAAACACTTGCAGCAGTTGTAGCTTGAGCTGAGCCCCCAGCTGGCTGCGGGCAGAGATTGCGTCACTGCGCACTTGCAAACGTACCAGCAACTCATGGAGGCTCTGACACACTGACACTCCTGCCTACAATTGTATTACAGTAATAACAAACACTACAAGTGTTCAAACACTAATCAAAATTGTTCATTTAAAAAATGTAATAAATATTTGATTCATATAATATGAGCAAATCAAAAGTAAATGTTTGAATCATATTACATATTTAAAATAGTTAATAATTACTATACCAAATATTCACGAATATGGCATGTTAGTGAAGTAAACCAATCTGTATTTGGTTCTCAAATACTAAACAGGCATTTTGCGAAAAGAACAATTAGTTTTACACTAAAAATGTTTTAAACAATTTTTTAAATATTGGGGAAATAGGACATCAGCAAACTTACCTTAGCAGACAAGTTCACTAACACCAGAGTAGTAGTAACGTACACAAAATAAACACATAATCTCACAAATTTTCAATGTCACTTTCTTCAGCTCTCTACTCACCTGAAGAAAGTGCCAGTGGCATTAAAAATTTGTGTGATTATGTGTTTATTTTGTGTGTGTTACTACTACTATGGCGTTAGTGAAATTGTCTTCTAAGGTATGTTTGCTGATGTCCTATCTCTCCAATTTACAAATTCCTGGCCTAGTGCCCTTTAATCTAACCTAAAACAATTTTTTTTTAATTAGAAATACGCAGAATCTTGTGTTAGTGCAGCACAGATATATCAGTTCACTATGTTAGTACATAGTGATGATACTATGTATCAATATACATAATGTAATTACATGGTTACAAAAAAACTTACACAACCCTTGATCTGGGGGCTGGAGAAGAAGGTAAGCAGAAGGTTGGCAAAGTTGTTGTCAGAGATGATAAACTTTGATGTGCGTTGTAGGGCTGTGTTCAGGTTGTTGTCCGAGTTTCCGGCTGGTAGGTTGGACAACAGAGTGAGGGCTTGGAAGGCTAGACACCAACAACGCACTGACACACCAGCTCGGCTAAACATATATGTGCTTCATTAATTTCAAGAGAGAAGTTTTTAAATTTATAACAATAACACTGTTTCTCCTCTTAACAAGGAGATTTACGGATAACTAAAAGGTTACAGTTGGAAACTGCCCAGTTATTTTATACTTACCACGTGTACAAAATTGTGTTCTAGTACTATATTATCTGAAAACTATTGCCATCAACTCAATTACAAAAAGAGCTCAAATCCTGCTAAAGGTTTAAATTAATCCTTCAACAACCATATTCCCCCCCCCCTTAAATATGATAAAAAATGGAAACTCCTATTTTAACTGAATCTTCATACCAATAATATACACCACATGCAAATAACTTAAATGCCTTGACTTTCACATCTAGAGTAGAGTTAAAATTAATTATCCATCCAGAGGTTCAACACTAAAATTTGTTGGAGGTACAAAAATAGTTTTTTTTTCAACTAGCTTTTTCAGCCAGTGACCACCTAGGAAAACCTTTTCCAAGCAACTTTATAAACATTTCGAAACTTTCCACAAAGGAGCTTACATTTGAGAATATATTTAGGTATGAAATTCTAACAATGCGGCTGTTCATAACCTATATCTTAGAATTTGTTAACTATCTGAGAAAAAAAGCTGTTATTGTTTTTCAAACGAACACCAGAGTTGCAGTGGCTGGAACACCATGGCGAGATTGGAAGAAATCGAGTTGCTAGAAAGGTATAAAACTAATATCTGAAGTGTAATATATACTGAGGCTGTTAATC